>OX457027.1:45140308-45740308 GCA_949752745.1 Protula sp. h YS-2021 | reverse complement strand
GAGGTGTGACGGTTCGTACCGAAAACCGAGAAAAGGCTTCGGTTCGGTTCGAACCGAAAAGTCAAATCACGGTTTCGGTTCGGTTTTGTTTTTATTATTTATAACAAGATAATGCATTGATTTGGTAATGTTATTTCAGTTCTTTTAGTATATTTTAATTTTAGTATTATATATATATATATCACATGGAACAAATCAACAAGGTTATCGAACAAACGAATAAGGGCAGTTTCAGTACTATGATACTTGCCGTAAGCTGATTGATACTTTTCTTCCAAACTATGGGAGGTGAGATGGGCATTTAATTGTTGGCATATTGCCTTTTCAAGGATTTTGGATATAAAGGATAAATTAGGAACCGGGCGATAGTTCTTCGGAATAGTATCGAGATTTGGCTTTTTTAGAAGAGGATAAACGATTGCTAGCTTGAAACAAGCCGGAAAAGCGTTAGTAGAAATTGATAAGTTCATTATTCTGCAAATGATAGGGAGGAGGTCATCGATACATTGTTTGACAAGCAGGTTGGGAGTTGGTCGCTATCGCAAGACTTGGGAGGTGAAGACATTATTATTTTCCGACCGCTTTCCACATCGAGCGGTCTAAAATTAATGAAGTAACTTGTTTGGATTCTACATAGCTAGTAGCTACATGTATTTTATTTAGGATAATAAATATTGTGAATTACCAAACGTAAATCTTGATGTTTTTGCGAATTATTTGTCAAAACAATATTTTAGAATAAATTGTTAGATGCTCAATAACAGTGTAAATTCTTGTGTTAGTAAGCTTTGAGGTAATAAATATAAAACATTCCCGTTTATAACGCTAGGTTTTGTATTTGTTCTATACTACTATACTACCCAGTCTACCAGAGATACCTTCGAACAACGTATCAAAATTGTATCCACACACGTGTACTGTTGACAAGTGGTGTCGGACATACATTATTATTTCAAGCAGCAGAAACGACCAGTGAATGGTGATATGACCAAACACATGTACCTTTTGAAAAGAAGAAAAGGCCGCGTCTAAAAAATCATTCCTTGAGTTTTAATGTTTTGGTATGTATTATTTTGCGGGGTTTGCATTTCGGACCAGTGTGCATGCCTATTCAACTTGCGTCGATGCGTAGTTTGCATTTCGGACCAGTGCCCATGTTCATTTAGCTTACGTTGATGTGCGGTTCGCAAAGCGAACCAGTGCGCATGTTTATTTAATATATATTGCTGCGCATGCTTACTTAACTTGCGTTGATGCGCGGCTCGCATTTCAGACCAGTGAGCATGTTTATTCAACTTCGTTGATAAGCCGTTCGCATTTCGGACAGTGTGCATGTTTGTTTAGCTTGTTTTGATGCGCATTTGATTTTTCGGACCAGTGCGCATGTTTATTTAATTTGCATTATGCGCGGTTCTTATTTTAGACCAGGTTGCATCTTTATTTAACTTGCGTTGATGAGCGGTTCTCAATTCGGACCACTGCGCATATTTATTTAGCTCGAGTTGATGCGCTGTTCACATTTCGGACCACTGCGCAGGTTTATTTAACTGGCGTTGATCAGTGTTTCTTATTTTTGACCGGTGCGCATGTTTATTTCATTTGCGTTAATGCGGTTTGCATTTCGGAGCAGTGTGCATATTTATTTAACTTGCATTGACGCGCGATTTGCATGTTGGACCAGTGCGCATTAGAGGTGTGACGGTTCGTACCGAAAACCGAGAAAAGGCTTCGGTTCGGTTCGAACCGAAAAGTCAAATCACGGTTTCGGTTCGGTTTTGTTTTTATTATTTATAACAAGATAATGCATTGATTTGGTAATGTTATTTCAGTTCTTTTAGTATATTTTAATTTTAGTATTATATATATATATATCACATGGAGCAAATCAACAAGGTTATCGAACAAACGAATAAGGGCAGTTTCAGTACTATGATACTTGCCGTAAGCTGATTGATACTTTTCTTCCAAACTATTGGAGGTGAGATGGGCATTTAATTGTTGGCATATTGCCTTTTCAAGGATTTTGGATATAAAGGATAAATTAGGAACCGGGCGATAGTTCTTCGGAATAGTATCGAGATTTGGCTTTTTTAGAAGAGGATAAACGATTGCTAGCTTGAAACAAGCCGGAAAAGTGTTAGTAGAAATTGATAAGTTCATTATTCTGCAAATGATAGGGAGGAGGTCATCGATACATTGTTTGACAAGCAGGTTGGGAGTTGGTCGCTATCGCAAGACTTGGGAGGTGAAGACATTATTATTTTCCGACCGCTTTCCACATCGAGCGGTCTAAAATTAATGAAGTAACTTGTTTGGATTCTACATAGCTAGTAGCTACATGTATTTTATTTAGGATAATAAATATTGTGAATTACCAAACGTAAATCTTGATGTTTTTGCGAATTATTTGTTAAAACAATATTTTAGAATACATTGTTAGATGCTCAATAACAGTGTAAATTCTTGTGTTAGTAAGCTTTGAGGTAATAAATATAAAACATTCCCGTTTATAACGCTAGGTTTTGTATTTGTTCTAAGGTAAAAATAAATATCTGATTAAGTGCAGGCAATTATAAATAAATAAAAAAATAAATAAACACGCACTGTATATATATATATTTGAAACAAAATTAAAAACTAGCGGTTGGTTTTGCTGAACCGAACCGAAAAAACCGAACCGAACCGAAGATTTTTGTCACACCTCTACTGCGCATGTTTATTTAACTTGCGTCGATGAGTTTATTCAACTTCCAAGTTTTGGAGTAAACTCCAAAAAAAAAAAAAAATTCAAGAAGGGAATTCAATCAAAATTGTGGGAGAAGATGCATTTTGAAAACTGGCAGCCCAAAAATTTAAAATGCCCCCATTTAGCCAATTTTTGGCGGATCGCCAAACAAAACTTTTTAAAGAGAGGCCTACCTCGTGTAAAATTTGAGAGGAATCCGATCAAAACTGAAGGAGAAGAAGTATTTTAAGCAAAAGTTTACACACGTTCATACGCACATACAGACGGCGGATGCCCCTCTAGTGATGTGATAGGACCAGCCACGTGTTTTTTTCATCGAATCGCCGAACACGAAAAGTAATAGCCAGGTAGACATATATATCACTACCTTCCATAAAAAATTATAGGTCGTTTCCATGTAAATCCTAGGAGGAGATACGTTGCATGAAAATTGTTTTTGGCTAACATTTCCACCAATTTTAGGCAAATCATGAATAAACGTAATAGTCAGGTGTGTACCAAAGTTTGATACCTTTAATCAGAATTTCAAGAGATCAAGGCCAAATACCTAGGGCCAACTGCGTTTTCAACAATGTTTTTGGCGAATCACCAAAAAAGTTATAACAACATCCTGGGTACAAATTTCCGCTACCATAATTCAAAATTTTAAGAAGGTAACATTAGATTCCTAGCGCTAGTAACGATTTTAGAAAGAATTGTTTTTTTTTACCAATATTTCCGCCATTTTTTTAAGAATAACGCAAAAACAATAATTAGGCAAGCACCAATGATCACTATCTTTAAGAAAATTTCAAGACAATAGGGCCATTTCTGTGGTGTGAGTTTCATTTTTCGTCAATATTTCCATTACTATTTTACCAATCAACAAAAAAGTAATGGACAGGTACGCAATAATTCCTGCTACCTATACGTAAAGTCTCAAAAAAGAAAGCCTATTTTTCTGCAGTTGGTTAAGATTTTACCGAAAAAAGTTTTGTCGTCAACACTTCGACCAATTTTAAGGTAGGTGGACAATAATGTGCACGTTTCCACTGAAACCACAGTAGGATATACATTTAATTGCGTTTTGACCAATATTTCTGCCACTTTTTTGGCGAATTGTCATAAAACTAATGGCCCGGTAGTTAGTAATGTGTGCCACTATTACACAAAATTACAAAACAGTGAGGTTATTTCCCTGGTGTTAGTTAACATTTTTGCTTTTTCGCAAATTTTTCGGCCAACTTTTGGCGAATTACAAAGAAAAGAGAGAAACAATAGCAAAGTAGTTTCGAATGTCTGCTTTGCTAATTCAAAATTTCAAGGTAACATTACATAAATGGCATTAGTTAAGAATTTACTAAGAAATTGGTTTTTCGACGATATTTCCGCCAATTTTTGACGTTTGAAGTCCTAAAAAAAACAACCACTTAGGTAGTAATGTGTAGTACTGCTACCTAAAAATACAATTCGATGATACCATTTTCCTGGAGTTCACCAAGATTTTACTGAAATTTCTGTGGTTTTTCGCCAAAAAATTCGCGATTTTTTCTCAATCACTAAAAATTCATAGCGAGTTAGGTAATATTGATTACTACCGTTACTTAAAATTTCAAGACAGTAAAACTATTTTACTGGGGTTAGTTTAGAATTTATAGAATTTTGCTTTTCAGATTTCGACAATTTTTGGCCAATCACCAAAAATTGTACCAGCAGATAGGAAGGTCTGCTACTTTTACATGTAACTTGCGTCGCTGCGCGTTTGTAATTTCGGACTAGTGCGCAAGTTCATTTAATTTGCGTTAATGCGCCATAGGAGGAGAATCATTTTAAATTTTTTTAAATTCCGAAGAAAATTTAAAAAGTTTTCAATTCACTCAGAAAGCACAAGCCGTATGCACGACTCCCTATAGACGGCTCATAACAAAAATAAATGACGTCTGATGAAAACTGTTGAACGAAATGCATTTTGAAGTGGATCGACTCAAAAAGCACAAGTTCTATTCACAAACCCCTAAAGCATGATTCACACACAAAATAAATGATATCGGATCAAAACTGTAAGCACAAGCCGTATGCAAGACCCATCTAGGGATGCCTCATGCCAAAAATAAATGAAATCGGATAAAAGGGGCATTTTGAAGTTTTTTCTTTAAAAATTCTCCTAAAATACCAAAATTGTCCGATCCACTATAAAAGCAAAAGCCGCATGCACGATCAACTTAGGATGCCTCATACCAAAAATAAACGAAATGGGATAAAAAACTGTAGGAGGAATGCATTTGGAAGATTTTTCTTCCAAAATTCATCAAAAATACAAAAAAATGTCCATTCGATTAAAAAAGGACAAGAAGTATGGCAAGACCCACCTAGGATGCCTCATACCAAGCATAAATGAAATCGGATAAAAACTGTAGGAGCAAATGCATTTTAGAGCTTTTTCTTCAAAAATTCTCTAAAAATACAAAAATTGTGCAATCGACTTAAAAAAGACAAGCCACATGCACAACCCCTTAGGAATGCTTCATGACAAAAATAACCGACATCGGATCAAAAATGCAGGAGGAGATGTATTTCAAATTATTTTTGAAATTTTTTCTTGAAAAATTTCCCTAAACTACAAAAATTGCCCGATCGACTGAAAAAGCAAAAGCAGACCCCAACCGGACACAAGTCGCCATTTTGGCACTTTTTTACCGATTTGAAAAAATATTACGACGTTGCACAACTTCAATATATAGATTTTCACTGTGCAAGGTAGCACATGCCTAGAATAAATACTTTTGGAGAACTCGCGTGAAAAGCACCCAAGTCTTACATTGCATTTATCTACAGAAATCAAAATTTTTGACAAGTCGCCATTTCTGCAATTTTTGGCCGATTTGAAAAATAACACAACACTGCGCAACTTCACTATATATATTTTTACCTTAGGTCGCAGAGGCCTAGGGTAAACAGTTTCGGAGAACTCGCGTGGAAACCAAATCAGTCATACATTAGAGTTATCTAATAAGTTGTCAAGTTTTGACAAGTCGTCATTTTGGCAATTTTTGGGGACGTGCTGTTCTGGTTTACCGAAAAATTTTCATTTGGGGACCTTACGGCCATGACAAAAAATTAAAAAATGCCCACAATATGGCCAATTTTTGGCAGATCACCAAAAAAAAAAAACAATTTTCAAAGAGAGGACTACCTAGAGAATATTCGCCGAAAATTTAAAGAAACTCTAATCAAATTGTTGGGACAAAAAACATTTTGAAAACTGGCAATGAAAATTTTAAATGCCCCTCATCTGGGCAATTTTAGCGGATTGCCAAAGAAAGTAATTTTTCAAAAGAGGCTTACCTAGAGAACGATCGTTTGAAATTGGAAAGAAATCCAATAAAAATTGTGGGAGAAGAAACATTTTGAAAATTGGAAGCCAAAAAATTAAAAAAAGGCCCCCCATTTGGCCAATTTTTGGCGAATCGCCAAAAACAGTAATTTTTCAAAAGAGGCCTGCCTTAAGAATATTCGCACAAAACTTAAAAGAAAATCTGATCAAAACTGTGGGAGAAGATACATTTTGAAAATTAGCAACCGAAAAATTTCAAATGCCCCCCATTTGCCAAATTTTTGGTGGATCCCAAAAAAGAGGTTATTTTTCAACAGAGGCTTACCCACAGAACAATCACATAAAAATTTGAAGGGAACCCGATCAAAGCTGGAGAAGAAACACTTTAAGTAAAAGTTTATATACGTACTTATGTGCATAGAGACGACGGATGTCCCTCTACTGATGTGATAAGACCAGCCCGACCACGTCGGCTGGTCTAAAAAGTAACTTTTCAAGAGCGGAAGGACTAGTAAACCATTATGCAAAATTTGAAGGTAATCCCATAAAAAGTGTGGAAGAAGCATTTTGAAAATTGGATACCAAAAAAAAATGTCCCCCTCCCCGATTCGGCCAATTATATTGTAAACACGCATGCAAAATTCGAAGACAATCCGATTAAAATTGTAGGAGAAGAAGCATTTTGAACTTGACAAGGAAACAAATTTAAATGGCCCCCATTTGGCCAATTTTTGGCGGATTGCCAAATAAGAAGAGAGGCCTACCTGAAGAACACTCGTACAAAATTTGATAGGAATCCGATCGAAACTGAGGGAGATTAAGCATTTTAAGAAAAAGCTTACATACGTACACACGTCCACACAGACGATGGATACCCTCTCTACTGAAGATTTAAGAGCAGCCTGACCAAGTCGGCTGGTCTAAAAACGCACAAACGCAAAAAAAAAAAAATTTAAAAAAAAAAAAATTAAAAAAAACACATGCATCAAAATTTGGCCACTGAAGCGCCACAGTTCGACTCAGGCGCACTAGAGGAACCATTGTTAAAAATCTCAAACAGAATATTACACAGAATTTTTTCAAATTGGTCAGACTGACGAAAATAAAAAATCGACTCTAGTCTTTGATCACGCCTGATCCATACCATTTTCCTGCGAGCAAATGTAACCAAATATGTAGACGGAGTACCCCTTTTCACAAAGGACGTGACCCGTTCGTCAAATTGACGAAATTTGGCAAATTGCGAAAATAAAGTAATGGGCCTAAGTAGGCCATATTTCCACAAAATTTTACTACGATCTGCTGAAAACTAAACGAGGAGCAATAAAAAGCAAAACTTGACTGACAGACGGATAGACAACACATCCCCCAAAATAGCCACAGGCTAACAAAGTTTGCAACTACAACAGTGTGCATCAAAAGTCAATCAAGAACTGAAATTTCCAGCTGATCCATTTTCCTTGGGCGAACCTGACCCATTTGCAATACCGATCTGTGTTTGTTCCCATAGAAGCTACATACCAAGTTTCATCAAAATCCTTGCAGCAGCTTTTAAGTTATTGTGTTAACAAGCTCTTGATGGCAGACCGACAGACCGACCGACCAACAGACCGACACGCGTATATTCCCCCTGTAGGGAATAAATCAAAATACTGGTAAATCGTTAACACATACCGCTCGTTCGTTGACAGCTAACTGCCGGAAGTACATAGCTTGTTGAAATCTGTTTTTAAGCAATAATGCCTCTTCATTACTCGGTGCAGAAGCTTCTCCTGAGTAAACGAAACGTGAAAAGGAAATAAGCGACATTTAAAAAAAGAAGAAATAGTTTAGTAGAATAGTATATATACCTGCAGCAAGTGCTCTGTGGTAAATATGAAGAGTTAATTGATTATTAATGTTGAGTGTATCGAAATATTGGTGGTATACAATTTTAAGTTAACAACCCCAACCACGCGAATATTTATTTGTACCTGACATCCCTGTATTTCTGGCGTTTTCTATTTGTCATATGCAATTCTGCCGCGCTTGTCAAAAGTTTTCAATTTTTTACACTTTTTTTGTTTGACATCGGTTAATATTTATAAACAATGCCACGTGTTTGGGTGGGCATTATGTCTTGGTTTAATCATTAATTTTGTACCAGTTTTGGTACGAGTCCGATCTTTTGGAAGAGTTTGTGGCGAAATAAATACCCTATCTGATTTAGATTCAATTTAATTTAACTCCGTTGCAAAACTACTAAGACAGAATCATTTTGATTCCATTTATCCCATAGGCTCCGTGGGCATCTGACACACAAGGAGCAGAGGGCTCGGTGGGCATGACACACAGGGAGCAGAGGGCTCGGTGGGCATCTGACATACCTGGAGCAGAGGGCTCTGTGGGCATTTGACACAAGGAGAAAAGGGCTCGGTGCTCATCTGACACACAAGGAGCAGAGGGCTCTGTGGGCATTTGACACACAAGGAGCAGAGGGCTCGGTGGGCATGACACACAGGGAGCAGAGGGCTCGATGGGCATCTGACACACAAGGAGAAGAGGGCTCGGTGGGCATCTGACACACAAGGAGCAGAGGGCTCGGTGGGCATCTGACACACCTGGAGCAGAGGGCTCTGTGGGCATTTGACACAAGGAGAAGAGGGCTCGGTGGGCATCTGACACACAAGGAGCAGAGGGCTCGGTGGGCATCTGACATACCTGGAGCACAGGGCTCGATGGGCATCTGACACACAAGGAGCAGAGGGCTCGGTGGGCATCTGACATACCTGGAGCACAGGGCTCGGTGAGCATCTGACACACAAGGAGCAGAAGGCTCGGTGGGCATCTGACATACCTGGAGCACAGGGCTCGATGGGCATCTGACACACAAGGAGCAGAGGGCTCGATGGGCATCTGACAAACAAGGAGAAGAGGGCTCTGTGGGCATGACACACAGGGAGCAGAGGGCTCGGTGGGCATCTGACATACTAGAGCACAGGGCTCGATGGGCATCTGACACACAAGGAGCAGAGGGCTCTGTGGGCATTTGACACAAGGAGAAGAGGGCTCGGTGGGCATCTGACACACAAGGAGCAGAGGGCTCGGTGGGCATCTGACACACAAGGAGCAGAGGGCTCGGTGGGCATCTGACATACCTGGAGCACAGGGCTCGATGGGCATCTGACACACAAGGAGCAGAGGGCTCGGTGGGCATCTGACATACCTGGAGCACAGGGCTCGGTGAGCATCTGACACACAAGGAGCAGAAGGCTCGGTGGGCATCTGACATACCTGGAGCACAGGGCTCGATGGGCATCTGACACACAAGGAGCAGAGGGCTCGATGGGCATCTGACACACAAGGAGAAGAGGGCTCGGTGCTCATCTGACACACAAGGAGCAGAGGGCTCTGTAGGCATTTGGCACACAAGGAGCAGAGGGCTCGGTGGGCATGACACACAGGGAGAAGAGGGCTCGGTGGGCATCTGACACACAGGGAGCAGAGGGCTCGGTGGGCATCTGACATAGTAGAGCACAGGGCTCGATGGGCATCTGACACACAAGGAGAAGAGGGCTCTGTGGGCATGACACACAGGGAGCAGAGGGCTCGGTGGGCATCTGACATACTAGAGCACAGGGCTCGATGGGCATCTGACACACAAGGAGCAGAGGGCTCGGTGGGCATCTGACATACCTAGAGCAGGGGGCTCGACGGGGATCTGTCCGGTTTTGCATTGCGCCAGGGCTTCTTTGAGCCTGCGGATTTCAGCCTGGAGCTTGATGACATTGCCCTCCGCATCCTCGTTCACTACAGCCTGGCAAAAGCACCAATGCAGACCAAGTTTTTGACATGATTAGTTTTAGATATGGGCATTATCGGCTCGACTCGAACCAGATGAAAATGAGAGGTCATATACTTAGGAGAAATATTAAAAGCACTGTCAGATTCTTTGATATCCAATATATCTTCATACAGTTTCTAAAATACTGTATAAGTGGAAATTTTCGCGAGTCGAAATTTTCGCGAATTGGCCTTCTTAAGACATTTTCGCGAATTGAATAAAGGAGTAAAAAAAATGTAATACGTAAAAATCTACAATACAAGAGAGTTCTTGCATGTGTGCTGCGGTGATGAATTTGACCGTCTCTTATGGTATTAGCACAATATAAACGAGACGCCTTGCCCACTGCTGCTCACCACCTTTCACTGACACATCTACTCAGCATTATGGTCACGCTTTAGTCTTATCTTGTGGTCTATTGCTTATTTGCTGTGTGGCCGTCGCATGTCTTCAGGGAACATGTTATCTAAGTTTGCTTTGGCAGACAAGGGATTAATTATTTACCTATTTAATGCGCCCTAATTAAAGGTCCCTTTATTCTTTGCTACTTTAATGAGACAACTGATCGTAAAATAACAAAACAAAACAAAAAAAAAAAAAAAAAAGAGAAAAAGTCAAAATAAGCATTCGAAATTGGCTTATAAAGAAGCCCTTGCCAGCTACACCTAGGTTACCAGATCCTAATAAATGTTCAACCCCCGAACAAACTACAAACTGCGCAGCTGCAAATGCTGAAATTTCATTAATTTCTCCCCCCCCCCCAAAAAAAAAAGGAATAAAAAGAAAACGTGGTGATTAAGATGCATACACACCCGAGTAAAGATTAGAAATAGGGCAGTATGGTGCGTTGCATAGTATATCTAAAGCAGCATCGTATTGTATTGAATTGTATTGTATTGTATTGTTCTTTAGATCCCTTTCAACTGCTATGGTCATATCGGGATCCCCCTGCTACATCATACTGAAATGGGGCATTCCAGCCCTCCTTCTAACCCTTACATGTAGAGTGCCTCACAGGGTAGCAAGGAGGAGCCCCAATTTAAAGTCTTAGGTATGACCCGACCCGGGTTTGAACCCACGATCTTCCAGTATCGAGGCGGACACTCTTACCACTAGGCCACCGAGGCTGGTCTCTAAAGCAGCAAGACATTTTAGTAAGAAACTGGATAGAAAAATTAACGAATCCTCAATTAGGGAAATGATAAAATCATATCAGCAGCAGTTAAAAAATACCGACAATGAGGATCTGACTTCTTTCCCAACCGGCAAAACGGGGGAGACCGCTATTGTTGGGTGATAAGTTGGATAGTGCTGTAACTGAACATTTGAAAGCAATTCGAAATGAGGGTGGTGTTGTGACTTCTGCAATTGTGATTGCCACGGCACGTGGAATTTTGAAGGACACTAACAGTGGTCTTTTGCAAGAGAATGGAGTATTATTCGTGAGGAACTTTTTTTCTGATGCACCACATTCATATAAATTAACAGAAAGCAAACTGCCATTTTTCTTTGGTTCAGAAAACTGACCAAAAGGGGTCCGCGATTTAATCATTGTTAAGCTCCAGCCGTGGCGATCTCCTTAAGCTTGTCTCTGTGACAATGAGCCATAATTGCTTATCTTCGTTCATTTATGGAACTTGGAGAAAATGACGTACATAGAGTCTTCTGAAACAAGTTTGTAAAAGGACTAAGTCCCAGCTTACGAAAAGCGATAACACCAATTCCAGAGTGCGGGAGCAGGGAAATTTCCCTAAAAAAAAATGGGCTTCAAAATACGAGATGGCAAAGAGCAAGCTAAATAATAAATTTAGCAACGGGCCCGAACATAGACCGATAAATACATACCCAGATTTACCACAGGCAAGAGAACATGTGCCTACTGTAAGGGGACAAAAAGGGGAAATGGGGGAAGAAAGGGGAAGATTTTGGCGGTCTGTAGTGTAGTGTGCAGAGTGTAGGACTTCATTAATAATTGCACGTGGAGTCAATGTTTCGAACCTCATGCACTCCTAATGGTGAAAGTTCTAATTCTTACTGTACATATTTTTTCATTCATAATGCAGTTCCGTTACTTAAGTTTCAATGTTTTTGTATGTATTATTTTTCGGGATTTGCACTTCGGACCAGTGCGCATGTTTATTTAACTTGCGTCGATGCGCGGTTCGCATTTCGGACCAATGCGCATGTTTATGTAATTTCCGTTACGCTCTGTTCGCATTTTAGACCAGTGCACATGTTTATTTAACTTGCGTCGATGCGCAGTTCGCATTTCGGACAATGCTCATGTTTATTTCACTTCGGTTATGCTCTGATCGCATTTCGAGCCAGTGCACGTTTATTTAGCTTGCATTGATGTGCGGTTCGCATTTTGAACCAGGGTGCATGTTTATTTAATATGCACTGCTGCGCAGTTCGCATTTCGGATTAGTGCCCATGTTATGTAGCTTGCGTTGATGCGTGGTTATTATTTTGGACCATTCCGCATGCTTATTTAATTTGCGACGATGCGCAGTTCGCATTTCGGGCCAGGGCGCATATTTATTCAAAGTACGTTGATGAGCGGCTCGGATTTCGGACCAATGCGCATGTTTAATTAACTTGCGTTGATGCATGATACTTATTTTAGACCACTGCCCATGTTTATTTAGCTTGTGTTAATGCGGGCTGCTTATTTTTGACCAGTGCGCATGTTTATTTAATGTGCGTTGATGCGCGGTTCTTATTTTAGACCAGTGCGCATGTTTATTTAATGTGCGTTGATGCGCGGTTCTTATTTTAGACCAGTGCGCATGTTGATTTAATGTGCGTTGATGCGCGGTTCTTATTTTAGACCAGTGCGCATCTTGATTTAATGTGCGTTGATGCGCGGTTCTTATTTTAGACCAGTGCGCAGACTATCCTTCAGTGCGATGCAAGTCAGTTCGGACTGGGAGCGTGGGTGAGGCAAATTGATAAAGACGGCAAAGAACATGTTGTTGCTATGTGTTCCAGGTCACTTCTAGACACAGAGACTCGTTATTCCAATATCGAGAGGGAGTGCCTTGCCGTGAAGTTTGGTCTACAGAAGTTCGAGTACTACTTGATGGGCCGGCATACGATCGTCGAGTCAGACCACTCGCCACTCGAACAAATCTTCAAGAAGAACATCAACGAGGTATCAACTCGACTTCAAAACATGATTTTGTGGTGTCTACGGTTCGACATAACTGTCACTTACAAACCAGGTTTGAAGATTCCAGTGGCTGACGCCCTGTCGCGAGTGTGCATTCGTGACAAGATGGAGGCCCAAGGCGAAACACATCAAGTGAACTTTGTATCCGGTATCAAAACGCCAATCGACAAGCAACGCATCAAAGACGAAAGCCTTAAAGACAGCACAACAAACCTGCTCAAAGACGTCGTGTTCAAGGGATGGCCAGAGCAGCGCAAGCAATGCCCACAGGAGCTGTGGGACTATTGAAACTTTCGCTGTGATCTTGTGATCGACGACGGTCTCGTGCTAAAAGGCGACAGGATTGTGATACCAGTCTCACTCCGGAAGGAAGTTCTGGAAGCAATTCACACCGGGCACCAAGGTGAAACAAAGTGTCTGCTCCTGGCCAGAGAATCGGTGTTTTGGCCCGGAATAACAAAAGACATTCGCAGTCGAATTCAGGAATGTCAAGTATGCTCACGATACCAACCATCACCATCGAAAATGCCAATGATGCAACCGGATATGCCTTCTAATCCGTGGGAGAAATTAGGCACAGATATTTTCGAATACAAGAACGAAAAACATCTCATGATTGTGGACTATTACTCGAGATATTTTGTTATTCGACAGCTATCAAACATCAAAGCTGAAACGGTTTGTGGACATTTTGCAAACGTTTTGACAGAATTTGGTTTACCAAACACCATAATTGCAGACTTTGGTTCGCAGTACACAAGTGAGCGATTCAAGCAGCGGTGTAACGACTCGAACGTAGACATTGTGTATAGTTCTCCATACCACCACCAAGCGAACAGCGTCGCAGAAAGAGCAATCGGTACAGTGAAGAACCTGTGGAGAAAGGCGGAAACAGACGGTCAATCAAAGGCAACGGCAATGTGGATGTACAGAATAACGCCTATAGACGATTACTTACCATCTCCGTACGAGTTGCTATTTGGGCGAAAACCTAAATCGTTCCTTCCGCATAGCAACAGAGCAAGTATGAATCAGCATCCGAAAACCGAGTTGCATCGCGAGCAAAACCAAAAGCGGCGAGAAGAGCAAGCAAAATTTTACAACAGGAAGGCAGGGTGTGACAAAAGACCGTTTAAACCACGCGAGCCAGTACACATTTACAACGACCTGAAGAAGGAATGGGAACCAGGAACAGTGGTGAAGCAAACAAATCCAGACGAGCAGCCGCGAACTTACGAAGTGCGTAAAAACGACAAGACGTACCGACGAACAAGGGAACATCTTAGAGCGAGAAAAAGTGACATTCCAACTCCTGATGATTATACTCCTGTGATGCAAAAGTTAGTTCTCGCTCAACCACAGACAACATTCGCCAGTGAGAGTCAGTCTTCAAAACTGTGTCAAGAAAATGTGCCAGAAACTGATCCAGTTGAACGACCTACTACTCCAAAGCCTGATAACAAGCATGTGAAAGACTTTTTAAGATCCCACATCTGACACCATGTCGAAGGACTGGGCTCGGGGCTAGTTGCCAACTAGTCAAACACAGTCCTTCGACAGTCCCCAAAATAACCTGATCGACACAAAGAGCACAAGCCGTATTCAAGAGTCCCCAAGCATGCCTCACACCCAAAATAAATGATATCGGATCAAAACTGCAGCAAAAGATGCATTTTAAAGTATTTACTTTAAAAATTCTTGCAAAAAATCAGAAACTCCCAAACTGAGTAAAAAAAGCACGAGTCGTATCCCGACCCACCTAGCGATGCCTCATGCCAAAAATAAATGAAATCGGATAAAAACTGTAAGAGGAAATGCATTTTGAATATTTTTCTTCAAAATCCCCCCAAAATCCATTGATCGACTCAAAAATCACAAGCCGTATTCAAGAGTCCCTAAGGATGCCTCACATCAAAAATAAATGATATCGGATCAAAACTGTAGCAGAAGATACATTTTGAGGTATTTTCTTCAAAAATTCCCCAAAAAACCCAGAAATTCCGAAACGAGTCAAAAGCACAAGTGGTATCCCGACCCACCTAGCGATGCCTCATACCAAAAATAAATGAAATCGGATAAAAACTGTAGGAGGAAATGCATTTTGAACATTTTTCTTCAAAAATTTCCCCAAAATTAAAAAATCACCCGATCGACTAAAAACAAGAAGCCGTATGCACGACCCCTTAGGGATGCCTCAAACCAAAAATAAATGAAATTGGTTAAAAACTGTACGGGAAAATGCATTTTGAATTATTATTGAAACTTTTTCTTCAAAAATTCCCCAAAAATACAAAAAATTTCCGATTGACTGAAACACCACAAGACGTATACATGACCCCTTCGGGATGCCTCACACCAAAAACAAATGGCATCGGATAAAAAATGTAGGAGGAGATACATTTTAGAAGTTTTTCTTCAAAAATTCCCCAAAAATTCAAAAATCCCCCCCAAAAAAATCAAAAGCCGTATGCATAACCCCTTAGGGGCGCCTCATACCAAAAATAAATAACATCGGATCAAAAATGTAGGACGAGATGCATTTTGAATTATTTTTGAATTTTTTCCTCAAAAATTTCCCCAAAATAGAAAAATTACCCGATCGACTGAAAAAGCACAAGCCGGATGCATGACCCTTTAGGGATGCCTCATACCAAAAATAAATGGCATCAGATCAAAATTGTAGGAGATGTATTTTGAAACAAAAGTTTACTAAATAAACAACTAATTAACTAACGGACGCCATCCGCAAACCGATAGGAATACCCCAGCTTACGTGTAAAAGAACTCACTTTATTCTTGATCATTTTGGCGCGCCTCGCGAAGTGCAGCGTTGACAAACTCTCACCGAAACACCTGCCAAAATGTCAGCAAGACAAAGGATGAGATTCACCTATATTCAATATAATGCAACGCATATTGAAATGCGACGTTTCAATTAGGCTGACTTGTTTTGGATGTGTTCTGAATGCCACTTAAGAGATGAAAACTTTCCAGTCCGCGAAAAAATTGTCAATATTTTTACGTGCACAAGCTTTCTTATTTTGTCAAAAACCAAGCTGAACATACAGCTGATACGTTTTAATTTTTGTTGGTTTTCATTTATCCTTTTTTTTTATTCGTTATTGTTTAAATATAGATTTATTGATCCTTATTTGTCATATTTATTTATTTATTTGTTATTATTTAAAATGAAACTGGAGACAAATAAGCCACCGAAGGTTGCTTACTTGGATCCCGGATGCACGCATGCAATGATGCAAGTCTTCGCGTTACCACCAAGGGAATCCTGCAACAAAAATCCAGCTTTATAACTAGAGCGGCTGGTGCACACAAAACATAAGAGTAAAGGCTTATATTACACACTTTCAATCGACACGTATTTAGTTTCTTGTTTTTGTGAACAAAAACGAATGTCTCCCCGACTAAACCCACAATTCCCCAATAACCATTTCCAACAGCCTATTATTTAAAATAAGAATCTTTGAGGCATTTGAAAAAATAGTTTTATTTATTTTATTTTATTTTATTTTTTTGAGCAGTTTTAAGTAGTCATGGGTAGTTATTCTGGAATAACTACCGATACACTGGCCCACTTTTTTACGGTAGGCATTCTAGAATAACTATCGATAATTAGACAACTGCAGTTTAAGTCTAACAAGTACGAAAGCGCTGTAATTATACATCTCATATAATATGAGTGAATGTAGTGTGTAAAATGACCATTCCACAAAATGGCCTTTCAAAGTACAGAACGCTACTATCCCTCAAAATTACAATGTTCATTAACAACCCCTCTCCACCCTATAATTTCACACCAATAACTCTGCTCCACCTTTTCAGGGCTGGATCCAACTTTTCGTGAAGGATAGGGGGGGGGGGGGGTTCCACTGCTGAAACCTAGAGCCTAACAGTCTCTGCAAACCAAAACTTTACCATTCAAAACTTTTCTCGAATTTACCGGGATGGGAGGGGGGGGGGTGCAACAAACGCCACTCGCCGCTCCCCTCCCCCTGCCTCTCGTGACCTTTCAATATTCCGCCAGAAACAGTAACATTTCAGAAATCCTTGGCCGCCACACGTAGATTCAATCTGGACAGCTTGACGCAAAGAAACTTCTGTCGTGAGACTTAATTCACTTTCCTGAATGAGCTTGCAACTACAGACGTCAAATTGATTGCGACAGTATTTCCCTTTCAGCACTCCCCCGCGTACCGCTATTTGGCACAGGTCGTTTTCATCACGATTTCTAACAATCCCCAGGAGGAGTAAAATAAACTGCAGTGAACCACAATTGCAATGAAACTGTTCCACGAAACTGCAATCGTAAATGACAAATCAGGTTTTGAAACTGAATTGCTGTAAACAAATACAATTTCTGCTTCAACTTGAGCAGTGTGCATAGCCCACATATTCCTCACAGCCCCCCCCCCCCCCCCCCATCAGTTAAACACGGCCATCAATAATCAATCCAGAGCTGAAATATTCCAAGTCCAGTCGGTCCATTTTCCTTGGACAAACCTGGCCCATTTACAATACCGATCTGTGTTTGTTCCCATAGAAGCTACACACCAAGTTTCATTAAAATCCCTGCAGTTGTTCTTGAGATATCGTGTTAACAAACTCATCCCGATGCTGAATAATTTCCAGGATTTGGTAAATTTCAAAATCCATTTGGTTCATTATCCTTGGGCTAACGTAACCCATTTACATTATCGACCTTTGTTAGTGCCCACAGAAGCTACACGCCAAGTTTCATTAAAATTCTTGCAGTTGTTCGTGTTAACAATAGTCAATCAAGAGCTGAAATTTTCTATGTCCAGCTGGTCCATCTTCCTTGGACGAACCTGGCCCATTTACAATACTGATCTGTGTTTGTTCCCATAAAAGCTACATACGAAGTTTCATTAAAATCCTTGCAGCCGTTTTTAAGTTATCGTGTTAACAAGCTCTTGATGAGAGACCGACATATATTCCCCCTGTGAGGAATAAAAGACCAGTATCTTTATCCAAACTTTACACAGTAAGCACATTTCTCTGGTGTGAGTTCAGATTTTACTGATTCTTTTCTGTTTGTTTGCTAATATTTCTGCCAATTTTAGCCAATCACAAAAAAAACAAGTACTGTCTGAGTGAGTAGTAATGATTGCTAATTTTCCTTAAAAGTTAGGACCTAGCCGTTGTGACACCCTTTACATGTAAGTTACAGACAAATTTTGGTTGAAGTTCGTCCAGCCGACCTTGAGATATGGTGTCCAGAAGCAACAGATGTGTAAAATTTCAAAGTCTCACAGTGTTTGTTTGTTTATTGGTGTTTTAAGTCCCTTTCAGCGATCACAGCGCTATATCAGGATTACCCTGCCACATTATACTGAAATGGGCCATTCCAGTTTGAATCCCTAGGGGGGATAATAACTGGGTGTACAGCCAATAGACACGAGCAGGATATACACCCCAGATCTTAAGGCGAGCGCTCTACGAACTGAGATATCCGCCCCTTAGTTTCACAGTGACCTTGACCTTTGACCCAAGGTCACTCAAAGGTAATCAGGTCACGACCCTGCTCCACACAAGAAACATACCTACTTTGGTTGAAATCCGTCAAACTGATTTTGAGATGTCGTGTCCTAAAAAATTTAACAAAAAAAAAAATCACCAAAAATCCAACTTTTAACGAACCGCCAGAAAAATTGGCGTGCATCAAGCTACGACCATGGGGGTGAGTCCTGTAAACTATCAGACCGAATGGCGTACACATCTAAGAAGAATGAGTGGTAATGGACGGACGGACGGACGGACGGGATCCAATCCATAAGTCCCTGGTTGGGGGTAATCAGTGACTTTATAATATCACTGAAATTTTCAAACCAGTGACTTTGTAAAGTCACTGATTTGACAAATGCACTGATACATCTCAGTACATCTTTCTGATACACCAGGTACATCTCTGGAACATCTCGGTGCATCTCACTGATAGATCTCGGTACGAATCACTGATACATCTCGGTACATCTCACTGATACATCTCGGTACATCTCACTGATACAACTCGGTGCATCTCACTGATACATTTTGGTGCATCTCACTGATACACCTCGGTGCATCTCACTGATACATTTTGGTGCATCTCACTGATACATCTCGGCACATCTCACTGATACATCTTACTGATACAGCTCACTGACATAATACGTGTTGGCGCATTGCGTACATTTGAGCGCATCGCAATAAGTTACATTGCACTCGGAATCATTGACTGACGTACTTCACTGCTGTAGTATTCAGCTATATTCTCAAACTTTAGGCTCGATTTTTCTCGATTGAATGTGTGATTTTATCGCATATTTCACGAGCTAAACTCCAGTAAAAGGGGGAACTGCTTTTTCTTTTATTTACCTATCTTTTTTTTTTGTTTTTTTAGTTTTTTTTTTTTTTTGTTTTTTTCTTTTTTGCTTTTTGGCTTGAGACACGTCCCACGTAAAGTGGACTGACCCTGAGCAGAAACGTCAGCCTGGAGTCGCGATAGGGAACATGTCTGTTTTTGCCATGACCAAGGTCCACCAGTGACATAATGACATTACCCAGCACAGACAGCGACTTGTTGATACTACCGGCTTCCTAAAAACAACAACACTTACATCACTGTCAGTGCAATAAATCATAAAAATGTTAAAATTTATGGAAAATTTGGTTTTACCGAACATTATAATGATACAAGTTGGTGTACAGAGTTTCTGAGTCATTTTGCTACATAATTAAGACGCTTAATCTAGCTACCATCAGCTGTTTCCAGTGACTAATAAGAAATTTTGAAGCGTGAAAATCGAAAAAGTGAAAAAAACGGGAGTTTTTATATCTCCTTGTTTGGCCTTGTCTGTCACGAACTCTGCAAAACTGGACACATCTCCAGCAGCACGATAATACTGTCTCACCTTTAAGCGCACGCCACTGGTGTGTGTATCTTTTTGGCGCTCTGACCCAGCCAGATCAACCAGATTTAACTGTGAGCTTTTCACATTCCACACTCCGTTGTTCAATGTCTGAAAAAAAACAGCAATTGATACGATACCGTAGAGGTGAATGTCAAGACTTTAAGGCGTACTGAGGAGGACGACACCTGAGAGGTGAATGTCAAGGCTTTAAGGCGTACTGAGGAGGACGACACCTGAGAGGTGAATGTCAAGGCTTTAAGGCGTACTGAGGAGGACGACACCTGAGAGGTGAATGTCAAGGCTTTAAGGCGTACTGAGGAGGACGACACCTGAGAGGTGAATGTCAAGGCTTTAAGGCGTACTGAGGAGGACGACACCTGAGAAGTGAATGTCAGGGCTTTAAGGCGTACTGAGGAGGACGACACCTGAGAGGTGAATATCAAGATTTTAAGGCGTACTGAGGAGGACGACACCTGAGAAGTGAATGTCAAGGCTTTAAGGCGTACTGAGGAGGACGACACCTGAGAGGTGAATGTCAAGGCTTTAAGGCGTACTGAGGAGGACGACACCTGAGAAGTGAATGTCAGGGCTTTAAGGCGTACTGAGGAGGACGACACCTGAGAGGTGAATGTCAAGGCTTTAAGGCGTACTGAGGAGGACGACACCTGAGAGGTGAATGTCAAGGCTTTAAGGCGTACTGAGGAGGACGACACCTGAGAAGTGAATGTCAGGGCTTTAAGGCGTACTGAGGAGGAGGACGCCTGACAGGTGACTATCAAGGCTTTAAGGCGTACTGAGAAGGACGACATCTGAGAGGTGAATGTCAAGGCTTTAAGGCGTACTGAGGAGGACGACACCCGAGAGGTGAATATCAAGGCTTTCAGGCGTACTGAGAAGGACGACACATGAGAGGTGACTGTCAAGGCTTTAAGGCGTACTGAGGAGGACGACACCTGAGAGGTGAATGTCAAGGCTTTAAGGCGTTCAGAGAAGGACATCTGAGAGCTTGATATCGAGGCTGTAGGCCGTACAGACATCTGAGAGCGAATATCAAAACTCTTAGGCGTATTTAGTCAAGTCAACGGTTTTTTTCCAAAAGAAGAGATACATACATAAGGTCAATTACAATAATAATATAAAGTAGATGTTTCAATTCTTATCGTGGAAAGGGCCGTAGAACATTTCACTTACCTGAATCGGCCTATTTACTGTTAAGAAATAGAACATCTTCGAATAACGAAACCTTATGTATACAAGTAACACTACACAATAAAAGACTTCACACGAGCTACAGCAGGACAATATTTAACGAGAAAAATATGTTTTATCAAGTAAAACCTAATTTTGTCACAGTATAAGCTATCACCAATAATGTATGATTTTGATACAACTGTAGTGAAATCTTTTTGTGACTTAATTTGAAGTAGTCGACTGATTTGCATGCAGTCATTGGACCAAACTATTCCATAATTTTACGCCAAGTACAGATATACAGTGAGATATTACTTAGTTCAAGAATACTTTGTATTAAATTTACCGGCTTGTCTTGTAACTCCGCTGTTGATTGTAAAAAGTTAATATAATCTTAATGGTAAGCAATTATACTTTGATATATACATTATAATACATGTATTTAACGTGAGAATGTCAACAAATTTTAAAAGTTTGTATTTAACAAATATAGCATTGGTATGTTCTTTATTATTATTAATCAATTGCTACATTTCTTAAGCAACTTCTCAACATTAGCTCAAGGGGCTAAAGCTATGCATCACTTGCTCAACTATTCTACAAGCCGTTTTCTGATATACACATGCTTTTTATACGTGCAAAATAATTGTTGTCCCAAATTTTTGAACAATAGTTAAGATATGGTAAGATCAATGAGCAATAAAAGTCTAAATACAGCATCCTTATTTACATGTATTTAACGTTATACATAATAGAGAGACTTCTAGCCACCTTATTTTTGAAATGTTTAATTTGTTCTTGCTATTGCAGTTTATGATCTATTATGGCACCCAACAATTTTGTGTTGTCTGTCCTTTCAATACATCTGTAACCTATCTCTATAGTAAAATTACATTTTTAAAGTTTGAGAATACTATAAAATTAGTTTTATAAATGTTCAGTGATAATCTATTCACACGAAACTAGGGATGGGTCGGGGCCAAAAAACTTTTTGGCCCCGGGGACCCGTGACCGAAAACCCGCCCCGAGGTATATATATATATTTATATATATATATATATATATATATATATATATATTCTCTCATTAATAAACACTTCAAATTGTTGTCATGAAATAGAATAGTTTATGATTTGAAGTCTTTGTTAACCATTCATATCCCACTGTTCGGGTTCGGTATCTTCCCAAGTGGGTAAAGGTGGGCCAGTTTTGGAGCCAATTGAGGACTGCGTTGCTCGTGTTTTGGTCAATATAACTGATCCTTTTCCCTTTTCTTCTGCACTTTTCCCGGATTTTATGTTCTTATTCAGAAAAATAAGAGCGTCAGCGGTATCGGGATCAAGGCGACTTATTAAATTAGTGATGGTAATTCCCGCTGCATAAAAGAGTCGTTCAGATTTGACAGATGTTGCAGGTACTGCTAACAGTTTCTTCGCCAATATTGTAAGGTTAGAAAAAGCGTTCACCTCCGTTTTTCACCATTCCAGTGGGCCAACATGAACAGGCTCAACAAGATACGATTCCACTTCTTTCTCGACGTCAATGAGCCCTGACGACGGGAACGAGATATCAATTATTTCCCCTTTCAACAGGTCTTGATACTTCGATTTTTTGGGACCTGGTACAACAGATGACTCTGACCGAGCAGCCTCATTTTCCGAATTTAATTTGGGTGGTACTTCGTCGGTTCCCCCCCCCCCCCCTAGTTTCCTGATTCATGAGTTCAATAAGCTTGGTTTTAGCTGATACGATCATCATATACTTTCTTTGCGATGTTCCCCTTGAACCGCGGGTCAAGAAGTACAGACACTGCCTGTGGGTGTGAAATGGCGTCTTTTTCCAACTGGCCGTTGCGATTCAAATGTAAGGGTTTCACCAGACCGAGCGTTACAGTTTCTTTTGAATTGTTCAAGATGCATGATGTGTTCTGTTCGGAGGGATTCAAGTCTTTCAACGCCTGATTCAGTAACACAAACATTCCGCTGCCAGTGGACTCATGTTCTCTAGTCGCAAGTTGCGTAAGTTCGGCTAACTGCTCAAGAATCGGGCAAATATCTTCCATTAGTTTCCACTGATCGTCTTTATTTCGTATTTCAAACGTGAACTACTTGGTGTATACTTTTCATCAAACAAAACGCTGAAGATAGCAATACGGAGCCTGAGTAAACGCTGGTGCATATAAAAGGACGAATTTCAACGTGTTCGGACGTCTGCCACTAATTTAAATTAGGAACTATTCGCTAAATAACTATCAATCCGTTTTAAAGCATTTCCACGTACACCGTAAATACTTGGTTTTTCAATTAATACACTATGATCTAGGGTATCAAAGGCTTTTTTTTTAAATCTATAAAGACGCCTACTTTGATTTTTTCTTGTCAATGGCAGATGTAATTTCTTCAATTAAGTCTAATAATGCTAAGGATATAGAATGTTTTTCCCGAAAACCGTCCTGTTCATCGAATGAAATATCATGTTTTTACACAGTTCTTTAACCGAGTATTTAAGTGACATAATTGTTAAATGCTTTTGAATCCCCGGATTTAAATAACGAAACAATTTTAGCTAATTTCATAGAATTCGAAAATACACCCTGCTCAAATGATTTATTATAAATGTATTTGAGTAGCTTAACTATTTGAGGACCTATCATTTTGACAATTTTCACAGTAAGATCATCTTTATCACTAGAAGTTTTATTTTTGAAATTCTTAATGAGATTAATATTTCTTCTTGACAAGTGGCTTGTAGAAACATAGATTGTGATGAACTGAATTTGATGAAATCAGAGAAACTGTGTGAACTACACTTTGATATATTTTTGCTAAGTTAGAACCAATAGTCGAGAAAAATTATTAAAACCATTTAATTTTTCTTTATGATCACTAATGACTTTGCCACCACTTTGAAATAAATCAGGAAAATTTCAAGAAATGCTACCGTTTTAGTACACTTATTTATCACTTGCCACGTTTTCTAATACCATTTTCATACAGTTACAACATATTGCTAAAATATTTTTATGGCTTACTTATATCTGTATGTGAGCATGTTTTCTTCTTCAAAGAATAATACTTAGAAGTAATATAGTTCATAAAAATTATCATACGCATCATCAATACGGTCACAATTAAACACACTATCCCAGTTATTCCCATCTAAATATACAATTAACCTTCAAAAGTTTTCATCTTTCAACTCTCGCTTGCATAGAAAAGCTTCATTAATTATCGACCTGGCAACATACTTCACATTACAAAATACAGGTAGGTGATCTGTTACATCATTAACTAATTTACAATTTCTTATGCCAAAATACATTCACTTGTGAAAATATTACCAATAACAGTTGATGAAATATCTGTTGTGCGAGTTGGTTTATTTATGAGAGGCCTTAATCAATAAATGGTTAGGTGCTTAAACTTTTTTCATTATTTGAAAGCACTGATGTTAAAATCGCCACATAAATATATAATTTTTTCTTAAATGATTTCAATATATTTTCCAATTCAACATTAAACAAATTTACTTCAGTGTTGGGGGGTCTATACCGGTACATACAATAATCTTTTCATTTTTGTTCAATTCTATCTCAAGAGTAAGACGGTAAAAAACACTGTCAATACTTTTAGATAATTCTTATTACCTCACTATATTTTTCAAGGTCATCACACTTTTCTTCCAAAACTATGACTTTTTTGTTCAGTTCCTGTTTTCCCTTCTCAATTTTTGATATTGTTTCAGCTTGCTTTTCGTTTACTTTTTCTACAGGTACAATTTTGTTTGTTAATATTTGTAACAATTCATCTTGATTGACTAAAGATTCCCCATGAGCTGAAAGATCAGCTTGCATAGGGTCCAACTTTTCTAGTTTGGTCTGAACGCTGCTTAATGATTCTTTGATATCCATATTGTCTATACTGGCGTCTGCCGGGACTGATCGTACGCGATAATTTCGACTGTTTGACATTATAAACTAATATTTTACCAGTGTTCATTTACATCGCCCATAGCTGACTATTTTCATCAGAAGTTTCATTCAAATTTCACAATTTTCGGTTGCAAAATATTTTTCATACGGTACCTTGTAATTTAGTTGCGTTTCTATGCTTGAAGCTGGATGATATCACACCAAAATGACCATCACGTAACATAAATATTAAGAACAATGTGTCAAAGGCTATTTGCAATCGAGGAGAATATCTGAGTGACGAATCTCCAGGCTTTTAGGTATATTGCGGGGGTCGATATCTGAGAGGTGACTATGAAAGCTGTTAGGTCCACAGTGGATGAAATCTGGAAGTTGAATTGATGCTCGGCTAGCATTTCGAACCAGGCTGCTTGTTTATTTACCGTGCGTTGATGCTTGGTTTGCATTTCGCACCAGTGCGCATGTTTATTTAACTTGCGTTGATGCCTGGTTCGCATTTCAGACCAGTGCGCATGTTTATTTAACTTGCGTTGATGCCTGGTTCGCATTTCAGACCAGTGCGCATGTTTCTTTAGGTTGCGTTGAAGAGCAGTTCGCATTTCAGACCAGTGCGCATGTTTCTTTAGGGTGCGTTGAAGAGCAGTTCGCATTTCGGACCAGTGCGCATGTTTATTTAACTTGCGTTGATGAGCAGTTCGCATTTCGGACCATTGCGCATGTTTATTTAACTTGCATTGATGCGCGGGGCTCATTTTGGACCAGTGCACATGTTTATTTAACTTGCGCTGATATGCTTTGGGCATTTCGAACCACTGCGCATGTTCACTTAACTTGCGTTGATGCGCGGTGTGCGTTTCGGGCCAGTGCGCATGTTTATTTAATTTTCGATGGTGAGTGGTTCGCATTTCGGACCAGTGTGCATGTCTGTTAACTTCCGTCGATATGTGGTTCTTTTTTCGGACCACTGCGCATGTTCATCTAACTTGCGTTGATGCCCGTGGCTAATATCCGATCAGTGCCCATGTTTATTTAACTTCCGTCGATGTGTGGTTCTTATTTCGACCCATTTCGCATGTTTATTTAACTTACGTCGATGCGCGGTTTTCATTTCGGACTAGTGCGCATGTTTATCTAACTTGCGTTGATGCGCTGTAGGAGGAAATTCATTTTTATATTTTTTTTAAATTCTCATAAAAATTGTAGGACGAAATGCATTTTGAATTTTTCTTCAACAATTCCCCAAAAATTCCCTGATCCACTCAAAAAGCACAAGCCGTATTCATGCACCCCTAAAGCATGCCTCACACCCAAAATAAATGATACGGATAAAAACTGCAGGAGAAGATGCATTTTGAAGTATTTTCTTCAAAAATTCAAAAAAAAAAAAACAAACAAAAAAAAAAAACATGAAAAATTCCTAAATCGAGTCAAAAAGCACATGCTCGACAGACTGTGCAAGGTAGCATATGCCTAGGGTAAATAGTTTCGGAGAACTCGCGTGGAAAGCACCCAAGTCTTACAGTGCAGTTATCTCAAGAGATCACAATTTTTGCAATTTTTGGCCGATTTGAAAAGTAACATGACGTTGCACAACTTCAATATATGTGCGCAATGCTAGCCTTATAGTATGCGACATATCCGACAAAGGGACTACTTTGTGTGTGAAATGTAATTAGGCCGGTGTAGTCTTAAAAAACAATCATTTATAATGTAATTAAATGCAATGTCTAGTTGCTTTGAATGACAAAAATACCAAAACATGCAAGAAAACGCCGCGAAAATATAGGTTCCGAACATGGTGCGACAAGGTATCACCCCCATGTTTTGATTTTCTCGCAAGCTGATTGGTTGGAAGCTACGAGGTGAGTACACGTGAAAACTTTATTATGAATGCACACTCCACACGACCGCAGCTCCCCTATACTTCAAAGACCTTTTCTACACTTCACACAACGTAATTTTCCGGCACATCAAAGTTATAGGGCCAAGTTGGAACATTGCATATTCGGTATATGGGTTCTGCGTTAACATTGTATACATAAATTTTCAGCCTTCTTCAACAGAGGACATGGGGATTTGTCCTCAGTTGGAGGATATGTCGTCACTTACAATGGACACACAGAACGCACAAAAACCTTTATGTCTCTCCGCGATCGGGGAGACAATTATATTTACTATCATTTTTGTGAACTTTCGCCCATTTACCTTTGATTGTATTGAGAGTGTGAACACAGCATGCGACCTCGAACTTTCTCTGTTCATGCTCGTCTCCGCAACAGTTCTGTTTGCCCAACCCACATTTAACACCTGAAAAGTACAACCGAACGGTATCAATTTCCGTTAAAAACGTCACACATGGTTATGTTTTTTTTTTAAATTTAAGGTGAATGAAAGAAAACTCAGGCTTTTCCTTTTCAAGAATTTTTTAATATAACGCCAAGTGAATATAGTATGAACTTCGGGTATTATATTTTTTTCAAAAGTGCCAAGCTTTTAGTTTTCATATGTGCCATCAATACAAATGTGAGCGACGAGATATTCCTTTACTGATTGTGTCATAACCAAATCACTCCCAATGTCTTTCAGCAATGTTAGAACACTGCCTGAATTGTTAAGTACCCTCCCCCACCCTCTCCCACTCACGGCCAACATATCTATCAAAATAATCGGACTAGATCTGTGGGATCATTCCGCAAAATTAATAAACAACAGGACCAGAAATGTACGAAGCATTTTGAAAAATTGTTCACACACACATAACGAACAACGGATACCCTACAAACGATTGAGTATAGACCACCCATGATAGTCGGATGGGCTAAAGAGTATGCCCAGAGCGAGGCTTGAACTCACAACCTCGAGATTCGTGAGCCCCATCGCTTTCTTGAGAGGCAGAACTATAAATATGGCTATAAACTTTAAAATGAGACAAAGAAAAAGTAGACAGTCTATGCCTAGAGTAGGGCTTGAACTCAGACTTAGTGAGCATCAGTCCAATGACTAACCACTTAGCTATTGGGTCTCAAACCAAACGACTCATGAAGAAGGATCAATTATGAAAACATTGTGATTTTTCTGTAATTTCACCGTTTTTGGTCAATATGTTGGCAAATTTTGGACAAATTGCCATGCAAGCAAGTCCTCATGAAGCAGCTTGAGGGGAGAAATCCTTTCAAATTTCAACAAAATCCGGTCGAATTTGCAAGAAAAGTAGATTTTTGTGCTTTCTTAAACTTCGCCAATATTTCGGCCAATTTAGGCCAAATCGACAAAAAATCAATAAACGCTGTGTGAAGGATTACCCAGGGAATATTCCTGTCAAACTTTAAAACAATCGGACTACAGTGTTATGAAATGTAGCATTTTGGAGATTACACACACGCATATAACGGACGACGGATACCTGCAAGTGACACATATAGCCCACCGACGAAAGCTGGCAGGGCTATAAATAGACAATAACCGTATGTCGCACAGCTCAAATGTATGATCTGTCTTTGGCATTCAAAAGCTCTGCCAATTTGTTACAACAAGAATGTCAAGTAACATTGTGACCAGTCGAGATCTAGTAAATCACTTATCACTAGACTTGTACGGACACCAAAAAGTGGTTGTCATACTGTTAAACCCAGATTTAAAAAATTCGTACATATTCGTAAAGGGCTTGACTACTAAATATTTTTAAATGCCCCTCATTTAGCCAATTTTTCGCGAATCGTGAGAAAATTAACTTCCCAAAATTGGGCCCCCAGTAAACAATTATGAAAAATTTAAGGCGATCCGATCAAAAGAGAATACAAACGCTTGGAGAACGAGTGTATCCCAAATCTCAATGTGGCTTTAGAGCAAAAAGGTCAACAGTTGACATGATATTCTCCCTGTGGAAACTGCAGGAGAAGTGCAGAGAGCTGATCTCACGTCGATCTGACCAAGGCCTTCGACACCGCGAGCAGATCAGGACTATACAAGATCTTGGCTAGAATGGGGTGCCCACCCAGACTTTTGGGTCTGATTCGTGCTTTTCGCGACGGCATGCGCAGTTCAGTAAACTTCGATGGTAATACGTCCAACAGAAATCCTCAACGGTGTGAAGCAGGGGTGCGTTATGGCCGCAATTCTGTTCTGCATATTCTTCTCCTTATTACTCCACTTATTATTCCACTCTGTCGAGGAAGGTATCCATGTACACACGAGATCAGACGGCAAATTTTACAGTGCTTGTAGACTTCGGGCGAAAACTAAGTGTAGACTCGTCATGATACAGGACGATGCAGCTCTGGTGGCACACAGCGAACAGAAATTGTAGCACCTGCTGGACCGCCTCGCCATTGCTTGTGACAAGTTCGGTCTAACAATCAGCGTGAAGAAAACGGTTATCGTGGCACAACGTGCCCAACAGGCTGATATAATTACCCTAAGCAACGCTCTAGAAGTTGTGCACAGTTTCTGCTAACTTGGGTCAACCGTCACAGACTCAGTTTCGATGGACGACCAGATAAACACACGCATAGGCAAAGCCGCAACCACCTTTGGTCATCTTCCGAAGCGCGCCTGGAACATCCTAAAATTTATGACAAGAAGGAAGATGTGCTTCTACAGAGCGTGCGTTCTTAGCACTTTGCTCTGTGGCAGCGAATCATGGACTACCTACCTCCACCAAAAAAGGAAACTAAATAGTTTTCACATGAGATGCCTAATGCGGTCATACTACAGAAGGCCGAACTCCCAAGTGTGTCTGCACTGCTGAAACAGAGACGACTACCCTGGCTTAGCCATGTTCGCCGTATGGATGACGGCCGTATCCCTAATGATCTACTTTATGGTGAAATAGCTGATGCCAAAAGGCCGAAAGGACGTCCAAAACCCAGGTTTAAAGACGCCTGCAAACGGGACATGACGGCATTTGGGATCCCATGGGAGAGCTGGGAGGCCCGTGCAGACACCAAGTCCAGGTGGAAACGCGACAATAATGAGGGCGTGAGGCTTCATGATGACAAGTGGATTTGCGAACTTAATGCCCGCAGACTGAAGAAGAAACCCAAACAGACTTAAGCAGATAACCACCGTCTCTAGCAGACGGATGGATAACAATTAATCACTTTTTAGTTTCAAATCATATAGCTAAAAGGCATTATTGGCTGTTATACGGTAATATTTAGCTTAATACAAATGTTATACCATTTCGGAAAAAATTTCATAATTTTTACAAAGTCGTACCGAAAAACCGAACCGAACCGAATAATTGAAGTTTACCGAACCGAACCGAACCATGGGAATGGCATACCGTCACACCATGACATTTTTTTTATATTACGCCATTTTTAGAATTTTGAGAAAAACGAAAAACAGCCTAACGTCGCACACCTCCAATATATAATTTTTTACTTTTTTACTTAAGTCGTGTATTGACGTTTTTGTTTTGTTATTTTCCCCAATTTCAGAATTGTAAGACAAAGAAAAATAATCTCACGTCGCACAGCTCCAAACAGATGGTCTTTCTTTGTGGAAGAAATAAACCAAATCCGATGAATACTTAATAAGACGTTCAAATTTTCACTATTAGCGAAGGACAGATGGACAGACGACAGATGCAGTGTTTCAGAACCGTGCCAAGCGCGGGTGGCGGGGAATTAACAATAAGTTCTTGTTATTAGTCACACCTGATACGCCTCTGCTGCATTAGCCACCACTTGCTCTATCAAACCATCCACGAATACGCCTTTCTTTATATTTTCTCTTAACTGGAGTCCTTTTTCGAAATAAATAAAAATACGAAAATAAAAGTAACAAAATAAAAGACTAAACTAGTGACCTCACAAGCTTGTTCTCGTGCTTTTAACTTTAATATTTGTACCCCTTTACCGAACAATTCAACATGACAACATTTTACTCTCTTGAGACTACAAGAACCAGCCATTAATTTCGAATAAAGAAGACTCAATGTAATTCATCTGTTGAAATAGCAATAACATTTCTTCTTTTCTAATTAATTACTGTAAAAGGCAAAAGCTAAAGGTAAATTACCATTTGAAGACTCGTCCAAGAGGTCGAAAATTTGCTCGTTATAGATTTCTAAGAAACTACATTTCGTCAAAAATGCCACATTCTGTCCATGCTGAAACATAACAACAAAAACATAATATTTAAACCTGAGAAGAAAATATACTTCTGCTTCCCGTGTGACATAACTGGCTGTAGGAACAACCCCCCCCCCCCCCTCCCCACCACCCCAGCCCCTGTTATAACAGATATCACTCACCCTTTCTCCTTAATGAAGAGATCAGTGGTTGCTAATGAGTCTTAATTGCAATTCTGGATGATATGGGGTTGAATTTGCGGAAATAAGGAATTCTGATAGCAATTGTTAATTAGTATCATTTTCTGGAAGGGCGATTGATTGCTTATTGCAATTAATAACCAAAAAGTAACCTCTGATCCATTTACAACCCCCCACCCCTCGTCTATTATTGTGAATTCAACTCAATCGTATCGTTATTATTCATTCGAAAGCAGTGAGTGATCTCGGAAGGGGAGGGGGTTGCACCTAGGCCATCGAAAAAGGGGACTTAGTCCTGATAGGGCTGTTTCGGACACCAACATAACTGACTTAGATGTTATGAAGATCAAAAGCTTACGTGGGCGGAATGATTCCACAAACTAACTAACGTGGTAAGAAACCGTGTGTTCTATTCGGCGGCGTTATACAAAAACCAGAAGTTGAGCACAAAACTAGAGCCATAAAGATATACCATCCCCCCGTGTAATACAGATGACCCATGAAATCGGGCCTAAAATCGATGTGCAAACTTTCATTACGTTTTTCACAATTCTAACAGTTTTGCATTTTTAAATTTCGCCAAAAGCTAAGTTTTATATTTAAAAAGAGAAAGACATTTCGCTCATTTTCAACATTAGTTTTGTACTGAAATGTCAGGAAATTTGAAACTACCGTTCCACTGGACTCTGCTGGAACTGATTTTAATTGGTTGAGGTAAATATGACCTTTGGCTTGCTGGAAATGCATTATTGTAAGGATAGATCACAGGGATGGGTGTTTTGCTGTGCGATCGTTCGCAGTCCTTTCACGGATGTGGGATTCCATTACAAAGGACACCAGTCGTGTGGTCTATCGCTAGTAATAACACAACCACACATAATCGTGCCTAAGACTCGCCAAACAGAGCGGAAAAAACTGCTTTTGCTTCTGATACTCCCCGTATCGCTACTTGGTTACGCAAAGCAAAGAGGTGTTTTTTTTCTCAAAGCATTTGCCCGAGCCACATTGGCTTATACATGTGGCGTTCGAGTGAATGCGGCGAGCATAGTTTGGTACGCGGTTAGATACCGCAAAATGTACTTATCATTTCTTTATACGGGAGTGCTTTCTCGCTCGGAATGTTACAATTTCCAATAGAACACACGGAACATGTCCCAGCCTGAAAGGCACAATGTTATACAATATTTTTCTACTGTATATTATTTGCTATTATAATTTTATATCATTTATTATATTACACGTCACACATGAGTCTAAATTTCTCTTTTCACTTTTTCCCTATTTCTATTTGCCGACTTGTTATCTAAGTACTGAGGGTTCCCAAGCCTTCGGCGATTTCAATTTCCAGATGTTTTCCAGGTTTTTAAAACCGCAAATTTACTACCTTCCACGGCTAATTTGGCGGCCTCCACATCACCACTTATAGCCGTCCGTTCGACCTACGCATATTTTTAACAAAGTTAAGGAGTTTGGGAGATCTTTACTTTATTCCTGTCACAATTTAAATCACGTTTGTGAAGTGATAAATCACTTTTATGCCAAATATACTCAATGTATTCAATACACAAAGACACCGAAGACTTTCTGAAGGTACAAAGTTAAAATCCCCTCAACTGTTCTACATATTACTTTGAAATAGCTAGCTCGTTTCAGTGCTATTGAACCTATTTATATGCTTAGTTTTAAGATTGATCTCTTTTTGAATGTTTTTTTTTCTATTTTTTTTTTAAATTTTAGCACTGCTGTAGCCCACTAAAGGAATTGTTGTACAGGTAGTATGAAACTTATTTTATGTAATCCTCAGTGTATTAACATTCATAGAGAAATAAAAATATACATACAGGTACAGCACTGGCCCCACAACGAATGCAAAACACAGATTATTAATACTATAGAACGCCGAAGGCGCGAAAAACAATCAAGCAATATTCAATATATGAAACTTGGCTCGTATGAGATATTACAAGAAAAACCTGGAAAGCCTTGAACAAAAACTTGGAACCTGGAAAATTTTAGAAATCGATTTCCAGATGTTTTCAAGGTTTATTTTTTTATTTTTTTTTTTCAGAAATTTTTCAATTTCCAGGTGTTTTCCAGGTTTTCCAGGTTCGGGTTTTCATTTCCAGGTTTTTTCTAGGCGCGTGGGAACCTGCAGTCTGCTGGTCTTATTGGCATTCAATGGAGCTGGAGACTTTTTTTTCCCTTTTTTCTTATTTTTCCCTTTTTCATTTACTGCCTTCGTTCTGTTTATAACGTGAGATCTCTTACGATTTCTCGCTGCTGTTCGATAAGGCTGAAGATGTATTCAAAGCTCCTGGGGATGACGCCGCGCAACTCTTGCTGAAAGCTCTCCGAGTCTTCACTGGGGCCTGTTGACAGATATCTGTGCAGCTACTTCCACTTATTTACTCCACATTTTATTTACTATCTATATTATGTATGCTTATTAGCAAAAGTCTGTGGCTGGGCGTACTATCCTCTATTCAGTGTGGGATGTCAAAATTCATGTATACAAGAACTGGGGGAGAGTGGTGAAACTGACTGCTTGTGACTTTATTGATGGGATGCCCCCTCCCCCTCAATTAAAATAACATAGGCATCAGAGATGCAAAGCCCTCAGCCAGCTGGAACATTCGAAGCAAGGAAAATAGTAGGTTTGAAGGCCGGTCACAGGCTCAGTTCAATCCTTAACACCGAAAAGAAAAAAAGGTGGCAGTGCTTTAAGATGAACAAAAAAACAAAAACATTTATCATGAGAAAGTCCAGCTGAGCCACTGTCCTTGGTCGGATATGGCTCATATACAACAGAGATCTTCATTGCTCCATACACTAGCTATATCCGAAATATATTAGTAATTGGTAAAGAACTGTAGGTTAGAGAGTGTTCACAAGCCACATGTTAAGCAAACTGGATGATACAAATTAGAAAATTTCCAAGTCCAGCTGAGCCACTGTCCTTAGTCGGATATGACTGATAAACAATAGGGATCTTCATTAGTCCATAGACAAGCTATATTTAAAATATCTTAGCGATCGGCTACAACCGGCTTCTACAATAAAATTGTAGAAGAAGCATTTTTAAAATCAGAAGCCAACAAATTTTAAAATGCCCCCAATTTAGCCAATTTTTGGTGGAGTGCCAAAAAAAAAAGCAATTTCCAAGAAAGTTCTACCAAGAGAACAATCGTACAAAATTGGAAAGTTATCCAATAAAAACTGTGGGAGAAGAAGCATTTTGAAAATTAGAACCCCCCAAAAAAATGAAAAATGCTCCACTTTATGCCGATTTTTGGCGGATCGCCAAAAATAGTAATTTTTCAAAAGAGGTCTACCTAGAGAATATTCCAACAAAATTTAAAGAAAATCTGATCCAAAATTGTGGGCGAAGAAGCAGTTTGAAAACTGGCTACCGAAATATTTCAACTGCACCCATTTGGCCAATTTAGTTTTTTTCAGACCGCAAAAAAAAGCAATTTTTCAAGAGATGCCAACCTAGAGAACATTTACACAAAATTTGAAAAGAATCCGATCAAAACTGAAGGAGAAGTAGCATTTTAAGTAAAAGTTTACATACGTACATACGTACATACGTACAAACAATAACTTAATGTATCAAGTTGTTTATAAAGTTATAGAACTCACCCAGCATCGTAAACGTTTTGCCTGAGCCTGTTTGACCACTGAAATGATAAGAAACATTTACAAAACTATTTTAGACGCAGCCTAAAGGTAAAGTTAAGAGATATCATAAAGAATTCTCCCTTCTCTGTTTAAAAGTAGTGAAACTAAGATGCATTATTGTTTTGTCAAACAAAATTCTTCAAACAATATTCTACGAAGCGTTGATATGTCATTCTCAATTTTTTTTTTTTTGAGAACCGTAGACTACTTCATTTAGATAGTTTAAATAGTGTTGTTCACACACAGGTCATTTAAAACATTTTATTGAATGCTATTTTCAAAATAAATTTCATAAATACATCTGCGAAAAATATCAAACACAAAACAAAATAAAACAGAATAGCCATTTACTAAGATCACAAAAGTCTACCATATAAATAATTCGATAATTACATAGCTCATTCTTTGCAGACTGAAGGAGTGTATTCTCTTATTTATTTTCAAAATGTGCCTTGCAGTTCATATTGCTGCCTCTTAAAGAATAATTTTTTGCTGGAAAAGAAGCGCGGTTCTTCCGATTCAAACATAATACGACGTTGCACATCCACATTATATATATTTTTACTGCATAAAATTTCAGAATGCTGGATCGAATAGTTTTGGAAAACTCGCCCGGACAAGACTTATCTCCATTTTAGCAAATTTCCTGAAAAAAAACAGCAATTTTGACCAGTCATATCTTTTAGAATGTTTTTTGCCCATTTCGCAAATAATCCGACGTTGCACACCTTCAATATGTGTTCTAACCGTATGCCAAAGGAAAAAGTTATATGACAGATACTTTCGGAGATATAGCCTAGACACGAGGGCGAACGGAAGCGGACAGAGAGACGGACACGCTAATAACTATATCCCCTTGTTACATGGGGGGGGGGGGGGGGGCAATCAGGACAAACAGACGTTTATCAAATTACAACACTGTGTTAACACCGAATTTCAAAGTAATCTTTAACGTGACATAATTTTGTGCACAGAAAACATCAGTTCAAAAACTAACAATATGACATTGAGTTAATTAAAATATTTCAAAAACGTGCCGCAACATAATATTTTATTCGCAGTTAAAATCCAGATACACAGCAATGACAACAATTTGTAAAACATCAAATAAATTCGTTAATGGAAAAAAGTTTAAAAGCACGTTATGCAAATTTTGTTATGCGCATATTTTACCTTACAGGTTGCAGATGACAAGTTCAGCACAGATCCTTATTCAACAAGCATAAACACAAACACAATTGTATGGGATTCAAGGCATTTTTTCCAAAAACAGTTCTATGTAGTTAAAACATACGATACAGTAAAAATGATAATATAATGTTTAACCCACAACGTCGACATTGCTTGTAAATACATAGAGTGCATTTAAAACAGATAATAAGCAAATGAATTGCCTCCTCAGTATTTGAAGATCTGCAAGTATATAGGAAAGTATGACACCTTTTCGAATTTCGATTATCCTATTGCATTGTAAATCGTAAACAGCTAACGCAAAACATAATATAATAAGAGCATCTCATTTGTTATTCTTCCCATAAAGGGCGGCTGCAGTTGAATGCGCCAGTTGAGGAGTATATCCTGTCGTAATGGCAACACTCCGTGCAAGAGAGAGGGTGGCGTTATAACCGGACTACATTTCACCTTTTGAGGAAAGAGACACCACTTATATACATATCACGGGGTGTCAGCACATATTTGTCTGTACACAGGAAAGCGGTCGCCAAAATTTCTGCCTGCGTTGCCTAAACCCCATTTTTTCATGTCTGATAAGTGTTTGGGGGCACCAAATCTATCCATATTTGAAGCGTGGCGATATTTTTCTCCATAAAATTCACTATATTTTCTCTGACTGACGACTGACGTTCTCAACTTTCATACAGAGATTTGCAAATCGCTCTTAAGAAACAGTTACCGTCACTCCTTATCCTTTTTTAATGGAAATCTTCATGTATACTGAGATCAATGGCGGTTCAATGAGCTGTCTGTGGTTTCTTAAAAATACTTGTGAGCTTGGTTTGTTTGGGCTTTGGTTCATCACGCGGGACAGTAGAAGCCTGACGTTTACGTTTTTTTTATCCCGCGGTTTTGTCTATGGGGGACTTTTGCCATAAGCACTCCCAGCTCTTTTTTCTTGATCACGGACCTTACTGTCGCTTTTATTGGCTGTTTTTATTTTACTTGTGCTTCACTCAGCGATTCATCGACTTCCTTTCCTTTTCTAGACTCCAGCAGAGCCTTTTCTTTCGCTTCAGTTCTGTACTTGTAGGATTTCACAAAGCGAGCGAACGTCTTTCTTTCCTTCTTTCTTTCTTTCTTTCTTTCATTTCTGACTCTTTCCTTCGCTCTTCTGGTTTGCGGCGATTATGAGTGTCATACGCCTCACGGCCGACCTTAGGTATGCTTTCGGTAGGTTTCATATTGTGTGCATCTTCCTGCGAATTTTCAAGTTCCGATATTATAGACATGAACCCATTTATCGACTGGATACCAAGCAGACATCTGTGCTTCGTAACAATCCGGTTGCTATGTGAAAAGGAATCCTGTATCGGCATAGCGGTGGCCTAGGGAAAGGGACATTGTGACTACTAAGGACAGATGCGTAAACTTGTCATTTCCTTCCTTGATTTGAAATCTTTAATTTCATATCGTCGCCATCCATTTTCAACCTGTTAACGCCGATGTTTTTGCTTAATTGGTCTAAAGAACCACCCATCCTTTTTACTGCAGAAAGCCCAGCAAGATCTTTCTGTGCATCTGAGTGAAAAAACTGGACATCTTGAAGTGTTTGATTCTTAAGCGGGAAATATTTTATCAGTTTTTAACAGCTGTTTTGTAGAAATTCTGGACATCATGGTCGTCTTCTTCTGCTCCAGACTTTGATTTTGCAGACGTATTTCATTTTCTTCGAAACTTAGTTCTTCTTGGCTGGTAGTTGGGATCTCGTTCTTTAAACTGAACTCGCAACAATGCCGAGGACGTTCTGACCTCTTAGAGTAACTGAGGTTTAACAAACTGTGCCATTATTGTTTTCAAAGGAGATCACACATCCGGAAGCAGTAAGTGAAACTTTCTCACTATGGACTGAAAAAGTTTTTCAAAACACTGAAATCTGGGAAGGGCTGCACCAGGGAAAGTCACTTGAGCATGAATGAAAAAGTCCTTCAAAAAAGCGAAGATTCGTTTGGTTCGCTCTTGCTTCACAACCTGTTGCTGATTCTTTTGCAAGTTTACGAAAATGTATAGCAGTGCCTCCCACTGCTCCAGCTGTCTCTATGCTACAGGGAGCATGCTGAACCAGCGAGTGCTAACGAAACGTATTATTTGCCTTTCAGCTACACTGACTACACCTTGGACGTCCTAATTGTACTGTATTGTTCTTTAGATCCTTTTCAACTGCTATGGCCATGTCGGGATCCCCCTGCCACAATATACTGAAATTGGCATTCCAGCTCTCCTTCTAACCCTTACATGTGGAGTGCCTCACAGGGTAGCAAGGAGGAGTCCCAATTTTAAAGTCTTAGGTAAGACCCGACCGGAGTTTGAACCCACGATCTTCCAGTCTCGAGACGGACACTCCAACCACTAGGCCATCGAGGCTGAATTTCATCAGACTAATCCCATTCTTTGCTTAAAGAAAGCGAACACACTGACTGCGAATGCTTCAATGTCGTTGCAAAGAATACCAGAGGCATAAGGACGCCGTGTTAGGAACATGATGGAGGGAACATTCTCCAATGTCTAGGGTGCATACCTAACTTTGACAAGTTGGATAACGCCGTGTTTATCCCTTGCATTACCGGGGAACTGTCGGACATGATATGATCATTTGCCAATGGGATTCCATCTTGGACAAAATTTGTGTTGATTATTTCGTTGATCTCCACAGCCGTACCAACTTTTACCTAGGCAGCTTTGTAGAACTTTGTCACTTAAGCATCATCTTAAAATACTTAACAAGCATATGTACGTAATTATTACCCAACGAATCATCTATCAACAGGCTGAGGTTTGTGTTTGCAAGATCTTGCACTAAATCAGAGGGCAGAGCGGGCTGGAATCCACCTGAAATGAGTTAAGTTAATTTTGATCTGCTACGATAAAAGTCTTTGGCGATGTTCGAGTCAGGAAAAAGTCCAGCAAAAAGATTTTCAGTTTGCAACGATATTGTTTGCTAAGTCATGCTCGACAACAAATGCTGCCAATCACATTTCGGCGGTTAATGTATCGTCGCAGCTGAAATGTTCTTTTCCTGGCACATGTTCTATCTCTGGTATTGTGGTTGGTTTTTCTTGGCAGACATTGCTCTAAGGTGCTTATTTGAAGAGGCATGCTGTACAAGGGCGGGCTTACCCATATGGCCCACATACACATCTTAATTGTAAATCGAACAGATCGCCGTGAATGGATCCGTAACACACTGTTTTGACCAATGAGCAATTCTAGTTTTTTCCCCTTCACTGTCTGTTCATCAAAATCTTGCTCCCACTTCTTGCCTGTATGCTTAATAAGCTAAATATGCTTGTTTCCGCCTTTGACCTTTTAACACGACTTGGAACTAAAATACGTATCACGTGAAATATATGGTTGTGAAATTAAAAAAAAACTGCTTATATTTTTTCATGAAATGTTGGTCAAAATTTTATGCAACAATCAACAGGGATCATTACTGATCACAGTAATCGAACAACTTTATTTCTATGAATATAGACTTAAACAGTTAACAATTAAACATGTTCTATATATAAAGCACACAAATCAAAAGTACACATATACATGATGAACATTTTTTTGAGTAGCTGCTGTTCACCGATGAAAGACACTGCTTACCTATGTCGTCCCTGTTAGTTAGTTAGTTAGTTAGTTAGTTATTTAATTTATACTTTATTGATTAAAAATGATTATAAAATAAAATCTTAAATATACTAAAAAATATACTAAAAATAGACTTAATGGTGGTCTACACATAGGAATACATGTTAATCTCTTTAAAAATTCTAGGACCTTGTTGGAATTTACCTTCTCAAAGAGCTCTCTCATGGAATCAACTCTATAATAACGGGGACGAATGTGATTGAAGTCATATACAATCTATCACGATGTGTTTCACTGTATGCCGTTCCTGACAACTTATACATTCGGGTTGTGGTTCGCCTCTTAAGAGGTGTTTGTGAGTAGTGTAAGAATGTCCTATTCTTAATCTGTGAATTACCATATCGTCGCGACGGCCATTTAGGGAGGGCAATTTGCGCCCTACCAAAGGGTTAATTTGGTATAGCTTATTGTTGGTTTGTTCATCCCAATATTGTTGCCATAGATTTTTGACATATCTAGAAATATGGCACTTAAAATCTGATGACGGTATAAGGAAATCTGAGCAGTCTTGGTTTAACGCTTCTTTGGCGCCTTTGTCGGCTGCCTCGTTGCCCGGGATTCCAACATGGCTCGGTACCCAACAAAATATTATCTCTTTGCCAGCTTTCCCCACTTCGTCGTGTTTTTCTATCAAGTCCAAAATTATTGGGTTGGATACCTGTAAGTTTTCTAGTGACTCAAGCACTGACATGGAGTCCACGCACAATATGAATTTTTTGTAGCGGCTAATCTTGACAATTTGTATAGCTAGCTGCAGGAGCCTGGTTCTGAATGTATTATTTTCTGTGACAATAGCTGCTGCAGCCTTGTCTTCAAGTTTGGAATCATCGGTATATATGAAATGGTACTCATTATAATTATCCTTTAATACTGCAAATTTTGACTGAAATACACAGAAAGAGTCTTCAAGACCACAGGTTTCGTTAACTTCCAAGGGGGTTGGTTAGGTATTTTGTAATTTGCAACAGATTCAACGATTATACCTGCTTCTTGCAGGTGTGGTATAATCCTAGTTCCAAAGAGGGGGGGGATAGCATTGGTACCTCTATCTCATAATGTGACCCGAAAACAATCTGATGAGTAGGGTTATTTCTATTGGCGTAAAGTTTTATACAATACTGCATGGCAAGTTTTAACCGCCGTATACTGAGAGGTTGTTCATTTGCCTCAACATGTTAACTGTCGGCTGGGGATGTTCTAAAGGCATTTAAACATATTCTTAAGCCTTGATTCTGTATCGGTTCGAGCATCTTCAGATATGATGGTCTAGTTGAGCCATAAACTATACTGCCATAGTCCAGTCGCGATCTAATTAGAGCTCTATACAACATGAGTTTAGTATCACGATCTGCTCCCCAATCGTGGGAGGAGATGACTCTCAGTAAATTTAAGGCCTTCTGACACTTTCTTTGGAGGTGTTTGATATGTGGGATAAAACTAAGTTGGTTATCAAAAATAAAACCTAAAAATTTGTTTTCCTTGACAACAGGGATTTGCACGTTAGAGATGTGTAAAACTGGTTCGTCGTGTTATTTTCGTTTTTTACAAAAGTGTATACAAACCGTTTTGGTTTGTGAGAATTTAAAACCATTCTTATTCGCCCAAACTTGTAGAGAATAAACACTCTGCTGAAGACGACGCTGTATTAAATTCATACTTTTGCCTCTACACGACATGGCAAAATCATCCACGAAGAGTGAGCTATCTATCCCCTGTCTCAGTGTATCTTTTATATTGTCGATTTTTATCAGGAAAAGTAGAATTGAAAGGATGCATCCTTGGGGGAAGCCTTCCTCTTGTTCAAAGTATTCTGAGAATATTGTACCAAGGCGAACCCTGAATCGACGGTCGTCCAGGAATCCTTTTATAAACTGGGGCAGACGGCCTCGGAGGCCGAAATGAAAAAGATCTTTTAGTACTCCGTGTTTCCATGCTGTGTCATAAGCTTTTTCCAAGTCGAAGAAAACGGTAACAACATGTTCCTTGTTATTGAAAGCTTCTTTCACAAAAGATTCTAGTCTTACAAGATGGTCCAGAGTGCTCTTTTGTTTCCTAAAGCCACTCTGTATGTCGGTAAGCAAGTTGTTTCTTTCCAGGTAGCATTTTAATCTTTCAGCTACCATTCGCTCAAATGTTTTGCACAAGGCACTTGTCAAGGAAATTGGTCTAGAATTCTGAGGATTTCGTGGAACTTTGTTTGGCTTTGGTATTGGTATTATTGTGGCTTCCTTCCATATTTCTGGAAAAGTGTCGGAATTCCAGGTATGATTTAACAATTCTAAAAGCATCTTTAGGGTATGGTCTGGCAAATGTCTAAGCATCTGATAATGTATGTCATCTGGTCCTGCTGCTGAATCATGGGAACTATCTATGGCCTTTCTCAATTCATTAAGAGAAAAGTGCTCATTATACGCTTCGCTGTTGTCAGAATAGAAGTTAAGAGGATTAGTTTCTTCTGTTTCTTTATAGTGTCTAAACTCGTGGCTATAATCTTCGGAAAATGAATTATGTTCAAATGTTTCGCCTAGGCTATCTAAAATGTCCTTTGGGTCGGTGATCATATTATTGTTAACTTCTAGATGGCTTACTGTGTTAAAAGTGTTCTTGCCAGATATTTTTCTAACCATGTCCCAGGTCTTTTTTAGAGAATTATTTGTGTTGAGTTGAGAAACATATTCATGCCAGGACTCTTGTTTGCTTTTTTGACTGTTTTACGCGCAACTGCCTTGGCCCTTTGATATTCTTTTTTTCTTGTAATGTCTGGGTCTGAAAAATTTTTGAGAGCTTGTTTACGAAGCGCTATGGATTCTTTACAAGCGTCATTAAACCACGGTTTGTGTGGTTTCATGCGGGATCCTGATGTCCTTGGGATAGATTTTTCACACACTCCATGGAGAAGAAAGGTAAATAATGAGATATGTTCGTCTTCATCATCAGTAAAATGTTTCCTTTTGATACTCTGATGACATAATTCTTGGAATTCTGACCAGTCTGCTGTCTGAAACTTCCATTTTGGGGATCTTTTTTCGTGGTATGGTTTAGACTCAGACAATAAAATAGGAAAGTGGTCACTGCCGTTGAGATCACCCAACACTTTCCAATTAAAATCAAGATATAAATTAGCAGATGCTATAGAAAGGTCAATAGAGGTTTTTGAACCAGTACCAGGGTGAAGATATGTGTATGACTTGTCGTCGAAAATGGTTAAATTATGATGGTTAAGGAGATTTTCTACCAATTTTCCCTTCAATTCTACGTAACTATTGCCCCACAATGTACTGTGAGCATTAAAGTCGCCCACGAATAGGACTGGCTTAGGTAACTGATTTATTAGGTCATTCAACTCTTCTGGTTGAGGTCTCAAATGTGGTGGCAAATAAATATTACAAATTGTGAAAGTTTTGCCAAGCGTGATACGAATCGCCTGGGTCTTGAAAGGCGTATTTAGTTTAATTTCGCTTTGTAAAAGATCACTTCGAACAAACATAGCGATTCCACCCGTCGCTCTGTCATCCGATGAGGGTTTGTTGTATGACGTATATCCTCTAAGTTTTGGTGGATTGTCGTTTTTGCTGAATGTTTCCTGAAGACAAAATACTGCCGGATCATTTAAGATCATGTCGTCCCTTTACAAATTGCTTTAAGTACTGTTACATTTCACAGGGAATATTTCCATATGAAATCATATAAAAAAAACATAAATTTGGATTTACATTAATTTCCTTTTCCAGTTTTCCCTTGTTCAGAAAAACTTTCTTTGGCCAGGCAGTTTCTCGGTCAAATATCACAGTGCAAACTAGAGCAGTGTGCACAGCCCACATATTCCCCACAGCCCCCCCCCCCCCCTCAAGAGCTGAAATTTTCTAAGTCAAGCTGGTCCATTTTCCTTAGACGAACCTGGCCCATTTACAATACCGATCTGTGTTTGTTCCCATAAAAGCTACATACGAAGTTTCATTAAAATCCTTGCAGGAGTTGTTAAGTTACCGTGTTAACAAGCTTTTGATAACAGACCGACAGACCGAACGATCGAAAGACCGACACGCGGTCGATCGCATATATTCCCCCTGTGGCGAATAAACAACGGTACGGACGTATCGGAGACGTGTGCAGATTAAAAATCGAAACAAGAAAAATGAGGTAAGGGATATGTGGGACAGACAAATTTTAAAGTGGTTTCACAAAATTCAAAATGGGCCAGCACTTTGGAAAGTCAGATATGCTGAACTGATTGTGCACAATAACAATATGATGCACATGGTTCTTACTCAAACTTTGCCCATAAAACCAAATTTTGAAATCAAAAGCACTCATTTTTTCCTCAATGACTTAAGAAAAACAAGCTTACAACAGAATTTCCCCAGAAGTACTCCAGTCAATCATTGTTGTATTCATGGCGTAAACTTACAATGAATATCAAATTCGAATACCATAATCAATCTGAACTAATAGCTTTTAAAACAGGAAAACAAAGCGAGAAACAACGGTTAATTTAAAGATTCCGTTAGGTTTTCAAACGATAGTAACAATATTGAATTCAAAATAGATTTTATAATTTCTACCATTTTAACGTGTATTGAGAGCAACAGAAACGATGATATCACAGTGCAGCTCGCATTTTTGTTTCCAAAATGTTTATCAAACAGTAAATAAATATTCAAGACTAGAAATGTTAGGATGTTATAAAATACGTATTGTTTTATTAAAAACAAAGCTCACTTACCTGTTCAGGCGCATTTCCTCCAATGTTGCTCATTTTACAATTGATAGTTTTTTTTTTAGCAACAATGTATATTTATATAATTTAGAAAAATAAGAAACTCGCAACGATGATCTGCTGGTATGACATTGAAAACAATGTGCACTGTTAACTCACTGCATTGAAGAACAAAGTACAAGACTGACTTGATGGTTTTCTTCAGATAAATATATTTTGAAGATAAATATGAAACATGTTTGTCAAAGGACAAAGTCCCAGCTTACGAAAAGCGATAAGACCAATTCCAGCGTGCAGGAGCAAGGGAATTTCCCTGAAAAATTGGGCTTCAAAAGACAAGATGACAAAGAGCAAGCTAAATAATTATTTCAGTAACGGAGCCGAACATAGACCGATAAATACATACACAGATTTACCACAGGCAGGGAAACATGCGCCTACTGTAAGGGGACAAAAAGGGGAAAAGGGAGAAGAAGGGGGAAGATTTTAGTAGTCTGTAGAGTAGTGTGCAGAGCGTAGGACTTCATTAATAACTGCACGTGGAGTCAATGTATCGAACCTCATGCACTCTCAAAAGTGAAAGTTCTAATTCTTATTGCACATATTTTTTCATTTATAATGCAGTTCTGTTGCTAAGTTCCAATGTTTTGGATGTAATATTTGGCGGGATTTGCATTTCGGACCAGTGCGCATGTTTATTTAATTTGTGTTGATGCGCGGTTCGCATTTTGGACCAATGCGCAGGTTTATTTAAATTTCCGTTATACTCTGTTCGCATTCTGGACTAGTGCGCATGTTTATTCAGCTTGCGTTGATGCGCGGTTCGCATTTCGAACCAGGGCGCATGTTTATTTAACATGCAATGCTGCGCAGTTCGCATTTCGGACCAGTGCACATGTTATTTAACTTGCGATGATGTGTGGTATTTACTTTGGACCAGGGCGCATGTTTATTTAACTTGCGCCGATGCGCGGTTTCGGACTAGTGCGCATATTTTTTCAACTTTTTTCAACTTCCGTTGATGAGCGTACGCTCTGGCAACTATGGGGGATTCTTGGCCTTCAATGTCATAGTCAATGGGTAACATCACAAATTTGGCGTAAAGGTGGGGGGGGGGGGGGGGGGGGCAGGAAGAGGTGGTCAGGTGCTCAGTTGGTTAGAGCATTAGGTGTTAATTGCAAGGTCCCGAATTCAAATCCAGCTCGGGGTGGCAAGCCTGGGATTGACATTTGCTCCAATTGCCTTAGCTAAGCGAACGCAGCAGGTTCTAACACCTAACACGGAATTCAAATTTAACGTAAGTTAACTTACTAAGCGAAGATGGTTCCGTTGTAGCCAGACATGCAAGCGTCGATTATAGATCGCCCAACGCGGCTGAACACACTCTCCTTAAAAACAGAAAAAACAGCTGTTTATGAAACCGTTAAAAATTTGACCAAAAAACACAGACTGTTGAAGATTTGGCCTCCCCAGGCACTGACGTTTGGGCAAACCGTACAGCTTTGAAAAGCATATGCTTTTCTCTATTAGACAGCTTGCAGTCAGTAACGGCATAGTATTATAAACTAGAGCTGTGTGCATAGCCAAGTCCAGTTGGTGCATTTTCCTTGAACGAACATAGACCATTTACAATGCCGATCTGTGTTTGTTCCCATACAAGCTAAAAACCAAGTTTCACTAAAATCCCTGCAGCTGTTCTTGAGATATCGTATTAACAAACTCATTCCGATGCTGAATAGTTTCCCGTATTTGGTAAATTTCAAAGTCCATTTGGTTCATTTTCTTTGGGGCACACTAACCCACTTACAATGCCGATCTGTGTTTGTTTCCATAGAAGCTACATACCAAGTTTCATTAAAATCCTTGCAGCAGTTTTTATGTTATCGTGTTAACAAGCCGTTGACTAGAGCAGTGTGCATAGCCCACATATTCCCCACAAGCCCCCCATCAGTGAAACACGGCCATCAATAGTCAATCAAGAGCTGAAATTTTCTAAGTCCAGCTGGCCCATTTACAATACCGATATGTGTTTGTTCCCATAGAAGCTATATACCAAGTTTCATTAAAATCCTTACAGCAGTTTTTAAGTTATCGTGTTAACAAGCTCCTGATGACAGACTGACCGACAGACCGACACGCTGTCGATCGCATATATTCCCTGTAGGGAATACATGACAGACCGACAGATCGACCGACACATGGTCGACCGCATCTATTCCCCAGAGGTACCACCTGTGGGGAATAAAAAATGCACGACTCGTGGTCTGTTATTCTTGGTAATCGCTACGTGATACATGCAGTAAAATTTCTGAACCGATTGTCTACTGGAGCTGCTGACTCATGTTTTCTCCCCAGCAGCATTGTCAGTTTCATCATTAGGTATCACATGTCAGGAAGTTGTCACGCAAGGAGGGAAGAGGTAAAAACTAAATCACTTATTTAAACAGATCCTCAAAGCTGAGCAGTAGGGACACCCCCCCCCCCCCCCTCATGCCTACTGTACATGTTTTTGTACAGAAGTGAAATTTCAAACACATCTCTGCGCGTGACTTGTTTCTGTATGTGTTCTACCACACCGTCCCCTCTCATAAAAATGCAAATAAATGGGTAAACTAGACTGTTTCGCTGCTCGGCACAAAAATATTATTCTTCCACCTAAAAATTCAGAATTCTGCAAAAAAAAAAAAAATCTTTGTGAAAAGTCATGACAAGTTGCCAGTTCCATTAAAATTGAGTGCACAGAACATTTTTGACATGTTATATCACTGCAAACATTCTGGTTTCTTTGAAAATTTTTACTGCCTACTTTTGACATACGTTCATGAAAACTGACTTCATGCATATCCTGTGTTACTCAGTGACACAAAGAGAAGAACTTTGAATGACTGATGACCCCTATTCTGTATGACTGAGACTGTCTAGAAACTGATGTAATTAACATTTTCGCGACGCCTAGATGTCATTCTCCTGTAGGTAAACGTTGATAAATTCATGGGCGAAACTCCTCCCCCTCTTCATTTAGGCCACTGCAGAAAAAAGACAACCTCTGTTAAAAATTTGGCTGCAACTACCGTCCCACCTCTAAGGAAACTAAATAATAATCAGAATAAAATGACCTGGCGGTCAAATGACCGGTTTTAATTTTCGCTTGTGGCCATACATATGACGGGTGCTATGGACGCCATTTTTGTTATACCGGATTTTTGCCGGATTTTTGCCTTCTTTGCGCGCTGTTAATTTATTTTAGCGAGTTAAGAAAACCCAAAATAGCAATTACATTGTGAAAACAACTCAACAGCCAGAGTGGAGGTGAGCATCCCCGAAACATGGGAAATAAGCATTGCCGCTGTGATATTTCCTGTTCGGCATGACGGAAAAGATACAGCACACAGTACACTTTGCGCACTCTTTACCAGTAGATGAAGTAGCGGAGAAAGAATGCAGGACAGGAGCCCCTCCTCCCCTCCTCCACAAAGTGCTCACATCTCCGGAGGAACAGCATTGAATTTCAGTTGTAAGTGTCATTAAGACTGGTGATTGCAATTTAAATGTGAAATAAAACAATTGAAAAATTATTATAAAAAAAACAAAAACGCTCCCAAACTACCCAATCAACGTCTCGGCCAGGTTCTTCTCCTGCGACTGAAAGAGTGTTAGTCAAATGTAATTACGAATTTCAATTTTTGTTCAGCCAGCGAAATTCCAATTACCGGAGAGCAATCGCCTGTGTGTGTGGGGAGGGAAGGGGACCGGCATAAAAGAACATTAGAGGATACGAGTGAATTGCAATCGAAATAATTGCTAGCTGAGGCTGGAAATGATAACAAAATAACTCCAGTATGTTAAGATAAATAAGTACAGAAGAGCTCTGAGTAGTTATCAAAGGACATCAAAGCATATTATGTTTTGTAAAAAAAATGAAACAACTTTTTCACGAATGCGGATTAGGGGGTGGCTTTTGGCCTAGTGTTGCAAGGTGGAGGGGCTTCTGTCCCGGGAAGGGGGAGGGGCTTCTGTCACTAGATGAACTGTCGTGTATTCAGTGGAGAGACGAATAGTTTGGTTGTACTATTAGCGTATGCACAGCTTGGGCATGTCTTATAATGGGCTCCAACGGCAAAATTTCAATTCCATTTCTGCATCAGGGTTCGTGCAGAATTTTCCTGGTCAATTTCCGGATGTTTCCAGGAGATTTTGGATCCGTTTTCCAGGAGTTTCCCAGGAGATTTCATTAGTTTTCCAGATTTCAACAAGACTGTCAAGGGACATTGTGACCAGCTGGGATGTAGTCAATGAAGTATCAAGACTTGTGTAGACGCCAAAAAGTGGTAGTCATAGTTTAAAAACCGGTTACTGAAGTTTTTCAAAGGCTGTCATTTGCTCAGTCTCCTGTGCATCTAAACAAAGTGAATTCAAACAGCCCTAACGTTGGACTACGCCTAAAAATGAAAGCAATAAGACTAAAATTACTATCAGAACTTTTTGAAAAACAAACGGCGGCAGGAGGGAAATTTTTGGAGGAGCACAAATAAATGTTACAGAAAACAGTACATAAAGAGCAATATTCTCAAAGATCGAATAAATCTAATCAAACTGTAGCTTTAGATTTTGGAAAACAAAATGCCTCGGATTACCAAAAACAGTAATTTTCAAGAAAGGCTTACCTGGAGAACACCATTACAAAATTGGAAAGGAATCTAATCAACATTGCGGGAGAAGCATTTTCAAAATTGGACACCAATAATTTTTTAAAAGCCCCCAATTTAGGCAATTTTGGGCGCAAGAGTTTCAAGAGAGGCGTATCTGGAGAACATTCGTACAAAATTTGAAAGGAGTCTGATTAAAACTGAAGGATAAGAAGCATTTTACACACGTACATACAGACGACAGATGCCCCTCTATTGATGTGACAAGACCAGCCCGACGAAGTCGGCTGGTCTAAAAAGGGAAGAAATTAGTATAAAGTATAATTGTTTGATATATTAATCAGTATCCATAAATACAATGCGGAATGTCCTTTAACCAAGGCGTACCCTAAGTCATACGCAAATTGGATGATGTCACAAATGTGCGTATGGGGCAGCGGGTGAAAAGTTAAAAGACTGCACATGTAATTTATGTATGATTCTTTAATATATAACTGTGGATGTATCCGTGCAGCATTATATGACTTGAATAAGGACCACGGCATATCCTTTAACTTCTCCAACTAGACCCCGATATATCCTGTAACCTAACTGACACTTCCCCCATTAAGATGCTTTCCCATGCAGACCTCCTCCCAACGTCCTTAGTTAGTTAATCCCTTCAGACTCAACCCATCCCTTCAGACAAAGACATAGGCAAATCGGGGATATAAATCTCCCAATGCGAAATACAGAAATAAGCTTTACCTTTGTTTAAGTATCAACAAAGATATAAAAGTAATAAAATTATTAAATATTGCCCATTTTTTAACACATACCTTCTGTTATGAATAAGCGATAGTGAAAAATATTTATATGTGAAATATTTATATATTTATATCGTGAACAGACAAATATGATTTCTTGTTTGTGGCATCGTTTGCCAGTACAAATTTTTCATACAACTGTACTGTGACAAAAAGTCAGTAGTCGGAAAAATATTTTAAGCCAAAAATCTCTGTAGATCGTGTAGGCGAACTTAAATTATATACAAAGCCAGTGATCAAAGCCTCACCCCCCTTCCCACCCTGTGTGAGTAATGTGTGAACGGCCTAAATGTGTCACAAACATAATGGACATGGAAATATTTATCTTTGTTACCAGAAGTTCATATGATATTGTCTACGATCTACCAGACTCTGATTAATAGGACAAATGGAAAAATCGTCCTATTTTTATAAATTACATCAAAATCCGGAAATGCATATGAATATATAAATAAATTAATTATTATTTCGATTTCCAGGAGTATTCCAGGAGTCTTGATGGGATTCCAGGAGTTTTCCAGGAGATTTTGTGACCATTTCCAATTTCCAGGAGATTTCCAGGTTTTTCAGGAGGTGCACGAACCCTGTGCATATAACATCTTAATAAAAAAAAAAACAAGTATGTCAGTGAAACTGACTAAGTCCCCCGCAAGCGTGCAATTCCAGGCTTTTCTTTCCCTATGCAAGGTCTAAATGCAATCCCTCAGGTAGTCTTTGAGACCTGTCGCACAAAAGACATCCTATCCAGATGTTGACGGCCTAAGATATATGGATTTTCGACAGTCCCTATGACACATTTTTTGGCGGCCGGCAAAACCTATAAGCAGGTGCACAACTACATCCTAAAGAAGAAAGCTGACCAACCTACTCAGTGGATTACAGCAATCGCCACGTTATCGCATCAGCCTGAAAAACAATGGAATCATTTTTGCAGCACATATCATCTAGACATGGAATTGCTGTCTCTGTGTTATCATTCTTTGACTTGGTTGCGAATACCATAACATTGGTGAGACTGTGCAGAACAAAGAGTTCAATGCATCCCTCAAATTTCATTTCGGACTAATTGCAATGTGCGACATTACAACAGGCGTTTGTCTTTTTGCACGGTCTATTTTGAACAGTACAGGAAACACAAACCTAGCGGCATGTAAAGCGGTTCATCTGACCGGACTCGCCTCGGTTGTCACTCGCGTCTCTATGAGTATAGAGTGTACGACCATGATGCATGTGTACGGAAAAGAAAATGGATGCTTCAAGCCCAAATCCTGGCGATTCTCCAGAAAAGGTTTGAGACTATTTGGCATGTGTGCGATGTGTATTATTCTTCTTACCACCGGGTTTTTCATCAATGATAAGACAAGCATTCAGGACGGCTTTGAATGTATGCTTGTTTATCCTCAGGTGTACAGCCTAACTGTATTACAATTCTGGGCAAGTTTCACGTTCTTCCTTTTTTCTTTTCAACGCTTCGCTGATGGCTAAGACCGCCTTACCCTTGCGCAGAACATACTCTATGTCAAACGCGCCACAACGCTCGTATAAACCGGCGAAAAATCGGGATGTAGCGGCTCAGAAACTGAAACGAACACTGAAACCAATTTCGACTCTAAAAACTTTTCTGTCAACAAAGCGAGAAGTCCGAAACGTATCCGCCTCGGATCAGACTGCTATTTCACATTTAGATGCAGCATCAACACTGAGGTCAAGCTGCCCTGAGCTGCAATCCCCGGCTGCATTTATCCGCTTGCTGACAGGTAACAGATTCATGAGTCAAAGAGAAGATGCTGATCACAACTTCCGAACATTCAGATTGGAAATTGTTCGTTTTTACGGATATCCGCAGGCAGTCAGAGAAAGCGCGAAAATACTGACATCAACTCTGCAAACAACGCAAACCCAGCGGATAAAGAATGCCAAGAACAGGGACGACTTAGGAGCGTTGCATTGATTGCCGCTGATTGCAGACATGGAGCTATCACCGGACGACACTCCTCATCACCGCGTGGACAAGTGCAAGCCAAGTTCAGAGTATGAGCAAGACATCCAAGGTGAGGTTTAAGACCTGCTACTTTTGCTGCTATCGTCATATTCGATGCATTGTCTGTTATAACACTAGAGTTCTTGTTTGTCAAATTCCATTCAGTAAGAGCATCTTTGAGTACAGCACCAATATTTTCTCCACTGAGCGTCTTCCAGAACTCTTGTTTGAAGGGTGTTGCTTTTCAGGTGCCATTCGGGATCAATAACGTGAATAGTTATAGTAATGTATCCTTGAGAGGCTCTGCTTGTCCGTCCATCAGTGGTTAGAGCTATATCTGTAGTTTGTTTCAAGGCATCGATTACTTTTTGTTTGACTTCTTCGTAGCGTTTTGGGAGCTCAGTTTTCGTGAATGTAGCACGACATGGAATTTCGTATTTTGGGTCTAACTCGTGAAGCAGCCCTTAAAATCCATCGTTATCAACTACTGAAAATGGTCTGAAAACAGAAATATCAACGGGAAATTATATGCTTAAAACAACTGTTTGTGCAGTAGTGGCTTTGAAGATAATTCCATGTTTATCAGTTTAACCAATAATAGATATTACCTACCTCAAGTCTTTTACTACGAATCTTGTAATGGCTCTTGTTATTGCCTGTGCTTTTGTAGATTTGGCCTTGTACTTTTCAAAATACAATCTTGCGGATGGTGTGGAGCATGTTTCACTGATTTGACAACATGTTTGGCCTTGTTAGGCTTAACATCATCATATCGAGAAATACCAATGTCCACATCTTTATGCTTTCTCTTTAGATGGGCAGTCAGATTACTTGTATTTCCTTGAGTAAACAATAGAACTGGTGCAATATTTACAAACCACATTTTTCTTATCACTGCTCATTTTGTAATGTCTCCAACAAGCTGCAGTGAGATTAAATGGTGCATCTATCAAATCCATAGTCTTTTTGTTTTGGAACAGTCTATAAAATGTCTGTTGTCCGTACAGGAATCAGTCTGTCCGTCTGACGCTTGCCTATTCTTTGAGTTGCCACAGAGCGACTCGGCCAAGCAGAACTGTGTCGATCCACCTCACTGGCGAACAACCGGTCACATTGCTCAGCCCAGCTACTCCAGACCTCTTTTTAATTCTGCTCCAGAGCAAGCGACCAGCCCTTTTGGTTGCAGAATAGTAGTACAAAGCACTTCACCTACCTCGGAGGTAAAATCGCTGCTGTCAGTCTTGATTCAATATTTATGCTTACTCATTATCACAGAAAATGGTGTGTAAAAAGAAGCAGGGTGCAAAGGATTGCACATACCATGAGTTTAGGGATACAACCCTAAACATGAGTTTAGGGATACAACCCTTTATGACGTCACAATATTCAATCAGAACTGCCACACGGCCCTCTGTTGGGGCACGCTCTTTACAAAATCACGGTACGAACTGTCACACTTCTAGTCACTGCGGATTGAGGCCTGCAGACGTCAGTACGTCCGTAAAACCTTTAATATTTCACGCCATTTTTAACATTGTGATCTATGCCTCCAAAAGTAAGGATTTCAGAAACCTGAAAACGATCATCTATGGGCACTTAAAAAATCGAAAATAAATCACCGAGAGTTAACGATGATAAAAATGACAATGTTTCTTCCAAGAATCCTACACCTACACGAAGTCATGCGCGGGTCTAAACAATTTCCATGTAATATCATTTTATTTTGTTTTTTGAAGACATTGTTCCCTCAGCTGTCATCAAAGAAAAGGCATGAAGGAATTAATAGGAGTTCAGAGCCCGGGATCCAGCTCACCTAGAGCTTGCGGAGGTGCACGTCATCCCCTCCTTGGATCTACACTCGGAATTCGTCAAGTATACAGGCCAGATACCTACTACTTCAGCAACTCGCTTTGAACTGGCATCAGATTATGGACTCTCTTTGGAACACATAACCCAAGGTTGAAAATTAGACGGGGCCAAGGCGTAAGCCCCCCCCCCCCCCCCTCCCCCCGTGATTTCGGCCCGGACCCCATGTTTCAGGCCCCCGATTTTTTTTTATTTTGTATTCAGTATACATACCGGGGCCCCACTTTCGCCCGGGACCTCTGGATTTCTCGTCCGGGCACTCGGAGGGTTCCCAACAGAATGAATTAATTGCATGGCCTGATAGCGCATGTTGCAGGGTTGAGATTTCGCGGTCGCCCGTGGCGACCAACATTTGGCTCGGGCGACCAACTTTTTTCCGAGTATTTTCAGGTAAATTTGGCAAAAATTGCGCCGGGCGACTAACTTTTGTGCCGGGCGACAACCTTTTTAAAGCTGGTCACCCGGAGGGCGACCAGAAAATTTTACGAAGTCTCAACCCTGACGTTATATCTCTCAAGACCCGCCGGTAGCGGTGGCATTTTTGACAGTTGTTTAATAGAGTCAATTACACACCACTTCTGGGAACATCGAAATGGATTAGTTTTCTTCAGTTAATTACATTTGTTTGATGAGGAAGTATTGTTAAACATCTTTAACGAGCAGACACTGAACACTTAGTCGACGAAGTGACTACAGTTATCAGGACGGTGGCTTTTTTGTTTATTATTTAGCAGCGAAATGTGTTTTTCCCCTACCTGAGTCACTTCCATATCCGCCACAAAATCAAAGGTGTAGATTTTCTCCGGTTTTGAATTCATGATGATTCTGTTCTGGTGGCCATCGGCGTGCAGACAGAGCCCATGGTCTGTGTCTCGCTGAGGTCGCACCCTCACCACCACCTTGATTGAATCTCCTTCCCTGAATGTGACGCACAAACATACCCAAAACCTCGTTTAACAATAAATATGGCTGCAAAAACTAAACCGATCTACATCGGCAAAACCACAACTCAAATGTGGAGCAGTGTGCATAGCCCACATATTCCCCACAGCCCCCCTCCCCCCATCAGTTAAACACGTCCACCAATAGTTAATCAAGAGCTGAAATTTTCCAAGTCCATTTGGTTCATTTTCCTTGGGCCAGCCGAACTCATTTACACTACCGATCCTTGTTAGTGCCCATAGAAGCTACATACCACGTTTCATTAAAATCCCTGCAGTTGTTCTTGAGATATCGTGTTAACAAACTCATTCCGATGCTGAACAATTTCCAGGATTTGGTAAATTTCGAAGTCCATTTGGTTCATTATCCTTCGGCCAACGTTACCCATTTACAGTACTGATCCTTGTTAGTTCCCATAGAAATTAAACACTAAGTTTCATTAAAATCCTTACAGTTGTTCTTAAGATATCGTGTTAACAGTAGTCAATCAAGAGCTGAAAAATTCGAAGTCCAGCTGGTAAATTTTCCTGGGACGAACCAGGTCCATTTACAAAAGGATCTGTGTTTGTTCCCACAGAACCTACATACGAAGTTTCATTAAAATATTTGCAGCAGTTTTTATGTTATCGTGTTAACAAGCTCACACAAGTCAATCAAGAGCTGAAATTTTTTAAGTCCAGCTGGTCCATTTTCCTTGGACGAACCGGGCCATTTACAATACCGATCTATGTTATCCCACAGACGCTATATACCAAGTTTCATTAAAATCCTTGCAGCATTTTTTAAGTTATGGTGTTAACAAGCTCTTGATGACAGACTGACAGACCGACACGCGGTCGATCGCATATATTCCCCACAGGTTCTACCTGTGGGGAATGAAAAATATTCACGAATAAGGTAATTTACAGCATAAATAACAGCCAAAACAGAACCCCTTTCTACCCCACCCTAAAAAACTTGCTTTTTGGCCAATATATAACATCTACAAATGTCACATCATCGCCATTTTAAGATGTAAAAACTTACGAAGAATGGCTCTTCTGCGAATCTTTAGAATCTGGAAAGAAAACAAAGATACAACTAAACTTTGCAAGTCCGAGCAGTTAAACATTTTGAACACCGTCTAAGTTCCGTTCGCTGTTTTCTGCCATCTTTAAGACATGCAGTCCTTTTCTTTGAGAATAAAGGGGAATAAACACAAGTGTAAAACTTCATACAAGTCAGAGGTCATTCAGATTTCACAAGGTTGTAGTAAACAAACTGCAAGTTTGTATGTCTTTGTATTTGTACCTTTCCCGGTACGCGTCCAGACACTCAGACATGGTGCTGCTGTTATATAGCTGTTCATTCAACTTTTCTTTTAATCCATTAAACTTCCACTAGACATGGTCATCTTTGCAAGAGGTAAGCCTGAACCAGGTGAAAATTTAAACAAGAATGTCAACGGACATTGTGACCAGCTGAGATCTAGTAAATCACTTATCAAAAGGCTTGTATGGTCACCAAAAAGTGGTTGTTGTACTGTTGAAGAAGGTTGTTGAAAATTCGTACACATTTATAAAGGACTCCGGTCAAAATTGTGGCTAGTTAGTATTTTTAAATGCCACTCATTCAGCCGATTTTCGGCGGATCGACAAAACAAAACTAGAAATGTGTCCGTCGGAGCACCTCCCGCCTGCCCTCATTTCTCACAGCCTTGAGAGAAGTTTTTTAAGGCACATTCGGGCGACCCTCATGGACTGACGGACGGACTGACTCTGGCCCAAAGGAGAGGCACACAACTACAACCCATAAGCTTTCAATCGATATAGGTTTCAGGTTTATTGAAGTAAAACCCTATGACAAGTTCAGTCCACAAAACTTAAAATATGCGCTGATAACCTTTCTGAGCCTAAGTTCAGAGGTCACCCACAGAACGACGCACGGACTGACGCCGGCCCCAAGGGGAGGTGCACAACTACAACCCATAAGCCTTCAATCCATATAGTTTTCAGTTGATTGAAGCAAAACCCTAGGACAAGTTCGGTCCAATAAACTTAACAGGCATGTCTAAGGACATGACCCAGCCGAGTTACCAAACAAAGAAAGAGAGGAAAACCCTGAAACGAATACTGTTAGGTCAAAAAATGAAGCATGTAAAATGCATTTTATTCGAATTTGGGAGCTACCCAAAAAGGGATGTTGGAGAGATCGGGTTTTGACGATTCACGTATTTACCCACATTTACATTTTTACAACATTTTTAAAATTCCACCATTTCGGCATTTTTTGTCATGTGCGAAAAAAGCAAAGTCCAGGTGGAGAAGTACCTAAGAAACTTTCGATTAAAATTATATAACTATTTGAAAAAGACTGAGAGAAATGAATAGTTTAACAATTCAGTTATTTACTACCATTTATTCCAGTGTTTGCCAAACTTCAAAGTTCCGCCAGTTCGGCAGTTTTTGGCGAACCTCAAAAAAAAAAAATAATAATAATAATGATAGTCTGGTTGGCGAAGCCCTGGGGAACATCCCTGCATAACATCTAAACGATTGGTGTAAAACTGTAGGAGCAGTAGCATTTTAAAAATGGGTCAAAACGGGCACAAAAAGTGCCGCCATTTTGTCAGTTTTTCGTCAATCAAGAAAAGTAATAGCTAGGTGGGAGACCACCCAGGAAATATTCCTGCGTAACATCAAAACGATTGAAGCAAAACTGTAGGAGGAGTAGCATTTTAAAGAAAAAGTTTAACATACGAACATACACTCAAGCCCCTTATAGTGACACGACTAATCAGACTGGGCAAAAAAACTGCACTGATAACCGCTCTGTGCATAAGTTCAGAGGTCACGCACGGACCGACGGACAAACCGACGCCAGCCCCAAGGGGGGGGGGGCGCACAACTCCAACCCATAAGCTTTTAATTCATAAAGGTTTCAGGTTGAGTGAAGCAAAATCCTAGGACAAGTTCGGTCCAAGAAAACTTAAAAACTGCGCTAATAACCGTTCAGAGGTCACTCACGGCCGACGGACAAACCGACCCAAAGGAGAGGTGCACAACTACAACCCATAAGGTTTCAATACATATAGGTTTCAAGTTGATTGAAGCAAAACCCTAGGACAAGTTCGGTCCACAAACCTTAAGAACTGCGCTAATTGCCGTTCTGCGCCACGAGTCCACGAGTTGTACGAAGGCACAACGCAGCCTAAATTTTTTTCATCAAAGTAGGCTTACTTTAGCATAGAAACACGTTTCTAGGCCCAATATGAAATTTTTGTCTTGGGTCACGCACGCACACACACACACACAAGTCAAAAACATAATAGCCCTATCGTCGGGCTATAAAAAACTTTTCAAAAGCGGACCGCCTAGTGAAAATTTTTGCAAGATTTGAAGACATTAAAACCAAATTCTGGGAAAAAACCTTTCAAATATTGGCTACCATAATAATAATAATAATAATAATAATAATAATAATAATAATAATAACAATAACAATAAAAAACGCCCCTATTTGGCTAATTTTGAAAATTGGCTCCCAAAGAAAAAAATTAAAATGCCCCCCCTACCCATTTTGGCCAATTTTCTTTTGGATCGTCAAAAAATAGCTTTTCAAGGGAAGAAAACTTGTCAAAAGCGGACCGCCTAGTGAAAATTTATGCAAGATTTGAAGACAGTAAAACCAAATTCTGGGAAAAAACCTTTTAAATATTGGCTACCATAATAATAATAACAATAATAACAATAATAATAATAATAAACGCCCCTATTTGGCTAATTTTGAAAATTGGCTCCCAAAGAAAAATTAAAATGCCCCCCCCCCACCCATTCTGGCCAATTTTCTTTTGGATCGTCAAAAAAATAGCTTTTCAAGGGAAGAAAGCCTTGTGAACATTGATCCAAAACTGGGAAATCGTCCGATCAAAACTGTGGAAGAAGATCTAGTAAATCACGTATCAATAGGCTTGGTATGGTCGCCAAAAAGTGGTTTTAATATTGAAAAACCCAGCTGTAGAAAATCAGTACAAATTTTAAGGAATCCGGTCGAAATTGTGGAGAAGAAACGTTTTGAAAATTGGTGATAAATACTTTTGAATGCCCCCGATTTAACCAATTTATGGCGGATCTCCAGAAAAGTTACTTAACCGCCTAATGAACTTTTATAAAAAAACTGAAGACAATTCGATCAAAATCGTGGAAGAAGAAGACTTATGGCCCCCCCCCCCCCCCCACCCACCCTCATTTGGCCAATTTTTTTGTGGATTACCAGAGACTTTTCAAGAGATGGCAAGCCAGTGAACACTTATGCAGAATTTGAAGGCATTCTGATTAAACTTTTGGAAGAAAAAAAAACCTTTGGAAAATGGCTAAGGAAAACATTTTAAAATGACCCCCCCCCCCCACCCCACTCCCATTTAGCCGATTTTTGGCGAATCGACAAAAAGGTAAATTTTCAAGAGAGAACCATCTAGGGAACAGCCCTTCAAAATCAGAAAGAAATCAGAGAAAAATTGTGGAAGAAGCATTTTGAAAATTGGCTACTACATTTTTTAAAACGCCCGTCATGTAGCCAATTTTAGCGGATAGCCAAAAAAGTAGCTTTTCAAGAGAGGATTACCTACTGAACATTGTTGCAAATTGTGGCAGAAAAAAAAAACTTTGGAAAAATGGCCACAAAAAATGAAAATACCCCCTATTTGGCCAATTTCTGGTTTATCACCAAAAAATTTCAAGTGTCCTGACCAGTAACTATTCGTAGAAAATTTAAAGGTAATCTAATAGAAAATCATGGGATTAGACACATTTTGAAAAGTGCTAACCAAAAAATTATAAATGCCCCAGTTTTTTGGAGGATCGTGAGAAAATTAAGTTTTCAAAGGAGTACGTCCCAGTGAATATTTATAACAAATTAGGGCGATCCGATCAAAATTGTGGAAGGAGCTCTCTGAAAATTGGTTACCGAAAAATGTCCCTCCCCCCAATTTGCCCATTTTTTTATTGAGCGCCACAAAAAAAAAAAACGTTTCAAAAGATATCAGGCTAGGGAACATTATGCAAAATTTGAAGGCAATCCGATCATAACTGTGGAAGAAAAAAACCTTTGGAAAATTTCTTTACGAAAACCATTTTCAAAATGCCCCCCATTTAGTCAGTTTTTTTCGAAGATCGACAAGCATTTTGGGGGCTTATGGCCATGGGCATTACGGCTGCTGTAAAGCTTAATAAAGCGTTAATTTAGGTTATCATACGTTTTTCAGCTTTAGGGACGTTTGGACCCTAAAAAAATCATTTTGGGATTTTATGTCCGAGTACTTTATGGTCTAGGACCTTATGGCTGTGGTAAAGCTTAATAATAAGGCGTTAATTTAAGTTATCATAAGTTTTTTTGTTTTTTTTTTTTACTGTGGGGAGGTTTTAGCCTTAAATACATTTGGGGACCTTATGGCAAGTGTTAAGTTTAATAAAGCGTTGCTTTAGGTTATACGTTTTTGCTTTGAGGAAGTTTTGACCCTAAATTCATTTAGTGACCTTATGCCCGGGTAGCATTTGGCCGGGGACATGTTGTCCCGGTTTCCACGACAAATTCTGCTTTGGTGGCGTTTTGGCCCTAATTTCATTTGGGGACCTTAAGGCGTGGGACCTTATGACCGGGTACCTTATAGCCGGGGTAAAGCTTGATAAAGCTTTAATTTAGGTTATCATACGTGATTTTTAACTTTTGGGACGTTTTGGCCCTAAATTCATTTAGGGAGCTTACGGCCAAGGACTTTTGACCCGGGACCTTTTGTCCTGAATTTAACTACGACACATTTTGCTTTGGTGACGTTTTGGTGGATCTAAATCGTTGGAGAAGAAGTACTTTGAAAAATAGCTATCAGGAAATTAAAAAGTGCCTCCCCTTCTTTAATCAATTTTCGGTGCATCGCTAAAAAAGTAATTTTTTCCAAAGAGGCCTACCTAGAGAAAAATCGCGAAAACTTGAAAGGAATCACATCCAAATAATTTGAAAAGAAGCATTTTGAAAATTAGATGCAATAAATTGAAAAATGCCCCCATTTAGCCAATTTTTTGCGGACTGCAAGAGAGGCCCACCCTAAAGAAGATTCGTACAAACAATATCAAGAAAATCTCATCAAAATGGTGCAAGAAGCATTTTGAAAATTCGTAAACCAATAAAAAAAACAAGTGGGTCAGTGAAACTGACTATGTCCCCCGCCGGCGTACAATCCCAGTATTTGAGTTTGTTAGGTTGGACTACAACCCTTAAGCAATTCGTATCATAATCGTGAATTTTAAAATTCCAGCTGGGCCAATGTCCTTGGGCCGACCTGGCTCATTTACAATAATAATTCTTGTTACCACCCATACTACCTATGTGTATAACATTTTGCCAATTGATCAAAAATGTAGGCTTGAGAGCAAAGGTGAATATGGCAATGAATAGTCTACTTGCGACTGCCGAAACATTTGACTGCCTGGTTGAAAGAAATACCTTATATCTGACGTTTTTTTAACATAAAAAGGCTTCAATTCCTTTCATAACATTTTACTCCAATTCAATGAATTTGGCTTATTTTTTTCCTTGATTACATTTATTTCAAGCATATAAACGGGCGCTTTTACATTCCCACACTGATATGGTGATTGAAGGGACATAAATGTTGGCTGCCGCTGTATGAATATGCGCGACAAGACCGAAACATTCAATCAGCTAATTACGCATTTCTTTATGCATTGTTTATTACAGCGAAAAAGAAGAAATCTCTTCTGTTAATATCACGATATAATCTTAATATAACATCAAGACTGTCCTAATAAATACACATACTTTTCTAAAACACATGCCATGTTTCATAACATACTGTCTGCTCCATCTACACTGTGTTATCACCCAAAGGTTAAATTTTACCTGTCGACCTATTTTACTTGTGCCTTGCTAATCTCCAATACGCCTAATTACACTTCGGGTGTTTCGAAAATGCGCAAAAAAATTTTGCATTTCGACTGTAAGGTGAAAAACATGAAAGAAATTATTGAAGAAATGTGGCAAAAACAGCTCATACAAGGACGTAAAAGAAATTGAAACTGTCTGGAAAAAACTTTAACAAGTTTTTTTTTAAACAGCATACGAGCTCGTACGCGTTATTAAAGAACACAACAATTGCTCTTTGGTGCAGAAGAATTCGAAAATATACGCGAAAATTCTCTATCACTTCTTTCAATTTTTTATCCAGCTGGTTTGTAATTAAAACGCAGAATTCTTCCGCATTTTATTCATAATGCCTAAAATGTGATTTGACTTAATACACGGACTATCTATTATCGCCCAAAAAATAAATTTTCTTTAATAAAAATTTTCCGACCATATTTTTAAATGGAAATGACATGACAGTTACCATTTAATGACATACTGCAGCATACAATCTATATCAAACTATTTACTTTGTTTTCTTATTTTTGAAAGTGGCGCTTGTTTCCGTATTCGAAACAAATAAGTGCAATAACTAAGAATAACAATTGGCCAACTCGTCTACTAAATTAAATTCTGAGTTTCGTCGTCGTCGGGATACGCGTTCAGAGCAAAGCTCTATACGTTTCTATACAGAGTCTCTCCACCTAGTGCGGTTTTGTGCTAATTTTTTGGCTTGTGAGATTGAGTAGATTCCTTTATTTTGTAAATCACGTTTTATCGTTGACAGGTACGTTGTTTTTTGTCTTTCTGGAGGTCTTTTTACTGTTTCAGTTGCTTCTTTAAGAGCTCTACTTGCTGGTGTAGTTTCAGGTAATCTGCAGAGGTATCCAAAGAAATTCCAGCGACGTTTTCTGATCAGAATTGACCACGGCGTTTGGTTTACCAGCACTATATCTTATTGATAATATAGTGCTTAGGAGTTTGCGGTGAAAAATATCTATTTCTTGTTCTTGGCATTAAGTGAGACCCCACACTTCACTGTTGTATAAGAAAATTGATTCAATTAATGCGTTGAAGACGCGGGTCTTGACATGTAGATTTAGTTGTTTTGAGATTAATACAGTTTTCAGCTTATTAAAAGCATTATTCGCTAGTGTTTTTCTTCTTTTGATGTCTTCTTCTGTTCCAAGCAAACTGCCCACTAGTTTACAGCTTTTTCACTCGATGCTACCGCCTTTTATTCGGTAGATGCTTGTCTGAAGAATCTTAGTGGGTGTTACGGGTAATTCACAGTGAGGTGATTTCTGAGCGATTTCCTCATTGTTAGCATGTAATTTGCATCAAGCCGTCTCTGCAAACAAGAAAGGTTTCAACTCTTCAGCCATCTCCTTCCCTCTTGCCAGCAGCTGGGTGATTGTGCAGCTGAATCCACTTCGATGAATTCTCATCTCTCAAGTGATCGATACTGCAGTGACTTTTCATTCTGGAATGGTTGCAAACAGTATCTCATTCTGTGTCAGTCAGACAAGCGTGGCGTGCTGCTTCGACTTGACAAAAAAGTGCCTGGTACTGGATACGCTTGCTACCGTCTATGGAGGATCCTAGAGTCACCCACTTGATTGTCACAGCGGCGGCATACCTGTAACGGGTACTAAAACTCGACATTGCCAGGTCGCTGCATGCCCGACAGCGTAAAATTGATCTTCACTGTGTCACTGTGCAAAGTCACCCCTTGCTTTGACACCGGCTTTAGTAGGGTTGGTGTACCGGCTATTTATGTGAAATTCTTAAAAGTCTGGTTCTTTCATCGGCATAGTTACGGTCACGTGATGGAGGTATGGCGGATCGACCAGGTGAGGGCTCTTTCTTATCACGAGCAGTGCATACGACGGTCGAGACTGTGACGCCCGTGACTGTAACGGGTCGACCGCATAACAGCTCGCTCTTTTCACAGTTGTGCATGCAGCAGTTTTGACTCTCACACCCCGTGGCTGTGACTGGTCGGCCGCGTGTCGGTTCGTTTCTGTCACGGATAACACATGCAGTGGGTGTGACTGTCATGACCCGTGATTGACGTTGTCGTCTCTATCACGGGTCATGCATACAGCGAATCACTACTGTAACGACAGATCAGACATGTGTCAGGTCGTACACGCAGCGACTCGGTCATGCTGTATCGACATCGGGATATCGGGTATCGATAAGCGTTGGATTTTGGATGTAACCGGTCGCTCGTGCAACGTCTCGATCATGTGATAACACTTCTGCATCGAGTTTTTGTCACGAGTTTAAATGTTTTGATGCCAGTTCAGTGATGGGTCGTGTCTTTATCTGAAGTAGTTAGTTTCATTTTTATGAGTAAAATATCTTGTAGACGTACAAGCCATCATGATGGGTTTTCCAATGGGTTAAACATTGGTTATCGCGATCCATAACAATAAAATTGTTTTGTGGAACGAATAGCACCACATGGGTACCCTTAACAGGTGTCCTGTTGCTATGTTTACAATGCTTGTGGCCCAGCCGAAATATAAGCGTCGGTGCAGTTCCTGTCATGCTATCGAACCATACCCAGCCTATCGTTCCAGACTATCCAAATTAGGGGTATGTGGGTGGGTGCAATTCGAGTGATGGGTTCTACGTCTACAAGACATTTTGCTCATAAAAATGAGTATTAAGAAATTAAATACTTCAGTTCTAATTTCAAAAATATCAGCTTGTAGATTATGAAGGCATCACTATTGAAGACTCAAACTGACTGTGGGAATTGAATACCCAATGCATGCGAACTGGCTGACACGGTGTCCACAAGACATTATGTCGCAAAGACGAAAATAAAAAACTAAATTCAATTGATCTTTTAATTTCAGCGGGGTTTCACCGCGTACTACCGGTTCAATAACAATTAACAACAATCAGTGGGATTTCACCACGAAATGCCCATTGGGCACAATATATAGCTCGACCATACTGACACCATCATACTAATGAATGCCCCCCCCCTCTTTTCGCAAAGAGATGAATGCAGGAAATAGTTAAATTGTCTGATAAACCATGTGGCGATCCGTCGCAGTAGCGTATTATACTATTTGCAAAACCGCAGTGCCGAAACTGCTTCGAGAACGCATCATGTCTCTCGCACAAGCAGCGATTGTTGGTGGACACTTAGGATCCGATAGGATCACCGTGAGCTTCTATTGGCGTGGAGTCGAGTCGAAACATCTTTTCCAGTCATGTGATCTCTGTCAACGTACCATACCGAAAAGCAGAGTATACAAAGTGCCGCTAGGAGAGATGCCGATCATCGATGTGCCATTCGATCACGTAGCAGTGGATTTGATTAGACCGCTTGCTCCTGCTTCTGACAGAGGACATGGATACATTCTAATCTTGGTGGATTATGCGACCAGATACCCTGAAGTAGTTCTCTTGAAGAGAATTGACACGGAGACGGTTGCGGAAGCGTTACTGAAGGTGTTTTGCAGGGTTGACACCAACACAAACAAGCTCCTTCTGCAGTGGAAAGCCCCTAACGGCTGTAACGAAAGTATTAGGCCGGATGGATTACGAAATAGACGTCGCCGGGAAAGGGAGAGTGTACCACGCCAATCTGCTGAACAAGTGTGTGCAATGCCCAGAAAAGCAGGAAGGTGAAAATATTGACGCGTTTGTATCGCGGTTATTGACGAGGAAGAACGGCCGGATGAAGGGCTGGAACCACCGCTTCATGTACCAACCTGCAGGAAACCTACGAAGACATGTATTTCTGTCCGGATATAACGGAATGGGAACGTTCCGAGGTTAATGCAGTACTCGAGGAGTTCCAAGATATTTTCTCTGATGCTCCCGGACTTACAAATCTTGGAGAGCACAATAACAGAACCGTGTGCAGTTCCTTTTGCAAAACGCAAAGCGATCAACGATGAGGTCGAGAAAATGCTCAAAGTCGGCATTATTGAAGAATGTACGTCAGCATATAATTTGCCAGTGGTTCCAGTCAAGAAGAAGGACGGATCGAATCGATGTTGCATCGATTTCAGAAGACTGAACACTATCATGAAGTTTGACAAGGAACCAATGGAAAATTACGAAGATATCATGACACGGATCGGGACCGACAAGACCTTCTCGAAAATTGACCTTTCAAAGGGATACTGGCAGATACCGATGGCCAAGGATTCCAAACGCTACACGGCATGTACTACGTCGAAAGGAACGTTTTAGTTCACGAGAAACTAATTTGGCCTGATCAACACCTGAACGAAGTTTAACCGTGTGATGATGTTGACGGGTCTGTCCAACAGAGTCGACAACTATGTTGACAGTCTCTTACCACACACGACGACGAGGAAGAAACGCATAAAGACGTTACGCGAGCTGTTCGTTTGCATACGTGATGCTGAACGCACTGTACGTCCAACGAAGTGCTTCACCGGATACTCTGACATTGGTTTCACTAGACATGTCAAGGCAAGGGAAAGCTACAGATGGAGAACGAGAAAGTGGAAAGGCTCCGAGACGCCCTGCGGCCGTAGCCAAGGAAGAAACAAGTGCGTTCATTTCTTGGGATGGCCGGATTTTACAGGAAATTCATCCCGAATTTCGCTGAAGTCGCCGCGCCGCTAACCGACTTGACGCAGAAAAAAGCAACCATCCAAAGTCGAGTGAGGAGAGAGTCAGGAACGCGCGTTTCGCAAGATGAAACGTTTGATGACCAGCTCGCCCATATTCCGATTACCGAACCTTGACAAATAGGTCATAGCGCGCACTGAGCATCGAATAATGGTATCGGTACGGTGTTACTACAAGAACACGAAGATTGTGTACTTCCCTTCGCGTTTGCCAGTCGGAAGCTGCTCCCTCGCGAGAAGAACTATTCCGTCATCGAAAGAGAGTGTTTGGCAATTGTGTTTACAGTTGAGCGTTTCGCAAAGTTTTGTACGGAACGCATTTTTTCTCGAGACGGATCACGCGCTACTCACATATCTCAAGAACAGTAAGAATGACAGTGCGGGGCTAATGCGATAGGGCACTAGCGCTACAAAGCTATGCGTTCACGATGAGGGAGCAGAAAACACAGGAACTGACTATCCGAGTCGGCTGTGACTTTTTGTGACATTTTCGGACGTTTTGTGTTTAATTTGTGACTTTTGTTGTCTTTTGTGGCACTTTTGTAAATATCCAACACTCATGATCCAAAATTGAACATTTTATGTGTTGGTTTAAGTGTTTTATGGAATGTGTTCTATTTTGAGTCTTTTCGGGAATTTTTGTATCGGTTAGTGATTAAAGTTTGTAAACACACGTGTGCATACCCCAGGTGATCAAAAACAACTTTGGTGCTTTCTCGAAGTGGGGGTTTGTTAGGGTATGCAAAAATGACTTTTTGATCATACTTGTGTTGTTGACCGCCGTGTGTGGTATGTGTGGTGTTTCATGTGTTTTGAGCGTGTGGTTGATGCGGTTTGTGCCCACTCTTATTTGTTGTAATGTGATGAGTGTGCTTTGAATGAATGCCGAGTGGCGCCCTTCGGTGCAGTCTTTCCTTCATGTGTTGTGAAGTGATGAATGGACGTGTGATGTGCCGCATTGGGTGTAAAGCGTGACAGGACCGCGGCGATCGGTTTAGGATTTTGGGGGATTTTGATGTAGTGAACACGATGGTACTGGTTTCAAGTTCGTTTGAAATCTTTTTGATAGATTTTACGCCATTTAAAAATTTGCTTATATATTGAGTATATCGGATATCTTCAGAAGTTGATATCGAAATCTCAGGTTTCACACAGCATTGTGTCGAACGCAAAAAGATTGCGTATATGGCAATATTTCTGTGTTGAAAATTCTTATTTTGTTGGACTTTGAGACGAGTAAAATTTTTTTGCTACCTAGCACAAACTTTTCATGTGTTTTCCAAGCATTTACAAATATCGGAGTTTATAACCGATAGTGCCGTTTTGAAAACGAGTTTATGAACGTTCCAAAAATATAAGTTTTTCTTTCCTATGTAACGAGGAACATATGTTTTCGGGCAGGCATTTTTCTATTGGTTATTGGTTTAGGCGCGAAACACTTTGATTTGTCACATTTTTAATTAGTGGCTGCTCTTCTGTCAGCAAGTATATAAGGAACGCGGTTGTTGCGTCGCAGCAGTTGATTCTCGGATGCATACATGCCACACGTCAGGTTAGCGTCCGATTGGTGTAAAGTAAGTTTTAGTGGCATTTCGATGGTGCACTTTGAAGAAGTCTTTGGATAAACATTAGTTGCGGATAAGTTGTTAAGGGGAGCAAAATCGGTAAAAGTTAAACCCAGAACTGCGTTCGTTCCGGGAGGAAAATTTGGCGGGAGGCCAGTGTAAAAGATAGAGTTACAAACGGATATAAATTTACTAGAAAATTATAGCGGTGTTTCACTGTCGTGTGTCCGTTCGTCGCGCATTCGTCTTCGGTGAAAGTCAACGACGCACAACGCTGGGACCTGACGATGCTCACAGCTAACATACGCATTGTTCTATCAGAGTATATTAGTCTTTCATGATCCTTGCGGTCTTTTTCAGTAAGTATGCAACTAACTGCGGTGTTAAGGTTATGAATGAAGTTTAATGTGTTCGAATACAACAACTGGGTATGTAATGACCCTAAATATCTGCATTAATAACACGTAAATACATTTCATTTTGCCCATAAGTCGATGTCCGAATGCATATCTTCGATAATATGCCGATGAAAATTTGGAATGGTATGTTTCATGGCAAATGTGTATGGTATTTCTTAGAGGCTAGCTAGTTCTGATATCGCATCTCATTATTTATCGACGCATTAGCTGAACAGTTGTTCTCTTCGCATGTTTTATAAATATATGACCGTTTCTTGTCTGAAACTGTCTGCAAGGGCTTTTATAAACAGACGTTTATTAGATTTGGTTTCAGCATTTTATGTGTTTGACCATGTCATTGCTTTCACAGTAAAATAAAGAATGCACAGTCTTAAAAAAATGCGATTCGGAGAAGGATTGGATGTAGAAGTTATGGGAAAACTCTTCTTGCCATCCTTTTGACTGAGATATCTGGCCGTAAAAGTGCTAGAAAGGGGCGTGGTGCACATATGCTAATTTATTAATAAAGTTTCAACTCTGATTGCACTGACGGTTGCATCTGAAGAGGTTAAAAACTGTGTTGTTGTGATGAGGACGCAGGGAGCATTGGGTTCTGCTGCTGGACTGCCTAGTTTTGGCTGTGAGTTCTTCTTGGGGGTAGTGGCATTGTTGCCACGGCGGAAGCTGTTGAAATGAATATTTTATTAAACCAGTTCCAAATAAAATAACCCTTTCTCTTCTAGAATCCAACTGATAACATGTACTTTCCTTTTATAGTATTTCATTATATATCAGAATAAAGTTTGCATAAGCATCTCCTGAAATTAAGACTGCAAATAAATTTATTTATTAAAACAATATTCCACCCAATTTCAGAGTATTTCTATTTTGAAGAATATTGGTGTGAAGGTAGTGATCTTCAACAAAAAATATAAAAAATATCAGACAGGCGTTATGATATGACCGAGGAAAATGTTTGATCAGAGTGAGGATGAAATGGGTAATTGTTGCTGATTTGCCTTCTTGTCGTACGAATATATAAAGTAAAAAATTTCTTGATATAATATAATGCAAAGGCATTCAGTGAGAGAAAACTTGCTGTTGTGAGTAATCCCACAGTACAATTTATATTACATATAAATGCTATATTGTTTACGGAATGACTTTAATATTGTGCGTTTGCTAAAATAAAAAAATTAGCAATATTCCTTTATGTGATTCTTATTATTATTACATATTTCTTGTATGGCGCTATTCCTAATTAAAGCCCCAGCCGCAACAAAGAACGTGAAAATAATATGAAAATAACCAATATATAACATAAAATGGCAATAATAGTGAATATAATGTATAAATGTACAAAAGAGATAAAAAGTACAATATAATATTAGTAAAACAATTTAAAAAGATGGGTTTTGAGTTGAGATCTAAAAGTCATTCGTGATGTATTCTGACATGGAAGATCATTCCAAAGTTTAAGCGCGTAAACAGCAAAGCTGCAGTCATCAAAACGCGAACGTGACCGGGGAACTTTCAGTAGCATTTGACTAGATGAACGAAGAGATCTGGGTGGTTCATATGGCACTAGAAGATCGCAGAGGTACTGTGGTCCTTCACCTCGGACAAATTTAAAACACATTAACAAAATCTTAAACCAAATATGAGCTTCAACCGGCAACCAATGTAAAGATATTAACGTCGGTTTTATGTGATCCGATCGCTTTAGTTCAGCAATAACACGCGCTGCAGTTTTGTATTCTTTGGAGTTTCTGAAGGAGAGATTTGTTCACTCCAAATAGCAAACTGTTGGCATAGTCTAGCTTGGAGATAACCAATGCTTGCATTAGTGTTCGGGTAGTATCGTAGTCAAGATATTTGCGAATTTTTGAAAAAGCTCTAAGGTTGATGATGGCATTTTGAAACTTTGAGGTAACAAACTCTTTCATGGATAGATTGCAATCAAAAATAACTCCAAGATTTTTTACTGACGTACTACTAGCAATTTCACTATTTCCAACACAGATCTCAAACGAGGGTATTTGGCGTGTGCTATGGGGTGAATCAATAACAATAATTTCGGTCTCATCGCCGTTTAGCTTGAGATAGTTCGACATCATCCACAGTTATATCTTGTATACAACGTTCAAGAATGGATCTTGCCTGTGCCATAGAGCTGCTATTAAAAACACATAGAGTTGCGTGTCATCTGCATAAAAATGAAACGACAAACCGTGGCGTCTAACAATGTCACCCACTGGTGCAACATGCATGGTAAGCAGTAGCGGTCGAAGAACACTGTCCTGGGGCACTCCAGTCGTTAGCGAAGATGGTGGGGAGTGAATACCGTTCACGATAATGGTTTACGATCTATTGCTTAGGTAAGATGTAATCCACTTTAGAGCTGTTTCATGGATTCCATATCTTTGTGTTAGACAATTTAGGAGAATTCTGTGATTTATGGTGTCAAAAGCGGCACTCAAGTCAAGCAAAACAAGAGCACACAAGTTCCTATTCTGGATTGCAGCGGCGATACCACAATGCACGCGCAGAAGTGCAGTTTCTGTACAGTGAAATCTCTCGTACGCGGACTGAAATGGCTCAATTATTTTGCGAAATATGTTGATTGATCCTGTTTGCGACGATTTTCTCCGTAAGTTTTAAAACAAAGCTGAGGTTGGAGACCGGGCGGTAATTTTTATGATTATTTCTATCCAAATTTGCCTTTTTCAAGAGCAGTTTAAAAACTGCACTTTTCATCAATGTTGGAACGGTACCACTGGCTAAGGAGAGATTGACGATGTGCGATAATGAGGGAACGACTATGTCCCTGCACGATTTAATAAGATTAGTTGGAATAGGATCTAGTTCTGACGTCGCTGAGGACGAGTCAGATAGTGCTTTCTCAATTTCTTGTTTGGTAGCCGGTTGAAATTCACTGAGATTGCATGTCACATCACAGATAATTTCTTATTTCTTTGACAGTTTGATTTGCTGCGGCGCTGGCAATGTAGGCACTGATTTTGACAATTTTGTCCACAAAATAGTCTGCCAAAGTAGAGGGCAACTTTTCCGTTGTGACATTGGCCAGATACACCGGCTCCGGTTTCCAGTTTAATATTTGTTTTGCTGTTTGAAATAATCGTTTGATATCGGATTTAGAGTCCAAAACTCGCTTTTGCAAAAACTCTTTTTTGGCGTCCTTGATTAGAAAATTAACAAATTTACATTGATCCAAATACGCCTTTTTGTCGCCAGATAAACGCGATTTAAGGTATTTCTTTCCAGTCTTCGTCGTGTAACTTTAGCTTTCCTGATATTGTCATTAAACCATTTTGTGTTGGGCCTGATGGTGACTGTTTTTGTCTTTAGTGGAGCGTGTTAGATTAAGAAATTTCACTTAAGACTGTATGAAGCTTTATAAGGTAGTGATTCGATATACCGATATCAGATACACGATGTTTAATCTCAAATAAACTATCCTGCCTGGAAACGACAACGTCTAGTCTGTTGCTGTGTGTTTCCTGGGATATATGAGTTTTAAGGTGCAGAGTAGATAAAATGTTATTAAACTCAATGGTCTCAGTTAGACAGGTGTTATCCAAGTGCAGATTTAAATCACCTAGAAGAAAAAGTTCGTTTTTAAAGCAGATTGGATAAAATTTCATCGATTTCAATTAAAAACATATTTTTGTTTGACTGGGGTGTTCCATAAGCCAGGAGGATATCCAGTATTTATGTAGGGCGTGGAAGAAAGTGCTTGGGTGAAAGGGCATTTTCCTTAATACTAATGTTCGATCTGGCAACAATTCCGAGCCCACCTCCACGTCCGATTGATCGGGGAAGATTGATAAAATTATCCATCAGGCGTCAATTCTCCAATGGCAACACTGTCATCAACTGGTAACCAAGTCTCAGTAAGAAAAAATAAATCAAAATTGTTTTCGACAATGGTTTCACATAAAACGTAAAATTTGTTGCAAATTGAGCGAGCATTCAATAATCCAAATGATACATATGATCTGTTGTCTGTTAAAGTGATGGTTTTCAAATCCTTAAACTCAGCTGATCTAGGTCTTTTGAAATCGCAGTTTGGCCTAAAGACACTCTAGGTTCAATAGAGTGTTTTGGGGTTGACGGTTCACTATTGTTGATTGACACTAAATTATTTATATTGACATGAGGGTTGTGTTTATCCTTTGGTATAAAACGTCACTGTACGGTAAAGCCGTTCGATCACTGAGAAATCTTCTTATATTTCTTTTCAATCCACCGCGTGGTCTTTTGTTGTTTTGAAACATTGATCACAATGATAAACAGATATCAAATGTTTGGCACGAGCCAGGTTATAGCACATTTCAGAAACCGTTGCAAGTTTTTTAAAAGATACTTCATTTTTTATATTCAACTTATGACACATGAAAGTTTATCCATATGAAAGTACTCAACATTAGCTCAATAGTGATATAAAAAGTTTCAAAATATTCTGTTTCCAGGTTACTTTATTTTAAAAACTTTCGTACTGTTTAGCTAAACACGTCCGTCGCCTTCGAGGGCAACTTACAACTATGATCAATGTGTTAGTAGAAGTATTCATTTGAGATATCTAATAGTCTATGTACTGTGCAGGGGAAAGAGAATGTGTGATTGAGAATTTTGTATCTTAAGTTCTATCATATTTGATGGCGATAAATAATTTCTCTTAAATTGAGAACTTATCTGGAATAAGTATAATGACTTGCCCTTCAATTTATGTGATTTTAATTTAGGGATAAACACCCAATATAACAAGAGCTACACTCTCAGCATTATTTCATTCATTTTTTGTTATTTGCTGTTTTATGGGAATGAATGAATTTTGTTAGCCTTAACTTGTAGATTATTAATAAGGCATATTGTTTAATTTCGATAGGTAGATTACAGTATGCATCTAGTCATTTAATAGCAATTTTTTTCTTTAGTGTGCAACAGTCCGCTTCATATAAGACACATATCTTTTGCCATAACTTTTAAGTTTGAGTTGTAAATGTTAAAATGGTGCTCGAAGTATATAAATATTCAATATTCAATTAGTTGCAACTACTTGTCCCAATTTGATTAAAAATATGAGATATAACTTGCTTTAAAAATTGTTTACAAAACTATACTTGGGGCAACCTCCCCATCAGAATAGAAAAAAGTTAAGCCCGAGTTTTGGTTTCTGTAATATCTCTACAGTCATATAATCAAAACAAACATTTGGGCATGGAAATTTTTGGTAATAGGATATAATTATTGTTTTATAATTATTATTATTTGTGATTCAATAGCGCCCTTCTAAAATATTCATAACTCAGATTCTAAACACGATCAGCTTATTATCATGTGATACTGCAGTGCAAGGCTATGTTCATTTTACATGGTGTATCACACATAGCCTCATGAATAAAAGGGTTGTTCCCCTGTTGTGGATAGAACAGGGAAGTACCTTGTGGTAATCACCCACTTACGATTTCTTTTGTTATCATGTTAGTAACATCAGTAGTTGTAACTACTTAATTTGTATCTTATTTAGCAGAGAAATCGCCATTGTTAACATTTGGTAACTGTATTTTCTGAAGTAAAAATTTCTCTGGTTCTGATTTGTTTAAGAATCTAAAAAGCATTTAATGCATTTCGCCATTTAGTACAAACCGTCATATTTTTCTGCACTAATGGAAAGACGAGCCGCAGCATTGTTTGCCCTGGTTGTTTTGTTTATAATACGTCATAAAAATTGAAAGGAAAGCAACAAAGGCGGATTATGCTGCATAAATTATTAAGTCCGGGCGTAGAAGGAAGCCCTCAGTTTTCAAGATGAGGTGTTCTGTTTTCCGGTAAATTCGGGAGAAAGACAGAATACGTAAAAAAAAAACAAAAAAAACAATGACTACTTCCATTTTGCGAAGGTGTATTTAAAAGGCTGTTATCAAATAGCTAAAAATATTTGTAGAAAAAAAAAAAACAAAATAATAGCTTTTAGTTGCGTATATTTATATAATTCAAATATTATTAGTTTATAAAACACAAATTATAGGATTCTGTTTCATCCCACATAATATCCACATAATTTTTTTTACATAAGCCATAACATCTGTTGTTCAAAACATTTAAAACGACAAATCTTACATGATTTTGGACGATTTAGATAGTTTTCGGTGAAAACATGTTACAGTATTTGACAGTTAAATGGTATAAAATATAGATATATCCATTCTATCTCCATAACAAAAGAGTTCGAGCTAAACTGGTTTTTTAGAACTGCAAGTAATTCAAAGTAAAGTCACAAAAGGGATAATGTGGTGTCAAGTTAAGACCATATGAGCATATTGAAAATTTTACGCAAATAGACTCCTTTCTGGATTAAAAATGACACCTTATAAGCCGTATGTGTCTTTGATTGCCTCATTTCGATCAAAAAGGTTTCGGTATACAGAAAGCGAAAACCAGTAAATCAATTTTATACTCGTTATAGTGATATACAATTACGCAATTGGAAGAAGGACTTCTAAATATGACTTTCCCAGTGGATAGATTTTTGTGCTTTTCGGTATTTCACATACATACGTTATGCTGATAAATAACGCATTTAAATTGCTCACTTCTAGGAGCTCACTGCCACAGACGTATGCCTCTATACAAGCAACATCAAAGCAATTATTCATACTCTGTTTTGTTGAGTGGATATATTATCCATGAGGTGCAGTCCTAAATCACACAACAGTTCGGAGATATGTGGTTGCCCAGCATCCAGTTGCCCAGTAAGTTTTATTTTTCCTGTGAAAGACAATAAATACAAACTTAGCACGTGCTAAAGTAGACTAAAATATTGTCAATATATTCATATCTAATTTGAAAACAAGTCGAAGCATAGAACTGCTCTAATCTCTGTGGATACTTCAGAATTAACTTAATTTATTAGAATTAATAACACTGCGATATAACACGTTCTTTGACTGGCCCAATGGGGAACAGTACTATTCCCTCGAGATGATTCCCCCGCGTAGAACTATTGCACCCAGTCCAATTTTTTCAAGACATTTTCGATGTTTTTTTTTCTTTTTCTACTTCATTTACTCCATTTTCATATACGCTTGGATTATCGGGTTACATGCAGCCTTTCTTAACAGCCTACCGGAGTCGCTGGTGTTTAGTAACTGGAGATATTGGCTCTGGAGTTGCTTGGATTACCGGGTTACATGCAGCTTTCCAGAATAGATGCTATTAGGAGTTAACAACTGGAGTCGTAGTTATTAAGCAGCCACGATTATTGGTCTGGAGTCGCTTGGGTTATCGGGTTATGTAGCATTGAAACACCCCAGCATTGAAACACCACATCATTGTATGGGCCCATCCAATGGCTGGGCTAAATCAATACAGAGGCTATTGAAACAGCACATACAGTTCCCCCCTCCCCCATGAAACACGACTCAGTGAAGGAAAACACAACACATAGGGACTTCGTCGGTAGCCTCAGTAAAGTTGGGTGCTATTTTTTCTTGCTAAAAATTGTTAATTGACGAAACAATGACAATATTTTTCAGTGAGGGTTGTCGTCTGCTCGGGACCTAACTAGTGGTACTGAGGTCCTGAAGTGGCATACGAACTCCCCGCCCCCGCCCCGCCCCCATCTTTAATTGTGCCTTAAAATCACTGCTTCTTCCGCCCCCCTCCCTGCCACCCCGTTAGGCGACGCCGTCAGGGGTGGCATGGGATCTTTTATCTTCATGTATTCATACCGCCCCCCCCCATCACCCAATATATGTTTATCTCAACATCTTACAGTTTTTTCCATAAAATATACAGATTGTTCAAGAAAAAAAATGCAAAATTTCTCTTTTTGGCATATATATATATATATATATATATATATATATATATATATATATATATATATATATATATATATATATATATATATCTTCATATATATAGCCCCACCCCTCCTACGCAGCAAAGGCAAATTGCGTTTTCTTTTTTGGCTTTCTCATCGGCTTCGTAATTAAAGCCTTGAAGAGGCTTGATCAAAGCAGCAATATGAGCAGCAGTTTTGGTTTTGAGCGTTTCTTTCAGCTTAAAAAAGCCTAATCTAGCATTTTGAAGTAAAAAATACTTTGGGTCCTCAGTGCCACCAGCGGGTCCTCAGTGCCATCGGGTCCTCAGTGCCACTTCGATCGGAACCTCATTATCACTTGTGGTACTGAGATCCCGAGCAGACAGTGACCCCGCCTCAAATATTAGGTATGATTCTGCCGGCCCTGCATGTGCTGTTTCCATGGATGGGGTATTTCTATGCAACTGTCTGTAGATTTGGCCCATATTTTTGATCAGATGTGTTGTTTCTATGGATGGGGTATTCCTATGCATCTGTCTGTAGATTTGGCACATACCTATTCGATATGTGCTATTTCTGTGGCTTACAGCTATAGGATGGGCCCATTCTACACCCATCAACCATTAAAACAGCCCATCTTGTTCACAACACAAAGCAGTTTGTTCCCATTTTTAAGGGGAGAAGAAAATATGTGCTATTCCTATAGCCAAATATGGGCTGAAACAATAGAAGCGCAAAACAACGAAGATGGGGTAAATCAATACCTCGCTGTTATTGGATGGGCCCATCCTACGGATGGGCTGTTACAATACAACAGGTTACATGTACCTTTCCAGAGTAAATGCTATTAGGAGTTAACGTCTTACTGGAGTCGTAGTTATTAACTAGCTACGGTTATGGGTGCTGCAGTCGTTTTGAGTCGAAGAGATGCTATTAAAGCCCTACCGCAGTCGCTGGTATTAGGTAGCTATAGCCATTTAACATCTGCGGAGCAGACAATCATACCAATGTATAAACTGGTTGAAAAGGTCCATGTTCATCAAACACAAAAATGGAGTTTATTCAAACATAACGAGGTGGTCAGAAGCTGCTCAGCTAATCGGTACGCACATGCCCGATTCCACCCCCCCCCCCCCCACCCGCCACCGCCAGTATGGACAAGCAAGTCAAAGAATTGTCACACTTGTGAGCGATTTTTGAAATCGACATGAGCTTAATTACGTACGCATGATTGCTCACAACATTCAGTTTTGATGAGACAGTGTATTCGGTATATTAAGTGTAACTCAGAGTGAAGTTTAATTGCAGTGAATAGTGACTTTTAATCAGGAAATACAGACAGTAGCTTTGGTCAATATAGTCACTTTTGTCATATTGGCCAATAGTTTAAATTTACTTAGTATAAGTAGTCAGTATGATATTATTTATTAGAGCAGTGAATGTAGATAATAGTGAGTTTTTGCGTTAATTCCTGTTGAGACTGATAGGAGAAAGGGTAGTAATTTTTAACATTGTACAGCTGACTTATTGCAAAATATGAGCATTTTCAAAAAACCGGGGTGGGGGAGATAATTTCGGGGTAATGGTTCTACGGGGGAATCATCGGGGGGAGGCGGTTGTCCGAGAGGGGAATGGTCTTGGGGAGTAATTATCCTAGACCAGGTAGACCTGGTATTAACATGACAGATTGATAAAAACTGTACACTTCATTTATTTTAGACTAAATCATTTACTGTTTATGATAATGAACTTTCTCAGATAAAAATCTTAGTTGTTAATTATACCTCAAATATTAATTTAATTTCTCTTAATTAGACGCTATTTATTGGCTCAATGTCATGACAAATTAAACGGTTCACTGGCAAAGCAGTAGAACAACTAGACCTAATTTCGCTAGAGAGCGGAATGCCGCATTTTGAAAAACCACAACAGAAAATGTGTCTGTGGTGTTGTAACCAAGAAGGCCAATGTCAGCTAGGCATCTCTTATGAAAAATCTTGGAAAGTTTTACTTTACTAGTGCACCTCAGTTTATACTGGAGAGCAATGTTTCTCTTTTTTCTTTGCAAATTGTTTCTATGCAACTCGTAAAAAACACATGTGGCTAGAAAGTCGAATTTTTGTATGAGTCTTTGAGATACTATTCATTCTGGCGCTTTTGGCAATTTGAGGTGAAAAATCCCTTTTAAATATCAAATTCAAGGCCAAAATCAGGAAGGTGACCACTACTCCTGAAAGGGTAAGGGATAGATTTCAAATCATTTTCGAAACTTTTGGCCTTAACGACGTTACATAAGGGGTACCTCTAGGATCTTCTCTCTCCTTGATCTTCTCGTTCATAATATAGCACTTACATTTTCTCTTATGTTTTTTTTTAAAGTGGGTCATTCGTCTATCTAGCGGAATTCCGTCTAATTTTCTCATAATATGAAAGTGTACCGGTATTCTATAAATATATTCAATAGATATAAACACCACTTGTTGAAATATTTGTTTACACTTTATAAGAGAGAAAAGGGTACAGAAGCCTGACCTGCATTTTAACAAACTCTGTTTTGTTTCCTTCAGTTTGACAGTTTGAACTTTTAAAGCGTATTTTTTCTTTCTTGAAAAACTAGCCATGATTCACCTCTTTTAACAGGACAAAATAACAAGACAATCGGACCAAACATTTTAATGCCGGAATCATAGAAGAAAATAAGTATCCTCCCTCCTAGTGAGAGGTTAGACCAGCTTTCTCTTTAACATTGCAGTTGACTATATAATGGTTACCTCTAGTACTATGTTAACCGGTTTAGAAAAGAAACACAGAAAAAATGTATGATCTCAAAATATACGATTCTAACACATCCAGCAAAATAGAGCGAGGTGAGAGGGAGGGAGTTAGAGTGGAGAGTGACATAGGGGGAGATAGGTAGAGAGAGGAAAGGAATATCGAAAAACTTTCAAACATGTACTAATCTTTTAAATAAATAATTTTGCTATGCGTGTTTCGAAACCTAAGGGAATATGACATGCAAATAATCTTTAAAATTAAATTCAGTCAGAAAAACTACCTCAAGCAGCAAAACATCACGGAACTCAGACAGCCGATTTTTTTTTTAAATTTTAATGATATACTTATCATTTACATAATACAGATGTTTTCACGGGCATAAATAGGCAATAGTGCAGGTGTTCATTTTTTATTTGTAATAAACAGACACTGTCAATAAATGCAGCGAAAGTGGCGTGCAAATCGTACTAGAAAGCTTTGGTCATGCTTCTTTCAACCAACAATTCTCTCTTTGGCCTTAATAATTCAAGTAGAAATATTTTAGTGCAGCACAGTTATGAACCGGTTTGCATGAGAAGTTTTCTTCTTATTACGTTTGAAAAATTATCTTTCAAAGTGTTAATAAACTTACTTGGGCAATCCTGAATTACTTTAATTTTTGCAGGTTGTTTTGCGCAACTGCCATCAACTAGAATAGCTATAAAGTCATGTCTATGGTGCTATTCATTCTAGTGATGAGAAAAATTGGAGGCCAGAGTTGTCTCCTTCACAATATATCGTTTATATATAATCAGTTGTATGCCACATATGGCAAATGAAGCATATAAACAATCTTGGCAATACTTTGTTGCTTGTGCGTTGAGTTCTTTATCATGCGGGATGAAACTTCACCAGTCATAGAACATCTGATATGCATATAGGTCCACTGGGAAAGTCTTGCATATAGGCAATTTTCCTTTCCATTTTTTGGTTTGATTCTCCTACGAGCCGGCCCGTAGCTGGGCCCCTGACCCGTGGGCCGCCTTCCTAGTAAACGTTCCAACGTCACTTTGAGGTTGTGAAGTCGACTATTCTTAACCGCAACATAAACTTTGGTTGCATTTTGGCTGTGATTGTGTCGTTGGCACATATGAACGTCTTACTAATTCTTTGATACAACGTTGAATAGACATTGGACAAGAAACGTTGTGTAGATTTTGCTTTTGGTCACAACCAAAACGCAACTTTTTTCGACGTCTAATCAACGTCTTTAAATAAACGTCAGAAAATCAACGTTCGGTAGACCTCGAAAAATCGACGTTGTATACACGTCGGACTTACAAACAATAACAATCAACCTCCTCGTATTATCACATTATAAATGGTAGCCATGACAGATAACTTCAAAAAATAGAGGACGTCAAATGTGAGAATTTTAGGAGTGCGCATTTTTTCCACCTTATTTTTAAAATATTCATAGAAATTGAAATCATACATATCCTGCATGACCGGACAACCAAAGCGTGAGAGTACTGTGGTTGAGTCGTGAGTAGGGATAGGGGTTCTGTTCTGTACACAACTTCCCAGTGTCCAGAGCATACAGTCTGTTTTGTACAGTGTCTAGAACATACATGAATATTCTGGACAGGGTTGGTTTATTTGATAGAAAAAACTCCTATTGTCGCCCAGTGGAAGTGACGTCATGATGTGCCCCTATTATCCTCCACCCCCAGTTTCCACAAGTCTGTTTTGTACAGTCTGCATTGTACAGTGTCTAGAACATATAGTATGTTCTATACACCGTTGGTATAAATGATGGAAAAGAAAACTCTTATACCCAGAACATAAAATAACATACCGTATGTTCTAGACACTGTTCAAAACAGACTGTATGTTCTGGACACTGGGGGTTGGACGATAATAGAGGAACATCATGACATCACTTCCGCTGGGAGATAATAGGAGTTTTTTTCTATGATTTATACCAACGGTGTCCAGAACATATGTTATTGTAGACACTGTACAAAACAGTGCTCTGAACACTGGGTTTGGGTGTGTACAGAAGAGACCCCTATACCTATTGTCGTGACCCCGCTATGATTGTCTCTGTTCAAATGGCGGTTGTAAATTAATACTTTTCGACGTCAATAGAACGTGGCTTTCTCGAAGTCTATACAACGTCGTTATTTCGACATTAACAGACAAAAGCCGATGTTGATCCAATGTCTGGTGGGACGTCTGTTCAACTTCGCAATGTTTACTGGAATTATATCTACTACACCTGTGCAACTTTCTAGCTATTCGCTGTTATGGCAAGCTGCAAGGACATCTTTTCAGATAAAAATATGAGTAAATTCATACGAAAATACACTGGAATGGCAAACTTTCCAGGTATAAAAATTGCTACATGCAAAACTAAGTTAATTTACCCGAAGCTTGCCAATATAGAAGCTCTGTAATATGTCATAGGCATCAAATGAATGTCCAGTTTCTTCAAAGGCCGTTGTCGCATTATAACCTGCATGCTCGAGCAATATTTCTTTTCCACCTGGATGCTGCAATTGAAAAAAATCAACATTTACTGTATTGTATGGTCCGCAATCCGGCAGGTATTTGGCACATTTTGGAAGATCAAACAATTGTTTTTTAAGTGGATGGGATTGGGGATGACCGGCAATTTGACAGCGAGAGGATTGTTTTCAAATCTGGCACCTTTGCCATTTTTGCCACAGGTGGGAAAAGCAGGCGATTAGGGCGAATGTAGGATGTAGTTAACCTATTTTATGTGCCTTTGAACTGTCATAACATGTCGCCCTAATTTACACCATTCACACTACAAAAAATACTGTAAAAATAATATCTTGCAACAAAAACTTTCCATCACTTAAAATTTTCCATCTTGAGAAAAATATTACTTTCTCTGCATGTTGAATGTGAACAGGAGCTGATCGCATGCGTGTTATTTGAGTAGCAGTCATCGTAATTTGTTCACATGCAACTGGAATAACGTGCTCTCGGCAATATTCAACTTATCACAATATACGGTGAACCTCATGAATTGATACGACCGGTGGGAAGAACCAAAACGGGTCTAATATATTTTAGAGGTTGTTTTAAGAATGTACCGGATGACATCACGAAAAAAGTCTTCATTCCGAAGTGGTCTTAGTTCAAATCTGGTCTTAACGAGATGGGCCTACCTGTGAAATAAAATTGGTTATGTCGTAAATGTTGCCTTTGATGACAACCCAGCACGATGTGGCATCACAGTGCTCTGAAATGTCATCTTCGGTATACCACTTTATTCCTTCATCAAATCTCGAAATGTCCGCTATGTTGTTATTTTCCAGTTCATCAACATTTGAAGGCACATTTAGTCTTTTGCACTGAACTTGAGTTCTGTCTTTTTCAGTTACGCCATGATCCGTGAAGTTACAGTTTGGTTGCTGAAGCAGAAGATTCCCTGACAGTGTTTTCTCACTATCATCGTTGCGTTTGCTGAATATCAGGGAAGAGACAAAATCCATTCTGAGCAAAAGAAATAAAAAAAATACCAAAGAATAAGCACAGTGATAAAAAGGCTTTCCCACAAGGGCACTATATTCCGTGACAGGGGAGGGAGCATTCCTTTCATATATCATGGGCTCCTTATAAATGGCAGGAAAGACACTCCTTCCTCTCTATTCACCCGCGATCAGCGATCTCGCACTGACCGAACTATTCAGCGGCCATTTTGAATTTAGAATCATCGCAACATTACAGCCATCCCGCCAGCCTTTTAAAGCTGGCGTTTGATTAAATAAATGAATAAAAAATTATTTTCATTTAAAACGATCGCAGGTCTATGTTTTATGGCAAAAGCACTGTCTAGGTAAAGGGGGTGAAAATTTATTTTTTACTGTGTAGTTTTGTGTTGGACTTTTGACACCTTAAGTGCATTCGCGTTATTTGTCTTGTTATGTATTCTTCAATGGAGAAAATAAGCAACGAAAATACAGCTCACCGAAAACGTTTCTACTTTTTAGTCGGTTTCAGTTGAATATATTTTGCCTAATGCTTTGCTGGAGACGCGATTAAGTTATTCCCACTGGTAAACTTCGTTTGTAACTGGATATAAGTTTGCAGTTTTTCTGAAAAATTTTGCCTTTTTCCCCTTTATTTCTTCTCTGTTTTTCCGTTTGGATGGTTTCCAGAAAACTCCTCCTACACCATTTGACGGAGAAAGAGGAAATATGGCACACGTGTAGAAGATGACAAGATCTCGATGAATCCACATTTTTTTTGCCTAAACGGTCAAGATCAAGGTCACATTGAGGTCAAAGTTATTTTACTACAAAATGGTTTCCAGAAAACTCGTTTCAATCAGCGGAGCTTTATGTTTCATACACTTATAGGCAATCATCAGGTGAAACCACAAATATTTTTGACTTTGACCTCAAAGATCAAGGTTAAACTGAGGTCAAAATATTTTTCAAAACGCCTATTAATTATGAAAAGCTGCCATAAAAGGCGCTCAAATCCCCGTTTGAATATATAAAACGTGCTCAGTAGGAGGTAACCTTACATACTGAATCATGACCTTGTGGGTCCAGGTCAAAGGGAACGACTTATCTCGAAAAAGGTTAGAGGTGGAGCTATTCTGGGCACATTTTGGACCCTTTGGACCTAAACAACGCTACATAAGAGGTACCTCGCTGACTCTGACCTTCTTGGTCACGGTCAAGGTCCAAAACCAGAAGTTAACTTTGATCTCGAAAATGTTTGAAACAGAGTGATTATTAGTGAGATCGAGCTATACTGAACACATTTTCGACTCTTTGGGCCTAAACAACGTCACATAAGAGGTACTTCGGTGACCTTCTGGGTCACGGTCAAGGTTAAAAAACCGGAATTCGCTAATACCTTGAAAATAGTTAGAGATACAGATTTTGAGCTCATTTTTGACCCAATGGGCCTAAACTAAACAACTTCACATAAGAGGTACTTCAGTAGTAGGACCCCCCCCCCCCCAGGACATTGTCGGTCAGACCCCCCACCCCCCCCCCCCGAGGAAATTTTGTGATTTTTGCATATTTATCCGTTTCAGACGGTTCTGAACATTTTGGGTTGTGAGGTATGACAACTTCAAAAGCGCATAACTTTAAAGCTATTTGACTGATTTGAACCATTCTTTCACCAAACTGTAAACTGGACGTTGAATATGTGAAGAATGTTGAAACTGCGTTTACACATTAAAAAGCAAGACATTTATTGGATAGTTTTATTAATACACTTAATAAACAGCACTTAAAAGAATAAAATATTACAACATTTTTGTTGATTTACAAAGTCTTTATTATAAAACTACTTTCGCTCTTTTGCGCCTCACTGTCTATATCACTTTTTTCGTCACTGCTGTCACCATCCTCCTTATCTAGTAGCTCTTCAAAGAATGCATTGTTTTCCTTATGGCCGCCTTTAGTGCCTTTGAATACTCATAGTGTTTTTCATCAGCAAAGTAATTAAAGTTCTCTAATATCTTTTGATAATGTTTGCTTTGTTCTAGACGTTGAGTATATTTGAATAGCCTCATAAACAGTTGTTTTAGTCGACGTTTATAAACGGGTCGAAGGATTATCACTTGCTCTTTCACGCGAATCTTCAAGCCCTTGTTCTTCATATTCTAAAACCTTTTCTTGAACTTTGTCATCATGGTTATCATATACATAAGGAAAAACAATGCATTCTTTGAAGAGCTACTAGATAAGGAGGAGGGTGACAGCAGTGACGAAAAAAGTGGTGTGGACAGTGAGGCGCAAAAGAGTGAAACAGATGAAGAAAAATAGAATTATTTGACTATACTTTATAATAAAAACTTTGTAAATCAACAAATGTTGTAATATTTTATTGATTTAAGTGCTGTGTATTTTAGTGTGTTAATAAAACTATTCAATGTATGTCTTGCTTTTTATGTGTAAACGCAGTTTCAACATTCTTCACATATTCAACGTCCAGTTTATCCTTCGTTAAAGACAAAGTCATGCTGAACAGTTTGGTGAAAGAACGGTTCAAATCAGTCAAATAGTTTTAAAATTGTACGCTGTTGAAGTTGCCATGCCTCACATGCTAACCATTTGGAGGGTCCAAAACCAAAAATGTTCAGAACTGTGTGAAACGGATAAATATGCAAATTTCCTCACGGGGGCGGGGTCTGGCCAACTATGCCCTGAAGGGGGGTCTGTCATAGTATATCCTAGGGGGAGGGGGTTGGGCCAGAACTGTTGTTTCCCTACTACTTACTTCGGTAACCGGAAGTTAACCATTATCTCGAAAGCAGTTAGAGATAGAGCGATTTCTCGCTCATTTTCGACCCTTTGGGCCTAAATAACATTATACAAGAGGCACTTCGTTCACCTTGGCCTTCTTGGTCACGGTCAAAGTAAGAAACCGGAAGTTGACTATTATCTCGAAAACGATTAGAAGTAAAGCGATTTTTAGCTCATTTTTGACCGTTTGGGCCTAAAAAAAGCTACAAGAGGTACCTCGGTGACCTTGACCTCCTTGGTCACGGTCAAAGTCAAAAGCCAGAAGTTGGCTATCATCTCGAAAACTTTTAGAGATAGAGCGATTATGAGCTCATTTTCGACCCTTTAGACCTAAACAACGTTACATAAGAAGTCCTCTGGTGACCTTGACCTCGGTCACGGTTAAGGTCAAAAACCGGGAGTTGACTATTATCTCGAAGAAAAAGGTTAGAGATAGAGCGATTTGGAGTTCAGTTTCAACCCCTTGATCCTAAACAAAGTTAGATAAGTGGTACCTCGGTGACCTTGACCTTCTTGGCCACGGTTAATCGCAAATCCTAAGTTGACTATTATCTCGAAAATTTTCCATCCTTTGGGCATAAAAAAAACGTCACATAAGAGGTACTTTGGTGACCTTGGCCTTCTCGACCACGGTAAAGTTCAAAATCGGTAAGTTGACTGTTATCTCGAAAACGGTTAGACATAAAGTGACTTCGGGTTCATTTTTTAACCCGTTTGGTCAAAACGAGGCCAAAGAAGGGGTACTGTGTGATTAAACTTCTCAGTCATAATTGAATTGTACAAATATTTTCTTTAGTGGTTTCTGCAAGTGGCTCATTCAGCTAGCTAGTGGAATTCCGTCTAGTTCGGACACCGTGATTGGATGGAAGCAGCCTGTAAAGACTGAAGCATTAACTGAAATTTAACGATATTTGTCCTAACAGAGTTATTATTGGTGTGGTATTGCGGAACTTCCTGACTGTTATCACTGTCACGGACCAGAGTACCAACCCAAACCATCAAGCCCCTTTCCTGCCAACGCGTTTTTTTTTTTTGTTCAAAAATAAAATTATATAATTGTAAACATCTATGCAAACCTTGGGACTTTGGTCCAAATGAAACATTACATTCAGCACACTGCAAATTATTAAGTTAATCTGGCAAAAATAACAAAACGTATTAAAGACAATTATTTCTTTCGGCGTTTCTTAAATGTCTCCTTAAACAACATAAACTTAATGTTAAAAACGAAGAAAAAAACACCCACCTGATAACTTCAAATCGGCTAAATGTACGACTAATCACAACATCACTGTACCTAATAATATCCTTAAATAAGTCTCCCTGCCAAACAATAAAAACTGCACCACATACTATGCCATAAAAAAAACACGTTATGGAGCTATAATTAAAAATCGCAGTTTCTTCAACAGCAGTCAGAAAACTTTTAGCACTAAGCTGCACTGTTCTAAAATTGTACCAGATAGAATCCTTTCGACAGTCTCTCCCGTCAGCGATAGAATAACAACAAACACACAAGTGTCTGCCAGCTCTGTGGTACAAATATGAGGACACCCTTCAGATGTGCCTACCCCAATTTAATTGTTTTCAGGGTTGTAAAATTTAACTTATGGTATGGAATATCATAAAGAACAAGTTCAACTTACTTTTAGCGACAATTCATGTAGTATCAAGACATTTTGCGACCTTTGCGTTAACAATGCACAAGAACATCAACATTCACTTTAATTAGTGGCAACCAGTTCAGGGGTGCAGTGTCAGGACTGTGTTGTCTTTGAATGTTTGTGAACGATGCAGCATTTTTTACCAACATCTTAACATAATATACATGTCTGTATTTGAATTCTTGAAATCCTTGTAATCAGGAGTTTGTCGAAAGTTTGTTTCGAGTAGTGATCGCTACCCCAAAATGTATACATTTCTCTATCTATTTCGATTTCTCTCTAGTATCTCGAATGATTTTTTTATATATGCACGCGCACCTATTGTGATGTTCGACGCAGAAACTGGGTCAACTTATGTTGAAGGTGTGTCTTTTTTCAACATACGTGATTGGTTTAATTTTGGGGGTGTGCCAACTGGTCTTGTTGTTTTGTTACTATATTCAGTTGATACTGAACCTCACGAACTGAAATACCGTTAATTGCATCGGTATTTTTTTTGTATTAGCTATAGGAAGGATGGATTATCTCGACACCAGTCCATTTGATAAAATGAATAATATGATCAATTATCTATTCCCCCCTGTCAGCGTAAACCAGTTAGATGTAGAAAATGTGGAAATCGCAAAAGCCTCAAACTGCTTGACCTTATTGTCTATTCATGATTCACATGCTGTGTCAAAAATGCAATCAACAAGCTTTTATCGACATTCTTCACAAGCTATTGTAAGTGTTTTACCACGTTTTAAGCCCTTGGCCAAGGAAGCTGCTGTGTGGGGGAGACTGCGTGTATCGGAAGGCAGTCGGTATCAAAAAACCAGATCGCGATCTGTGAAATAACGATCCTGTGTCACACCGAGGGCGAAGCCCAAGGTCTCAAACTGTACTTAATGCGCACTTTTATTGTCCTCGTGTAACTTGCGGATCCGCGTATTGATATGCCACAGATCGCACCGCTGTTCCACTCAGCTGAACACAAGAAGATGAAATTATGACTGTGCGATTCATTATCATGTTTCGGTGTAGTTTCATTCAAACTGAAATACAGCAGATTCCTCAAAACACGTAAATGAAAAAAAAACTGTTAGGATGTAATCAGTGGTGGTGGTGATGGTGATGAGGGTGCAGGGGTTGGCTTAGAGGGTTTGGAAGTGACAAGTTACGGTAACCTTTTCCTATATGCACTGGAAATATTCTTAAGCTCGTATTTCACGACGCCTGTTTTGCGAAAGTTTTTGACGAAAGGGCCGTGAGTCCCCGTGTAAACACTACTCGCCACACTGATAATGAGGGATTCGCAAAAGCATCCTGCGATAGAGCACTGCTCTATCTCCAGGCATCACGGAGTGGACTCATTAACATCACTTCAAAGGGATCTTGGGAAAACCCCCGCTGGCAGGTGTTAATTACCCAACGCCACATGTATTTGAATGTTTTTTTTTTCTGTTTCAATGTAGCTTTAATTCATATTCCGTTTGACCGCACATCCCGAAACAACCCAAAAAGGTAAAATAAAATAAAATGGATACTTGGTTGGACGACGAAACTTTTAAATTAATAGATCTCTATAAAGAAAAAGATATTTTGTGGACAGAAGCACCATAAAGACCACCACAAAAAGGAAAAACGAATAACGGCTTTGAAGGAAATGGCTGAAAAATGAGGCAAATCTCTGTATCCATGACCTCGCCCAACACGTTTATTTCTTTCGATTTATTCTTTTGAATTTTTTTTTGCAATACAATGTAATAATTATACGAGAAAGTATCATTTTTTCTCTTCACGTCCTCCATCTTTGAAACTTTAATAAATCTGATATGTTTTGACATTGCATTCATTATTTGAATATAGATAGGGAGTAGGGAGCAGTAAAAACCCTCTGTGTAAACACCTCAGGGATCAAGCTCATTAAGTCAAGATGGAGTTGTAAAATCGCCCTGTGTAAACTAGCAAGAGGCACAGGTCATAAAACGCAGACGTTTTTGGTAGGACTTCAAAAGGAATCGTGAAAACACCTCTTTATATACCACCAACAAATTCTCAAATATGCTCATCACATAAGACTGAAATTAAGATAAAGCTTGTGCTATCAACTTTAATTTTAAAAAAAAATCAACTATGTAATGCACTTTTTACATTTATTAGTAAATTATTGATATCAAGAATTCATTTTTGATCTCAAAGATTCTTTTTTTTCGAAATAAAAAATTAATTTCTACTATCTGTAATTATATGTTTGAAATCTCTAAATGCATTCTGGATCTCAAAAATTAATTCTTGATATCAACAGATACTTAGAGATATAAAAATATTTATTGATATCAAAAATGATTTAATGATCTCTAAATATTGGTTTTTAGAGATCAAAAGTTCACTTCTTGGGTATGGGTATAAGTGTGTAGTTTTTCTCGAAGCTTCTGCCTTTTTTCTCTCTTTTTTCTCTTCTTTCCGTTTGGATTTTCCAGAAAACCCCTCCTGCGGCTTTTGATCAAGGGACATGAAATTTGTTACGCGTGTAGCGGGTGACGAGGTCTCGGTGAATCTGCAATTTTGTTACCTCAAAGTCAAGGTCAAGGTCAAAGTAGGGTCAAAGTTATTTTTTTTATAAAATGGTTACCAGAAAACTCCTCCTAGCGTTTAAGTCAGCGGAGCTTTATACTTGGTACTCTTATAGACAATCATCAGGTCTTGGTGAAACCGCAAATATTTTTTACTTCGACTTCAGAGGTCAAGGTCAAAGAGAGATCAAAATATTTTTTTAAACGCCTATTAATCACAAAAAGTAGCCATGAACGTGCTCAAATCCCAGTTTGAACGCATAAAGCGTACTCAGTAGGGGGTAACTTTCATTCTTAATCTTGACCCTGTGGGTGAAGGTTAAAGATCAGATGACCTGATGTGCTATTAACGATAGGCCGACATATGTCTAAAACGGTTAGAGATAGAGTGATTTTGAGCTCATTATCGACCCTTTGGGCCTAAACAACGTTACATAAGAGGTACCTCGGTGAACTTGACCTTCTGGTCACGATCAAGGTCAAAAACCGTAAGTTGACTATTATCTCGAAAAGGGTTAGAAATAGGACGATTTTGAGCTCATTTTCGACCCTTTGGGATGAACCACGCTACACAAGAGGTACCTCGGTGACCTTGACCTTCCGAGTCAAGGTCAAAAACAGGAAGTTGCCTATTATCTCGAAAACGGTTAGAGATTTTAAGCTCATTTTCGCCCCTTTGAGCCTGAACAACGCTACGTAAGAGGTAGCTCCGTGACTTTGACAATCTGGGTCACTGGAAGTTGACCATTCTATCAATAATGGTTACAGATAGAGCGATTTTGAGCTTATTTTCTATACTCTGGGCCTAAAAGACGTTATATAGGAGGTGCTTCGGTTACTTGACCTCCTCCCTCATGGTCAAGATCAGAAACCGGAAGCTGACCATTCTTTCGAAAACGGTTTGAGACAGAACGATTTTGAGCTCATCAAAGAACGTTACATAAGAGGTACTTCGGTGACCTTGACCTTTTGTGTCACGGCCAAGGTCAAAATCGGAAGTTGATTATATTCTTGAAAACGGTTAGATGTAGAGTGATTTTGAGTTTATTTTTTCTATCCATTGGGCGTAATCTCGAAAACGGTTAGAAAACTGAATTTGATTATTTGTGCCTGAAATAGGTAAAAATATATTTACCTCGATGACCTCGTTCAAGATAATAATCCGGAAGCTGATAATTATGCCGAAACACTGAAAGTTTTGCTTTTGACCAGATACATTAGAAGGGATATAACGAGAGAACTGGGCCACCCCACCCCCGTCCCCCTTCCGGTGGGAAAAAATTATAATTTTTGCATTTTTCCATTTTAAGCAATTCTGAATATTTTTTGACCACCTGTCCCTCCCCCTTCCCCCAAGGGAAAATTGTGTAATGTTTGCATATTTTGCCGTTTCAGACGATTCTGAGCAACTTTCATTTTTTACCCTTTTTAACCCTCAACCCCCTCTGACTCATGTGCAGGCATAAGATGTTTAGTTGTATCAATCATTTCTCATCCCATGAGAAATATGAGAATAAGTAAACCTGAATCAGGCTCACATTTGTGCATCCGTAATACGTAATATGGGTTAAGAAAAAGGGGAGCTTATTTCCGGTAATAGAAATTTACCGACAGTCTGGTTGTTTTGAAACTCTTTTTCCAGGAGCACTACACAACTTATAGTGCATAAAAGGAGCCCGCCCTCAGATATAACAAACATTCTACATCAAAATATTGAAGAGTGAGCATGACTGCAGTGAGTGAACAACTACCATCTATGGCAATGCCCAAAGAAAAGTCTGAGACAATGCCTACGGAAAATTCTATAGCAAAGCCTGAGACAGTACCTACTGCAAAGTCTAAGGCAATGTTCATGGCAAGGTCTGAGTTGAAGTCACTACCACTACAACAGCTTCAAAGGCGATCACAGTTTAGAGGGATAGAAAGAGATTACTTACCAGCTACCATGCAGCCGTGTAAAAAGCAGAAAATCGAGTTTAAAGCAGAGCCTAAAGTCAAGCGAGAACCTAAGCGTAAAGCTGCCACTACAAAGCCCATGAAGAAGAAGAGTGTAGACGGTTTACCGGTTAAGATACCCATCAATGGAGAAACATATATTAAATTGGTGAAATATCAACAGAAAGTGATGGTTAACATTCGTGAATATATTACGGATCATGCATCTTTGAGGTTATATCCTACCAAGAAGGGAATTTGCTATCATTCAAAGATTGGCAAATGCTGAAGAAGCAAATGACGTCAGTAGATCTCGTGCTTCAGCAGATAGATATGTATAAATGCAGTAACAGTTACAAGATGGTTCAGTAGAACTCATTTATCATCATGAATACAAACGTAACATATCTCTGAATCACCTGGGTGAACTGACTATCTCTTATTGTGGAACTACATTATCCTTTCTTATGAAGATCAAGCCTTGGTCAGGGGTTATTTTGAATCTTTACCAATACCAGGATTTCTTCTACAAGTGTCAGAACATCTTAATGTGAGAGTCTTTGAACGATACATCTATTCCATCAATCTCAGTGCAAAACAGAGTCAAGTTCTTAATGCTTGGCAAGAAAGTTAGCTTTGAACCAAATGAACATGTACAATTGATGCTTGGTTCAAATAAAATTTTCTTTACGCAAAATATGTGGACTATGAAAGGCTGAAATGAATTGACATTATTAAACCATGTTGATGTAAAAGTGATTGGATTGGACCAATGTTATGTCAGCTCTCATAACATTTGCAAACGGGGTGATAACATTTATGATACTGATATCGATTTAAGTTCTTGTGAGTTGGCTGACATGTTACATGTATTTGAAATATTTTTGTTTTTATTCTCAATAAATGTCAATATTTTAATTTGGTGTTTTTGATAATTATAGTTCTCAATAAGTGTTAATATTTGTGATATTCAATAGAATAAAAAACATGTATGATGTTTTCAACTTTTTTTCCAAACAATACCTGACTATAATACATAATAATAGCACAATACTTAAATATAATGCATAATATCTGATATATGATATATGGCTTCCGGGTGAATTACTACCTTGGCAGGGACCGTCCATAAGAATAAAAAAATAGGGTTGAATTACCAGCTCGCGAGGGATCGTCCATAAGAATGGAAAAATGAAAATGAAAGGTTTACGGGAGAATTAACACCGCGCCAGGGGCCTTAGCTTCTTGCGATTTTAATGTGCAGAACGTTGAAACTGCGCTTGAACATCAAAAAGCAAGACATATATTTAATAGTTTTATTGAGATACTTTAAAGACAGGGCTTAAATTAATAACAATATTACAAAGTTTAGTCAAATAAGTTTAGTGTCCTTCATCTATTTCACTTTGTTCCACCTCACTCTGCATATCACTTTTTTCGTCACTGCTGTCATCTTCCTCCTCCCTATCTAGAAAATCTTCAAAGAATGCATAGTTTTTCCTTATAGCCGCCTTTAGTGCCTTTGAATACTCGTAATGTTTTTCATCAACAAAGTAATTAAAGTCTTCTAAAATGTTTTGATAATGTTCGCTTTGTTCTAGACGTTGAGTATATTTGAATAGCCTCATAAACATTTGTTTTAGTCGACGCTTATAAACGGGTCGAAGGTCATCACTTGCTCTTTCACGCGCATCTTCAAGCTCTTGTTGTTCATATTCTAAAACCTTTTCTTGAAATTTGTCACCATGGTCATCATATACTTCTTGAACCATATCATGCCAAACAGAATCTATTTCTGACTTACTGTCAGAACTGCTGTCATCGTCACTCTCGCCACACTGCTTCATATGCGTGGATAAAGCTTCTTCGCTGTTGTACAACACACTACATACTATACAAACATGTGCATTAATTTCAGCCATATTGAATCTTTGGCGTTTAATAGAAGATTCATCTAAAGTTTCCACGAAAGACGTTTTTATGGGGTTTTCCCAAATCTATCTCCCATTCTCCATTCACTTCTGAAGTGTGTGCTTGCTTTAAATGCCTTTTAAGATTTTGTGGCCAATCGTAAGATTTCGAACAAATGTTACATTCATACATCCTTTCGATTCCACATCAACTTTTCAAATGATAAAAAAGTCTTCGAATGGAAATATATTAGGACAAAAACAAGAACAATGGCAACAACAACAACAATGACAACAACATCAATCACAACAACAACAATGCCAACAACAACAATAATAGCGACAAGAACAACAACGGCAACAACAGCAACAACAATGACAACAACAACAGCATAGGCGACATTAACAACCATAACAGCAATGGCAACAACAGCAACAATGGCAACAACAACAACAATGGCAACAACAACAGTAATGTCAACATCAACAATGGCAACAACAACAACAACAATGGCAACAACATCTACATTAATGGCAACAACAACAACCATAACAGCAATGGCAACAACAGCAACAATGGCAACAACAACAACAATGGCAACAACAACAGTAATGACAACATCAACAATGACAACAACAACAACAACAATGGCAACAACATCTACATTAATGACAGCAACAACAACAGCAACAACAACAACAATGGCAACAATGGCCACAACAGCAAGAACAACAACAATGGCAACAACAACAATGGTAATAACAACAACAAAGGCAACACTGGCAATAACAGCAACAACAGCAACAATGACAACAACAACAATGGTAATAACAACAACAATGGCATGCCCTCTTCAATCCTACCTGATGAATATATTCTACGAACTGATAAGGTCTCAACTAAGGCCGTTTCAGAGATGATGGCAGAGTATTTTCTCAGACTCGGCCAAAGTCGGAAGCCATACAACAACCTTGACACCGCAGGAGAAAGTGGCACATATGAACATCTGTGCAGCGGCAATGAAAATTGTTAAACTTCTTTGCACCTGTGGCAAAAGTTTCCAAACAGCCAGACTGTCGGCAAATTTCTATTACCGAAAATAAGCAGAAAAGCGAAGCGCCTGTGTTTAAAATAACAAAGTTGTTCATATACATATTACATATTACGGCTGCACTGATGTGATTAAAGTCTAGTGAATTAATCTACCATGAGATGGGAAATGATATGTCTAAATATCATATGCCTACGCATGAACAAAAAAATTCCCACGAGGGGGGGGGGGGGAGGGGGAGAAGGGGTAGTCAGTCGGTGGAGAAATCCAGGACACATTGCAGCTATCATGTGAACCTGATTCAGGTCCGTGAGTAGAAAACCATCACACAGTATGGTTGCACCCATCTTAGTCTGATTCACTCTAGTTGTTTTTTTAGGAAATGATTGATGTGACTAAACATCACCTGTCGGCAGTTGACAATATTGGCAATATTGACAATATTGACAATATTTGCGTCCGCCTACACTGTTTACAGAGTCTAGAGTTATTTTTTCAGTGTATTGCTACATTTCTGTTACACAAGTTCTGCGCTAAGCATGGGCTCTCATCTCGGAGTAAGATCTTTTAAGGCCTTGTCCTTGAGGCGTGAGAACCGTTTAAAGCAAAAAAATACTTTGGATATGTGTAAAAGGTTTCTTTACAAGATAGTAAAGGAAACTTTTGAATTTATCCCATCCGAAAGTTGCTCAGAATTCTCTGAAGCGGATAAATATGGAAAAATCATATTGCACAAGGATGGCGATTGGAGTGAGAACCGTTTAAAGCAAAAATGGGTATGGACATAAGCAAAAGGCTTTTTTGCCATATATTGAAGGAAACTTTTGTATTTATCCTATCCGGAAGTTGCTCAGAATTCGTTGAAACGGATAAATATGAAAAAATTGAATAATGATGGCGGCTAGAGGCGATTGAACGTGTACTCTTTGAGCGAGCTACACGCTTCATTCTATGCCTGTGGCGTGGTCAACTTTCAAGGTAATAAGAATATCAGTATTCGTTTTGTGTCATATACTACGCAAATGCCTACAACTCCACATACACATACCTCATTTTCATTGCAAAGACAACAGAGCGCAACAACACAGAATCATCTTTAACTGACAAAAACACCTACGGTCTTTTAACAGTGCCACCACCTGATATGAAAGAATGCAAAAAGCTGTCGTAGCTGTATGATTGATGTATGAATGTTGTTGAATGCTTTTTGGTAGTTGACAAAGGAGAGTCTTACACATCCCCAGTTATATTGATTTCTTGAAACTTGTCGATTTTTCTTTTTTCTTCTTTGTCCCTGTGACAAGAGTTTCAAAACAGCCAGACTGTCGGTAAAAGTCTACTACCTGAAATGAGCAGACGAGTGAAGCATATCTTTTTTAATCCATATTTTATATTACGCCTGCGTACATGTGAGCTGGATTTAGGTTTAGTTAATCTGGTCATGGGGTGAGAAATGGTTGCTATGACTAAATATCATATGCCTGCGCATGAATCAGAGGGAGGGGAGGGGGTGGCCCAGTTCTCACGTCCTATACTTTACGCTTGGTCCAGTTCTCTCGTTTATTCCCTACTTATACTGTGTCTCTGGCTTATCTCTTTGCACGAGCATTTCGCTACGTGCAGCAAAATTCGGTCTAGTTAATTTATTTTCTTTCTTTTCATATCAAGAATTTATAGCATTAATTCAGAATGAGACTTTTTCTGTTTATATTTTGAAACCTGCAAGTGATTTTTTGATCTGAAAAATTAATTTTTGATATCAAAATATCAGTCGATCTTTTGTCTTAAATTCAGAAGCAAACATCTGTGAATAAACTAATGACTGGTCTCAGTATACAAAATATTTCTTTTAATTTTTTACTGCAGCAGTTCCTGAGCTTAAAAATTTTGTTGTTATTATCTATATCAATAATTCACATTTTCTTCTTCAAAATTTAATTGACGATTCGTTATATTTTATTTAAATGTTCGCCTCCCTTAAGATTTTATAAGTTTGTAAAATTGATTTTTCGATCTCAAGTTTCACCATCTAAAATTCAATTATTTTTTTAGAGAAGCATAAAGTAATGAGATATGGATTGATTTATTGATATATTTCCCACTTGCAAACTTGCAACTGAGTATACGTTTGTAGTTTTTCTGGAAGTTTCTGCATTTTTTCCATTTTCTCCTCTTTTTGCCGTTTGGATGTTTTCCAGAAAACTTGTTCTATAGTATTTGACAGAGGAAGATGAAATTTTGCATAGGTGTTGAGGGTGACGAGGTTTCGGCGAATCCGCAAATATTTTGACCTTAACGGTCAAGATCAATGTGAAATTGAGGTCAAATTTATTTCTACCATAAAATGATTTCCAGAAAACTGCTAGCGTTTGAGTCATTGGAGCTTTATATTTGGTACACTTATACACAATCAACAGGTCTCGGTGAAACCGTAAACAATTTTGACCTTGCTCTCAAAGTGAGGTCAAATATTTTTCAAAATACTGTGTCTCTGGCTTATCTCTTGGTCACGAAAGGTGGTCACAGAAAGCGCTAAAATCCCAGTTAGAATATAAACATAAGGACATAACTTCTGTCCAGGTGAAGGGATTGGGATCTGTTGCATTGATAAACATGTTATGGAACTTGAAATGTTAAAAATAATAAAGAGTGACCATTCTGCTTCATTTTAGAACAAAAATTAATTTTCTGACTGAAACAGTATTGTTACAGTCGGTCTTTGAATAGAGGTACCCTCGCTCAAAAAAGTTACACTTTTTCATTTCATTATTGATCGTATGATTTGTTCCTTTAACTGTAAACGCTGTGTAAAACATAAACGTAAGAAAATGTTACTCACGCTTGACTACATCTTATTCTAATGGGCATTTCTTATTACTTAATGGTGGGTGTATCCACCACGGCTCTGTCGACACTCCGTACATGGCGTTGTCCTTATATTCATATAAAACTACTCAGTAGGGGGTATCTTTCCATCCTGAATCTTGACCTTGGTCCTTAAGGTCAAACGTCAGTGACCTGATATACCGTTAATGATAGGTATACTTATCTCGAAAACCGTTAGAGATTTTAGCTCATTTTCGACCCTTTGGTCCTAAACAACGTAAAAAGAGATACTTTGGTGACCTTTGGTGACCTTTTCTGTTACGGTCAAAGTAAAAAACTATTATCTCGTTAACGGTTAGAGATTTGGGATTCATTTTTAACTTTTCAATTGATAAATGGGGACCTTGAGCTTCTTAGTGATAATTTAATACAGACATTTTCTATGGTAGTTTCTGCAAGCCGGTCATTCTGCTATCTAGCGGAAATGTGTTAGTTAATTATGTTTTGATATAAAAAATTAGCATTCAGTGTTAAACGACGTTCCATGTAATAGGACTTTAAATAAGTTCACGTGAATGAGATACAGTCACATAAACTGAGTTTACATTTATCTATGTTTTTTTTAAATATTTTCTCTTCTAATTTAGCTGGATTATTTGGCATTATAATAATGATATGGTCCGTGAGGGAAAAGACCTGAAGTTTGGCCAGCTTCATCTGTGCTCCAATATATTCTCATTTGGCTATCTTTCAGGCTTTCTACATCAAGGAAAGACTTACATCTTCCATGTTGGTTTCTGCTTCCATTACAGTGCCGTACTCTTCGAGGGTATTACGTACGATCGCAGTGACATTTGCTATTAGCATGGTCACAGGGACCCATGCTGAAACCACTTCTTACTTAAAACAGTGTTTTGGCTTGCGCTTTGACTTGTCTCTGTTGCTTGTTTGTTTGTTTATTCGATGTTTAAAGTCCCGTCAAGCAACTATGACGACTTAATTGGCACGCACTTGCTAACGGAACAGGTTGAAATGAAAAATGAAGTAAAAGAAACTAGGCCGATTTGGCAGTTGCGAAACAAACACTTGGGATACTAAAAAATACTTATTGACTGAGCTAAAAAAATTCTTATCTTATTTCAGTTTTAATTCGCATTTTGATTCTTGATTCTGTTCTGGTTTAGGTTTGCATGGAGAATGAAAATTTTCAGACATAATTAACATTCCTTTTCTGATTTAAAATTAGATACCTAAATTAAATATTTAATAAAACCTAACCATTTGCAAATGATTAAAGAACGCATTAATACTTTATAGAAGATCAACGATGCCAGCAGCACATGCTAACCGTTTTCGAGATAACAGTCGACTTCCGGGTTTTGACCTTGACCGTAATCCAGAAGGTCAAGGTCACCGAGCTAACTTATATGTAATGCTATTTAGGCCAAAAGGGTCGAAAATGTGCTCAAAAGCGCTCTTTCTCTAACCGTTTTCGAGATAATATTCAACCTCCGGTTTTTAATTTTGACCGTGACTCAGAAGGTTAAGGTTACCGAGGTACCTCTTATGTAACGTACCTCTTATGTAACGTTGTTTAGGCTCAAAGGTTCAAAAATGAGGTCAAAATCGCTATATCTCTAGCCGTTTTTGAGATAACAGTCAACTTCGGGTTTTTGACCTTGACCGTGACCCAGAAGGTTAAGATCACCGAGCTACCTCTTATGTAACGTTGTTTAGGCCCATAAGATCGTAAATAATCCCCAAATCGATAATAATAATTATTATCAACTTCCGGTTTTTGATCTTGGCCGTGATCCAGAAGGTTAAGGTCACCAAGCCACCTCTTATGTAACGTTTTTTAGGCCAAAAGGGTCGAAAATGAGCTCAAAATCTCTAATCATTTTCGAGATAACAGTCAACCTCCGGGTTTTTAACCTGACCGTGATCCAGAAGGTTATGGTCAGCGAGCTACCTCCTATGTAACGTTATTTAGACTAAAAGGGTCGAAAATGAGGTCAAAATGGCTCTACAACTAACCGTTTTCGAAATAATTGTCAACTTCTGGTTTTCAACCATGACCGTGATCCAGAAGGTCAAGATCACCGACCTATCTCTTATGTAACGTTGTTTAAAGTCAAAAGTCTCATCCTCTCAAAACATTGACGATGCACATGTCTGGGTCATGGCGAGTAACTTACCAAATTTGGTGATGCTACCATTAATGGTTACTGACTAGTGGCCTGGAGAAAATTTTGAAGGCCTGGGTTATATTGCTGAGGTGAAAGGTCAAATCCACTTTTACAATGCACATGCTTGGGTCACAGTGATGTACTGTTCTAAATTTGGCGCTGCTAACATTAATAGTTACCGAGTGGTGACCCTGACAAAATTTTAAAGGTTACGGTCACACTGCTAAGGTCAAAGGTCAAATCCATCCCAACCTTGACGACGCACATGTCTGGGCAATAGTAAGATACTGCACAAAATGTGGCGATACTTCTTTCAGTAGTTGTTAAGCACTAGCCCGGACAAAATTTTAAAGGCCAACAGGGCATAAAGTTCACGGGTTCTCGGGGACCCCTGATAATCGGCTCGGGACCCCTGAAATTTGACCCTGGGGTCCCGCGGGACCCCAGACAAAGACTGTGTTCTCTTGCAAGTTACCTGTGTCACAGTACAGACTAACTTATAAGAGAGCGTAATAGCCTGCATAGTCAGCAGCATTAACTCAGGGATAGAAACGTTCATTTCCATAGCAACTGTTCAGTATCACCGCTAAGATCGAGAATAATTGATTTTTTATTGTAGCATCATTCAGTGTTTCTTTTTTCTTGTTAGAAGTAGTAGTTTTGTGATTTACATGATATCACTAATCGAGTTTATTTTGTTGCAAAAAAATTGATTTTATAGCATTTAACTTTGTCGGGACCCCACCACTTCACCTCGGGACCCATGGTTTCAGAGGTCGGGATCCCACGGGACCCCGAGCTGAAAGTAAGCTTTTTGCCCTGGTCAAGGTCACAAATTCAAAGTATGCACCTATCGAGGTTTTCGAAATAATATATCGTCACAAAATCGTAAGAGTGATCAATAAATGAACACTACAAAGTTATCACTACCACAGTTCCGTAGCATTCAATATATTTACAAATTGTAACGCAGTTATTTGTAAAAATAAATTTCAGAAAAGTACAGCATTTGCTGTCCATGATAAACTTTTCACTGATTGCAGCAGAGTAGTTTTTCATTATGGGAGAGGCCAAAAGCCACATACAGCAGTATTGATCTGCATTATCGCGTGCATACAATAGACACCTTGTACTGTGAGATGTGCGGGTTTTAACACTTAAATGCATTTGTTGGTGTCTTACAGCGCGTTGGAGAGTTTAAAGTAACTTTTATCCGTAAATTGGTATTCAGTTAAGCTGTATACTAATAACAAAACTTCCGCTTAAGGAAAGACCAGGAACCAAAAAAAAAATAACGTCATTATGACGTCAAACGCAAAAATTAAGGTTTTCACGATGCCCTTTTTCAAAAAGTAATCTCAGAACGTATTTGATGCCAAATCTCTAAAATCAAACGCTAAAATTAAGGTTTTCACGATGCCCTTTGTCAAAAAGTAGTCTCAGGACGTATTTGACGCCAAATCTCTAGCTCCAACCGTTTGAAGATATTAAGCTCTTAAATATTCATGACGTCATAAGATGCGGAAGATGACGTCATACGTAAACTTTTTTTCGCTTGGATCGACTTTGCCACATATTCTATCGGTGTGCCAAGTTTCACTTTCCTAGCTCAAACGGTCTCCTCGGAGATGCGCGGAAACCAAGTGACGAAGAATAACAAAAAAGAAAGAAACATGAAAAAAATTTAAAAAGGGAAAACAGAGAAATGTACGGAATTTGCGGAAAAACAAAATCTCATTGAGACTTGTCCCAAGTGTAAATAATCCTATCGGTCGCCTCCAACGACAAGCACGGAACCGACAGGTTCCTCTAATCCACAGCATTTGTCCCTTTTGTGGTGTGCCCGCTATTTATAAATTGGTGAACAAAACGGAAAGAAATGCAGCCTTGCATCCCATGAAAAATCCACATTTAAAACCTTAAAAACCTTATTGAAACTTCACTGCAATAAAATCTTTGATTGTTTTTGCAATGATTTAACAACTTAAACCAATATGAAATACTTCAAAATCCATTTTATCTTATTTTATTTCTTATTCCGCCTCGTTTCGGAAATTATGACTAGAGAGGGCTATTCATATTTCTCTAAACGGAATCTTTCTAAATTCGTTTGTCTCGGTAACTTTTAGTCATTTAATTATAATCGTATACTTTTTTATCACTGCTCCAATAACATATTTATTTAAAATAGTGAACGGCAACAAATTATTTTTGACTTTGCAGTTATACTTAATCTTTCAATGTCGGTAAACGGAACATACCCCCCGGGAACGGACCCCCCAGGAACAGACCCTTCTTTTTTGCAGTGGTAGGAACAGACCCCTCCCCTCCCATTTTTTATTATTATAATATTTTAATTTTTATTACAATAGTATCTCTGTGAAATTAAATTAAAAAATCAAGTTATTTGGGGGATAAAAGAGCAGCCGGTGTAGTGATATCCCGAATCTATGTTCACTTTGTGTTGAATACATCTCCGGCTCCGGTAATCTGCTGTTAACTTTGTGCGGATTGAATCTCCGTTAATTGGGTTTGACAGAGAGGATTTGATTGCATTCTGTAATTGTGTTGATGCTATTTGTGTTATCTCACAGTCATTAATTGTGTTAATGCTGATAGTCTTATCAAATTGCAATTGTGATCACTCTTTGATCAAGATGAAACAACATCAATACATCCTTTAATCCCTTTCATTATGATGAAAGGGCGTTGGCACATGTTTTTATCGTGATGAAAAGGTGTTGTATTCATAATAAACACGCAGTTTAAAAAAACTGTTTAAACGGGTTGTACTGCAGAAATGTAAATTTTCGCGAGGAACTAATTTTCGCCCTTTTCGCGAAACAAGACCAATTCGCGAAAATTAATTCCCCGCAAAATTTTGTTCAAAATAATAGATAAAATGACACAATGAACATTTTATTACCTTTTCTCATCGGAGACCATTATGGTTCTATGTGGGTGTAGGTGTATTTGTAACTAGCAAGGGTTTCTTTATAAGACAATTTCGAATGCTCATTTTGATTTTGACTTTTCCTCTTATTTTTTGTGATTTTACGATCAGTTGTCTCATTAGAGTAGCAAAGAATAAAGGGATCTTTAATTAGGGCGCATTAAATAGGTAAATAATTAATCCCTTGTCTGTCAAAGCAAGCTTAGATAACATGTTCCCTGAAGACTCGCGACGGCCACATAGCAAGTAAGCAAATAGACCACAAGATAAGAATAAAGCGGGACCATAGCACTGAGTAGATGTGTCAGTGAGAGGGGGTGGGCAGCAGTGGGCAAGGCATCTGGTTTACATTGTGTTAATATCATAAGAGAGGGTAAAATTGACCACCACAGCACACATGCAAAGAACTCTCTCTTATTGTAGATTTTTACGCATTAAATTTTTTTTACTCCTATATTCAATTCTCGAAAATAAAAACTCGCGAAAATGTCAAAGAAGGCCAATTCGCAAAAATTTTGACTCGCGAAAAATTGCCTCGTCTGCATAACTTTAGATGGCACTGCAAAACAGTATATATGTATGGAATGTCGTTATAACATTTAATGCTTATTTTCGATCTCAAAATATCATTGAAGATATCAAGAAATCAATGCAGCTCTGAATAATTTATATTTTGCTATCAATAATTGGATTTTAGATGGCAAACAATTATTTTTTTAAGATCAAAAAATCAAATTTACAAACTTAAAAAATTTTAAGGGAGACACACATTTACATAAATTTAACGAACCATCAATTAAGTTTCGGAGATGAAAACTTGAATTCTTGAGATCAATAATACCAACACAATTTCTGATCTTAAGAATTGCTTCTTTTTATACAGTAAAAAATTTAAAAGAAAGATTCTGTATACAAGGGCCAGTCATTTTTAATTTACAAATGTGTACTTCTGAATTTTTTATCTAAAAAATTAGACTGTTATTTTGATATCAAAAATCAATTTTTGAGATAAAAAAATCATTTCCAGATTTCAAAATACAAATTTAAAAAGTCTCATTCTGAAATAATGATATCTGAAATAAATTCTTGATATCAATAAAAGGAAAATGAATTATTGAGCTCAAAATTGATCTTTTGCTCTCAAATATTTCATTTTTGATCTCAAAAAATCAATTTGAGATATCATTAAATCATTTTTGTTATCAATAAATATTTCTTGATATCTCTAAATGTTTATTGATATCAAAAATCATTTTGAGTTCAAGAATACATTTAGAGATATCACAAATGCAATCAAAATAAGGATTTTTTGAGATCAAAAATTAATTCTTGATAAAAATAATTCCCTAATAAATGTGAAAATGGCATTCCATATATATGTAATTTCCCTATAAGATTGAATGCGAAGATGTAATTCATTATTTACACGTTGCCCACCAGATTACGTTTCAGTCCTTGAATGCACAAACATCTTTGTGTAACTGGCTCAGCGTAACATTACATGAAATGAACTTCAGGATATTACCGTTTCATGCAACATAAATACTTACTCACTGTATATCATACTATAGCTCATCACTATGGGTTCATGGAATTGTTGTGTATGAATAGATTATTTACCTTTGATTTAGTATAGAAATATGTAAACATTGTTTTCTGGTAAAAAGAGACTTAATATGACTTCATATAACATTCGGATCCTCAATGCCACCACCGAGTCCTCAGTACCACCAACAGATCTTGTGCCATCTCTTTTCGACAAATATGCTTAATGCTATAATGGTTTAATTTCACCAAAATGATTTGATCTAATCTTTTAAACGAAAACATTCTAGTCCACAGTGCCACCACGATTCAGTTAAAGCTGCAGGGGGAAACATTTCCCTAAAAACATTTTCCTGAACTTGTGCCGCTCAATCCACCAAGCCACTTTGTCCACAAGGTAAAATATCTGTTGCTGCAGTTAAAATGCAGTGGAGATAGCTTCCCGCCTTCACTGACAGCAGCTTCAATTCTGCCGCCAGCGGTGAAAATTTCACAAAAGACGCCCAATTTGAATTGAGGTAGAGTGGGAAAAAATGGGCTATCTAAATAATGTAAAAATAAAGCGTGTTTCTTTTGTTTTAAACGTGGTAGGTGGCGCTGGCTTATTTTTGCCCGTGCGTCGCTGTCGCCCCTCTGCACTTTGAGCCAGTCATAGCGGTACAGCAAAACGCATTGGCCTGAAGCCTGTAAAGCACAACCCCCTGCTTCAGAGCACTGCGCTTTTATGCTGCTGGAAGCTTGCTCACGCATTTGCGCTTCCCAGTCTCAAACGCCTTTAATTAAATTGTGGAGCCAGTTCTGAGTTTTTCCCTCTAGAGTAATTATAAGGTATCAATGCTTATTTTACAGTGGTATGCATAAACACAATTGGACAATTAATCATGTTGCTTATAGTTAATTTGCTATCAAAGTGCTAACATCTGTTATTGTACTGTTAATATGCTGCGAGATGGAGTGAACTTTATTTTGCAGTTATTCACAAACAAACCTCGTTTTATTGTGTCGCCTAAAGACGGTCTCAGTTTTATTAACACTTGACAAGCCTTTGGCTTGCAAGGGTCATATGAATTTGTGCCAGCAGCCGTTCGTTTTTTTTCTTTTTGATAGTTTTTCCTTTTTTTGTGTCTTCTTCTTCTCTGACACTATGGGCCCAAGGACCATGAAACTTGGGACTCAAGAAAAGCTTGATCTGAACGTGTGCATGTCACTTTCTATTTTCGTCTTCGATTTCGTTTTCTTTGTTGAAACGCCATGTGAAAAGAGTGTATTTTTGCAAGTAACTGCGCAGCATTTAACGTACAGCACAGAACACCACATAGTTGCTCAGCTTTGTGCGAGCTCTCACTGCGTAACAGATAACACAGCGTTTAGCTGATCAGTCAATCAAACCTTAAGTCAACAAAAACCAAACATTACTCGTCTTATAAGGCGTATTCAAGCTGTGTTGTTCGCTAATATATTTAGCTGGTACTAATTTCAACCTATGGAGTTTTTTAACAGTGGTCCGATTTTTTACACTATTATGAGATGCATTATGTGTTCATTGTTATAAACAAACTAGAACCGTATTTCGCTAGCGAAATATTAAACACTTGACAAAAACGCAAAAATACTTCCTTCACTGGGTTATTTCTTGAACAATACAAAGCATTTTACAACATGCGTACAGTGATTTATACAACGATGTACAGAGCTCATGGCACAACATATATGCATTTATATACATAGCCTTACAGTTTTAATTCCACATCATATATAGACCGATGCTTTATATTCAATGAAAGGAGTGGGGTAGGGGGATTAGAAAAGAGAATTAAAATTCTACATCATCACAATAAATTGTTATTTTCGGTCAGGTTTATGTCGTATCAACATAATAAACATACATACTTGTCGCCCAGGCAAGAAGAGGACCTCAGTACTATTCCTTGTACTAAGGTCCCGTGCAGACGATGACCTCACTAACTGGAACGGAAAGAAATTAGGTTAAAGATCGCTCAAAATTCCTCATGAGAATTCAAAATCTGTATTCGATATATCGATATAGCGTAGTGTAACTTCTTTGTCATTGCCCAAAGAGCATTTGGTAATTTTTAGGGCAGTTCTAATATATAAATCATAAAATATTTAAGATGTCGCTATCGTACTTCTAATATATTTTTGTGGATTTCTTTACAGGTTCTACTATTTATTTCTCCCCGACCAAGGGGAAACAATTATGGATTGTAGGTTCTGTGTGTATATGCATGTGTGTATGTATCAGTCCGTTGTGAACAAAATGTTGTGTGCAAGATATCTAGAAAATAAAAATTTCTACCAATTTTTTTACTTTGCTAAAGAATGTGCAAGACGTGATTGCGTTAAAATCCTTTGTATAAAGTTTTAGCCGATGAGCATCGGAGAAAGTTCAAACTTGGTGGGATTGTTGTCGATCAGGCTAGAATGACTCAAATTTTGTTACTAGTAGAAGTAACGAGTACGGGATATCACGGCAGTATCAACTTTAAACTTTCTTTAGAGATTCCTTGGGTCAATCGGACGGCTCTATCAACTCTATCGCCTCTTGTGAAATGAAGAAAGGGATTTGACGTCACTACGTAAAATCTTGTATTCGATTTTTTTGCTGAACTCGTTAAACATCAGAGAAAGTTCAATATTGATGGGAATGCTGCTTGGTAAGTCCGAAAGATTCTATCATAATTTGTTGAGAGTAGAATGAACGGGTAAATCACGTGAATTATGTATGTGTCTATTTTTAGCGAAGTCCTTAGTGTAAAATATCTCGATAATGGAAAATCGTATCGACTTCAAACTTTGTTTGATTTTTCTCAAAGTCGGACATCCTTGAGAGTCGTTAGGATTGTTGTTTCGTAGGTACGAAAGATTCTGTTGAATTTTGTTGCAATCTGCACAAGCGAAAGCCGTATATGACGTAAAATTGTCTACTCGAAAAGTGGGATCTACTTCAAACCTGGCATACTTATTGCGTGTGTAAGACGAACGGTTTTATACAACTTGAAATACGACCGGAAAAGAAATGGACGACATATGACTTCATTGCCTAAAAATATTACGCGATATATTTTTCTTTCGCTGAACCTCCCCTCTCGCTTGCAGACTCTTGTTGACTATGCATCATGAATATATTTGTGTTTTTAATTAATACGCTTGGGAGTACGCCATTATCCAGAAGATTATTGACCATGCCTCCATTCTTGACGCATTTTAGTTCGAAACAGTGCCAGCACGAGAAAGCTATCGTCCAGTACTGAATAACTCACACCATCTTCTAACTGCGTTTTCGTACACGGCTCACTAAATGATATTACGTGATGAATTTCTCAGTCAGGGGTCAACTCCCTCTATATTGCATAATGTAAGTCAAGATAAACGGTAAGTCTATGCTAGGAAATATTATTAGAGAGATGTATGCGTAAACAGTGAAGAGAAAAATATTCTTAAAATTGCACTTGGAGTACAGCGCACCCATTTCTTCAAGTAAACAATCTGTGAATAGTGTGGTGTGGATGAATAGTGTGGTGTGGAGTTGTATTTAAGGAGTTGTGCAAGACTTATAAAGTGGGCTGCTTTAAATAATTTTACAAGTCTTTGGCTTGCAAGAGTTATATGAATTTGTGCGAGCAGCCGTTCGTCCTTTTTATTCTTCTTGACAGTCTTTTCCGATTTTTTTGTGTCTCATTCTCTGACACTATGGGCCCTAGGACCATGAAACTTGGTATTTATGAAGCGCTTGATCTGAACATGTGCATGTCCCTTTTTATTTTTGTCTTCGATTTTGTTTTCTGTGTTAAAACGAAATGTGAAAAGAGTGTATTTTTGCAAGTAGATGCGAAGCATTTAATGTGCAGTACAGAACATCACACAGTTGCTAAGCTTTGTGCGAGCTCTCACTGCGTAAATAGATAACACGGCGTATGCCTGATCATTCAATAAAACCTTAAGTCAACAAAAACCAAACACTACTCGGCTTATAAGACGAATTCAAGCTGTGTTGTTTGCAATTAATCCCGGTCATCTGCCCCCCGGTCAACTGCCCCCCTCCCCTTCCTTTTTGCAACCAGGTCGACTGCCCCCGTTCAAAGTGGAGAGTTAGTCATTTGCCCTCCTCCTCCCTCCATATACTATTTTTTCTTGGATTCTTGGCTTACAAAGACACAGTAAATAAAATTTTATTTTATTTTATTTGCCGAACGTTGGACTTCTACCATAATTGTTAGCACAAACAAAATATTCATAGCATAAGCAAACAAAATATTCAGTTTTAAATGTCCTTCTCATGTTTTCAGTGTCCATTTTGCAGCACTATTTTCAGTGTCACGTTTTCAGTCACTAATTTAATTGCATTTAGTTTAGGGATCAGTCTCTCCTAAGATCAATATTGGTGAATAGATCAATCGTTTCTTACATCCCTGTTACTGAGCGACAATGAACAGATCAATCGTTCTTTAACACTTGACAAGCCTTTGGCTTGCAAGGGTTACATGAATTTGTGCCAGCAGCCATTCGTCCTTTTTTTTCTTCGTGACAGTTTTTCCGATTTTTTGTGTCTTCTTCTTCTCTGACACTATGGGCCCCAGGACCATGAAACTTGGGACTTATGAAGAGCTTGATCTGAACGTGTGCATGTCACTTTTTATTTTCGTCTTCGATTTCGTTTTCTTTATTAAAACGCCATGTGAAAAGAGTATATTTTTGCAAGTAGCTGCGCAGCATTTAACGTACAGCACAGAACGCTACACATCAGCTTTGTGCGAGCTCTCACTGCGTAAATAGACAACACGGCGTATGCCCGATAAGTCAATCAAACCTTAAGTTAACAAAGTGAACAAAAACTAAACACTACTCGTCTTGTAAGACGTATTCAAGCTGTGCTGTTTGCTAATATGATTAGCTGGTGTTAAGTTATCAATCTATGGAGTTTTTTTGGTTGAGAGTGGTCCGATTTTTTGTGTCGTCTTCTTCTCTGGCATTATGGACTTTAGGACAACGAAACTTTGGACTTGTGTAGAACTTGTGAATGATAATAACACGGATAATTTTGGCGGGTCATGGCTCCCAGTTTCAGAAAATGGCCCCGTATTCTTTTCGCTGGGGCCGCGATGGCCCCCATATTCTATAAATTGCCCCCAGTTTTATGGCTCAAAGCCATTGATGCATGTTGTAAAATACTTTCTATTATTCAAGAAATAGCCCATTGAAGGAAGTATTTTTGAGTTTTAATTTTTGTCAAGTGTTTAATCTAGCGAAATGAGCTTCTAGTTCTTAAAAATGAACAAAACATTATATATAAAAGTTACAAAGATAAGCGAATTTAGAATGATTCCCTTTCGTTTTGCAAAAATAACCTACCCGGCAAGTATAATTTGCGAAATGGAAACGAAACGAGAAAGATAATAATGAAAGCACAAAGTCGGAAATCAGTTTTTTATTGTAATTTTGCACTGCTTGCACAAAGCGTTTTTCTTAAAGATGTCGCAGAAGCCAGAAATGCTTTTTCACATGTGACATTATTAAAAAATACATATGTGAGATCCAACGCTAAGGATAACTAAGAATGTTGAATTTTGTGGCTTCTTGTTTGTAAATAAACCTGGAATCACCTGCGCATACTCTGTTTTCACATTAAAAGAACATATTTTCAGTTTTTCGAATTATGATGCGATGTTCAATTTCAAGTTTCTCTTATTGTGACTTTTATTTAGTTTTAGTAGTTTATCATTTGAAATGATAATTCTTCAAATACTGACCACAAAATAAATGTATTGCAAATATGTGGTAAACATTCAGCAAGATCTTAATATCTTAGAATGCTTCCGTTCCCTTCCCCAAGATAGAAACAACCCTCAACGACACTTATAATTTGTTAACGGCACGAAATGAGAAATAAAATCAGATCAAATTGATTCGAAAGTTTTGTTTCATTTTGGTTGAAGGTAAGCTGTTAAATTCTCCCAAAACAATTGAAGATTGAACTTTTGGTAAGGTTTTAAGCTTAAAATGTGATTTTTATGTGGGACGTCAACTGTACGAAATGTTGCATTTCGTTTCGCTTCGTTCCGCAAATAATATGTAGCCGTGAGCCCACTAAGTATTTTTAACATATCTCCGACACTTCTCTGTTGTTCTTAGGCACCCATTATCAACCTTTCTACTCAACGCTGCACTATTTTTATCTTTTATTTATTGAGTTCTGTGTGTGGATCCCATACTGTACTACAGTATTCTTTCAGGCACCATATATTTATAATGTAGTTAATCGGTCTGTATTTCGTCGGATGACAGAATGTATAATATTGTTTTCATGTAATGCATGGTCGACATGTCGGTTCCAGCTAAGTTTTTTGTATATTTGAATACGGAGATGTTTTGTGTTGTCAAATATTCCCAAGGGCTGATCGATGAAACATGCAGATTTTGTAATGTTCCTCTTAGTAGTGATATGCATTTCTTGGCGTTGGTCGTATAGAATTTTAATAGAAAGTCCCGATTCCATCTCTGCAGATTGTTCATATCATCTTGTACGGCATGTGCATCTTTTGGTTAACTTCTCAATACGAAATACCGCCTGCAAGACAATTGCTTTTGATCCATTTCTGATGTAGTGAGAGATATCACTTACGATATGGTGAGAGAGTGTGCACTGAAAGCCGGTAAGATTAGCACACTGCTTTAGAGAACACAAGAGATCGGCAGTTGAGCTTGAAGATGATTTGCTTTCTAAGATCACTTACTGCTTGTGATATGAAAAGGAGATCCAGTTCTATTACTTCTATGGGCCGCGGAATCAATGACAATCTAGTTTCTGCAGCAACTGGAGATTAGCTTTAGGGGGGTTCAGGACTATCGTGTTTATCTGTGACCTGTTATCGATATACTGGGATAATTTCTGGACCGTTGTTACAAAACGTGAGAGGTCCTCCCCATCTGAATCCATTGCTACGAGTGTGTAATGATGTTGTTTGAATATACGGTAAACATAATACATCTATATATTACATGTTCAAGTCTTTCACAGCTGATACAGGTGACTTAGTTCGATCTATAGTTCTGCTCTGTTTTTGTTGCCTTTCTTGGACACATGAATCGTATTGGCATTTTTCGGTTGGATGCATCACTGGTTTATCGACGATTGAAAAAGGAGTAGGGTGAAAACGAGAGTTCTGCCCCACATTGTGACGTCATACTGTCTGGAAGTGACGTCATCATGTCTGGACCGGGAGTGTTGTCTGGACCGGAAGTGTTGTCTGGACCGGAAGTGTTGTCTGGAGCGGAAGTGACGTCATGATAAGCGTTAGGATAAGCGCGGCCATCCATGACGTCATAATGAGGTCATAATGAGGTCATAATGAGGTCATAATGATTAGTATGAGAGTTTTGGCGCAGTCGATGATCGTCGAAGTCAATGAAGTCAAACACGTCATAGGCGTAACCAAGGCGTAACCATGGTGATAATGACGTTGTAAACGCCTCCCGCGTTTATGTTTTTTGTTTTTGTTAAGTTAGCGTTTGTCTAAAGTTCTACTGCTGTCTCTTATTTACTTATTGCCTTTATTTTAATGCACAGAAAGTGTGCGTGTGTATTCAATGTATAAGTGTCAGGCTAAAGCCCAAACTTTCCATCTTAATTGCAATTAGCGGCAGGGTCAGCGTACTGTGGTAATTGTGTTTTCCCTCTAGCCCTTGCTCTAGCACTTATGGTAAATGCCTCGTGAGCATCTGAGGTTATCGGCTTATATAGCGGGCCGAAACGTTTCGAGGGGAGCGAAAGTTGTCCAGTCAGAATGCAGCTTTTTGTCAATCACGTGGTTTAATCCCTGTGCATTCGAGTACTTAATCCGGGTCAAATCGCACTGTTCCTCATCATTCACTGAAGCATCGAAGTATTAACAGCTGTAGTATCGCGGAATTAAGAAGATTAGGAATACAAGGAAGAGCAGTGCGGCACGGATTGGTCTGTGAATACTGAAGATATTATTGGATATTATTTGGATATTATTGTGCTAGTTTAAATTGTGAAGATCGTGAATTCGAAGTGTTTTAAACAGTGTTTGTTTCCATATTGATGTATTCGTCGTGTAATTATTTCAAAGGATATTATACAATGGTGAAAAATAGAGGATAATGAGTGCGTTTCTAAACGCCTTTCAATAGGATAACAGCATTTAAATGAGTGAGTAATTTTATGTTTTTATATGTCAGTTTTCGGTTTTTAAACGTTGGGTATTTCTGTTTCTCTGCTTGCAGAGAATCGTCGAAAGTGATCCTCGGAAGTTTATACGTCGCTGATCAGCTATATCAGGCGTATACGAGGACCTTTAAGAGCTCTCTATTGTCAGTTAGAAAGCCATAGCGACGCATTCCTCGCCTTGCTAGCCCTGTTTCTGTTTTCTGTCTGCGTTACGAACGATATCTAGTTGTTATTTTTTGTGTACGCTCTTTGTTGTTAAAGCGTGTGAGCAATAAATTACGATGTAAAGGTTATTTCGTCAATAAAAGACTAAACGTAAACTTCAGTGGTCAGTTAATTCTTTACGTCCCAACAGTTACACTACGCGTCTTTGCTCTCATATGGTATACCCGGCCATCGGCGGTCCCGGTTATTTACAATTCTCAATCCAGTCACCTTGTAGACGCGTAGTTTTTCTCACACTCATGCACCTAATCCTTTTTCGTTTACGTTTCGTTTACGTTTTCGTTAGCCTTTGTACTTTACGTTTCTCGCGTTGCTTTGGCTTAACTTCTGGCAATGGCAGCGAGAGCTCGCACCAAGCAGCTTGACGCCGTGAGTAAATGGTGTCAGGAACTAGAGATGGCCATGGAGGGGGAGCCTGGTGAGCAGGCACAGGCCGTCCACAGCAAGCTCCAGGAACACCTCCTGAAGCTCGCCAAGGCTCAGGAAGAGTGCTTGGCATCTGCTCCGGAGGAAGAGCAGAGAAAGCTCAAAAGGCAGTGCGACGCCGTGACGTCCTCAGCGAAGGACGTCCAAGAACGCTACCAGCGGTGGGTGGCGTCAGAGGGCATAGCACTAGAAGAAGACGAGGAAGAGGATATAGAAGCAAAAGAGCAAGCACCAGTCGCTACTCCGTCCCGTTCAGTCGCGAAGACCCGGAGCACAAGTAGTGCGAAAACGATGGTTCGAGATCACACTATTGGTGAAGTTGTGAGTTTTCAGCCTTCCGATCCCAAGGCCGAGATGAGGAAGGCAGCGATCCGGTTGCGTCTGATGAAGCAGGAGAAAGCCTATGAACGCGAGCAACTGAGGGCGCGCCAGGAGGTGGAGCTCGCCAGGGCGAGGGCCGAGTACCAGCTCGCCCGGGTCGAAGCCGGTGAGGACCCGGAGTCTTCAGATGACGAACAGACCACGCCTCCCCAGCCGAAGCCGAGCACCAGCAGACGTCACAGACCACAGAAGCCAGCTACGGACCCGAAGGTGCGGGATACTCCGACCCCGCCGCCCAGACTTTCTCTGTTTCAGGCCGAAGACAGTGATTCGTCCCCCGAGCGCGGTGTTTCCGGTTGCAGGGTGCCGAAGTTTGAAGGGACAGTCCTAGACTACGCGGAATTTATTCATCATTTCGAGACTGTTGTGCACCCCCGCACCCGCAGCAACCGGAAGCGCCTCAATTACTTGATTGAGGCCTGTGAGGGAGAAGCTTGGCGGACCATCAAGGCTTGCCGCATCCTGCCAGCCAGCCAAGGGTACCTGGAGGCGCGTCAGCTACTGGAAGAAAGCTTCGGCCGACCCCACCTGGTGGCCCAAGCAAGCCTGGATACGCTGACCAAGGGGCCCGCCATCAGGTCTGGTGACGGCGAGGCGCTTATGAAGCTTGGGCGACGTATGACCGAATCCATCACCATCCTGGCGGCCATGGGGTGTGAGGATCTGGCCAACACCACTGACGTACTGGTGAAGCTGGCGCAGCGGCTCCCATCGTACCTGCGCACTGAGTGGGTCAAGCTGAAGGGGGCCATATTCAAGCGAGGTGAGCGACCCACTTTCCGCGATTTGATGCGGCTGGTGAAGGAGACCGCGGAGACGGCATGCAACGTCTACGCTCACTTCCTCCTCGAGAAGAAGCCAGACAGGCAGGCCGAGAAGCGACACTCGCCCAGCTACATGCCCCGGGTGACGACAATGACGACGGCAGCAGAAGGTCAACCGGTCCCGCCACCCAAACCGCAGCCGAGACCGCGTGCCCGACCACAGCCCGGGCCCCAGCAGACGAGACCGCAGCGTTATCCGCCGCCCCAGCAGCAGGAGACCCGCCAGCCCAAGCCCAAGCGTTGCGCAGCCTGTGACGGCGGTTGTGCAGTGGTATTAGACTGTTTGCAATTTCAGGCGATGTCACTGGAGGAAAGGCAGGAATGCTGCAGACGAGGTCGCCTATGCAACAACTGCTTGAGGCCGGGACACTTCGCCAAGGACTGCAGGGTGCAACAGCGATGTCCAGTCCAGCAGTGCAACGGGAAGCACCACCAGCTCCTGCACCAGCACACCTCAGTGGTCAGCTGTTCGGCCATGGCTGAGCCAGGACTGAATTTTTTAGGGGTCCTGCCCGTGGTTGTGCAAGCCGGAGGCGCCAGTGTACCCACCTACGCCCTGTTGGACAACGGCAGCTCAAAGACACTGTGCAGTGAAGAGCTTCTGGAAGAGCTAGGAGTGCAAGGTAGACCGGTCCACTTCAGTGTGAGTACTGTCACCACTGGCCAGGCCTCCTACGCAGGTACAGAAGTCGACTTGTCTGTGCGGGCCTTTTCAGGCGGTCCAGACATCCCGCTCAACAGAGTCTGGTCCGTGAAGAAGCTGCCAGACTTGGTGGGATACGTGCCCTGTGAACGAGATCTGCGCCGATGGGCACACCTTAACGACGTAGCGGCACCAGCCAAGCTCAGAAGAGGCCGCGTGACACTCCTAATCGGCATTGACGCTCCCCAGGCCCACCGACCGCTGGAAGTAAGGACGTCCAGCAAGAACGAGCCATACGCAGTGCGCAGCGAGCTTGGATGGGCGGTCTGGGGGCCGAGAGACAAGACACCGGCGACGCCGGAAGCAAGAGCCCACGTCAACTTCACCCGCGCAAGCGGTACCTTGTTGCAGGAGCAACTCAACCTCATGTGGCAGACGGATTTCAGCGAACTAAGAGGGGGCCCATCAGCGATGTCGAGGGACGACGTGAAAGCGCTGCAGAAGATTGAAGACACAGCCAAACCCGACGCTGACGGTCGTTTTCAGGTCGGGTTGCCATGGCGACAGTCGGATCCAGAGCTGCCATACAACAAAGGAATGGCAGCACGAAGACTGGCGTCCCTACGAGCCAAGCTGCAGAAGGACGAGGAACTGAAGCAGCGCTACACCGAAGTGATGCAGGGATACCTGAACCAAGGACACGCAGAGTTAGCGCCCCCTGAAAGCCAGTCCGGCAAGACGTGGTATCTCCCGCACCACGGAGTACTACATCCCCAGAGGGGAAAAAAGAGGGTGGTGTTCTACAGGGCAGCACAGACCGCCGGGGTATCGCTCAACAACTGATTACTCCGGGGTCCCGACCTGCTTCGGTCGAATATGTGTTTGCCGGTGGCGTCCACGGCCAGAGAAGACAACCACACTGTCAGAAGATGGCGACAAGCGCAGTACTTGCCAAGCCTGCAGGAACGACAGAAGTGGCGTATGCCGGAACGTGACGTCAAGATCGATGACGCCGTCCTCATGGTTGAAGACGCTCCGAGAGGTCAGTGGCCCCTTGCTCGGGTCACGGAAGTGCACGAAAGCCGTGATGGACTGATCAGAAGCGTCGAAGTGACCAGCCGTGGACGCACGTACAGACGTCCGGTGACCAAGTTGTGCCTGCTTGAGGCGGCGCCATCAACCGTCGAACTCAACTTGCGAATATATTTAATGTTTTCTGTATTTGAATAATTGTAATGGTATGTTCACATGTCTGTATCTGGATCGCGTATTACGGTATTAGTTCGGGTCGAGTGTATGATGTAATTTTTAAGGTCCCGTTGTGTTCATTCAGGTTCAGGCACTATCGCGGCCAGGGAGGGGGAGTGTAAACGCCTCCCGCGTTTATGTTTTTTGTTTTTGTTAAGTTAGCGTTTGTCTAAAGTTCTACTGCTGTCTTTTATTTACTTATTGCCTTTATTTTAATGCACAGAAAGTGTGCGTGTGTATTCAATGTATAAGTGTCAGGCTAAAGCCCAAACTTTCCATCTTAATTGCAATTAGCGGCAGGGTCAGCGTACTGTGGTAATTGTGTTTTCCCTCTAGCCCTTGCTCTAGCACTTATGGTAAATGCCTCGTGAGCATCTGAGGTTATCGGCTTATATAGCGGGCCGAAACGTTTCGAGGGGAGCGAAAGTTGTCCAGTCAGAATGCAGCTTTTTGTCAATCACGTGGTTTAATCCCTGTGCATTCGAGTACTTAATCCGGGTCAAATCGCACTGTTCCTCATCATTCACTGAAGCATCGAAGTATTAACAGCTGGAGTATTGCGGAATTAAGAAGATTAGGAATACAAGGAAGAGCAGTGCGGCACGGATTGGTCTGTGAATACTGAAGATATTATTGGATATTATTTGGATATTATTGTGCTAGTTTAAATTGTGAAGATCGTGAATTCGAAGTGTTTTAAACAGTGTTTGTTTCCATATTGATGTATTCGTCGTGTAATTATTTCAAAGGATATTATACAATGGTGAAAAATAGAGGATAATGAGTGCGTTTCTAAACGCCTTTCAATAGGATAACAGCATTTAAATGAGTGAGTAATTTTATGTTTTTATATGTCAGTTTTCGGTTTTTAAACGTTGGGTATTTCTGTTTCTCTGCTTGCAGAGAATCGTCGAAAGTGATCCTCGGAAGTTTATACGTCGCTGATCAGCTATATCAGGCGTATACGAGGACCTTTAAGAGCTCTCTATTGTCAGTTAGAAAGCCATAGCGACGCATTCCTCGCCTTGCTAGCCCTGTTTCTGTTTTCTGTCTGCGTTACGAACGATATCTAGTTGTTATTTTTTGTGTACGCTCTTTGTTGTTAAAGCGTGTGAGCAATAAATTACGATGTAAAGGTTATTTCGTCAATAAAAGACTAAACGTAAACTTCAGTGGTCAGTTAATTCTTTACGTCCCAACAGTTACACTACGCGTCTTTGCTCTCATATAGTATACCCGGCCATCGGCGGTCCCGGTTATTTACAGACGTCATCGGTCACGTGACCTATGAAAAGCCAATGAGATCAATGAAGACAATGAAGCCCCGCCCAATTTCTGTCTACCATACTGTCTGGACCGGAAGTGACGTCATAGGCGTGGTCATGGTAACGAATTGAAACTTTGTAAACAAAAGTGAACTTTGTAAACAAACTGTGTAAACAAACTTTGTAAACAAAATTTGTAAACAAACGTTATAAACAAAATTTGTAAACAAACTTTATAAACAAAATTTGTAAACAACATTTGTAAACAACATTTGTAAACAAACTTTGGTTATTTACATAATTGAAACTCATTGAAACTTTGTAGACAAACTTTGTAAACAAACTTTGTAAACACAATTTGTAAACAAACTTTGTAAACAAACTTTGTAAACAAAATTTGTAAACAAAATTTGTAAACAAAATTTGTAAACAAACTTTGGTTATTTACATAATTGAAACTCATTGAAACTTTGTAAACAAACTTAGTAAACAAACTTTTTTTTTTTTTTTTTTTTTTTCATTTCCCACACTCACTCTCTCCACACACACACACCACGACTGAGCATTTCATTTCATAAGCCGCATAGGTATTTCAACCTTCTGATGGCAACTTTTTCCCCCACACTCTCTCTCCACACACACACACACACACACACCGCGACTGAGCGTTTCATTTCATAAGCCACATAGGTATTTGAACCTTCTAATGGTAACTTATTCCCTCCACACTCTCATGCATACATACCAACACCATGATAAAATGTCTTGCTTATGTTGCTCTTTATACTCCATTATTTGTTTGTTTGTTTTTTTGTTTTTGTTTGTTTTTGTTTGAAATGCAGTGTTTACTTAGAGAAAAAATGGCGTCCTACAATCTGCAATCATCAGCAGCAGCATTTTGTCATCAGTGTAATCAAACTGCGTCATCTATAGCCAGCGCAATCAGACTGCGCAATCAGACTTCGTCATAAACAACGTAGACAGCGGTGTCTGGCTTTATTGTTTTTTTCCGAGGCAGCAGTCTCTAGCTGCTTGGAGTTGCAGTGTGACCCTAATTGTTATACTTAACCAATTTGTCTGAAAATTTCACTGTTTGATTCAGTTTTATATCTAGTTTTCACATAGTCATGGACTGGTTGCGTAGCTAGCTGTATGCATCATGAATTCACCTTAAAAATGATAAGTTAAAAGTAGAATAACTTTTGTTATGATTGACCGATTTACATGAAACTTTCACTGTTTAATTCAGTTTTATATCTTGTTTTAACATTAAGTGGTTATAGGCTATTTGCGCAGCTGGCTGTGTGCATATTTACCACCATTTTAATTTTGTAAAAAGTGAAAAATTGTGATAACTTTCGCTATAGTTGACGGATTTGCATGAAAATTTCACCGTTGGATTCAGCTTACAGTAGTTTGCATAGGTGGGTTGTTGGAATGGCGCGCGCCCACCATTCAAACATGTGTTTGAATTATTTTTACGTCAAACTATTGTTCAACAAGTTGTTTAGCAATTGTACAACAATTGTTCAACAAGCTGTTGTTTAACATGTTGTTGAACATGTTGTTGAACATGTTCAACATGTTGTTGAACATGTTGAACATGTTCAACATGTTGAACATGTTCAACTTGTTAAACATGTTGTTGAACATGTTGAACATGTTTAACAAGTTGTTCAACAAGTTGTAGTTCAAGCAAAGAAAAAACAAGACATATGTTGAATAGGTTTATTAATACATTTAAATACACTTAAATACACTTAAATACATACAGCTTAAATCTATAACAATATTATAACATTTATTGATTTACAAAGTCTTTATTATAATGTTTAGTCAAATAAGTCTATTTTTCTTCATCTGCTTCACTCTGTTCACTGGCATCCATATCACTTTCTTCGTCGCTGCTTTCATCTTCCTCCTCCTCATCTAGAAGCTCTTCAAAGAATGCATCGTTTCTTCTTATAGCCGCCTTTAGTGCCTTTGAATACTCGTAATGGTTTTCATCAACAAAGTAATTAAAGTCTTCTAAAATGGTTTCATATTGTTCGTTTTGTTGTAGACGTTGGGTATATTTGAATAGTCTCATAAACAGTTGTTTAAGTCGACGCTTATAAATGGGTCGAAAATCATCACTTGCTATTTCACGCGCATCTTCAAGCCCTTGTTCTTCATATTCTGAAACCTTTTCTTGAAATTCGGTATCATATTCATCGTAGACTTCTTGAACCATATCATACCAAACAGAGTCTGTTTCTGAGTCACTTTCAGAGTCTGTTTCTGACTCACTTTCAGAGCTGCTGTCATCATTACCCTCAACACAATGTTCCATATGTTGAACAAAGCTTCTTAACTGTTGTATAACGCACCACATTCTGTACAAGCATGTGCATTCTTTTCAGTCATGTTGACGCTTTGACTTTCCATAGAAGACTCATCTAACGTTTCAGCGATAGGTGGTTTTACAGGGTTTTCCATATCTATCTCCAATTCTTCTTCTGAAGTGTGAGCATCCCTTAAGTGCCTTTTCAGACTTTGTGGCCACTTGTAAGATTTCAAACAAATGTTGCATTTATACATCCTTTCGGTTCAACATACACTTTTCAAATGATGAAAAGCCTTTAAACATAGCCTTATATACAACTTGTTGAACATGTTGAACATGTTGTTGAACATGTTGTTGAACATGTTGTTGAACATGTTGTCTACGCCTAGGGGAGTTTAACGTCATAACGTCATTATTACGTCATCATTATGACGTCATCATTATGACGTCATTATGACGTCATAATGACGTCATTATGACGTCATAATGACGTCATTGGAACAGGCGCGTGCTTAATCAAAAACTGTTTCAGCAGAATTTATTGTTGTTTGATATGAATGAAATGCATGTCTCACTCTTCCTTTTATGCTACTTAGATGTAATCAAAATATGGTGTGTAACTCGTGAAAAATGTCAAACTTGTTAAAATTGCTGACTCAGCAATTTTAGCAATTTTAACAAGTTTGACATTTTTGACGAGTTACACACCATATTTTGATTACATCTAAGTAGCATAAAAGGAAGAGTGAGACATGCATTTCATTCATATCAAACAACAATAAATTCTACTGAAACAGTTTTTGATTAAGCACGCGCCTGTTCCAATGACGTCATTATGACGTCATAATGACGTCATTATGACGTCATAATGATGACGTAATAATGACGTTATGACGTTAAACTCCCCTAGGCGTAGACAACATGTTCAACAACATGTTCAACAACATGTTCAACAACATGTTGAACATGTTCAACATGTTGTTCAACAAGTTGTATATAAGGCTATGTTTAAAGGCTTTTTCATCATTTGAAAAGTGTATGTTGAACCGAAAGGATGTATAAATGCAACATTTGTTTGAAATCTTACAAGTGGCCACAAAGTCTGAAAAGGCACTTAAGGGATGCTCACACTTCAGAAGAAGAATTGGAGATAGATATGGAAAACCCTGTAAAACCACCTATCGCTGAAACGTTAGATGAGTCTTCTATGGAAAGTCAAAGCGTCAACATGACTGAAAAGAATGCACATGCTTGTACAGAATGTGGTGCGTTATACAACAGTCAAGAAGCTTTGTTCAAACATATGGAACATTGTGTTGAGGGTAATGATGACAGCAGCTCTGAAAGTGAGTCAGAAACAGACTCTGAAAGTGACTCAGAAACAGACTCTGTTTGGTATGATATGGTTCAAGAAGTCTACGATGAATATGATACCGAATTTCAAGAAAAGGTTTCAGAATATGAAGAACAAGGGCTTGAAGATGCGCGTGAAATAGCAAGTGATGACTTTCGACCCATTTATAAGCGTCGACTTAAACAACTGTTTATGAGACTATTCAAATATACCCAACGTCTACAACAAAACGAACATTATGAAACCATTTTAGAAGACTTTAATTACTTTGTTGATGAAAACCATTACGAGTATTCAAAGGCACTAAAGGCGGCTATAAGAAGAAACGATGCATTCTTTGAAGAGCTTCTAGATGAGGAGGAGGAAGATGAAAGCAGCGACGAAGAAAGTGATATGGATGCCAGTGAACAGAGTGAAGCAGATGAAGAAAAATAGACTTATTTGACTAAACATTATAATAAAGACTTTGTAAATCAATAAATGTTATAATATTGTTATAGATTTAAGCTGTATGTATTTAAGTGTATTTAAGTGTATTTAAATGTATTAATAAACCTATTCAACATATGTCTTGTTTTTTCTTTGCTTGAACTACAACTTGTTGAACAACTTGTTAAACATGTTCAACATGTTCAACAACATGTTTAACAAGTTGAACATGTTCAACATGTTGAACATGTTCAACTTGTTGAACATGTTGTTGAACATGTTCAACATGTTCAACATGTTCAACTTGTGGAACATGTTGTTGAACATGTTGAACATGTTCAACAACATGTTCAACAACATGTTAAACAACAGCTTGTTGAACAATTGTTGTACAATTGCTAAACAACTTGTTGAACAATAGTTTGACGTAAAAATAATTCAAACACATGTTTGAATGGTGGGCGCGCGCCATTCCAACAACCCACCTATGCAAACTACTGTAAGCTGAATCCAACGGTGAAATTTTCATGCAAATCCGTCAACTATAGCGAAAGTTATCACAATTTTTCACTTTTTACAAAATTAAAATGGTGGTAAATATGCACACAGCCAGCTGCGCAAATAGCCTATAACCACTTAATGTTAAAACAAGATATAAAACTGAATTAAACAGTGAAAGTTTCATGTAAATCGGTCAATCATAACAAAAGTTATTCTACTTTTAACTTATCATTTTTAAGGTGAATTCATGATGCATACAGCTAGCTACGCAACCAGTCCATGACCTTGTGAAAACTAGATATAAAACTGAATCAAACAGTGAAATTTTCAGACAAATTGGTTAAGTATAACACTTAGGGTCACACTGCAACTCCAAGCAGCTAGAGACTGCTGCCTCGGAAAAAAACAATAAAGCCAGACACCGCTGTCTACGTTGTTTATGACGAAGTCTGATTACGCAGTCTGATTACGCTGGCTATAGATGACGCAGTTTGATTACACTGATGACGAAATGCTGCTGCTGATGATTGCAGATTGTAGGACGCCATTTTTTCTCTAAGTAAACACTGCATTTCAAACAAAAACAAAAAAAAAAGCAAAAAAAAAAACAAACAAATAATGGAGTATAAAGAGCAACATAAGCAAAACATTTTATCATGGTGTTGGTATGTATGCATGAGAGTGTGGAGGGAAAAAGTTACCATTAGAAGGTTCAAATACCTATGTGGCTTATGAAATGAAACGCTCAGTCGTGGTGTGTGTGTGTGTGTGTGTGTGTGTGTGGAGAGAGAGTGTGGGGGAAAAAGTTGCCATCAGAAGGTTGAAATACCTATGCGGCTTATGAAATGAAATGCTCAGTCGTGGTGTGTGTGTGTGGAGAGAGTGAGTGTGGGAAATGAAAAAAAAAAAAAAAAAAAAAAAAGTTTGTTTACTAAGTTTGTTTACAAAGTTTCAATTAGTTTCAATTATGTAAATAACCAAAGTTTGTTTACAAATTTTGTTTACAAATTTTGTTTACAAATTTTGTTTACAAAGTTTGTTTACAAAGTTTGTTTACAAATTGTGTTTACAAAGTTTGTTTACAAAGTTTGTCTACAAAGTTTCAATGAGTTTCAATTATGTAAATAACCAAAGTTTGTTTACAAATGTTTTTTACAAATGTTGTTTACAAATTTTGTTTACAAATTTTGTTTATAAAGTTTGTTTACAAATTTTGTTTATAACGTTTGTTTACAAATTTTGTTTACAAAGTTTGTTTACACAGTTTGTTTACAAAGTTCACTTTTGTTTACAAAGTTTCAATTCGTTACCATGACCACGCCTATGACGTCACTTCCGGTCCAGACAGTATGGTAGACAGAAAGTGGGCGGGGCTTCATTGTCTTCATTGATCTCATTGGCTTTTCATTGGTCACGTGACTGATGACGTCATTATCACAATGGTTACGCCTTGGTTACGCCTATGACGTGTTTGACTTCATTGACTTCGACGATCATCGACTGCGCCAAAACTCTCATACAAATCATTATGACCTCATTATGACCTCATTATGACGTCATGGATGGCCGCGCTTATCCTAACGCTTATCATGACGTCACTTCCGCTCCAGACAACACTTCCGGTCCAGACAACACTTCCGGTCCAGACATGATGACGTCACTTCCAGACAGTATGACGTCACAAAGTGGGACAGAACTCTCGTTTTCACCCTACTAAAAGGACACCTAACACTGGAACAATCTCGTTTGAAATTACCTTGATAAGTTTGGTTGGTATATTATTTCGTGAACACTTAAATGACCAATAGTTTATTGATTCTAGCTCTACCAAATTTAGTTGATATTGATGGTTGAGGACTAATTTCTTTGTCGTGTATTGTTGATGAATCTTCATATTTGCTGAAGACGGATGAGAATTGGCTATTGCGTTTTCCTTTTGTGGTGCTATCGCTTTGTTAAGGCCCGTCACTATCTTTCATTAAGAAGACACTGTTGTTTTCTGTGATTCTGCTTTTCATGTAGCTTTAGAATAGCTTTGAACCGTGCTGTTTGTTTTGTGATGTAGTAATTGTTATTAAGTCGTTGAGGACAGTTTTGCATGCTTTGTGGGTGTGCTTTTTTTTGGCTTAAGATAGCGTTTGAGTTCTGTGAACTACTTGCTTAGGTGTCGTCTCTTTCTTTTACTCAGGCACGTAATTACTGAGTTGACTCATTGTTGATTAAGTCTGTTATTTGTCCTTTTTGTCAGTACACACTCCTCTCCCCATTATGTTCCGTAGATCTGCCATAATGGTGAAATCGTCAAATAAATAGTCCTTTATGGCTATTAGCAATCATATGTTTACAAACAAGCGAAAATGGTGTACGTGTCAGGAGGTAAACATTTTTTTCGATTTTTTCATCTTCGTATAACAACTAAATAGCTAAATTGCCGATAGATTAAATCTGCAATAAATGATATAAATATTTACGCAAGTTGTTTTAAGAAATACCCCAAAAATGGTAAATATATAATATCGCCCATAAGCCAATTCGTACTGTCGGATCTTTTCAATGGAGATTTCGTCTCGACTGCAAATTTGTGGAGATGAATTATAAAGAAGGGCGCAGCTATATACACGCCGGCGTGTATATAACTCCGAAATGAACCTTATATACACTTCCAACGTGCAAATTTTCGAATCGAAGTCATGATATGATAATACTGGGCTGAAGCTATCAGAAAATAAGGCTATCTGAAAATAAGAATTTACCTGTCAAATTCGCGGTAGTCAAAATATTCCTTAAGAAAGTATACATTGATGTCGTAAAAAGAAAGAGAAACTATTTCTCCGAAATGTGAATATGTTTCTGGAAAAATATAATTTTATTGATTTTTCCAGTTTTTTCCCCTATGTTTTATACCCTTATCTCAACTGAATTCAGTCGAAACGCAGAGACTTTTTGCCAAATTCTAAAGACGGATCCGCGTATTTACGACAGCTCCGAGTCCGCTCTTCCTTAAATTAGTTCGTATACATCTCCGTCAGATCTAGGCTCCCTTCCGTTATTCCGCTACTAGGGGTCAATTTCACATGTTCTGAGTGACGAATCCTGCATAATGGCCTCTAACATTCAGCCATTTACTGAAAGTTCAAACACAGAATACCCTTTTGGCAAAATAGGCACATGGGCTACAGGTCTTTTATTTGTTGGCTAAAATGCGGAACATTTAGTTACCGCACACACCTGTCATACATTTGTTTGCATCCGGACTTAAAGCGTCATAGGACCAAAGTCAAGTGGCCAAGTGGCCAAGCGGTTGTGAATCATCTGTAATATATACACTCGAATAATTGATAGATGCAAAATTTGGTATAAATCTGGTCTGAACATCCACAATATTGGGGCTATGAGTACGATTATTTTAGGCCCCAACCCTTCCGATTGGGGCCTATAGGTTTGGGGTGTCCGTCCGTCTGTCCGTCATCGCTTTATACCCCTATGAATTTGGGGGCGGTTGGGGCCTGCTTGTGTTTCACAAATACTTACTTGATTGTTTTACTTTTATGCTCTGGTACTAGGGATTAGAAATAAAGTTGGTAACAGAAGATTATAATTGGCAGCAACAAAATGCTAAATTCCGACTCCACTCAGATATGCCTGAGTTGCGATACTTGACAGATTAAAATTGAAGGGGTCCATGCATTAACTTGATAACTCCACTTGTCAGGAAAATGCACTATTACCACCACGGTATTTCCTGGCCTCTGTTCTGTCACATATGTAAGTCTTACACCTCAAAACCGATTAGAAGTGGGCATTTTTTTAGGAAAATGCTGTCGGAAAAACCTATGTTTGTTACTAAAATTTCAAACATTAAAAGCGTTTTTCTCCACTGCTGATAACTACAGTTATCAGGTTTATGCATGGACCCCTTCAATTGTTTTTAACTATGGGCGATGTTCGTTTTCGTTTGTCCAATTTGGATCTACTGCCATCATTCGATCGCCTCCAATCGGAGTCGCAGCGGACCCTTTCTATCTCCTAGGACGGAAAGGGTCACATATCCGCCATTTCGGATAACCACAGATATGAACTGTTTTCGCTTTGAATTTTTCGCCGCACGATCCAGGGTCTCGAGGTTCAAACTGGACGACTTACGGTCTCAGACCACAATTACATTTCCTGGCAGAACATAAAACACGTCAGGAGTAAAAAACAAAAGTAGTGCCACTATAAATGTACTGTTACTAACACATGTGCAGCCAATAAATAAAAGCTACAAGGAGAGACACATGAAACTGAACATCGCACTATAATTGACAAAACTGAAAATGTGTTCTGTATTCTATGCGCCGGTGATTCCAGGTTTATTTACGAACTAGAAGCCACAAAATTCGACAAGGCATCCTTATTAGGATGTCGGAAAGATAAACAAATGAGTTGTCTGTTTACACAAAGAAATATGCTGCAGTCAATTCAGAAATGTGTTTAAGGAAACACCCCACTCACTCGTCCCACTTACGTTTTAGGCCTCACCATTTCTAGCTTTTTTTCACCGGCAACTTGTTTTCATTTGGTTGCCTAGTTGTTCCATATATGCAAGTAACTTTGTAACAGTTAGCAATGTTTGCAGTACCTGAAAGTAATTTTCTCTCTTAAAGTCGGCCATCTGATATTTTGTGTTATGATAAACAGCTCACTATTTTGGTATCAAAATGTCAACCACCGAGCTGGTCACAGTTATGAGTCATCTGGTCACAGTTATGAAGAATGTTTTTCTAGTGCTTTTTGGCCGATCTAAATTTGCGAAAACAATGTAGATATGGCTATAACTACACTTAGGGTACAGACTGTTACCGTAACGTTGTCTAAAATGGTTAGGGTTGCATAGAGTCGTACCTACATTAGACGAGGGGGGAGGGGAGGTGGAGGGTGGTGAAGGTTAGTAAAAAAAAACACCGCGGTAACTCCCAGCGTACTTTTCATAGAGGCTATACTCACAGTTCATCACATATGGGCACATAGTATACCGACTTGAATAAAATTCATATTCATACTTCTGCCTCTTATAGAAAGAGTTTATATATATATATATATATATATATATATATATATATATATATAAAAAGGGCTGGTATGAAATATTTCTTTGAATGAAATATTTCTTGAAATATTTGATGAACTATTTCACTGTGCAATTAGAAAAAATTCACATGTTTTGAAATTTTTAAATAAGAGATAAGTTGGACATCAAGAATACCAGATACTAACGGATACCTATCCACGAATACCTATCTTAAGTTGTCAGTTAACACACTGCGTTGGCATAACTCTACCAGTAAACAATGCAGCCACAGAAATCCTGCGTAGTCTATGACTTTTGAGTAACAAAGCTAGCAGTTGCTGGCCTATAGGACCGTTGACACATCTACCCGGGATATCTGAGCGGGTGTTTCTAAGGGGTGGGGAGAGAGGCAGGAGGGTTTATATTAACTGCTGAAAGGGGGCTCACTATTAACGGCACCGGGGAAAGAGGTTGGATATGTGCGCAATAAGTCAAAGATATAGCAGACAATATAGTGAGCTAAACAAACAGGGGCAACTCACGCCCGAGTTTGCTTCAAGTTTGGCACTGTTTGAATAGCCACCCTTAATTCTGCAATTATACGGTGTTTCAAATTTAAACGAGAAAAAGCTTTGTCTTTATCCTTCTGTTCGATAAAGCGGTGTGCAAATGCGGTTAAAAGTACATAATTTTATGCAATCAACCGATTTAAACGAAGAGATATTACGCATAGCCTGGAAATGTGTGTTTTTTTTCTAATGAGCTTTGAAAGATTTCAAAAATTTCAATATTTCTGAAATATTTCAAAAATTTCAAATTTCATGAAATTTTTTTGAAAATTTCCAAATTTTTACCAGCCCTGTATACAGCGAATCTGTGAAACCAGCGAATGTATAGATTCGCTGAAAATTTCAGCGAATCTGTAGATTCGCTGACTCACTTAGCGAATCTGTAGATTCGCTGAAAATTTTCAATTTGGCTAATGGCAATTTGAATGATACTCAGAAGGGGACTAATGATTGCAATTTATTTAGAAACAATAGTATTAAGATTTGCTGTGATAACTTTTATGAAAGACGATAACACAAAGAGAGAAACTTCATTCAAGCCTTTGTGAATATTGATACCAAATATTTTCCAACGCTTTCCAACATTGTTTTTTTATTTTTGACTAGAAATTTGCACTTCAACAATGCATTTTAAAGCTAGTTAAACAAAAACATGTGTAATTTTAAAAGTTCCGATTGCAATATATCACATTACCAAAAAACAAGAAAAAGATGTGTAAAGCACCTCTGGTGTAAAGAAGTCACATAACAGCAATTAAATTTCAAATATCACCCAACACAAGTAATCCTGTCGGTAAAGATGACTGGTCAGGCAATTTCAGCGAATCTGTATAATTTTGAAGGTGAAAAACCAGCGAATCTGTAGATTCGCAGAAAATTTCCAGCGAATCTACAGATTCGCTAAGTGGGTCAGCGAATCTGTAGATTCACTGAAATTTTCAGCGAATCTATAGATTCGCTGGTTTTACAGATTCGCTGTAACATATATAATATAATATAAATATATATATATATATATATATATATATATATATATATATATGTATATATATATATAAACATCAAAACAAAATTACATGAAAACATCAGTTCAGATGATCCCTTCTTTCTTTCGTGCCTTCCTTCCCTCCCTCTATCCCAAGTTCATCTTAAGTGGGATTGTAGTATTTTTATCGGTTTGGTAGAAACTGGTCTAATAAACGGATAGCTTTAAGAGAAACACAAACAACGCTTGGAAATTTGACATCTAACAAGCTATTATTTAAAATAAGAATATGTCAAGCAAATAAGAAACCCTGTTTTTTACAGAGCAATTGCTTATTGGCAATTATTAACTGACGTTATAGTAAATTATACGTAAAACCGTAAGCGAAAGTGATGTGTAAAATTTTTCTACTTTATTTAGTGGTCTTATATACACGGAATATACTTTTTTCAATTTTCGGTAGTATATACACGGAATATACGACTTAACAACTTGATAATGTTCGGTCGTATATACATGAAATATATAACTCTCAATGTTCGGTCGTATATACACGGAATATACGACTTTTAATGTTCAGTCGTATATACAAGGAATATACGACTTTCAATGTTCAGTCGTATATACACGGAATATACGACTTTCAGTGTTCAGTCGTATATACAAGGAATATACGACTTTCCAAATTGCGGTTGTGGTAAGGACGCAATATAATATGAATTTCGTCCAGGACTGAAATATTGATTTTTTACGTATATTACAATGACAGGTCTCAGTCGTATAACTGGTCCAGTGGCGTGGTTCATAGAGCGTGGGACTTCAAATCGTTTGGTCTGGGGTTCAAGTCCCATCTCGACTTTTACTCGAACGTTAAAATTTTGCCTTTTGACTGGAAAAGCCATGTTCAAAACTCATGAAACTCGTAGAAAACTATTTTAAAAATGATTTCGTTTATAACTCAGGCGCATCATGCTTTGTAGTTTTGGTATTTATTAAATTTTTAGGCATATAAACAGTATTTTTACGATTAAACGGCTATTTAAAACGTGTGTTTTGGCGGTTCTGTGAAAACCAGAAGTAATTATAAAACTATTTTTAATTCAATTTTATGATTTTTAATACGTTTTTTGTATTTCATATGCCGGCAATAACTAAAATGGGTATTGGAAAATATTACACGACATTTATTTTAGAAATTAAGACCGTTTTAAGGGGGAAATTTTAAGTTAAAATTATGGGTGATAATTCGTGATAGCTGGGATTCGTGACCAGCTGAGGTTCTAATGTTTATTTTAATTTCTCGTTTAATTTACCAAATTACCTTTTTATGGTACGAATATAGTTACTAAATTTAATAATATTGTCGTTTTCAGCTGTGGGAGGTTTGAACAACGTCCCAAAACCTTTAAGAATCAAATGCATATTTAATGTTCGTATTTGAAAATGGCGGTTGTTTACATGTTGCCTTGGCAGATGAGTAGGAATTTATTCACAAAAATAGGGGAAAATGGCTAATTTTTAGCGTTTATATATCAGAAAGTTGGTATTAAAATAATTGTTAAAGTTTTATATATTTCAAAGTAGTGTTTAGTGGTAAAAGTACTGGTAACGAAGTGAACTAGTTCGGGTCGTGGAGGGTTACGACTGTGTTGCTAGCGTTGTTTATGTTGACACCAGCGCAAAAAAAGTCCAGAACGTATTAGGCGCTTACTTGTGCAATATCAAGATCATTTAAGTGTAGAATTATTTTCTCCAGTGTTTGTGCAGTAATTTTTAAAAATTACACTTAACATCATTTTACACACCACAAACACGATAAACCGATTAGTATATAATGTTGTACCTATCAATTTGACTTTGTTTGCTAATAAAGTTTAGAAAAATTGATTTCTTCATATTTTTTAAAGGTTATAAGTCTTTTAACCTTTCTTATGTGTATACTCACTTCCTCAAATTAAAAAAAGTGATGTTATTAATTCGAAAAGTTGTATATTCCGTGTATATACGACCGCAATTTGAAAAGTCGTATATTCCATGTATATATACTGCTGAACATTGAAAGTTGTATATTCCGTGTATTTACTACCGAGCACTGAAAGTCGTATATTTCGTGTATATACGACGGCAATTTGAAAAGTCGTATATTCCGTGAATATACGACCGAACATTGAAATGTCGTATATTCCGTGTATATACGACTACAAAATTGGAGTAGGCTATTCTGACACATCACTTTCACTCAAGGTGTTACGTTTAAACAATTTATCATAACACAGCAAACAAGTAATTGCGCTAAAAATAATAATATTTCTTATTTGCTTTACATATTCTTATTTTAAATAATAGCTTGTTATCTGTGGTTATTCGAGTTGGCGAATCTGTGACTCTTTCTATCTTGGGAAGAAAAAAAAGTGTCCGCTGCAAATGGTGTTCGAGAAAAAAGTTTGTCAGACTGATCAGCTGTTTTAAGTTGACATCGCCGTTTTGGTTTCTGAGACACAGCTTTGTATCGCTTTGGACGTTCGCTGGCGTGTAGGCCGTCATTTTATTTCTAAAAACTTGTTATTGCGCACACTAGAGGCACAGTTAATGAGAAGCAGCTCACCATTTGGCACCGAAATGACCCCATCCCCCTCACTTCTCCCACCAAGGTGATGCGTAGTTAGGAAGAATGGTCGATGGGAATGTACGAAGACAAGGCAGTATATTGTGGCTATAACTACACTTAGGGTTCAGACCGTTGCCTTATGTAAAAAGGTTAGGTTTGGTTTGCAGTCGGATGTACATTAGATGGCTTGGGAGGGGGTGGGGTATGACGGTTAATAAGAAAAAAATCCAGACCACCTTCAAGACCTGGATAAAAAGATGTAAAGTAAGAACTGATTGTTGTGACCCCTTCCAGATTCGGATAAAAAGACGTACGGTAAAACTGGATAAAATGTAACGTACAGTAAACTGCTGTAGTGACCAGCTTCCAGACCTGGATATAAGACCCACAGTAAAACCCGTTGTAGCGACCATCTTATAGGCTCGGATAGAAAAGACAACATCTGTTTTAGTGATCACCATCTGTTTTTGTTTATTTTTGAATTTTTGACAATGAATTATCATTATGTTTGCGGAAATAAATATTTTATTTTAGTAATAAGAAAAAAAGTAAAATGATATTTGAGGAATTATGGGTTTAGTCGGGGGGCAATTGTTTTTGTTCAGAAAACAATAAACTAAATAGGTGTCGATTGAAAGTGCTGGCACTGCTACTGAAAGCACTGGCAACTCTAGATCGAGGTAGTCGTAGCCTTCGACTTCTTGGGGATAGTTCTTACACGACACGATGTTTGCGTTGTGATCCACGTAATATAGGCCTGGCAAGAAGTATCTCTGTGTCATTCTTGGCAGTCAGCGCATGAACGATTTGATGATGGTGCTTTGTAAACTAATGCTCGCTTCTGGGTACTGGATGGACTTTTCATGCGTTATGTTTTGCGTTTCGTTCTCAGCGAGCCACACTGGGCAATCCTTCGCGGACTTTGCTCAAACTGTAACTAAAAGACGGAACTTTGATGCATGTGATGAAAAACATTATCGAAGTTTTTTTCCTCAGAATATTCCAGATTTATTAAACGCACTGCAGATTGTATTTTACCATTCTGTTTCATTGGCAGTAAGACTAACATTGTCTCGGACCATTGTCATTAACCAGGTGCCATCTGGCCAAAGTGCACCTGGAGATTCGTGTTTTAAAGTTGAGAAGTACGGAATAGGTTCTCACTCTGAACAAAATTACTTGCATTGTTCCAGGACAAGTTTGCGAGTCAAGGTCACCATGGAGATTGTCGATTATACCCGACTTGTTCTGGGGCATAATTAACTTCATCGTGTTATTGTAAGTAGCACCTTTATACAAGGGAAGGAAGTACTAAGTTTTAACAGCATTTTGTGAAGAAAAGCATTTATTTTTATGTGGGGGTTTGCAGATTTATCAGAGGGAACTGGGAAAAGGTGCAGAAATGTTAAACTTTTGTTGCGACGAAAGCAGTGTAATGTACAAAGCAAGCGGAGAGTAAGAATCCTGTCCCATTGTGTAATTTCACAAATTAAATAAGTGTACTTGTATTTTCTGTTTTCAGCTTTCAGACGATGATAAACGTAAGTTGGCTCATTTGTTTTTATTTAACACAGATTGTTTTAAATTGTTCCGAAAATGTTGGCAGTGGGACTTGTTATCCATCCAGTCCCTCCACAAGTTTCGACTGGGAGAGGAAGCATCAAGTAGGAGCACTTTGTGATTTTTGTACAATTTGACAGTTTGTGGCCATTGTCTTGGCCTTTTGATCAAATCGCAAAGCGAAATACGCGCCTGATGCAGGAACTTGAGGGAAACGTTCTTGTCAAATTTCAACGTAATCGGGCCAGATTTGTTGGAAAAGTCGCATTTTTTGTGTGTACTTAAATTTCGGCTAAATCACAAAAAAGTACAAGCCCTGTGGAGGATTATCCAGGGAACATTCCTGCCCAAATTCCAAAACAATCGGACTAGAAGTGTAGGAAGAGTAGCATTTTGAAAAATTTTTTACATACATACATAACAGACGGTGGATATCCCACAAGCGAAGAGTAGCCCACTAACGATGATCGGCTGGACTTGAGAACGGGTGAAGTGCCACGAATATGTACCGTGTGAGGGAGGGGATGGGACATTTATTCAATAGTATTAAAATTAAAAAGTTTGTTACACAGGAAATTATGTAACGGGTTTTTCTGTGTTAAACTGACATTTTTTGGTTTGTTGGTTCGTGTGAAACGTGGCTTTAACTCGTACCAGTGTTTGGGTTTTCTCCATGTCGAGGTATATATTGGTAAATATTATATTCATATGGATTACAATAAAGAAAATTACTCCTTTTTTAGCCAAGTAAAACATCGAAGGGAAACGGATACACATCGGACTACAGAGTGAGGTAGGCTCGTCATTTCTATTAATCTCCCTCTATGTGTTTGCTTGGGTCAAATATATATGATTTCAACACTACCAAGCTTAGCTGAACATGTTATTCGATTTTGTATCGAATTTAGTGAAGTCAGACTGGTGCGATTTGCAAATCACATCAGAGTGTATTTCCGGTAACACGGCAAGTGCCGCGGGGACAAGTGCCACGGGGACAAGTGCCACTGGGACAAGTGCCACGGGGACAAGTGCCACGGGGACAAGTGCCACGGGGACAAGTGCCGAGGGGACAAGCGCCGCGTGGACAAGTGCCACGGGGACCAGTGCCGCGGAGACGAGTGCCACGGGGACCAGTGCCACGGGGACAAGCGCTGCGTGGACAAGTGCCGTGGGGACCAAAATTTTTTTAGTCAATAAAAAAAAACACAAAATAGTTATTCACTGAACTGGTTTGAGTTAGGTGCCATTAAGGTTTGCATTAATAATTCTCTCCGGTGTGTGATGGATTAACTTCTGAAGTGTGCAATTTCTGTTGTTGATTGCTCTTGTGTAAAGTGCAATTACTCTGATGGATTTACTTCAAAATGAAGTCAACTTGTGTGAAGTGCAGTCAACAGTTAAGTGCAATCACTTTCACTCACGGTGCATTCACCGGAGTAGGTGGTTTTTCTGGCAGTTTTGGCCAATTAGAGAATACAGTCCAGAGTCGATGGTGTTTTCTAGAGTTAGGAGACCAACAAATCATCCGCAGCTTTGATGTTTTTGGCCAGATTTTCCGGAGTCGGCCAAATTTTCTGGAGCAGATGGACAAACCGTACAAATACCTGTCCAAATGCGTGATTAAGACGTGCTTTTCCAAAATGGAATATATTACTTCTACACGGCAAGGGCAGTGTAGAGCTAAGATTAGGGTTCGGGAAGATGAGGGTATCAAGGGCGATCGTGCTCATACACATGGATCAGAACCTGGTAGAGGGGATATGCTTAAGACCCAATAAAGCATAAAACGCCGAGCTGCCGATACAAGAAAATAAGATGAAAATGTACACCTGAGTAGTCAAAACTGTCAAATAAAGTTTTACGGTGAAAAATGTATTTTATTTCTTTTCTAAATAAAATTTTTCAAAACTTGAATTGGTCCCCGCGGCGCTTGTCCTACCGCGGCACTTGTCCCCACGACACTTGTCCCCGCGGCGCTTGTCCCCGCCGTGCTTGTCCCCGCGGCACTTGTCCTAAACCCTTTTTTCCCTGGCTTTTCCACTGCAGTTCAGCTTAATTGCCACTAGTCGTTATGTGTTGTGTTGTTGGCAATTCCAGCTCTGTTCCTAGATAATCGGCCTGTTGTGACCCCCAAAACTTCAGAATGACAACCTTCTTGATTAAATTTGTGTTCTTATAAAAGTCGTGACTGCTCAAAAGGTGCTAATTTTAAAGCTGAAATTAAATGACGCAGGCGCGACGACCACGGGGGAGGCGGAGGTGGCAGGCCGCAGAGGCGCATGGGAGGTTTTCGGGGAGGCCAAGGAGGTGAGCGCCATATATTTCTCAGACTTTATGGAGAGAAAAGTTCTGACATCGAGGGCTTTCTAAGTATTACGCAAGCTCTTTAATATTGCGTGGGGGTTTCGCTTTTGGTGTATTATTTTGATGTCGTGTATCAAACCTGGAAGCGTGATGAAGTCGGCTTCCTTAAACTTTCCTGTACCCTGGAGGTTTGAGTCTGGTGTACTAACTTTACAGGAAGGAAGCACTCTGTCAAGCTTACTGTACTTCGCGAAACGAAACAGAAATTGGGGTCACTACCCAATTTTTGGTAATATATTTTTATTTTCATTTATCTCAGGAAAATCATATCGTACAAGATAGAATTACGTTAAATTTGTTCAGCACCATTACTTCAGACAATTTTTCTTGTCAAATACATACCCTAAGCTAATTTTAGGGACATTTAAAATTCATGTTTCGTTTCGCACAGTACAGGAAGCGGGAGGGGGGCTTTGCGAAACGAAACACAGCGGCTGGGGGGGGGGGGGGGGGGGCTTCCTGCACTTTACGTAACGAAACAAGGTTTTTAAATGTCCCCAAAAATGACTTAGGGTATGTATTTGATATGAAAACTTGTTTGAAGTAATGGTGCCGAACAAATTTTACGTAATTATGTTTACTGTTTTTTTTTTGTTTTTTTTTTTTGTAAACAGAATGTCGTACTTTCAACGTTTAATAAATGTTTTCAATATTATGAAATTTTACATTTTAACGATCAATAAGTAACACACAACATTCAGCAATAATAAGTTACGGCCACTAAACATTTGGTTGTTTCTTTGGTTGGAAATGAAAGTAGAATCAACGTTGTTTTTTCTGTCGTGACAAACCACAACGAATCAACGTCGATTTTTAGTCGCAACAGATATTATGAAGTAGATTTTTTTGCGGTGATAAGAAAGACACAGGAAATAGAAGAAAATTGATATTATGGCGCGATATTATTGGCTTAGGGTATGTATTTGACAAGAAAAATTGTCTGAAGTAATGATGCTGAACAAATTTAACGTAATTCTATCTTGTGCGATATGATTTTCCCCGAGATAAAAGAAAATAAACAATATATTACCAAAAATTGGGTAGTGACCCCCATTTCTTTTTCGTTTCGTTCCGCAAAGTACAGTAAGCCCGCTGTCAACCTATGCGTGTTTTAACGTATTGTCTACTATTATGTGTTTGTTGCTTGTTTTTGCCTCTTCACAGGAGCGAGTCCACCGCCCATGGCTGGGGGCGGATGAGGGCGGTAAGCGCCCTGCTGTGACGTAACAACACACCGGGGCCTTCTTCCCTTATCAGTGCTACTCTGCCTTCCGGATCGATCGATTTCTTTCATTTCAAGAGCCTTACAGGACAGTTAAAAAGTAAAAGACCTTAAAGTAAGGAATTTAATCAAAAGTAGTCATTGTGGACAGTTGCCGCATATAGAATTGGCATCTTTCGATTTTGGAGTGAATCATAAATAATTCAATGGTAGACTGTGCGAATTGTTCTCGCCCATTCTAATGTGGTAAGTGCTCAACGTGAAATAACCTAAAGCTGTAAAACATGTTGTTTTTGACGTATTGGCGGTCTGATGGTTGGGTAGTGTTGGTTTTGCGAACAATAGTTTTTCTTGGCTATTTGTAGCTCAGTCATAGGATGGGACCTTGGTTAAACCGTAAATAACGGCGCCTAGGTGCTTGATGCCAAACTGTTGTTTGTTAATACATTTTCTTGTAAATAGATAAATCTTCGCGATGCGCATTTTTCAGTCATTTTAGTGGGGGTCTTTTAACTCCCCTGAGGTTGTTCCGTGATGGAATTATATTCAGAGTAACCGCAAAAGTGATAGTATTCAAAGTATTACCCACGCTTAGTGTGATTGTGACACGAGTGTAATATCTTTTTCAGAGATATTCCTTTGGAGAATTGATATCCAAAATGTTTAATGTACAGCCTGGTATTTGAAGATTTATTTTCAAATTTATTGGTGTACATATTAGAATTGCGCTTGACAATTTAAACAATCATTCTTGTGTATTTGCATAAATGTGACAAAAGAGTGATGTTCGTAGATCTGTTTTAAAGTCTTAAACATAAATCAGTCGATACAAAGATGAAAATGTCAAAACTAGTGAAAGTAAAGGTTTGATAGAAAATGATAGGAAGCCTTGCCATGTTTTTGATTATGGCGTGTTTTTGATATTTGCTGCGTTAAATACTTAGCCGTTTTAAAACAGGTGTAAAAGATGCCAGTAATGAGGCAATGAGGATAATTTTTAATTAGTTTGAGACTGGGGATCTGAAATCAAATTCAGGTTCTTCGTGTGTGTTTTTAATAAAAAGTGCACAAATCTTCTCATGTCTTTTTTTTCACAAAATTTACTGTGTGTTAGATTCGAAAGTGAAACATGCCTTCAAAATACATCAGTGAAAGTGATCATTAATTGTTTCTGGGCTAGAGCCTGGTTTGAAGTCACTATCTTGTGATTATTAGTCAAATTCGGTACCGGCATGGCCACGACGACCTCAGAACCTTGCAACTGGTGAAGCCTCAAGAAGCTTCATAGCGCATTGCAATTTTTCAGCACCTTGACTGTTTTGGCCAATAATTTGAGGGAACATTGCTCAAATTTCAACGCAATCGCTGGATTTGCAGGAAGAGGGTTTTTTAATTTTATTTTTCTAAATTTGACCAATATGTTTGCCAATTTTGGTCAAATCGCCAAAAAATACAAACTGAGTGGAGGATTACCCAGGGAACATTGTTTACATACACACACACATAACGGACGACGGATGCCCCACAACTGATGAGTACAGCCTGGGCTTATAAGTTGGCTAGGCTTATAAACAAGACTGTCCAGCGACATTGTGACCAGCCACGATCTAGTGAATCAAGTACTAAAAGGTTTGTAGGTCGCCAAAAAGTGGTCGTATCATCTCTGGCGGATCCTAAAAAAGTAAAATTCATGGAAGCTTTAATCTTGGACTAGCTCTAAAACATTTAAAGATGTCTAATTAGTTGCAGAAGAACTATTTTGAAAACCTTGATCTCTAAAACTTTCAAACGGCGGCATGAGGCCAAGTTCTCGAGGTGCGCCAAAGAAGTATTTTTAAAGATCATATGAACAGCGTCAAAAATTTGAAAGGAATCGGATCACAACTGCGTTGAGACGTAGAGTGAAACCTGTGTATTAAGGACACCTGACTGAACGTTTCTGTCACTATTAGGGAGGTGTCCCTAGTAGACAGAGGGTCTGTTTGAGGATTAAAAACAGAAATGACCAACCATAATAAAACTTTATTTCTTTGTTTACACGCCTCTTCCTACAGAAAGCAGAACATACAACATAAAGCTAAAAACTGAAATACGCAAGTCGTCATATTAATGGAGAATTTCTGAAAGCGACCATACATTTCTCTTTCTTTTTGTTCCTCTCCATGTTCTGATTGCAATTGCTTTTTAAGTAAGACTTAGCCAAGAAATGTCTTTTATACATATTGTTAAGCCCGGAGATGACATTTAAGCTCAGGTGCACCATAATTTCAAAGAGCAAGAGATGTAATGTGTGCTCTGGAGACTAACCCAAAATTCCAATTAACTCGCCTACAACCCCTGTCTAAACACATCCTACAAAATCCCTTAGGTATGGCTTTATGCCATGTACTCTGGAAGAGGTGAGCACGGAGTGTTGGCAGATTTTTACGCTGCATCCAAAACAGTTTTCAAAAAAGATGGCTTGTCTTCATTATTTACTTTATGAGACACAAGAATGTTGTCCTTAATATGCAATTAATTTCCGTTTAAAACTTGACTAGCATGCAGAAATACTGTCTCTATGCCTTAAAAGCTAGGTACCCTTATTATAAAGGTTGGTATGGAAGTCAATGGGATTTCAAAACAGCCTGGCATCTCCTTAATTCTCAGATGTCTCTAATATACAGGTTGTCCTTAGGGCAGGTTTTACTGTAATATTTTGAAAACCGGCTAACAGAAAATTTCAAGATAACGCCATCTGGCTAAATTTTGGCGAATCGCCAAAACAGCATTTTTCGAGAGAGAACCTCCTTGAAAACATTCGAAACGAAGTCACTCAAAAAAAAAAAAAATCGCGAGAGGACCATCCAGGGAACATTCGTACAATACAATCCGATCAAAACTGAGGGAGAAGAAGCATTTGCAACAAACGAAAACCCCATCATGATCCGATTTTAAAGATTCCTAATATCAAAACACCTGTTGTGAAAGAAACCAAATTTTTAGGTTTGATTTTTCACTCTAAACTGACTCTTATTCCTCATATCAAAGAACTGAAAAGAAAATGCCAAAAGGCATTATACCTACTAAGGGTAATTTCTGCCAACGATTGAGGAGCAGACAAGGACACTAAACTGATGCTGTATCAAGCGCTCATGAGATCAAGGTGCGAAGTATTTTTAAAGATCACATGAACAGCGTAAAAATTTGAAAGGAATCGGATCAAAACTGCGTTGAGACGTAGAGTGAAACCTGTGTATTAAGGACACCTGACTGAACGTTTCTGTCACTATTAGGGAGGTGTCCCTAGTAGACAGAGGGTCTGTTTGAGGATTAAAAACAGAAATGACCAACCATAATAAAACTTTATTTCTTTGTTTACACGCCTCTTCCTACAGAAAGCAGAACATACAACATAAAGCTAAAAACTGAAATACGCAAGTCGTCATATTAATGGAGAATTTCTGAAAGCGACAATACATTTCTCTTTCTTTTTGTTCCTCTCCATGTTCTGATTGCAATTGCTTTTTAAGTAAGACTTAGCCAAGAAATGTCTTTTATACATATTGTTAAGCCCGGAGATGACACTTAAGCTCAGGTGCACCATAATTTCAAAGAGCAAGAGATGTAATGTGTGCTCTGGAGACTAACCCAAAATTCCAATTCACTCGCCTCCAACCCCTGTCTAAACACATCCTACAAAATCCCTTAGGTATGGCTTTATGCCATGTACTCTGGAAGAGGTGAGCACGGAGTGTTGGCAGATTTTTACGCTGCATCCAAAACAGTTTGCAAACAAGCATGTCCAGGGACATGGTGACCAGCCGTGACCTACAGAATATATATCCAAGAATCACAGACAAAATCATGATCAAATTGGCAGACAGCGGTTACGAAAAAAGCCGTAACTGAATGGAGAAAATATTCGCTCACTTGCTCGGTGTAGTTGTTATTCGCTCACATTCTTTCAATTCAGGGGACAAGAATACCAAGCGTGTGGTGAAAAGACCAAACACAGGGAATAATTTCGGGAAAAGCAGTGGTAGAAGAGGCAAATGCAAGATCTAATGTCGTGTTAGAGTGTGTGGTGGGATTACATACAATCTGATTAGTTGAAGGAAAATACTCTAATGTGTAAACACTCAAAGAAAATTACTTTGAAAATTACTCTAATGTGTAAACACTCAAAGAGTGCAGTTGAAATGAACTCCTTGGACAACACTTCATGTATGTTTTTTAGATCAAAAGCAAGGCCATGCGGAGGTCGTCGACATTCTGTTGAAACGAACTGTCACATCTCAGTATGGGATGAAAGCCATCTATTAAAATTTTTTTGTTATCATCGTCGGCTGTTAAACGGCTTTCAGCCAATGCGATAATGTCACACGCAAGATAGTTGTCACCACAGCGTACCAATCAAAATGAGCGGCCATACTCAAAATTGTATGAGAAGAAGCAATTTGAAAATTAGACACAAAAAAAAAATAAATAAAAAAATGTCCCCCATTTGGTCAATTTTTTCGGATCGCCAAAATGAGTAATTTTTCACAAGAGGCCTACCCAGGGAGTATTCGTGAAAAATTTGAAGAAAATTTGATCAAAACTGTGGGAGAAGCATTTTGAAAATTGGCAACCACAAAAATTACAAATGTCCCCCATTTGGCCAATTTTTGGCGGATCGCCAAAAAAAAAAAAAAAAATTTTTCAAGGGAGGTCTACCTTGAGAACAACCATCAAACATTGGAAAGGAATCCGATCAAAATTGTGGGAGAAGAAGCATTTTGAAAATTTGACACCAAAAAATTGAAAAATGTCCCCCATTTGGCCAATTTTTGGCGGATCGCCAAAATAAGTAATTTTACAAGAGAGACCTACCTTGAGAACAAGTATCAAAAATTGGAAAGGAATCCGATCAAAATTGTGCGAGAAGAAGCAATTTGAAAATTGTAGACCAAAAAATTTGAAAATGTCCCCCATTTGGCCAATTTTTGGCGGATCGCCAAAATAAGTAACTTTCAAAATAGGTCTACCTAGGGAATATGGGTGCAAAATTTGAAGAAAATCTCATCAAAATTGTAGGAGAGGAAGCATTTTGAAAATTGGCAACCACAAAATTACAAATGTCCCCCATTTGGCCAATTTTTGGCGGATCGCCAAAAAGAGTAATTTTTCAAGACAGGTTTACCTTGAGAACAACTATCCAAAATTGGAAAGGAATCCGATCAAAATTGTGCGAGAAGAAGCAATTTGAAAATTTGACACCAAAAAATTAAAAAATGTCCCCCATTTGGCCAATTTTTGGCGGATCGTCAAAATGAGTAATTTTTGAAAAGAGGCCTACCTTGGGAATATTCGTGCAAAATTTAAAGAAAATCTGATCAAAATTGTGGGATAAGAAGCATTTTGAAAATTGGTAACCACAAAATTACAAATGTCCCCCATTTGGCCAATTTTTGCCGGATCGCCAAAAAGAATAATTTTTCACGACAGGTCTACCTTGAGAACAACTATCCAAAATTGGAAAGGAATCCGATCAAAATTGTGGGAGAAGAAGCAATTTGGAAATTTGACACCAAAAAATTAAAAAATGTCCCCTATTTGGCCAATTTTTGGCGGATCGCCAAAATGAGTAATTTTTCAAAAGAGGTCTATCTAGGGCATATTCGGGTAAAATTTGAGAGGAATCCGATCAAAACTGAAGGAGAAGAAGCATTTTGAAAATTGGCAACCGAAAAATTTGAAATGCCCCCCCATTTGGCCAATTTTTTGCGGAGCGCCAAAAAAAAAAAAAATTTCAAAGAGAGGTATACCTAGAGAACATTCGTGTAGAATTTGGTGAAAATCTGATCAAAATTGTGGGAGAAGCATTTTGAAAATTGGCAACCACAAAAATACAAATGTCCCCCATTTGGCCAATTTTTGGCGGATCGCCAAAAAAAAGTAATTTTTCAAGAGAGATCTACCTTGAGAACAACTATCAAAAATTGGAAAGGAATCCGATCAAAATTGTGCGAGAAGAAGCAATTTGAAAATTGTAGTCCAAAAAATTTGAAAAGTCCCCCATTTGGCCAATTTTTGGCGGATCGCCAAAATAAGTAATTTTTCAAAATAGGTCTACCTAGGGGATATGGGTGCAAAATTTGAAGAAAATCTGATCAAAATTGTGGGAGAAGCAGCATTTTGAAAATTGGCAACCACAAAATTACAAATGTCCCCCATTTGGCCAAATTTTGGCGGATCGCCAAAAAGAGTAATTTTTCAAAACAGGTCTACCTTGAGAACAACTATACAAAATTGGAAAGGAATCCGATCAAAATTGTGCGAGAAGAAGCAATTTGAAAATTTGACACCAAAAAATTAAAAAATGTCCCCCATTTGGCCAATTTTTGGCGCATCGCCAAAATGAGTAATTTTTCAAAAGAGGCCTACCTAGGGCATATTCGTGTAAAATTTGACAGGAATCCGATCAAAACTGAAGGAGAAGAAGCATTTTGAAAATTGGCAACCGAAAAATTAAAAAATGTCCCCCATTTGGCCAATTTTTGGCGCATCGCCAAAATGAGTAATTTTTCAAAAGAGGCCTACCTAGGGCATATTCGTGTAAAATTTGACAGGAATCCGATCAAAACTGAAGGAGAAGAAGCATTTTGAAAATTGGCAACCATAAAATTACAAATGTCCCCCATTTGGCCAATTTCTGGCGGATCGCCAAAAAGAGTAATTTTTCAAGACAGGTCTACCTTGAGAACAACTATCCAAAATCCGAAAGGAATCCGATCAAAATTGTGCGACAAGAAGCAATTTAAAAATTTGACACCAAAAAATTAAAAAATGTCCCCCATTTGGCCAATTTTTGGCGGATCGTCAAAATGAGAAACTTTTGAAAAGAGGCCTACCTTGGAAATATTCGTGCAAAATTTGAAGAAAATCTGATCAAAATTGTGGGAGAAGCAGCATTTTGAAAATTGGCAACCATAAAATTACAAATGTCCCCCATTTGGCCAAATTTTGGCGGATCGCCAAAAAGAGTAATTTTTCAAAACAGGTCTACCTTGAGAACAACTATACAAAATTGGAAAGGAATCCGATCAAAATTGTGGGAGAAGAAGCAATTTGAAAATTTGACACCAAAAAATAAAAAAATGTCCCCCATTTGGCCAATTTTTGGCGCATCGCCAAAATGAGTAATTTTTCAAAAGAGGCCTATCTAGGGCATATTCGTGTAAAATTTGACAGGAATCCGATCAAAACTGAAGGAGAAGAAGCATTTTGAAAATTGGCAACCGAAAAATTTGAAATGCCCCCCATTTAGCCAATTTTTGGCGGAGCGCCAAAAAAAAAAATTTTTTTAAAGAGAGGTATACCTAGAGAACATTCGTGTAAAATTTGAGAGGAATCCGATCAAAACTGAAGGAGAAGAAGCATTTTAAGTAAAAGTTTACACACGTACATACATACGTACATACGGACGGCGGATACCCCTCTATTGATAAGATAAGACCAGCCCGACATAGTCGGCTGGTCTAAAAAGGTGGCTTGTCTTCATTATTTACTTTATGAGACACAAGACTGTTGTCCTTAATATGCAGTTAATTTCCGTTTAAAACTTGACTAGCATGCAGAAATACTGCCTCTATGCCTTAAAAGCTAGGTACCCTTATTATAAAGGTTGGTATGGAAGTCAATGGGATTTCAAAACAGCCTGGCATATCCTTAATTCTCAGATGTCTCTAATATACAGGTTGTCCTTAGGGCAGGTTTTACTGTAATATTTTGAAAACCGGCTAACAGAAAATTTCAAGATTACGCTATCTGGCTAAATTTTGGCGAATCGCCAAAACAGCAATTTTTCGACAGAGAACCTCCTTGAAAACATTCGAAACGAATTCACTTAAAAAAAAAAAATCGCGAGAGGACCATCCAGGGAACATTCGTACAATACAATCCGATCAAAACTGAGGGAGAAGAAGCATTTGCAACAAACGAAAACCCCATCATGATCCGATTTTAAAGATTCCTAATATCAAAACACCTGTTGTGAAAGAAACCAAATTTTTAGGTTTGATTTTTCACTCTAAACTGACTCTTATTCCTCATATCAAAGAACTGAAAAGAAAATGCCAAAAGGCATTATACCTACTAAGGGTAATGTCTGCCAACGATTGAGGAGCAGACAAGGACACTAAACTGATGCTGTATCGAGCGCTCATAAGATCAAGGTGCGCCAAAGAAGTATTTTTAAAGATCACATGAACAGCGTAAAAATTTGAAAGGAATCGGATCAAAACTGCGTTGAGACGTAGAGTGAAACCTGTGTATTAAGGACACCTGACTGAACGTTTTTTGTCACTATTAGGGAGGTGTCCCTAGTAGACAGAGGGTCTGTTTGAGGATTAAAAACAGAAATGACCAACCATAATAAAACTTTATTTCTTTGTTTACGCCTCTTCCTACAGAAAGCAGAACATACAATATAAAGCTAAAAACTGAAATACGCAAGTCGTCATATTAATGGGGAATTTCTGAAAGCGACAATACATTTCTCTTTCTTTTTGTTCCTCTCCATGTTCTGATTGCAATTGCTTTTTAAGTAAGACTTAGCCAAGAAATGTCTTTTATACATATTGTTAAGCCCGGAGATGACATTTAAGCTCAGGTGCACCATAATTTCAAAGAGCAAGAGATGTAATGTGTACTCTGGAGACTAACCCAAAATTCTAATTAACTCGCCCCCAACCCCTGTCTAAACACATCCTACAAAATCCCTTAGGTATGGCTTTATGCCATGTACTCTGGAAGAGGTGAGCACGGAGTGTTGGCAGATTTTTACGCTGCATCCAAAACAGTTTGCAAAAAAGGTGGCTTGTCTTCATTATTTACTTTATGAGACACAAGACTGTTGTCCTTAATATGCAGTTAATTTCCGTCTAAAACTTGACTAGCATGCAGAAATACTGTCTCTATGCCTTAAAAGCTAGGTACCCTTATTATAAAGGTTGGTATGGAAGTCAATGGGATTTCAAAACAGCCTGGCATCTCCTTAATTCTCAGATGTCTCTAATATACAGGTTGTCCTTAGGGCAGGTTTTACTGTAATATTTTGAAAACCGGCTAACAGAAAATTTCAAGATTACGCTATCTGGCTAAATTTTGGCGAATCGCCAAAACAGCAATTTTTCGACAGAGAACCTCCTTGAAAACATTCGAAACGAATTCACTTAAAAAAAAAAATCGCGAGAGGACCATCCAGGGAACATTCGTACAATACAATCCGATCAAAACTGAGGGAGAAGAAGCATTTGCAACAAACGAAAACCCCATCATGATCCGATTTTAAAGATTCCTAATATCAAAACACCTGTTGTGAAAGAAACCAAATTTTTAGGTTTGATTTTTCACTCTAAACTGACTCTTATTCCTCATATCAAAGAACTGAAAAGAAAATGCCAAAAGGCATTATACCTACTAAGGGTAATGTCTGCCAACGATTGAGGAGCAGACAAGGACACTAAACTGATGCTGTATCGAGCGCTCATAAGATCAAGGTGCGCCAAAGAAGTATTTTTAAAGATCACATGAACAGCGTAAAAATTTGAAAGGAATCGGATCAAAACTGCGTTGAGACGTAGAGTGAAACCTGTGTATTAAGGACACCTGACTGAACGTTTTTTGTCACTATTAGGGAGGTGTCCCTAGTAGACAGAGGGTCTGTTTGAGGATTAAAAACAGAAATGACCAACCATAATAAAACTTTATTTCTTTGTTTACGCCTCTTCCTACAGAAAGCAGAACATACAATATAAAGCTAAAAACTGAAATACGCAAGTCGTCATATTAATGGGGAATTTCTGAAAGCGACAATACATTTCTCTTTCTTTTTGTTCCTCTCCATGTTCTGATTGCAATTGCTTTTTAAGTAAGACTTAGCCAAGAAATGTCTTTTATACATATTGTTAAGCCCGGAGATGACATTTAAGCTCAGGTGCACCATAATTTCAAAGAGCAAGAGATGTAATGTGTACTCTGGAGACTAACCCAAAATTCTAATTAACTCGCCCCCAACCCCTGTCTAAACACATCCTACAAAATCCCTTAGGTATGGCTTTATGCCATGTACTCTGGAAGAGGTGAGCACGGAGTGTTGGCAGATTTTTACGCTGCATCCAAAACAGTTTGCAAAAAAGGTGGCTTGTCTTCATTATTTACTTTATGAGACACAAGACTGTTGTCCTTAATATGCAGTTAATTTCCGTCTAAAACTTGACTAGCATGCAGAAATACTGTCTCTATGCCTTAAAAGCTAGGTACCCTTATTATAAAGGTTGGTATGGAAGTCAATGGGATTTCAAAACAGCCTGGCATCTCCTTAATTCTCAGATGTCTCTAATATACAGGTTGTCCTTAGGGCAGGTTTTACTGTAATATTTTGAAAACCGGCCAACAGAAAATTTCAAGATAACGCCATCTGGCTAAATTTTGGCGAATCGCCAAAACAGCAATTTTTCGACAGAGAACCTCCTTGAAAACATTCGAAACGAATTCACTCAAAAAAAAAATCGCGAGAGGACCATCCAGGGAACATTCCTACAATACAATCCGATCAAAACTGAGGGAGAAGAAGCATTTGCAACAAACGAAAACCCCATCATGATCCGATTTTAAAGATTCCTAATATCAACACACCTGTTGTGAAAGACACCAAATTTTTAGGTTTGATTTTTCACTCTAAACTGACTCGTATTCCTCATATCAAAGAACTGAAAAGAAAATGCCAAAAGGCATTATACCTACTAAGGGTAATTTCTGCCAACGATTGAGGAGCAGACAAGGACACTAAACTGATGCTGTATCGAGCGCTCATAAGATCAAGGTGCGCCAAAGACGTATTTTTAAAGATCACATGAACAGCGTAAACATTTGAAAGGAATCGGATCAAAACTGCGTTGTGACGTAGAGTGAAACCTGTGTATTAAGGACACCTGACTGAACGTTTCTGTCACTATTAGGGAGGTGTCCCTAGTAGACAGAGGGTCTGTTTGAGGATTAAAAACAGAAATGACCAACCATAATAAAACTTTATTTCTTTGTTTACACGCCTCTTCCTACAGAAAGCAGAACATACAATATAAAGCTAAAAACTGAAATACGCAAGTCGTCATATTAATGAAGAATTTCTGAAAGCGACCATACATTTCTCTTTCTTTTTGTTCCTCTCCATGTTCTGATTGCAATTGCTTTTTAAGTAAGACTTAGCCAAGAAATGTCTTTTATACATATTGTTAAGCCCGGAGATGACATTTAAGCTCAGGTGCACCATAATTTCAAAGAGCAAGAGATGTAATGTTTACTCTGGAGACTAACCCAAAATTCTAATTAACTCGCCCCCAACCCCTGTCTAAACACATCCTACAAAATCCCTTAGATATTGCTTTATGCCATGTACTCTGGAAGAGGTGAGCACGGAGTGTTGGCAGATTTTTACGCTGCATCCAAAACAGTTTGCAAAAAAGGTGGCTTGTCTTCATTATTTACTTTATGAGACACAAGACTGTTGTCCTTAATATGCAGTTAATTTCCGTTTAAAACTTGACTAGCATGCAGAAATACTGTCTCTATGCCTTAAAAGCTAGGTACCCTTATTATAAAGGTTGGTATGGAAATCAATGGGATTTCAAAACAGCCTGGCATCTCCTTAATTCTCAGATGTCTCTAATATACAGGTTGTCCTTGGGGCAGGTTTTACTGTAATATTTTGATAACCGGCTAACAGAAAATTTCAAGATAACGCCATCTGGCTAAATTATGGCGAATCGCCAAAACAGCAATTTTTCGACAGAGAACCTCCTTGAAAACATTCGAAACGAATTCACTCAAAAAAAAAAAAATCGCGAGAGGACCATCTAGGGAACATTCGTACAATACAATCCGATCAAAACTGAGGGAGAAGAAGCATTTGCAACAAACGAAAACCCCATCATGATCCGATTTTAAAGATTCCTAATATCAACACACCTGTTGTGAAAGAAACCAAATTTTTAGGTTTGATTTTTCACTCTAAACTGACTCTTATTCCTCATATCAAAGAACTGAAAAGAAAATGCCAAAAGGCATTATACCTACTCAGGGTAATTTCTGCCAACGATTGAGGAGCAGACAAGGACACTAAACTGATGCTGTATCGAGCGCTCATAAGATCTAGGCTAGACTATGGTTGTGTTGTCTATGGATCAGCAAGACCACCCTACCTGAAGATTCCAAGGTCTACGTCTATGCCTAAATGCTTTTCGACCTTCACCACCGCACAACCTACAAGTAGAGGCAAGTAACAAACACTCAAGGTTCGAAGGTTAAAACGTCCCATGCAATATGCAGTAAAGCTATAAGCGAACAGAAGAAACCCTACACATGAAGTAGTCTTTGGAACAGATTTCTCGGGTCTTACAGACAGAAAACCTAATGCTATCCCACCGTTTGGCGCCAGAATTTTACCTCACCTAGACGAAGCTGGTTTCATCCTAGAGTCTATTGCAAACTTTACGGCTTCCAGTCGTCCTAAATGGACACTAGCCCAGCCTTTAGTTTTAAAAACGCTTTCATACTTCCCAAAAGAGACCACAAGCCCTTGCGTATTTCTAACGAACTTCGCAGAGCTTACAGAGCAGTACAAAGAGTATCACATTTGTTATACTAATGGTTTTAAACTTGGCGATCAAGCAGGAGCTTCAGTAGTCATAATATTCTGGAAACAGGGCTGCCAGATGGGTCATCAATATTTTCTGCCAGTGTTGCCACGGAGTCATCACGAAAACAAGGATAAAAAAGAAAGGAAAAAAAGAATAAATTTGAGAAAAAGTATGAAAAAAAAGATAATTCATATTTTGCTGAAGATCGAGAAAACATTAATGTTAATCATATTGCATCATTTTTTTGTAATTAAAATGCTCGTTTTCACAGCGATCAAAAATATTTGCATACCTGATTGTACTTTACAAATTTATAAAGGAATCCGGTCAAATTGTGCCAAAAGAAGTGTTTTGAAAATTAGCTACTAAATATTTTTAAATGCCCCCATTTACCCAATTTTTAGCGGGTCGCCAAAAAAAAGTATTTTTTCACGAGAGGCCTACCTAGAGAATAAATGTTCAAAATTGGAAAGGAATCCGATCAAAATTGTGGGAGAAAAAGCATTTTGAAAATTAGACACCAAAAAATAAAAAAATGCCCCCCATTTGGCCAATTTTTGGCGGATCGCCAAAATGAGTACTTTTTCAAAAGAAGCCTACCTAGAGAATATTCGTACAAACTTGGAAGAAAATCTGATCAAAATTGTGGGAGAAGAAGCATTTCTAAAATTGGCAACCGAAAAATTTCAAATGTCCCCCCCCCCCCCCCCACCATTTAGCTAATTTTCGGCGGATCGCCAAAAAAAAAATTTTTTAAAGAGAGGCCTACCTAGAGAACATTCGTGTAAAATTTGAGAGGAATCCGATCAAAACTGAAGGAGAAGAAGCATTTTAAGTAAAAGATTACACACGTACATACGTACCTACAAACGACGGATACCCCTCTATTGATGGGATAAGACCAGCCCGACATAGTCGGCTGGTCTAAAAAAGCAATTTTTCAAGAAAGGCCTGCCTACAGAAGAAAAGTTCAAGATTTGAAAGGAATCCAATCAAAATTGTGGGAGAAGAAGCATTTTGAAAATTATACACCAAAAAAATTAAAAATGCCCCCATTTTTAATATCAGTATTGTGGGAGAAGAAGCATTTTGAAAACTGGCAACCGAAAAAATTTAAATGCCCCCCAGGTTTCTCCAGGGGATATTCCTGCAAAATTTCAAAACAATCAGACCAAAATTGTAGGAAGAGTAGCGTTTTGACAAATTATTTACACGCAGACGACGGGTATCCCCCCCCCCCCACCCAACTGTTGAGCATAGCCCACCGAAAAAGTCAGCTGGGTAAAAAAAAAATTGAACATACCCGGTCCATCGTATAGTTTAAGAGACTATTGCCCGAATAATAAATAAACAGGTTACACCAATCAAACTTTGAATGTATTCAAACAATAGAAAAGGTGCTTCCGTGGTTTGCTGGCTGTCAAGGCCGGCTAAATGTGACCAATAAGCATCAAACAGCCTTAAACAACCGAACAATCTACCACAGATCCATATAATCACAGCACCCCAAGACATTTCAAGGAGAAACAAACCATAGCACCTATTACGTGTATCGAAAACGAAATTGATCGATCGAATAATCTCGATGTTATGTGTCCCGCCGATCAGGTCCATCGGGGGATCCTGAATTAAAGAAACTACCAGCTGAAATCACCTCATGCAGAGAGGTAAACTGCTTAATGAAAAGTGGTTTTCATTGTTTCATTCCAAAACATGTTATAACACAATTATTAGCAATGGAATACGACAATGACTTCTTTTCATACCGCACATAATATAATATAGAACTCTGGGGACTTTTTCTTATTCCGAAATGCCACTTTTGTTTTTAACTACACAGTAAAACGGTTTGATGTGGTGATGGTTTGAGCTCTTCTTTTTCACCACACAGATTGCTTTTGGACAGCAGCTGAGCATCGCCCTTCGTCTGGACGGCGATGGTTTTTGCTTGTACACGATTTTACTGCGAGTCACTATTTCTCTCGCAATTAACCATTCCAGAGAATTTCTTCTGGGGTCTTGCCTGCCCGGTGACGATGTTTGCGAGCCGTGTTTTTCTACATTATCACCATTACGGCCCTGGGAATTTTCACAGCAATGAACGGGCGGTGTGGGATAGCCCCTGTGCCCACTGCCAGTCGGCGGACTTCGTCGCGTAGACGCATCAGGGAGGATAAGATCAGACATGTCGCCGCCGCTCAGCGCCTCACTCAGCAGGTTACCTGACTCAGCACTTCCGGTTTGCATATTCTTGAGTGCACGTGTACTTTGTGTACCGTGCACACTGTCACGCACATAGAAAGAGTCCGGTGAAATATTCCTACGTATATTTCCTACTACCTCGCCTCCGTGCTTTAAAATACCAGTTGGGTTTTCCCCGAAACACACACATCTTGACTTGGCAGGACTGTGAATTCTTTGAGTGTGTAGCGTGGCTGGAGTACCTGGAATGGATGGGGCACTCAGAATCGCACTTGCACAGTTAAACACGCCGTTGGCATCGACATCAGTATTCACAGGTTCGCCGGCGAGTCTTTGTCTATCAAAAGGGGCTGACTGTAGGTTCCTTTCACTGACACCTTCAGTATCACTATGACAATACTTCGGAACGAAATCACTCCTCACTTTATTAGGACGCTTCACTTTAATAGGAGAGGGTGTCGACGCATCACTGTGCGATCTCTGTCCACGAGATTTGTTACGAGAATCGTCGAGGGCAGAAGAACCAGGCGTTCTTTCCCTCTCTATGATAACAGGGTCCAAGCTTTCGACGGAACTTTCCAGTAATTTTAAACTGGCATTATCACTCCCAGAAAACAGTTGCCTAGCAATCGGTGTGGAAGTTCTGCAGTCTCTTCTTGTATGATCTGCAAAGATATCCTGGTCGGAGAGACTTGATGATTCACCAGAACCAGACACGCTGTAGACAGCATGGGATTCGGGTGTCCGTTTGTCTATCAATTTTGAAGCGTTTTCCGTTTTGGAATCAAGGTCATATATTTTTTTCGAGACCTGCTTTTTCTTAGAACCGTCAATATCTTTGTGACTGAGTACAATGTTTCTATTTGTAGCAATTCGTGAATAGCTTTCCGAGTTAATGTCTCCTCCGCTACTCGATGCTCTACAGACAACTCGACTTGGAAGTTTCTTCCTCTGGCTCTTGCTTGCAGCTGGGAGTTTAATTTTTCTCCTCTTCAATTCCGGTTGCACTACAAGATCCCCGTCACAATCCCTGGAAGGCGCAGCGATGGAGGGATCTCTTTTGCGCTTACAGCCCACACCACTTCCTTGTTCACCCATCCATTCGTCATAACCAGCCCTCCATTCTAAATCTTCCCCTTCTACGATCTGCTTACTGCTAAGGTTTCCACCATTACGTAGAATGACACGACACCTGCCCGTACTTCCATGTGCTGTCAAACCAATCGGATTGTCAGACTTTTTAGCTTCAGGTAAACAATCATCACGAGAAACAACAGTTTTCTTTTCAATATCGTGTTCTTTCATAATATTTTCAGCGTCTTGTGTAACTGAAACCTGCTCAATATCTTTTCTCAAAGATAAGTTCAACGCATCGCCATGCTCTACTTGCTTGATTTCACCACTTTGGTCAACACGATCCAGAGATTTTAATACAGCAGATACAATGCCACTCCCCGCTGGTTCTGGCTCACAGGTTGCGTCACCGGCTCTGGCTTCTTCAGTAATTGATGCCCCCTCAGCAGCCTGCGCAATATTCCACTGAAGACTGACCTCGGCACTACAATCTTCAGTGCTGGTACTCGGGTTAGGAACTAGACCGTCATTTATATTAAGCTCAGATCTAAATCCTCTTTCTACAGTCAAATCGGCGCCTGGATCATGTGTAAAAGGTCGCGAAGGATGAAGGGCTCTTGTCTCAGTTATGTGATCTCCCGCCTCGTCGCTTCTCCCAACCGATTCAGTGAGCTTTGAAAGGATACCAGTGTAGTCAAGGTCTTCTGCTGTGGATGACTCACTGAACCTGACACTGGCGCTTTGTCGCTCCTTTGAAAGTGCGCGAATACCCTCCTCTTCCTCTTTGTCTGCTGATGTCGACGTTTTCTCCCTGAATATTTCAGGCAGTGCTTCTGGGTGCGGCAGCTCAGTAACAGCAATACAGAGACTTGCTCGCTGTGACAGCGTGCTACTTTCAGTGAAAACACGGTCGACTGATTTCGAAACAGTATATGCGTTGATGATCCCTGGCGATACGGCTTCACCGGACGTTCCATGGTTACCCGCGCCCTCTAGGCATTCCGGTGGAGGACGGGCACGCTCAACCGCCTTTCTGTTTAAGCTGCCGCCTGTTGTAGCGGCCATGGATTCAATCACTGAGAACTGATTATTTTCGATTTCTGAGCCAAATACCACATCACACGATTCCATGCTTCTGAGCACTACCGAGGAGTTTTCAACATTTGACAGTGACACAGACGTTTTCCCAACGACAGTTTCCGAGTGCCGTTGATTTAGAGCGACTTCTTGCGCCTCACTCTTTTCCACATTATCCGTCACTCGTGCACAATCAGAGAGTTGGTCAGCTTCTGGCGCTGAGTCAGACCCCTCCTCATGACTGCTGTCCTCAGCTTGACTTGTCTCCTTACTTCTCGGGATGTCTTCAGACTGCAATTTTAATTGTTCGCCCGGTCCGAGGGACTTGTCTTCGTCCTGTCTCTGCGTATCCGAAAACACCTGACTCTCCATGACGACTTTCCTCAGACAGTCATCCAACTTGGTCTGCATTTGCTGCGCTTTTGTCACCCGCCATCCAAGAGCTGTTGGATGGCGAGTCACCCCACTGACTACAGCCCAGTCATGACCTTTTGACCTCACCTTAACCTCATCTGAGCATCTCCTTGCTGACACGTTTCTTTGTTCTAGGCTTGCCTTGTCACCCCGTTCCACCTGCTCCGGAATATCAACTTGCCAATTTTCTCCGAGAACGAATAACCGCAAACTGTGTATATCCTCATCTTCAGGATTTAGTGTGCACACGACCTCTGTCAAATCAAGGTTGTCCACCATGCGACCTTCTAATTCTGCGTCATTTCTATCTTGAGGCTTGCTAACCGATGTGAGCCGGCCGTATATGGTCATCTTCTCGATCATCGTACCAGTATCCACACTCCTATCTGATTGGATGTAATGGTTGTCACGGTTTTCTTGTGGATTCCACCACTGTTTTTCATGTGGGTTTTGTGAGGCAAGCTTGGAATCCACAGAAGACACTTGTGTAGTTTCGACTGGCAGCCATTTCTTATTCTTTTCCGCTACGCGATCCTGTCCAGGTACCGAATTCATGTGCTGCCATTCGGCTAGTGCCTGGCCGCCTTTTCGCTCATTTTCTTCACAATTACGTAACTCCGTCACGGCATTGTCTGCTATTTCACGCCATGGTAATCTGTCGTCTGCTTCCGGTACAAGGCAGACCGACACTGAATGCATTCTGGTTTGGTTGCAAATGACAGAATGTAAATCTCGATCATTTTCAGAAATGCGGTCCGACTCTGATTTCTTTTCCCCGCGCATGTCTGAAAACTGAGGACGTATGGCAGGCAGTGTGGTTTGCCGATCAGGCGGCGAATCCACTCCTGCTTGTGTGGTTTGCTTGGCAGGTGATACGCGAGTATTTGTCACGGCTTCCGCTGCGGTCTCGCCGCGCACGTCAGAACTTGCTGAGCTCTGCGAATGCACGTCGTCTTCTTCGATTTTCGTCGGTGCACTTGGTACGTCCGCTGCTGAACCACGAGCAATCCCGCGCGCTTGTGCGATCCGTCTGGGGTTCAGGTCTGGCGAGTCGATCTGTAAATTGTGCAGTTTTGATACAGTACTGCTGGCATTTGCGTGGTGGGAATCTGACCCAGATATGTGATGCTCATTTCCAGATTCTAATGAGGCCTTCATTTTAGTAGATATATGGGTGGATGCACGTCGGGAATGTGGCAGTAGTATTTTCTGTGGCAATCTCACAATCTCAGCTTTGGGGAAGGGCAAGGGCCTGTTTCTTGTCTTGGCATGAAGTTCTGACAGCGAACAGTGCCTCTGCTCCTTGTCAAGTTTTGTCAATGAACTTGTCTGTAGAGTAGAATCAGTACGACTAGTGGTGGGCCACTTTGAATTGCATTCAGACAATGCAGCCACGTTGTCTTGTCTTGGTGCGTCTGTTTCTGCCCACTCAGCGGTTCCATGGTGCGGTAAGTGAGATCGCACGCCTACACGGCGGCGCACCGCCATCCCAGGCCCCGTTTCCTCGCCTAACTCCCTCGGTTTCCGCACAATGCTGCTGCTTTCTTGCGTATTTTGGACATCAGCTGTAAAGCAGCTGCCACCGGTCGCCCTGGATGTCTCTTTGGTTAGTCCAGACACGTTCTGTTCTGCTACGCTAGTGGCACGCCTACTTCTGCGTTCTGAGTTTGCACTTGTCTGCGAACACTCCACAGTGTCGTTCAACACAAAGTTTCGGATTGCTTGAGCGTCGGATATCCGCCTTTGCAAGCCTTCACCCTCATCCCGTGTACCGAAGCTTCGCTGAGAGCTGCACAGTCTCTCAGCTCTGCTATTCTTTTTCTCTCCTTCTGGGAAATTTTCAGTCCGATTTTCGGCATCTCGGCACTCCACCGACCTGGTGACTGTTTTCTTATCAAATGAAAGGACATTCTTTATATTCATATGAAACTGGTTTGTTTCGGCGTTTAACATTTTCCCAACCGTCTCGAATATTTTCGAAGAATTCAGTATCTTGCGTTTCGTTGCTTTTTCGCTTTGTTCTCTCGATTTCTCGCCCGATCGAGTAAGTACCCTACTGGCAAACGAACATCCAGTTCCCTCTACTCGCTCAAAACTATGTTGCGTAGGACCGCTTTTAGGAGTTTTAGATGTCGACTGTGACATCACAGTTTGCGACACCTTCGCTTCGTTCTCGGCCGCAGTCTCGCCCTCATTAGAAGCTGGTGTCCTTTGACTGTTGAGAATTTTGAAAATAGTTGCAGTCTGCCTGCGAATGTTGGCGGCCGCTTCCTCGCTTATCTTGACGCTGGATTTATACACGGTTCTTGGCCTCTTCTTGCGACTTGAACTTAGCTTTCTCGTCGCATGTTTACGTGACCGCTTATCTTGATCATGAGTGTAAATATTTCCGGAGGATGGACATTTCCTTTGTGAGTGTTCCGAAAGGCTGCATTTCTGTGAGCCTTGTTTATTCGCTTCTTTTTCATCGATCATTCTCTTGTGTTTAATAATGGGGACTCGCAGCGGTTTCTCTGTTTTAGAGTGCACAAGAGTACAGCGAGAAAATACTGAACTTCGGGAAGATGGTGCACTATTCGCGCTCTGTCCCGGGCTCGCCACACTGACGTCATTTCCTGCCGTTCTACCGGCGTTGGATTTGTAGCACACACCTCTTGCAGCAGTACTGTTTACAATGAAGGCGCCTGCTCCGTCCTTGACACCACCTACGCCATGCTCGTCGTCCTTCTTGGGTACTCTTGAGCTCTTGGCTCCACAAGCATCTGAAGCAGAAGCATTGACCATTTACTGGACACCGATAACGGCAGTTGTATTGTTTTTGTTTTTTTTCCAAAATTTAACTGCTAATGCTTGACATGTACGAATTTAGAAAATCTTGTGAAATTGAGTCCTGCTTGTGACATCGTAATGTCAGGTGAGCTGGGTGACCGATTCTTATACCACTTTTTTGGCCATGCATGGGATAAGGTCTTCAGTGCAATTTATAAAAAACGTTGAAATTGGCATAATTAGCTGGATATCTCATCCACCCCGACTCCCATCTATGACCTATTCCCGCTGCACTCATGTCCCAGACTCAATATCACTGACATTAAAATGTGTAAACAAAGGCGATTAAACACGTCATTAGCACTGCAATGAGAGTAGTGTTGGATCCAAAGTGCGTTTGTGTTCTTTTAGTTGTTTTTCTTTGTTTGTTTGTTTGGTTTTTTTTTTTTGGCTGCCACCCGAAAATTACGACGAAAGGTACTTTTACAAAACTAAGATATTTTCACCTTTTGTGCATTCCTCCTTTGTGCACCTTTGTGCAACTGAAGACGCCTTTCCGTTTTCAGGTGAGCTCGTACCCACGATTTTACTGTCACCTGACGATGCACTTTGTCCTCCGGGGGTCGTCCGGTACGGCTCTGCTGAATTGCTTTTGCTCCCGTACCGACTTGCCAGTACACTATTTCCAGTGTCACGTATCCCACTCTCAGTGAATGCTGTCTCTGACACGGTCTGCCTTATCGGTGTTGTCAGCAGGGTGTCGGAGGGCGTATCAATCAAGCCAGCCTCACTATTGTTGTTGACAACGAACAGAGGCCTTGCTGCATCTGTGCCCGGAATGCTCCCTTCCTGGTTCTGCCGAAATAACTGCGTAAAGGCACAGGAAAACTCCGAACAGGAGGAGGCTGTGCTCTCTGGACTCCCACTCCTTAGCCGCTCCAGTTCGGCATTCTGCGGCTGAGCAGAGATACCTTCAATAACAGTGGAACGTCCGCCGTAGTTTCCTGCAGTTTCACCGCAGGTTCCTCCCTGACTTACTGAAGTGTCCAATGTTTGTTCCGCCTTTACGAATGCCGATTCCATTTTTCTTCTCCTCGGCTCATATGAAACCACTTGGAGGTCGCTCTCATCGCCGTTGGCCGCACCTTGCTCCTCACCATGCCCCGGATATTGATCCGGCACAGAGCAGCCACATGCTGGTGCGTCGCTCGCGTCCTTACTGGTTGAATACGGCACCGGAGCAGGCCCTTCTCCAGTGGACGCTTGCGGGGCCCACTTCCGGTCTGCTACGGCGACGTGTTCAGAGAGCTGGTCCATCGCACCGAGCACGGATGGCCGTGATTGTGTGATAACGTCACGGAACTTACCAGATAAAGCGAATGTGGGAGTGCGCGATTTCTGGTTTTGGTCACTGTTCATATTATGTTCAATGCTCTTTGATAAGTTCTCACCTGATGTACAAGTTCTTACATTTTCTTTGATTTCCGTGTAGACATGGAACTGTACGCCCTTTTTAGCCCTGGATTTGGCCGGAGCGAGTGGTTTTCGAAGCGCCGCCGCAGCTGCCAAGGTTCGCGGTAATCGATGGACAGCGGTCTTGACGGTTCTTCCAGACTGCATGAAGGCTTGAACACTGCGTGGAATCTCATAATATGGTCTCGGTTCGGGATTCAGACATTTGACAAACTCGGCTGGTAAGGTATTTGTTTGACTTCTACCCGGCACTATGAGCTTAATACATTTTGGACGGAGAAGTCGGACAAATTCGTATAAATCGCCGTAACTCGAGTGATCTGAATACGGTACTGTGCACATATTTGGCTTGTTCACAGTTCTCAGCGCCGTGGGGTGGATGATGAATTCGGGCTCATTTCCAATATAACTCGACAGAACTGAACTTTCGACGGATTTTAAGTCGATGGTTTCAATAAACCCCCTGCTTCTAATCGTCGTAAAAACATCGGGTAGATTCATCAGTTGAAACTTCTGCATTCTATGTGGTTGTGTTACTATCGGAGTGTTGAATTCTTGCGCAAGAGCGACCAATAACTGTTCCTTTCCATAATTTTGCAATGCTGAAACCAAAAGCGAAACTTCATAGAACTGCTGACAACAAACTAGAGACAAGGCACAAGAATCAATATGTAATTATCCAAGTCAAAGCCGCCAGGGAGGTTTTATTTTATCCCCTCTGCGAAAAACAGCACGGTTTACTAACAAATCAGTCTCACACTTACAATAATTGAAATGTTTACTTTCATCTACCCCGACATGTCTCAGCACATGCTTTCCTTTATCTCCTCACATTTCACTTAATGTTGTTGAAAAATCCATTAACAGCATCACCAATCATTCATTCTTGTAATAGACGCCTCGCCTGGCGTGAAATGATATTTTATTCATTTTTTAAGCGAAAAATACGTGGCCAGTGATGTTTTTGATAACTTGGAAAACCCGTGGGGTTTGTAGCAGATCGATTTCTGCATGCTTTGACTAAAACAGACATGGCAAAACCCCAAGTAGCTACTCTGTCCAAATGCTAAAGAAAACAAGTGGGTCAGTGAAACTGACTATGTCCCCCGCCGGCTTACAATCCCAGTATTTGATTTTGTTAGGTTGGACTACAACCCTCCGAATCATATTCGTGAATTTTAAAATTCCAGCTGGGCCAATGTCCTTGGACCAACATGGCTCATTTACAATAACAATTCTTGTTACCACCCATGCTACCTATGTGTATAACATTTTGCCAATTGTTTAAAAAAAATGTAGGCTTGAGTGAGTTAACAAACTCATTCCAGGATGTAAGGGTTGTGAAAATTTCTGAAGTTCAGCTGGGCCAATGTCCTTGGGCCGACAGGGCTCATTTACAATACCGACCTTTGTTGGTTCTAATACTTCCTATTCTAAAAAATTTCAACAATCGATCCAGAATTGTAGGCTTGAGTGTGTTAACAAACTCATTCGACTGAGTAAGGATTGGGAAAATTTGTGAAGTTCAGCTGGGCCAATGTCCTTGGGCCGATAGAGCTCATTTACAATACCGAGCCTTGTTCGTTCCAGTACTACCTATATATACAATATCTTAACAATCGGTGGAAAAATGTAGGCTTGAGTGTGTTAACAAACTCATTCGACTGAGTAAGGATTGGGAAAATTTGTGAAGTTCATCTGGGCCAATGTCCTTGGGCCGACAGGGCTCATTTACAATACGGATCCTTGTTCGTTCCAGTACTACCCATATATACAATATCTTAACAATCGGTGGAAAAATGTAGGCTTGAGTGTGTTAACAAAAAGGTGTCGACAGACGGACAGACGGATGGACAAACCCGAAAACTGTAGTCCCCCGGCGGGGGACTAACAAGCAATGTAGATAGCACAGCTTCCAAAAACTGGAATTAAAAATACAAAATGGCGGCAATTGCATAAGCGTTGCAACCGGGTGGGCCGGGGGGCCTCCGTTACAAAAGTTTGCACCCCCCCCCCCCAAGTTGTAAAAACGTGGCTACACCAATGCATTGTGACCTAGAAATTAAGACAAGGTCAAAATCAAAATAATATGCACCAACCCACTATGACAGGTAACCTATATACCAAATATGATAGGAAACAGATAATATAGGTCGGAGTAACAGCTGGAGATGGATGCAGGGCAACACCCAATCCGTTAATCCCCTCCCCTGGTAAGGGCCTAAAAAATCTGGCTTAGCAGTTCATGCTTGTCCCCTCCTGACCTCACCCCTACCGTAACCACCGTTAACTAGAATAATCACCTATAAATATGCGATGGCCGCGCTTCTCTTTTATTTTCTGTATGCACATATTTGTTGCCTCCCCTCTGGTCGGGATAAATTGTGGTGTGTGTAGATACGTGTTGTCCATGTACACAACATCGACGGCCTGCTGCCATAAAGCAGCTCCATGCGAGAACATCTCCTTACAAAATCTGCCCAATTTACACATTAACGCTTTATTATATTTCTTTATTTTAGTTAAAACTTCTTTTTTTATTATTTTGAAAACCCGAATTGCTATTTTACTGGGTCCGCATTCTCGAAATCTTAAATTTAAGTCAAAGTTGAGGTACTTTGCTAAGACAGTTCACTGAAATCTGAGCAAAGGTTCTCGAGTTTGAAGGTAATTGCATAATCTAAATATCGGACTTCTTACATCGCTCTTAGCAAAATGACTTAACTTTTGCCATCAGCTAAATCACAAAACTTGTTACACTTTTTCACGATCAAGGTCGACAAATATACCGACTATGGTTCAAGCAAAGTAATTATTATGAATAATATTGAAGTTCAATTGTCTTAAACAGAATACTGTGAAACAAGAAATGAAGTATGAGGCATATGCACGTGTAAAAACTGCCGATTGTTGCCATGAGAGCTGCTCATTGTCACTGGCTTCCGATTTCATTATTTGGTTTGGGGGAGTGGGTGGGGTACGAAAACAAGGGAAACCACGCCTTTCAAGCCGTGTCATCTAAAGAAAATCGTTACTGCTCGTGAGCTTTATTACACTCACTTCAAAGCCAACAATGCTCCTTTTTTATATTTTTGATGTCACAAACATCAAAATTATACTATCCACTATACATTAAATTTACGTTCACAGATTTTGTTGTTTATTTGCATCTCAAAAGAATATGGCAAAACAATGCAATACTTGTAAATATACCTTGGTATTTGAATCGCTGTTTCTTTTTTTTTTTCTTTCAAAAAAGCTAAAACAAAATTGAGTTTTTCACTTATGACGTCACAATGACGCTACCTTTTTAATTTTCCCATTTGTGGACGGTTTAATGCGTGATTTCACCCCAGCAGTAAAGCAGATTTTGCAGAATAAATTTGAGAGACAAAATGTAAATTTAAAGTGCTGCAGTACCCTCTAGCACACCGATAACCTGCCCGTGACACCACAAAGATCCAGTGTAATGCAAATCAGTACAGCAAAACCGTAATGTAATGTACGGCTCTGTAAACTGTCTGGGGCAATCTGTTAAACAGGTTTGAATAAGAGTGTAAACTGGTTGTGTTTATTTCAGAACTTCATTAAAATTTAGTTTTGTGTTTAATTAATATGGTTAAAACTTAAGGAAGCTGCGTTTGCGACGCATTCCGTACGGTTTTAGTGGGCTTTTATCGTATGCGTGTATCCCTCTCCGAACATGAGCCCCGGACAGTCTAGTGACGTCCTACCGTCGGGATCACAGCAAGAAATCGCCTTGTAAGCCGTGGTGGGGAACTAGCAAGACAAGGGGGCCACCGAAGTCATGCCAGAAAACCAGGAGGGCCTTTCACCAGGGTACTTCTAGTCCCAAAGAAATCGCGAGTTCAGGGACTGGTCAGACCTCTCATCTCGACGATTTTCTTCATCTCACGCCGTTTCGGATGGCCAACGGGCAGCTGATCAAACAAGCTTTGCAGGAAGGGATGTGCAGCCCCCTTCCCCAGCACGGATCTTTTTTGCAAATTCGGTCGTGACTCAACCCCCCCCCCCCCCAGGATTTCTCTGTGCCTGAACCAGGCGGCGTGGGCAGTCGGCGCTCTGTCTTGGGCATGGCCGGTCGAGCAAGTGCTCTATGCCTCTCCCCCTCAAGCAGTCCTACCATAGACCTTGCGCGTTCTCCATTTACAGCGATATTTTCCCCGCGCTCCAGTCCACAACAAGCCTAGGCTGTTTGAAAACGTGATGAGTGGGACTGGAAGGGAATGTTGTGTATACTTAATGACGTGGTACATTGAGTTCTGGTTGGTCGGCTGGTGAAATGCGAGAAGGGGACTTGTGCCTAGCAGTCCCTATTTTTGTGTGATTATTAAATATTTGGGTGGAAAACCTATCCAAAAGTGGAAGAATGCGAATTGCGCTCTCAATCGTAGAAGCTCATTTTACGAAATAAGGCGTCACTATTATTTCAAACTTGGCACTTCATATTTTAGGCTCGTTTAAACATGTTATGGACACACATCCTAACACCCCCTCCCCGCAATAGTCCTGAATTTCAGTTGGCATAAAGCAGGTCTTCCGGTGCTCCTCAGGAAAAAATAGGTCCTTTTGTTAAAAAAAAATAGGTTTTAATAGGTTGTTGGGGCGTCCAAACAGTAACTTTTTATAAGGTTTGACGTTCTAAAATACTGGTTTTAATATGTTTAAGCGTTTTTAAACGCATTGTAATAGTTTTTTAAACAAACAGATATTCTAACAAGAATTCCAGGGACATTGCGACCAGCCGTGATCTAATAAATCACGTATCCATAAGCTTGCATGGTCTCCAAAAACGGTTTTCATATAGCTAAACCCGGTTGTAGAAAATCTATATAAATTTATAAAGGAATTCGGTCAAAATTGTGGGAGGAGAAACACTTTGAAAATTGGCTACTAAATATTTTTAAATGCTCCCCCCCCCCCCCCCAATTTAGCCAATTTTTGGCGGATCGCCAGATAAGTACCTTTTCAAAAGAGGACCGCCTAATGATCATCTATGAAAAATTTCAAGGCAATCCGATCAAAATCATAGAAAAAGAATCGCTTCGAAGTTAGCTACCGAAAAATGCCCCCTCCCCGCCTGCCCCCCCCCCCCCCCCCCAAAAATGAGCAATTTTGGGCAGATCGTAAAAATGTAATTTTTCAAGAGGAACCCACCTACAGAATATTCGCACATTTGTGTGTAAGAAATGGATAATATTAAGAAAAATAAAAAAGCAACAAAAAAATTAACTAGAGCGGCCAGTGCACACAAAACATAAGAGTTCAGGCTTATATTACACACTTTCAATCGATACCTACTTAGTTTCTTGTTTTTGTGAACAAAAACAAATGTCTCCCCGACTAAACCAATGACCCCCCCCCCCCCCACCCAAACTGAAAAAAATATTAATTTCTGCAAACATAACCTTCATTCATTGTAAAAAACTCAAAATAAACCAAACAGATGGTGGTCACTGAAACAGATATAAATGAGCATCTTTTTTCATCGGAGTCTGGAAGGTGGTCGCTAAAACGGGTTTTACTGTAGGCCCCTCTTATCCAGATCTGAAGTTGGTCACTATAGCAGTTTTACTGTACGTTACATTTTTATCCGGGTCTGGAAGGTGGTCAAGACAGGCAGGTTTTACCGTACTTCTTTTTACCTGAATGTGGAAGGGGTCACGACAAACGGTTCTTACCTTACATCTTTTTATCCGGGTCTTGAAGGTGGTCGGGATTTTTTTTTTTTTTTTGCTAACCATCATCCTCCACACGCCCCCCCCCCCCCCGCCCCCAGCTATTTACTGTAGGTCCGACTATAAACACAACTCTAACCCTTTTACCCAAGGCAATGGTAACAGTCTGTACCCTAAGTGTAGTTATAGCCATGATAGACTACCTTGTCTTCGCACATTCCCATCGGCCAAATAGCACTAGGAAGGCATTCTTCATAACTGCGCATCAGAGATGACGCACCTCGGTGGGAGAAGGGGGAGGCATTTCGTAGGCAAAATGGTGAGCTGCTCCTCATAACACAAGATATCAGACGACCCAATTTAATAGCGAAAAATGCTTCTGCACACAATGCTAATCGATACAGCATGGCTCCTATATATAGCACATCTCGGCAACCTAATCAAGTATGCGGCGAAAAAAAAAATCAATAGCTAGAGCTGCTTAGAGATATAATACGACAATAGCATTCCATGACCTCGTAGATAACGATCCATCATGCACGGCAACTGACACTGACCCCTGACTAAGTGGCATGTTACGTAACAACCACAGATGAGAAATGCACAAAGGCTCAATTTCAGGCAATAACCAATAGCGATGGACCGACAATAATGCTGTTACTGTTTTGAAGCTTTCTAAAGAATACAGGAACACTAGAGAATCTTCGGGAAAATCTTCCGAAATCCCCAGCGCAGTTAACACCCATGGGGGGGGGGGGGCTGTTGACGTTATGCACCTTTCTTGATTTTCTATACGAGTTCAATAATGTTTAATAAAACCATGTGACCTATCCGAGGAATAACTACACCAAATTTAAAGTCGATCCGACTTTCCGATGTCGAGATATTTTGCTTAAGAACAGATAACTTTTTACCTGTTGAAACAGTCGTCTGACTGAACCAAGGAATATCCATATAAAATTTTAAGTCGATATGACTTTCCGTTATCGAGATATTATGCATAAAAGATCTGGTTCAAAATATACACATTTTACGCGATGACGTCATACGCCGCTTTCGTTCGTTCTACTCGTAAAAAATATTTAAAGTTTCTTTCGGACCTACCAAGCAATCATCCGACCAAGTTTCAGCTTTCTCCGGCGTCCAGCAGCTGAGAAATTTCGCACACAAGATTTTTACGCAATGACGTCATACACCTGCCCTAATCACGTGACACGCCAAAAATTGATAGAACAGTCCGGCTGACCCAAGGAATATTCATATAAAATTTGAAGTCCATAGGACTTTCCGTTATCGAGATATTTTGCACACAAGACCTTGTTTATAATATATACATATTCTACGTGATGACGTCATACGCCGCACTCGTTCGTTCTACTCGCGATAAAATTCTATAGAGTCTTTCGGACCTACCAAGCAACAATCCCACCAAGTTTCAACTTTCTCCGATGTTCCGCAGCAGAGAAATTTGGCACACAAGATTTTTACGTAATGACGTCATACACCTGCCCTAATCACGTGACATACGTAAAAAGTTGACAGAACCCTCCGACTGACCCAAAGAATATATATATAAAATTTGAAGTCCATAGGACTTTCCGTTATCGAGATATTTTGCACACAAGACCTTGTTTATAATATATACATATTTTACGTGATGACGTCATACGCCGCATTCGTTCGTTCTACTCGCGAAAAAAAATCTACACCGTCTTTCGGACCAACCAAGCAACAATCCCACCAAGTTTAAACTTTCTCCGATGTTCAGCGGCTGAGAAATTTCGCACACAAGATTTTTACGTAATGACGTCATACGCCTGCCTTAATCACCTGACATGCGTCAAAAATTGATAGAACCCGCCGACTGACCCAAGGAATATTCACATAAAATTTCAAATCGATAGAACTTTCCGTTATCGAGATATTTTGCACACAAGATCTTGTTCAAAATATATACATATTTTACGTGATGACGTCATACGCCGCATTCGTTCGTTCTACTCGCGAAAAAAATCTACACCGTCTTTCGGACCAACCAAGCAACAATCCCACCAAGTTTCAACTTTCTCCGATGTTCAGCGGCTGAGAAATTTCGCACACAAGATTTTTACGTAATGACGTCATACGCTTGCCCTAATCACGTGACATGCGTCAAAAGTTGATAGAACCGTCCGACCTTACTAAGGAATAATTCGATCAAGTTTGAAGTTGATCCGACGTTTCGTTCTCGAGATATCTTGCACACAACACTTTGTTCACAACAGACTGACACACACACACACACACACACACACACACACACACACACACACGTACACACATACACACACACAGAACGTACAAACACTATATGTCTCCCCTTGGTCGGGGAGACATAATTAGCAGTTTAAAAAATAGGTTTTAATAGGTTTAATAGGTCATTTTCGCATAAAAATAGGTCCATTTTGAAAACAAAATAGGTTTAATAGATTTAACAGGTTTCGCTGAAAGGCCTGATATAAGTAAAACACCCGTAATGCAGAAATTTAGATGAATTTTCAATCAGATATCTTGAGACGGCTGACTTAGATTTAAGCCAAACATCTTTCGAGCATACGGATGTGTGAAATGTAAGTAACTTGTCTCAGATCTGAGACGGCTAATTCCTTAATTTACTTAAATCTAAGACCAGCTCCTCGACCTAAGACTTCCAGGATACGGGTCCTGCTCTCTCTTGACTGAAGAGTTGAAAAACTAGGATCATTGTAAAAAGTAACACAATTTATTCCAAGACATTACGACTTTTAATGCAGTCACCTGAAATCTCCAGTGTGCAGAATAGCTCCAAAATAGCCTTGAAAGAGGAACATGAGAGAGCCTGGAATGTGATTGGCATCGATGGCTGTGATGGTAACCAGCTCTGAGAACGCATCATCAAGATGCACCACGATCGTCTCATTCGGCTCAATCGCTTTAATTAAGTTTTCCGCAATCTGTTTGTAAAAACCAGCAACGATGTGTTGCAGGCAAATTGTCAAGTTAGAGAATTTACAGGAAGTATATATATATATATATATATATATATATATATATATATATATATATATATATATATATATATATATACAGCCGATATCATATGCACTCCTCTTTATCAGATTTATAGTATCATAGAAAAGTTCCCATTTATAATGGTAAGCCGAGAATAGATAGATTATGCAATAGATAACACAATGACTTATCAGAGGTCACAGATAAGGTCAACTTTTACGCGTACAGTGAGAAATCATGCTTACCTGAAATTTGTGCATGAGGAGTCTCTTGGTGATGGGACTGCAATGAATGATTTGCGACCAGCGGGAGGATAACCCAATCGTGTGGTCTCCGTGCATGTGCGTGAGGAAAAACAACCTTCAAACCGGGAAACAGAAAAAGCAGACATTTTTCAATTGCAGTTTTGCAAAAAATAAACCAAGGGCGTCCAGAGACCTGGTGACCAGCCGGGACCCACATGATATATATCTATAAATCATACAGAATATAATCAGAACAAAATTGCTAAAAGCGAGCAGTTAGCTAAAAGAAGCAGTAGCTTAATGGAGGATCATGAAAGAAAATATTTGCTCAGATGGAGGGTGCAGTGGTGTTTTATATGGAAAACTGGAAAGCAATCCGAACGAAATTATGGAAGAAGCATTTCGAAAATGGGCTATCAAGAAATTATAAACTGCCGCCTTTAGCCATTTTTAGACCAGCCAACTTGGTTGGACTGGTCTTATCACATCAGTAGAGGGGCATCCGTCGCCTGTGTGTACGTATGTAAGCTTGTACTTAAAATGCTTCTCCTCCCACAATTTTTATTGGATTCCTTTCCAATTTTGAACGAATGTTCTCCAGGTAAGCCTCTCTTGAAAAATTAAAAAAGCTGCCAATTTTTAAAATGCTTCTTCTCTCACAATTTTGATTGAGTTCCTTTCCAATTTCGTACCAATATTCCCTAGGTAGACCTCTCTTGAAAAATTACTTCTTTTGGACAGCCAAAAATTGTCCAAATGGGAGGGGCATTTTAATATTTTGGCTTCCAATTTATTTTCAAAATGCTTCTCCCACAATTTTGATCGGATTGTCTTCACATTTTGCAGAAGTGTTTAATGGGAATACCTCTCGCCTCGTGAAAAATTACTTTTTTTGGCGATCCGCCAAAAATTTCCAAATGGGGGGCATTTATAATTGTTCTGTTGCCAATTTTCAAAATGCGTCTTTTACCACAATTTGGATGAGATTTTCTTTAATTTTTGTATGAATGTTTTTATATAGACCTCTCTTGAAAATTACTTTGTTTTTGGCCATGCGCCAAAAATTGGAAGTTGAATAAACATTTTCCTCGTGTTTAGAGGGAATTTCAAATCTAGAGCCTGGAATTTCTAAAACGAGATCAAAATACACACACCCACTTTACAGTTAATTTTTACTTGGTTTGCACGGGAGCGTGAGAAGAAAAACAGTTTTAACCAAGTGTTCTCTTGAAATTACTGTGAAATAGCTTGCTATTTTACTTCGGTACTTTAAATTCTATCTCTGTTTTGAGGGGGGTATTGAAAAGTATATACTTCAGGATCTTAAAACCATTACAAAACACAGACGGGTGTGGAAGGGGCGTGTCATGTTTTTTTTTCGTTAACTGTCGCTAAAGAATACGTTCACTGGAAAGAATAATGACAAAAAAAATAATTTCACTAATGAAACTCATAGAAGGTATTTTTCTTTATGTTTGTACACATATTTCATAACACGAGGTTGTATTGGACAATTGTATAACACGGACCGAATATAAACAAAGCACCTGTCACCTCCATGAAGGGAATATCAAATTGCACCATAAAGAAGCCATCCGATTGGCTTAAAAAAGTGCAATTCTATTGGCTAAAACACGACTGTGTGTGTAAATCGCTCAAATTTGCTCGGCCCCTATTGGGAAGTGTGTATACTAACAAAAAATCGAAAAAAAAATCGAATTCTCGACAATCCGGTAAATTCAAGACATCATTTCTTCTGAAAGGGAGGATCTTGATTCGTATTTTTATGCAAAAAATCGGCTGACGAATAGATACCGAGCTTTGGATCGGTGTTCACAAAAATCTCAGACAACATTGCGGGCTTTAGCATTTTTTTACGCAAAGGATCTAAGAACAATACGGGGAGACGAACTCACACACATACACACAGAACTTAAAACACTATATGTCTCCCGTTGGTCCTGCAAGCAAATGTTACATAACCACTCCATATATGGAAAAGCTTGGCAGTTAAAACAACTTTCTTTCCAGCCCAGCCAGAGGCTTGTGCGAATGACGTTGCAGCCCTTACGTGTTGTTTATCTTGATAAAAAATCAGTTTATTGCTTCGCGTTTTGATCCTGAAAATGAAAACAAAGGGGAAAACAAACAGCGAGGGCCACAACTTCAGATCAAGTACAAGACGTGCGAAATATAGAGTCCTGGGGCCAGTATGGTCACAGCAGTAGTAAAGACCAGAAAAGAGAACAAACGGTCCCAATCGTCGCTCCGTACAATTTAAGAAACTTTTTAAAAGTCTTCGACTTGCCGAGTGTAACAAATGTATTTAATGAACAAACCTAGCATTCTGGTAAAGACTTGGCTGCCAACAGTCGACAGCTATGGGCGTGTTGGCTATACGAGTGGCCATGTCCTAATACAGGCTTGAGGCTATGGCTCTCCCTCCATCCCATTCACGCCGCATTCTTGGCTGCCTATCCACAAAGATCACCAATGCGTCAAATGAAGATGGTCATATTAAGTCAAAAATAAGTGCTTTGATTTTAATTTTTATACATAGTCCACCTGTTTCAGAAACAAATTGTTTTTTTTTTCATGTTTATTAAATAATTTATTTTAATTGAGCAATTTGATGTGCCCTTGCTGACTGCGTTGTCCATTTGGAGATAGCTGCAACCAGCCTAGAAACGCGAACCACCCGCTGGGATGTCATTATCAAATCAAGTTTGTTTATTTATTATTTCCGTTTAAAACGGTCGCGGCGCATGCTTTATGGCAAGTGTCCGTGCGTTTACGTGGAGCTTAACTAGAACCAGAACCGATGACATGCGCAGTGGCAGTTCTGGTTCTAGCTATGTCCTCCAGATAAATGGGTGGTTCTGAACCTAGTTATGCTAAAAACTTTAAGTGCAAATCAATTGTAAACAAAGACGAATACACAAATATCATTTAAAATACGTACACAATTACTAATACTGACTTGAAAATACTTTGATATAAAACATTTCACTCGTTGATTAGTAAAGTATATATCTTTGAAGACTTTCAATCAAAACAGCAGTCGAAACATTGATGCTTCTGCCAAATATAAAACCACATTCTTTAAGAGTTTCCTGTCTTTTTGTTTCCTGTCTGTACGAGGTAGGAGAGGTAGATTGGGTGAAATGTTGGTGTTTTCTGTACGTATTATTGTTTGTTGACAGCAGTATAACATAACGCAGCAACATGTAAAAGAACAGACAAAAATGGTCCTGACCTTAACGTTGTATGTTTCCATAAGTGCGTGCACGTGATGCAATAATGAAAAGAAAAAAAGGTAACTAGGGTAAACGAGAAGGTAAATTTGGCAGTGAAATGGTCTACTCGCAACGGCGCAGAAAGGAAGAAGCTGGATGTTTTCAGGAGTACTTTGTGTTACAATTGTGAGCAAGAATGGATACAAAGAAAGGTGAATTTTACAGCAAAGCAGTAATATAACATAGGCTACGCACTCGTTTCATACAATGTGATGATCCGTCTGGCGCTTGGTAATTTGAGAGTATAGCTTAAAACCGGAAGTAACTGAATTTGTTGACAGTTTCACATGATCGATCACGACGATGACATGCTTTGCTGCTGCTTAGCAGAAAATATATAAACGCGATAAATGTTTGCTTGATAGTTATAATAACGAAGAAAGGTGAAGTAATACGTGCTTGCACTCAGTTCAGAAATGTGAAGTAATTTGTGAAGTTATGTAAAGACATAAATATATGTGCATAAGTGTTGTTGTTTGCCAAAATATATGTTTTAAAGTGTAGTAGGAAATGTGTGTATGGTTGGCCCAATTTTTGTTGGGGGGAAGTCGGGTAGCCATTTCGGCTGCTGGCCAAAAATAAAAAAAATACCAAATTAGCTATAAATAAATAGTGTCATAGACAAAGAACATTTTCGGAAACGGTATTAGAAAATATAATACTTCTTGCACTTCAACGTGATATAAACTCAGAGCGATAAAACAAGACAGTTGTAAAGAAATTGAACGAGTTTGAGAAGAGCGAGTCAGCGCCCCCCCCCCCCCCGAACTTCTTTAAATAACGCTCACTGGTTACAAAGAACAAACAGATCACGGGGGTCCCCCCTGCAAATACACGACAAAATGAAACCCAGTGTAAGGAAATCCGAAAGAACTAGGAACAAACAATGCTGTATGTGCGACTTAAGAGACGACAGCGTCAAATTCAGGAAAAGTGAGGACATGAGATGGGATCAATGTCACATACAAAACATGGAAAATTTAACGAAAAAGACCTACTTTGCCTCGGCGAACAACAGTGATAATCTGAGCAGCCCTAAAGAAGATGAACATCAAGGAGCAAACTACAGAGTCAACGGAGAAGACCCTATGAATAGACAAATCATTATTAATGGTGAAACTGTAGTTCTGTCACAGAACACAAAGCACCAACAACACAGTCAACCAAGTATTCCAATTCGAAATAACGAAAGACAGGAAGACCTCGGAAAATGAGCTAAATAGATCAATAAGAACAGCTAGATCTGTTCTTCTCGCCCATACCAGAAAGGGAAAACAACACCATTGAATCAGCCAAACTAACAACCTCGATTAAAGCAACAAAAGTAAACGAAGACACTAGAAAAAAGCCCGACCAAGAAAACGGATACCCTTGCGACATATGCACACAAATAGAACCAAAGAACAGATATCTTGAATGTGAAATATGCAAAAAATGGGCGTGTATAACATGTGCAGACATTGCATATACCGACTATAAAATGCTCACAAGCAACAGCCACGCTCTAAAATTTATTTGTAAAGCATGCATCCCAACTCACAAAAAACCAATGGAAAACTACAGAACGCAAAAATACCACCAAACCTCCCTACCGACTGGACCGAATTCCCTAGAAAAGAAGTTCAACCAAATCGACAAGCGCATGATAAGCCTTGAAAATACTGTAAAAGAACTCGTTAAGACCCAAACAACAAACATAAACAAAAGCGACGTAGCTACTGAGGAAATAATCAAAACAAATAAAACTATGATCAGTACGTACGCAGACAGAGTGAAAGAACTCAGTGCAGTATCTACATCACTACAGAATAGCATAAGTGCTAACCCTCCAGCTCAAAAACAATCAACGATTATAAACTCACTGAAAGAATACGCCGACAGAGAAAGCAGGAAGAATAACTTAATTGTATACAACCTTGGCGAAAAAGGTCATGTCCCAACCCAACTAAGTCTCAAGGGATAGATTATCTGCTTAGCAAATGCCCACAGGCTGGTTTTATGATTATCGGTGACTACAACAAACTACCAGAAGAATTTCTTCTAAACCACTACAGCGCAAAGCAACTGATTAAAGAACCGACGAGAGAGGATGCGATCTTAGACAAGTGTATTACAAATCTAAATAAGTACTACAAACCACCGGAAATAATGCCTCATCTGGGAAAATCTGACCACAGAGCATTTATGATACGCCCTAACCCTGTATACAAAGCTCCAAAAAATTCATACAGGACAATTACAATTAGGATCAAAGGTCAAAACGAAAGAAATATGTTTGCCTACGAACTTAGCAAGATAAATTGGACTGACCTCTTCCAAGCATCAACTTGCGAGGCAAAATTTGAAATATTTAACCGAAAAATGACAGCCCTCATTGATGGTTATTTCCCATTCAAAACGCTTAAACTTCATAACAATGACAAACCATTGGTAACAAGCGAATTTAAAAATGTCATAGCTGAGCGAGAAAAAATACGAAAGAAAGGAGAAACCACCCAATACAAAAAACTGAGAAATAAAATAAATCGAATGACGAAATATCTCAGAAAGAAATTCTACGTCAGGAGCATGCAGCAAATCAACGAAAAGGATAGTAACCAGTGGTGGAAACATATAAAAGTCCTGACGGGCTTAGATAAAAAGAATAAAACATCTTCTCTTCAAGCACTAGCCAACGAAACAACGGATGGTAATACCGCTCTTTTAGTTGAAAATATAAATAACTCCTTCCAAGTATATCTAACGACCTCCCTCCACTTGAACCAGACACTGAGACAAATCAAACGAACGAGACTGTGCCCGACCATTTTTTGATATCAGTACAAGAAATTGAAAAGCAGCTCAGTGAGGTTAAAACAGGTAAGGCTCCAGGACCAGACCAAATTGAAGGATGGATGATAAGAGACCTTGCAGCGTATCTTGCACCTCCAATTACAGCAATATTCAATAGCTCAATAAGGAAAGGCTATACACCAGACAAATGGAAAGAAGCAATTGTCACTCCAATACCAAAAAATACCCTCCTAAGTCAATAGAGCAAGACTTAAGACCAATATCATTAACGTCCACTGTGGCCAAAGAACTCGAAAGAATTCAAATAAAAACATTTACATCAACTAAAAAAGACGAAGATACACATCAATTTGGGAATAAAAAGAGAGTCTCGACGACACACATGCTAGTTGAAATACTACATCAATGGTTCAAGGCATCTGACGAAGGGAAAATAGTGAGAATTTTATTTCTTGACTACGCTAAAGCATTCGACAAAATAAACCATCACAAACTAATGAAGAAAATTAAATCCTCAAATACAGCCCAGTTTATAGTGAATTGGTTAAAACATTTTCTTACAAATAGAACCCAAAAAGTAAAGATCGGAAAACACCTCTCAAAACCCCTCCATATGAAAGGAACTGTGCCTCAAGACAGCTTATGGGGAATGGAAAGCTTTTGCGAAATGATTAAAGATCTGGACTCAATGCTATCCCTGTATAAATACGTTGAAGACACAACAATCTCGGAAATTCTTGATAAAAGCAACGTAAACGATAGTACAATGGACAAAAGAAAACGACATGAAAATAAATGCAAATAAAACAAAGGAGATGATCATAGCCTTTGGAAATCAAACACAAGCAAAAAATATTACGCCGATTACAATAGAAGGAAAACCGATAGAAAGAGTTAACACAGCAAAACTAGTAGGCGTGACCATACAAAACAATTTGAAATGGGACATACATGTTACCGACATGATAAAGAAAACACGAAAAAAACTGTATTATCTTACCATCTTAAAAAGATCTGGGGCTTCCAAGAAAGACTTGCTCAATGTGTATAAATCAATTGTGAGACCTCAACTTGAATACGCTATACCAGCATGGAGCACATGTCTAACTGATGAACAAAGTAAAGGCATTGAAACAATGCAAAAGCGAGCCGTAAGAATAATAACACCCAATCAGCTATACATCGAAAGCCTAAAGGAACTAAACATTCAAACTCTCGAAGATAGAAGAAAAGACGTATGTCGAAGATTTTTCCTGAAGATCAAGGATGATACTGACAAGATACACCACCTGCTACCCATTACAAGAAAAAACTGTAACACGAGAAATATTGAGAAACTGCCAGTACCACAAGTGAATACAAATCGTTATAAGAACTCGTTCATTCCTTAACTGCCTCTTTAATCTTCAATTTTAATTCTCTATTTAGGTGCTTTTTCGTAGAAAAAAAGAATAAAAAGAGACGAACATTCTGATTATCTATTACAATAACACATATAAAAAGAACAGTCGTTAAAGAGGACGAAAGTCTAGGAAACTTTCTATAGAATCTGTGTACTATAGTCTTGCATCCATGCAGAAATATATCATAGTTTTGGTTCTATTTAGAAATATGCATGTATGTTTGTCATTTTTCTATTTTTCGAAAGCAATTCAACTATCTAGTTGCAAGTTTCGATAAATAAATATCTATCCATCTATCCATCTATCTATCCATCTATCTATCTATCTATCCATCTATCTATCTATCTATCTATCTATCTATCTATCTATCTATCTATCTATCTATCTATCTATCTATCTATCTATCTATCTATCTATCTATCTATCTATCTATCTATCTATCTATCTATCTATCTATCTATCTATCTATCTATCTATCTATCTATCTATCTATCTATCTATCTATCTATCTATCTATCTATCTATCTATCTATCTATCTATCTATCTATCTATCTATCTATCTATCTATCTATCTATCTATCTATCTATCTATCTATCTATCTATCTATCTATCTATCTATCTATCTATCTATCTATCTATCTATCTATCTATCTATCTATCTATCTATCTATCTATCTATCTATCTATCTATCTATCTATCTATCTATCTATCTATCTATCTATCTATCTATCTATCTATCTATCTATCTATCTATCTATCTATCTATCTATCTATCTATCTATCTATCTATCTATCTATCTATCTATCTATCTATCTATCTATCTATCTATCTATCTATCTATCTATCTATCTATCTATCTATCTATCTATCTATCTATCTATCTATCTATCTATCTATCTATCTATCTATTTATCATATTTTACAATACAACTTATCATATATTACCACTTTTATGAGAAAGTTACTGACTTCAAATTTTAAAATGTTGTTAATAGTCTATTCAAAAAGGTCAAGGGCGTACCCGAAGTGTGGCTCGGGTACGATTTTCTTCACGAGAACCGGTTACAGTTGGCCAAATAAACGGCAGTTCTAGACCCAGTTATGCGGTTCTGGAACCAGTTATTGTCCACGTAAACGCACGTGATCATAGTCTGAAGAGAGCGATTTTTTCTCTTGCTTGTGATTGGTTCAGACTGTGACTGGCAAACTTTCGGCGCCCTTTTTCGAGAAACTGCTATTTGGAATCTACCTATATGTATCAAACTTTTCCCGAGTAATATCTTAGTTTCTTAGAAATCTTAAGCAAAACACAAAACCACATTTTTGTGTAATTCAGTTACCCGAAAACAGCTTACTTTGGAAACAGAACCACCTAAATTCCAAACATGCCAAGGCTTCAGCGCCCGATACAAATAGGCTGATCCAGACGATGCCAGCACACAGCGAGAGTACTGTAAGCTCAAATGGAATCCCAGTCATCTGCCCCCTTTTTTGCAACCCGGTCGACTGCCAACCCCGCCCCCCTTCAAAGTGGAGGGGTGGTCGCTTGCCCCCTCCATATACTATTTTTTCTTGGGTTCTTGGCCTACAAAGACACAATAAATAAAATTATAATTATTTTATTGAATGTATTGCACCTCGGTAAATTGCAATTCACCAATAGGAAACTAATTGCAATTAGAATTGCAATTAGTTTAAGGATCAGTCTCTCCTAAGATCAATATTGGTGAATAGATCAATGAAGATCAATTGTTTCAGAGACGAAGTAGACGGGGACATCACAATTGCCTAATTTTTTAAAGATTTTTTTCCACTAAAAAAAGGAGGAGGGCAGCTGACGACCCCGTCAATTTGCGGGACGGGGGGGGGGGGCAGTCGACCAGGTTGCAAAAATGGGGGCAGTTGACTGGGGGGGGGGCAGTTGATCGGGTGGGGCAGATGACCGTTTACCGCTCAAATGTTACCAGCCATTACGCTAAAGGCCAAAGAATAAATGAATCCCGGACAAAACGGCGACGGCCAAAACAGCAACGGCCAAAACGGAGAAGACCACAACGGCGACGGCCAAAACGCCGATGGCCAAAACAGCGACAAAACGGAAAAGACCAAAACGGCGACGGCAAAAACACCGAATCTAAAACGGCGACAAGTGCAACCCTGGACAAAATGGCGACGAAGATTAATAATTTAATGTTGAAGATCAAAATACAAAGAATAGTGTTACCAGATAAATCAATTCATTTCTACTTGAAGATAAGTATAATTTGAACCAATATTTAAACGCCGATGGCCAAAACGGCGACAAGTGCAACCCTGGACAAAACGGCGACGAAGATTAATAATTTAATGTTGAAGATCAAAATGCAAACAATAGTGTTACCAGATAAATCCATTCATTTCTACTTGAAGATAAGTATAATTTGAACCAATATTTAAATTTTAAGGGCAAAAGAAAATGGATAACTTAACAAATATTTTCTCATATATTCCTAATTGCAATTACACGATAATCCATCGTGTGTGTGTGGGGGGGGGGGTAAATAAATACATTTTGAAATACAATTGTATTTAGCGACTGTGCCCACTAATCCGTTATTGCACGTGAATCCACATAGTAGAAGGAAAACGCCGATTCCAGACCAGGAAGTGACGTTATTCTGTCTGGACCGGAAGTGACGTCATAGGTGCGGTCATGGCAACGAAGTAACGTAGTCATGGTAACGAAGCGTAGCCATGGTAATGTGACGTAGTCATGGTAACGTAGCCATGACAGTCATGGTAACCCTAGTGAGGACCTCCCCCCTCCCCCCCCCCCTTGGCGAGGAACATTCTATCAAATCAGCACGCCAAGTGAGCATAAGTTGCACACAACAATTTGATCACATGCAAAATCGGTTTGCCACATGACAGGTGGTAAAAATCAAGAAATGAAAGAGCTTACAGCGTGTGAAACAATTCCACTAGGACAGGTGGTAAAAATCAAGAGATGAAAGAGCTCACAGCGTGAGAAACAATTAAAGTAAGAGGCAAACGGTGAGACTTTTTCACAGGGAGAGAGAGAGAGGTAGCAAATAGCAGGCACAGAGTAAGTCGACCTTCCCCACCCCCGGGGTCGAATTTGCGATGTTTGCATATTTATCCGTTTCAGACAATTCTTAACATTTTTGGTTTTTTGGGTCGACCTCCCCCCCCCCCCCCCGGGGTTGAATTTGCGATTTTTGCATATTTATCCGTTTCAGACAATTCAAAACATTTTTGTTTGTTTTTTTTTGGGTCAACCTCCCCCCCCCCCGATTTCGAATTTGCGATTTTTGCATATTTATCCGTTTCAGACAATTCTAAACATTTTTGTTTTTTTTTGGTCGACCTCCCCCCCCTCGGAGGTCGAATTTGCGAGTTTTGCATGTTTATCCTTTTCAGACAATTCTAAACATTTTTGGTTTTTTGGGTCGACCCTCCTCCCGAGGGTCGAATTTGCGATTTTTGCATATTTAGCCGTTTCAGACAATTCTAAGCATTTTTGGTTTTTGGGTCGACCTCCTCCCCGGAGAATTTGCGCTTTTTGCATATTTACACGTTTCAAACAAGTCTACAGTTGTGACCCCCCCTCCCAACGAGCTTCTGGTTAACCAATGAGTAGAATAAAAAGGGAGTGTTCTTGAATGCTATTACAATTATCACATCAAGACATCATGGAAACGTCTCTGATAGCACCTTCAGCCAGCAACATGGAAATTGATAGCTTGTTCAACAACGAAACAATGGCTTTTACAGATGCAGTTTTAACTGCAGAGGAGACTGCCACCTTCCTAAATACACTGGCAGAAGCTGAAAAAGCCTTAAAGGAAGCATTAGGGACCCCGTCAGACGTGTCTACAGTACGGCAAAGAAAGCCTGAGGAAGCGTTAGGTGCTTCGCCAGTACAGCAAGCAATGTCAGATCCTGAGGGATCTGACTACCCGTTCCGGGTTGCAAATGTGCTTGTAAATGGTAGCGCTAAACAACTTAGTACAAAGTTAAAGGCGCATCTAGAACATCTTGAGGAAGAAGTGGTCATGTCAAACGATGACAACAACGATGACGACAACGACAACGATGACGACAACGGCAGCGATGACGACAACGACGACGATAACGACAGCGACGACGATGACAAGCAGCTCAAATCTAAATTTGAATTGAGCAAAAGTATTCCTGTTACTGAGGAAGACGCCACGCTGTTGAAACGAAACTTTCGAGCAGTGATTCCTCTGATGGATTGCAACATCTTATGGCGTTTATGTGAAGAAGGCTTTTTCGATCAACACACATACATGTACCTAACGGAAGAAGTGAACACTGTCATTCAGCTTATCTACATGCTAGAAGGAAATATAGAGCATCTTCTCGCGTCAGAGCCACAGTTCTAAGAAGCCATGACTCGACGTTTCGTTCAACTTATTAGAAGTCTTCATGAGGAACTTTTTAAGACTTCATGTCTACCGGCACCAAAGTGTGTTGATGAGTATCGCGATTCCAAATGTGCAAAGGTCATGCTACATGGCTTCAAGTACCTTGAAGAACGTATTAAGGTGCATGATATGATGGCCTACCTCTATGAAAAAGGACATTTCAGCATACCAATGCTCTTTCAATGGATAATTGGGAGTCGCAAACGAGGAGACTTTTTAGTGATTGTCATGAGACAATCTCTAACAGACGGTTTGCCAACAGCCTTTCTGGATGGTTTCAACGAGATCTCTTCGCGATTTTGCAAACATATTATGAAAACATACATGTAATGTCCATATAAAAGGAGTGAGGTGTTAAGTACAGTCATCATTCAATGCACAGCCATGGAGAAGACAAGCAGCTTTAAAATTAATGCAAACTTAGCCATTACTGTAGAGCATGGACAATTTGGACCATTTCTTCGACTCAAACGTGGAGAGAGATGGCTTGCTTTATTACCATCCTTGTGGTAGATTGTGTATGAGAGATTGAAAAATTTACGCAACATTGGCTTCAAACTGTACTTAACGCAAACGAAGTGGCTTGAAGTCATTTCACACTTGGATATGCGCTATGTGAGTCTTGTGCAAACATCACTGTCTGAAGGGAATGAATATACATCAACATGAATGATGGTGAATGGGAGACATTGCTTCAGGAAATGGATAACATCAACTCAGTCTTATTCGCCAAACCTGAGCCAGGTACGGAATGTCATGGGAAGAAAACTGCTATCAAGCTGCAAAAGGATAAGCGAATGAAAGTGTCAAAGCTATCCAAGAACAGACTGGCTGAAGTTCGATTGGAGAATATGAACATGCAAAATCAACTTGGACTTACCTGTGAATATTGTGGTGCTTACGGATATGCTGAGGATTATGACTGTCACTGCCATAAGTACAATTGCAAGTTGTGTGAACCTGACAACTTCTGCAACAAGTGCGGCTCACTAACAGTTTCTGTCGAGTAAGACTACAAGTCATTTGCTTGCCAGCCGTCAAAGTGTGCAGACGTGTCATATGGATATGTGAAACAAAGATGGATGTAGAAACGTTTTTCAAGGGTATGTGGACTAACATACCCTTGAAAGTAAAAACATATTGTGAAGAAATCTTATTAGCTGTAAAAAAGTTTGCATGTTTAGTATGTCCTGCTTGTCAAAATGAAGAGTGTTCAGAACATACTTGTCATTCTGCAGGGTGAGTTGTAAGACAAACTAAAAAGATATGTTGACAAGTGTTAATCATTTAGTGTTAACATGTCGATGTGGAAAGACTACTTAACTGGCCCTTACAAACTTTATCACATATTAAAAAAACATGATCAACTAGTCACTCATTCGCAAGTGAAGAAAGGGTTACAGGATCAAGATGCCTTCAGTTTACTACAACCTGTAAAATATAGGTTTAAAAGGCAACGTGTCATTACACGTGGAATTGATGACATGTGGGATATTGATTTAGCTGACATGGGAAACATAGCTCCCTATAATGATGACACCCGCTTTTTATTGGTTGTCATTGATGTGTTTTCCAAATATTTATGAGTGCAACCAATACCTAATAAATTACATACCAGTGTCATAGAAGCCTTTCAAAAGATTTTTCATGAAACACAACGAAGACCACGAACTCTAAGGTCAGATAAAGGAACTGAATTTAAAAACAGATGGGTAAAAGCATTTTTGAAGAAGGAGGGAATACATGGTTATACAACAAAGAATGAAACCAAAGCCAAGTTTGCTGAGAGAGTCATTCGTACTCTAAAGGGAATGATGTATCGATATTCCTACATAATCAAACTTATCGCTATATGGACATCCTTCCAAACTAAGTGTATAATTACAACCATAGACCTCATGGCTCCCTCCCTAAGAAGTATGCTCCAGCAGATATTCGTAAAAACATCGAATCGAAAGTGTGGAAGTATATGTATGTAGACAAATTGAAATTGAAACCAAAGAAGAAAAAACCCTACAAATTTAAAATTGGTGATCAGGTTCGCATTTCCCACATGAAATATGTATTTCAACGGGAATATCATATAAAGTGGACACAAGAAGTCTTTATTATCACACATCGTTGTAAGAAGCAAGGAATACACTTATATCGTGTGAAAGACTTTTTAGACGAGGATATTGATGGACATTTCTATGAAAACGAACTGCAGAAAGTAAAAAAAGATATTGAATCTGTCTACAGAATTGAAAAGGTTTTGAAAACAAGAAGACGAGGTGTTAAAGAATTATTTGTGAAGTGGTTAGGTTGGCCAAAGAAGTTTAACAGTTGGGTGAAAGAAACTGATATTCGAAAATGAAGCATCCATTCACATGTTTGGTCTCTGGACCTATAGGCAGTGGTAAAACGTCTCTAGTTAGAGAACGTTGCAGAACAAAAGTTAATTAAACCCTCTCCAAAAACCATTTTATGGCTCTATGCAGCAGATCAGCCTTTATACAAGGAAATGAAGGGTGTGGAATTTTACCAAGGCATTCCAGATGACATTGAAGAGCGTTTTAATCCGAAAAACCAAACTTACTCATCATTGATGACTTAATGACCAAATGTCATAGTGATGAGCCTATGACACTCCCTTTAGTGTTGGCAGCAGTCATCAAAATCTAAGCATTATTTTTATTGTGCATAATTTGTTCCATCATGGTAGAGAAATGCGAAATATTAGTTTGAATACACATTACATCATTCTGTTTAAAAATCCTAGAGACAGTCCACAAATAAGTACATTAGTGCGACAAATGTATCCTGGAAAATCGCAATTTCTCAAAGAAGCCTATCAAGATGCTACGAGCAAACCTCATGGCTATTTATTCATTGATTTGAAGCCGAAGACGAATGATCAACTACGTATTCGTACAGGCATTTTACCAAAAGATACACATTACGTATATGTTGATAAAGTAGCGTATGACCAAGAACCGAGTCACTTGACCATTCGCAGCCAAGATGTCTAAACGTATTCAAGCGAATCAACCTTTTCTTCACTTGCTCGCACGCAGCGGGCCTAAACGACGTAAATCCTTGTTACAACAAGCTACTAAGGAGGAATAAACTAGCTTGTTTGAAATTTGTTTGAATTATTGCGAGGACATTTACCCTTAAGCTCAAAAAGGTATAAGGAATTCAAGCGTGAACGTCATACCCTACGCACACTGGCAGATAAGAAGATATCACTTCGAAGAAAAACGAAGTTGGTTAACCAGAAAGGAGGATTCATTGGAGGTATTGCTAAATTTGCATTACCTTTGTTAGCTCAGTTGCTGTTAAAATGAAACATACTATGAAAATAGTCTTCATTCCTGAATATGAATACAAAATGTTGTTAGAAAAGAAGGGAAAAGATGGTGATATCAAAACGAAAGTGAATAAACTTTTACGTGGGAAATGAACTCGTGAAAAGGCAATAGAAATGTCTCAAGTTCTTGGACGTCATTTACGAACAACTCAGTCACAACAAAAGTCTGTTACATCATCCAAAGCAGAAAACTCAGAAAAGTTCCAACAGTTTCTAAACCATTTTCAACCTATTTATCATGTAAAACTAACACAACTTCTGGAAGAACTGAAGAAATATGGCACGAGATGGACAGATAAAAATGAACTTGTTTTAAAAAACGGGTACTGTCATTACAAATTCCAACATTATTGATTTGTTTAAAGAAGCATTGGTTTCTACAAGAAGAAAAGAACGACGAGAACCACCACATGGTTGGAAGCAGTTTATTGAGGAAATTGTAGACGCTAATATTCCAAAAACTGTTTTTGGTAAAAAGACAACTCGTGAAGATATTACAAAAGAGATACAACAACGTCAACAAAGGTTGTTTCCAGAAGGATGGGAAACGTTTTAACATGGATTAAAGAGTTATGGTGTTGTTGTTGTAAAGAAAATGGAAATAAAAATACTGTTCCTGTAAAAATTAGGTGTGTCAGTGCTTGTTGTCAAGGAGAAGTAGTAGATACCAATGTAGATGATGAAGTTTTTATATAACTTTACCTAGCAATGCTAGTATGAACTATTATCCTACTAATAAGGCGTCTACTTATCAAATTCGTTTACCTCGTACAATATATTTGAAAGGAAAATATGAAGAAGCCTTAGATGAAATTCAATACCCACACACATGGACGACAATGAGGCCAGGAATAGATTATACTCTTCATTATCGATCATCATTAGATGTATTTTATGCAGTTTCCATTCCATATGGTTACTACAGATCCATACCTGAAATATTTACTGCAATAAATGCAGAATTACAAAAATCTATTAATGCAAACCCTATTCAGTTAAAGTATGATAAAATTAGTCGAAAAGTTTATCTTATTTTAAGAGATGATTATGATATTGTCTTTTCTACTGAATTAGCTGAGATTTTAGGATTTAAACCAGATAAATGGTGTGAAGAATCCGATCCTGCTGAACATCAATCCGATGTGAAACATGGATTTTATACACTTTATGTGTACTGTAGTATTTGTGAGCCACAAGTAGTTGGAGATTATTATGTTCCTTTACTACGTTCTGTTCCCTTTAAAGGGGATGATGGTGATATTATTATGAAAACTTATGAAGAACCTCATTAAGTCACTGTAAACACATCTAAATTTGACACAATAGAAATGAATATTAAGGATGACATAGGTCATAATGTTTCATTTCAAACTGGGAAAGTGATATGTAAACTTCATTTTCGACCAAAAGCATTATGAAAGCATATGCACACGATCCGTCTGCATATCGCAACTATTTTCTTCGTCAAGTGGGCGGGGAATTACCAGAATTCAAAGGAGCACGAATACAATATGGAGATGGTATTGGTTCAATATTGGGATCATTGGCTCGCAAAGCTATTCCACAGCTTAAGGCAGGGCCTAAAATCGTTGCACCACATCTTAAAAAGGCTGCAAAAGATGTCGCGAAAGATGTTATAGGCCGAGTAGCACAACGTGTAATTGGTGATGTGTTAGGAGGACAAAAGAGAGCACAACCAGCAAAACCTGTCAGAAGGCGAAAGGCAGCTAAACGGATAACTTCAACAAAACATAAGAAAGATATTTTTTAATCGTGTCTTTAATTCATAATTATTCTTGTGAATGTAGTCTTTCTCCATTAGAATGGTTTCGCATGCCACCAACGCAGACTGCTGTAGAAAAAAGTTATAATGTTGACTATCAACCACTAACTACCATTAGAGAGGGCGCTCCAATAGAATTCTACATTCCTACGAGTACAGAAGAATATCTAGATTTAAAGAACAGTAGACTTCATATTGTATGCGCTATTGTAAAGGCTGATGGAACACCATGTGATGTAGATGATAATGTATCATGTATCAATGATTTGTTTAATGGGTTATGGTCCAATATTGAATTGTTTCTAAATGATCGTTTGGTATCACATAGTAACAATACCCCTGGATATACCAGTATCATATCTCATCTCATTCATGACTCGGAAGAAAGTTTCCATTCTGAGCGCTCTATGCGTCTCATCTATAAAGATACTGCCCGGTCAATGAATACTAATGAGGTGAAAAGAGCTAACATGAAAGATATGTAGCAGGTTTTCATGTAAATGTTGAGGGTGGTGATATAGCTCTACGGGGAAATAATGGTTTACATAATCGTAATTTGTATACACGTCTAAGCCGTGAGTTTACGCTTACAGGTGGTTTAAGGGTAGATTTGTTTGAGCAAGATCGCTATCTTCCAAATGGTATAGGTATGAAATTACGTTTACATAGACAAAAAGATGAATATGTATTAATGGCTACAAATAATGGTTTTAAAGTAGAAGTGAGAGATGCGTTTTCAACCATTCGCAAAGTGAGGGTTAGTCCAGGTATTCAGTTAGGGCATGCAGATGCATTGATGAAAACTCCTGCTAAGTTTGTTATTACTAGAAAAGAGTGTAAAATTTTAGCTATTCCAGCTGGATTTCAATCTTTTGTGAAAGATAACATCTTTTTAGGTCAATTACCAAAACGTATTGTTATTGAACTGGTTCATAATGAAGCCTTTGCTGGAACAGTATTGAGAAATCCATACAATTTTGATCATTTTGATCTTAACTTTATGCAGCTTTACACAGATGGTGAACCAGTCCTATGTAAACCTCTCAAGCTTAACATAAATCGAGGCAAATATCTTGATGCTTTTGAAACTCTTTATAAATCTTTTGATAGATTGAATGGTGAGAAAAGTTCCATTATAAAACGGGAAGATTGGCCTAGAGGTTATGCTTTATTTTCTTTTGACTTAACACCTGATTATGATGGTGATGATCATTATGCCCTTATCAAACATGGGAATTTGCGACTAGAAATGAATTTTGCTGGTGCCTTGCAAAATACAGTCAATGGTATAGTGTGTGCTGAATTTGATAACATTGTTGAAATAAGTGCAAATGGTAGCATTCAATTCGACTACCAGTCATGAACACGAAGCAGATAGAAGCCATCCTATCCCATGATGCCGCGACAAAAGATTTGTTTCAAGGTGTGTTTTCCATGGACCAGTAACCATCTTTACTACGCGGTGCCTATGTCATCAACACAGACGATCATAATGAGCCAGGAGAGCATTGGGTGGCAGTATATTATGACAAAGACCCTGCAGAATATTTTGACTCTTATGGACTTTTACCTATGGACAGTCGTTTGAATAAGTTTTTAAAGCTTAATTTCATTTATAATTCAGTTCCATTACAAACACCGATATCATCTACATGTGGATTTTATTGCGTGTATTATATAATTCAAAGAGCTCGAGCACATAGTCCTTTTGAAATCATTGATGCATTAAGAAGAACTGATGGTGATTTTGTTGTAAAGGATTTTGTATATAGGCATTATAAGCCATTATTTTATTGATGTTGTATCAGTTAAGTAGTTGGTAATTGTGAATTGTATTATGAATATTGTAAATAAACAAGGCAGTTTTATACAACATTCTTTGTTTATTGTGTTATACATTATTTACATTTTTACAATTATTTTTTACATTAAACTTTTATTTTACAAATACATTCAATACATCGATAAACACATGCCATTCATACCAATCTAAATTAATATATGTATCATAGACATTACATTCACGTTTGTAGATGCTATGAAAGCTCACATAACACTGTCCATTACCAAACTTTATTATTTTAACATCTTCGTGTTCAGACAGTTTCAGTTCATATCCATCTTCATTTATGTCAATGTCCATCACCATAACGCACATGGGATGTGTCAGCTCAATGGACTTGGTGCCCCGCATGAGTTGCACTCCTTCCTCTTTGAATTCAAGCGTCAGGTTCTTTCCAATCCAATGCTTGTAACATAGCGTACCATTCCACTGTGTTGAGGGTGATGTAGTCGTAGCTTTCTGTAAGCTCGTCATATTGGCGAAATTGTACAAGCACGTCTAGACAGTTCTCAGTCACACGCACTTCTAATTCATTTGAGAGTATTAGGAGAAAGCCAGGTATCCTCAGCTTCTCTAGATGTTCTTTCAACACAGATTCTTCGTCAGGCGATAGAATGATATACTTTCCAAAATGTTTTAGCACAATGTCATCACATAAGTTTCTCATATATGAGAATCCATGTGTAATGGGTTTATAACCCAACAAATAGTCTTCCATCTCGTTCAACAGTCACATCAACTATGAGCTGTCTCCTTCTCTGCAAAGACGTTTTTATGCTCGGATGATGGCGAACAGCGGATGTTGTATAGCTTGTAGGAATCGTAAGACTGCGCGCCACTTCTTGATATTAAAGTGAATCATATCTGCATATGGATTATCTGGCACAACTCCATCATAATCTTCTGGATAATCCTGTAAAAGATTTCTCCAGAATCTAACACATATGTTAGAATCATGTTCAATCACATACACTTCAACTTTATTTCCAAGTCTGCGTTCAAACCCATGTTTAAGCGGTATGTTTTTAAACTCTTTCCACACTTCAGGTTTAAACCGATAATCAGAAATTATCCGAGAACTTATTATCACTTCATTCCTATCATTTACAGTAAGGTAAGCACCATCGTTAAACATAAGTGCAATCATGTTTTTTACTTTGTTATGCGCTGTCTTCTTGTCTTCGAAGCCTTTTATCCACTTCTTTCACTTGGTTCTTCAGCATTTTCCATTCAGGTATTGTCAGCAAAATACCCTTTTTCGTAGGACGGTTTCTTCCAGTCCCCTCATCTCTGAGGTACTTGCGAATGTTTACCACTCCTTCATTGCTTTGTTTCATAATCTTGATATACTTTCCATTTCCTAGAGAAAGCATTCCATCCCACGACTGTGGTGTTGGTGCCGTCTCCACTTTCAATTTATTGATGGTAGTGGTAGGATTTTTTAACTTTTAAGTCTTTAACTGTATCTGCAAGAGTATCCATATCAGTTGTAGACCTCTTACGACTTTCAAGTTCCATGTTAACTCTTCAATGTTCACACCTCAAATAACTCTTACGTTGGAGGACCTCCCCTTTTTATACCACAGCCTTGTAATGTCCATGAGCTAAGGTGGAATGGGCATCATTCAGCACATATCGCTTGTCGTCATATGGGGAGAGGGCTACTTTCCCCATCTTCTCTGAGAAAAGCTGATGACTATGACTTCGAATAATGTGTCCTGTAGCCATCGTTTGAGTTTTCTTGAACAAACTGTCTCTATACTGCACATGTTTAATGCGTCTTTGGCAAGCTCGAGTGATACCTTTAGTTTTTCTTTCCCACCACACAATAAACTGTACATTTTCGGTCTGAGTCCAACAAACTCTTCAATGGGGACGCCTGCCATCTCATCCTATATTTCCCAAGCACTTTTTTGTTCACGTTGGAATGTAGGAAATGATCTGGCGGATAGTCACTTGTGTCTAACAGGTCAGCATCTTGCTGCATATCCTTGTAGATATCTTCCGTTTCTATGTCGTAACATAGACTGTCGGTGCCGCTGAACAACAACTTGGCATTGGGATACTTGACCATGATGTAGTTGTAATGAAAGTAGAACATAAGCACTTTGCTGAGGTCGAGAATGGTGAAGCCAACTTGAATGGGTTTATCCAGAAGCAAATCCACTTTGCGCAAATGTACCGCGGTCAAATCTTCGTTGAAAATTTTGAATTTGTGGAAAGAAGGTTTGGCTACAAGTTTCTTAAACCGCTTTTCCTTGTGAACAAGTTCAACATTGATTCGCTTTCTCACATTTTCCATGGTTTTGCCAAACACTGAGTTGTTCATCAGTTTGAAGAAGTCTTTCTCAAATGGGTTCTAAGCCTATTTTCTCTTTTCTGTGTTCAAGGTAATGTATTTTGCTAGCCATTTGCTCTGTTCAAACATGATGGCGCGATGTACTTTGGTGACTTTCAACCCCAGTGAGACGTACTGTTGTAAATTTCTATAATGAAGCACATATTTCTTCTTTTCAGACAAGTTAGGAATGAGCCTTTCACTGGGTTTGTCTTTCATGTTCAGATCTTTCCGCAGCTATTGACTGTACTCAGACAATTCTCCAACTTTGATACATTTCGGTTCCGTTCTGAAGCCACTGGGTAGTGATTATGACGATCATGGATTGAATGTGGGTATTCTAAATCCGCTTCCAAAATGAATCCAATGTCGTCATCTTCTGCTACATCCATGAAGTCGACGGATTCTGGTTCGCTCACCCACATAAATCCTCTTTGTGGCATGCTTTGTGACATGGCCCAGCCATACAAGTTGTTTGCGTCGAGGTACATCAGGTAGTTGTTTGGTAACTCAGAATTGTAATCTGCTACGTAGGGATTATTTGCTTTCGCATACTTTTGCGTGATCACAGATATTCCTCCACGTGTGCCTTGCTCAACCATTTGGTACATGTCAATGTCATTGATCAATTCCAACTTCACCTTTGTCGCTTTTAACATAGCATCCCACGACAGTCCTGGTGCTGTATAGTAGTGAGCAGGATCCAATTCATACCTGTTGAGACACACTTGACGAAAATTTTCAAACACGTCAGCTAGCAGTAGCACATCTGATTTCAGGTACAGGTCGTGGTATTCACCGAATGTGGTACAGTTGAATGTATCCCACACCTTCTGCGCATGAGCATAATCCTCATCGCTAATGTCCTCTTCGCTAAGCTGACTATAAAACTTATCCTTTGATGGTAGCTGTGTTTCAGCAAACTTGGATGGTTCGTCCACGTAATCGTAGGGATACACTCCCTTTCTCAGCAGCAAATCTTGTTGGTTGCTATCGTGAACTTGAGAGGTCATGTTGTAGAAGTTATCTTTCCCTTCTGCTGCAAGGTTGGATACCAACTTCTGTAGAGAGGTACTCATGAATTGAAAGCTATCTGTAAATTTTAGATTGCTCATGGTGAATGCAATATATTTCTCAATGGTGTTGCGAATGACTGTAATCGTTTCATTTTTAAATTTTCCAATTTTCTCCATGATCAAATGGCTGTCATAGCCTCGTAAATTGTGGGGAAAACACAGGGATGATAAAAGAATCTTTATCCCCCTGTTGATCCTTTCTAAGTCGGAATTGTAAGTTGCATTCATTATGTGCAGCTCCGCGGTATTTGCCATTGATGTGGTCATGATCTCTCACACGATCTGCTCCTAGAGGCTCATGACAAATGTAGCAATCAACAGCGTTCTTGAAATCCTCCTTGTCTTCACGAGTCATCACCATATCCTTTGGCTGTAAACCATGCACAATACGATCACGTTCATTCACCATATGGTCTAGAAAGACTTTTACGGTGTTGTCTCCTCGATACACAACTGGTGCACGTATGTCATACTGGCTGACAACTACATAGGCGAAGCTGTTTGGACGATGATGCTGATACTTGTCTCCTTCATGCTTTTTCGTGAAACATTCAAAGTCCGCATAAATGACAAACGGTGCTCGCTGTTGTTTGGCTACATTCTTAAACTTGATGAACAGTTCCTTGGGGAATGATAAACGTTGTGCTCCATGCTTGCCACACACGTCACGATGCTTGTCTAAAAGATCTTGTCGCATAAACCCGTGAAGACAGTTGAAACAATAAAATGCTACATGCTGATGGTTTGATCGATAAGCCATAAGTTTGCTGAAATTCTTGATAAGGCAGTAATGCCTTTTCTTGTCATTGCTAATCAAAAGCAAGTTGATTTTCTGGCGCTGGTGTTTCGACTTAGTTGTATCGGAACAACTACATCATGTTCATATCCAAACACGTTGATAGACACATCACTCTCCTTTTCAAGCTTTGGAATGTCCGTAATCGGTGTGGGAAATGTCATGCCTTCCACCTTCAATTCGTTCTCAAATGGTGTGTAATGATTCACACGATGTGAGTTGTTCTCATGAGGGTGAAGGTGAGCCAATACGGACCATAAGAAGTCTTTATTCTGAATGTTTAACACACCTCCTGTATTCTTTACTTTCTTCGGTAGTGGAATAAAACTACTCGCTTCTAGTGGCGCTGACGTAGCTGTATGCACTTCAATATACAGTATGTTATCCAACTACCAGCCAGAACCTTGTCGCTCATGTTCATCAAACTTGGTAAACAATTCTTTATAGGCTTCTGGCAAGTCCTGCTCAATATCCGCTGGATTGTATGCTGTATATGTTGGACTGCTGATGAAGGCATTATCCACTTGTTCTACCATACCACCTTCTGCATTTGCCGTCAGTTTCTTGAAGCGTGCATGCACCACAATATACCATTTCATGCCATGGTTTAACGTTTCTAGCAAATGTCTCTTGATCCGGTTCTCTTGTTGTCGCATTTCAAGCAGTAAATCCGATCATCTTCAGATTCAAACCTTTTTTCCTGCGCGTTTTCACCTCTCCCTACTTGTCCTGTCTTTTGCTTCTTTGTAGGTTGTTCTTCATGAGGTACATTTTCCATCTCAGCTGGCATGCATGCATGTGTCTCAAACGTATCCATAGATGGAAATATTTTAATGCATTCACAGCAGAGGACCGGATCAGGTCTGTCAACGCCATCTTGTACCGTCTTTCGTGTCTTGGCTTCAATCTCCTCAAAAAGCTCTTCATGAGCACGTTTCATCTTAGCTGGTTTGCATGCATTCGCTACAAACACTTCCAGAGATGGAAATGTTGCATTGCAATCATGGCAGAAGACTGATGTGTCTGAATTAGATGCCATTGTTGTTATTGTCACGTCAGCTGCTGAACCTGAAATGCTGAGATGTAATCTCAGACATCCCCTTTTCTACACATACATATACAGAATTTACCTTTCATTTCACAACAGAGGATGGCCCTTAAAAGGGCCGAAAGATGTTAGTAAGTTGACTCTTCACCAACAGGTCGGGTTTCCGCAACTACACTGGTATCTGTAAAACTGCTCGATCATGAAAGGTCTTCTTGAGCACTTGAAAGGATGAAAATTATAATACCCGAAGTTTTTCAGCGTCGCACCGCACCACCAACAGTCTGTGCATGGCTCTGGTCAAGGTAATCTTGCAGTAAACTTGTACCATAGCAAACCACCACAGGTTTTGCAACAGTAATGACGTGGTGCATTGTGGTGTACCGGGCAGTTGTGTGGTTGCCCTGGATATTCTAGCAACACCCAACACTTATAACATTCTGTTGTCAGCGTCACTGCCCTTCCGTTCCGCATCACTGTAACTGTACGACTTGTAGACATCTTGCTGCCTGTTTTGAGAAGTGTAGTCTTTAACCCCCATTTATATACTACGACATACAAGCAGGTGTCCTCACAGTATATGCTGGTTACCGGGGGGTCCTTACTTGCTTGTGGCTCAGTGGGGGGGGGGGAGGGGGGAGGGGGTCCTTACTTGCTTGTAGTGGGGGGGGTTCCTTACTTGCTTGTTGCTTGGGGGGGTCCTTGCTTGTGGCTTGAGGGGGGGGTGCTATATAACCGTCTAGAGCATTTCCTCAAGAACTCACTCCTAACCAATTTGCTTGCCAACTGCTTTTCGAATTCCTGCATTCGCGCTCGATATTCGGAATCTGGCTGTGAAGAATTTTTCAGACCGTTAGTTAAATCCTTCAATAGCAACCTTTCGACCTCATCACTGCGTTTTCTGTTGAATATTATCACCTGTGCGAGGGTATACACCACAACTTCCCTATAGATGTCTTCTTTCGCCGGTTTCGTATGAAGCACCTTCATTCTGTTCGATATATGTTGGAAGAACTTTTCAATGTCCTGAAACATTGGCAAAATTTTCTCTTGTTAAATTTTCGTCAGGAATTTATCTCGTCTGGACAAACATGTGTAATAACGACCGAGCACTGAATGGAACACAGAGGCAATCTTGTTTTTCGAGTAGTCTCTATTTCGTAGGCAATGCACCTCGTGTTCGGTTGCAATTCTTCTTAGAGTACCCCCTAATCCCATAACCGCCAACGGATGGCTGAATTCTTCTTGTGATGCTGGTCCTTCGTCCTGGGACATTTAAATAACGCTCTCCATTAGCCTGTAGTGGCCAGAGTGGACTAGGTTTTAACGGCTTACGAACACATCGGGATATTTTTCGCGACACAGCCTAAGTAACTTTGCCAAAGCTATGACGTTGTGTTATCACATTTTGCACCTTCAACATATGACCGTGTTTATCGGATAAAAATTCAGCTCTAGCAGTAACTTGTCGTTCTTTATGATCTCCGTCGTTTGACACGGGTGCATGCGTGCCAAAGCCTTTTTGACAGCTTCAGACTGTGTGTCCATTTACATCATTTTAGCTCTTGCCTCAGGAACAAGTCGATTTCGCGAAGTTTTTTCGGGCGTCTCAATTTTCTCCCCTTTTCCCGTCGATCTGCATTTCGCTTACATTCCCTCCTTTGATGACGTGCAAAGTTTTCTTTCCTTATCATTGCCTTGCAGTATGGACACAATAGGTACTCTTTTTCTTCAGTCGGTCTCTCCCTCTTCCTCGTGGTGTTCCGGTATTTGACAATTAAGTCTTTCAACCCTTTCTTTTTGGCCTGTTTGTTGTAAAAATAATCTCCCAATTTTCGAATTCTATCCCACTCCAATGCACGACAACGCTTGTCTTTGATTTCTTTTCATACTTTTATTTCGTCTTCGTTGCGATGGACGCCTGTGCAATGTTCGGCTACACGCGCACTCAATTTGTGACAGAAGAACCAAATCACTATCCGCAGTTGCTATCGTTGAAAATTCGATTGCAGAAGCTGGTTCTGTATCCGAAGTTTTGCTTCTTAAAGCTGATGGTGTAGAAACCGTTCGTTTCGCTGACTTGCAATGTGATTTCTTTGGGGTCGATGTGACGGGTGTAGTTACGGATCTGTCGGTACTTGAACTAAACATCGGTCTCTCTGTTTTGTCTTTTTCTCCAACAGATACCAATGAGTCCTCCAATTGACCGTGTTCGTCGTCTGAGATCTCGCTACTTTTCACTGATGCTCTGTGGACCGTTGCTTTCGCCGCTTTTCCTGGAGTTGTTGTGATAGGGGTTTCATTAGACTCACTGCTACTTGTACTAAATGTATGTTTTTTTCCTGGCAACCTTCTCTTTTTCGGAGTGGGTACGTAGTCTGAATCACGGTCATGAGTGTGGCCACAGCTTCCGACGGACTTGGGCTGTAACTCCGACTTTTTAGGATATTTCAGTCTCTCTCTGTTGTCTTTCTCTGGCGCCGGTGAGGCTTTCAGTTGACTGTGTTTGCCACATGATCTCTGGCTACTTTTCACTGCTGGTCTGCGAACCGTTGCTTTCGCTGCCTTTCGTGGAGTTGATGTGATAGGGGCTTCATCAGACTCTTCATCACTGCTACTTGAACTAAATTTATGTATTTTTCCTGAGAACCTTTTCTTTTTTGGAATGGGTACGTAGTCTGAACCATGACCGGAAGAGCTTTCATCGGACTGGGGTTGTAGCCTTTTCTGTTTAGGGCGAATTCACAGTGAGAAACTCTTTTGCTTTTCTATCTGGGCCACTGGTACGGGAGAACTGTTTTCTATCTGAGCCACTGGTACGGGAGAACTCAATTCCGCTATCGATGAAACTGAGACGTGTTTTTCAACATTCGGTTCTAACGGAATGACCTCTCTTAAGGACACCTCGAACACCTGGGGATTACAATCTTTTCCCGTCTCTGCAATAACGAGATTGGGTAGTACGAGTAAATTATATGGACAGGGTCTCAAAACTTGTTTCATTTTGGTGTTCGCACATTTCGCATGGTTGTTAACTTACGTTTCGCTTGTCAATTCGAAAGCTTTAACTTTGATATTTGCAGTTCACTTTTCTCGCAGCAAGTGACCGACTTAAGTACGTACTAAACCATGCGAAGTGTGCGAAAACCAAAATGTTCTAATTCACAGAAACATCGGCAAAATTTTCGAAGTTTGAGACCCAGTTGCGGGCATACCTTTCAAATTTTACAAGAAAAATAAAAAGGCGGATGAAGCTTGAGATCCGTTTGGAAAAAGAAACTATTTTGGGGACATTTCGCTGTGATGTCATATTTGTAGGATTTTGTTTTGGTTTACACAAGTGCGGGGAGTTTTCTTTCTATCACTTTTCCCATGCAGTTCACTGTTCTTATACGAAGTGACCGACTTTTAATTTAGGAACGTCACGGGGCTGAGTAGTACGGGCAATTTTCATGTAACGAGGTCTCAGAACCTGCCAAATTTGCTGAGGTATTTAAGAAGAAGTGTTTGGATTTGTACATTTCGCATGGTTATGTGCGTTCGCGTATCAGTTTGAAAGTTTCAATGTGTTATTTGCATTTAATTTCTCTCGTATAAAGTGACCGACTATAAATTTATGAAAGTGGCGGTGACAGGGTCACAAAAGCTGCCAAGTTTGCCGATGTGTTTAAAAAGGAAATACTTGCGTCGTAGATTTTGCGTGCTTGCACTACATTTCGCATGGTTGTCTAGAAAGTACATTTCGCTTGTCAATTCGAAAGTTTTACCTGTGTTATTTGCAGTTCACTTTATACGAAGTGAGGAACTTTAAATTTATGAACGTCGCGAGAAGGGAGTAGGCGCAAACGTGACAGGGTCTCAAAACTTGGAAATTTGCCGATGTTTCCGTGATTAAAAAATTCGCACATTTCGCATGGTTTTGTACGTACATTTCGCATGTCAGTTTGAAAGTTTTAATTGTGTTATTTTCAGTTCACTTTTCTCATACGGAGTCACCGACTTTAAATTTATGAACGTCACGAGGTGGGATAGTACACCCAAGTTGTGTTGCAGGGTCTCTAAACTTGCAAATTTTGTGTGCGTACATTGTGTGCCTACATTTGGCATGTTAGTTTGAACGTTTCAGCTGTGTATTTTTTTCTTTAGGAAGCTTTTTGTGGTTTATATTTCATTGCCTCACGTTTTTTCGGTCTATCATTTGAAATTTTAACTAGTACACATAACACTAAGCTTGAAAATAAAATAAGATACAGTTGGTTATTTACACATCACGGTTACATCAGTAGGAGATTTTGTTTTATTTTTATGTATTTTGGTTTTATTTTAAAAGAGTTTTGTTTTTAAACATTGATCTGTATAAATCTGTATTTTGTTTTTAAATATTTCATCTGTATGGTATAAATTTATGTTTTTAAACATTCGTCTGTTTGAATATCTCCCCCTGTGGGGTGGGGGGGGGATCTTAAGAATACACCTGCTGCGTTCTGTTCCGTGCAAGGCGTAAGAGGCGGCTAATCGGAATTTCTTTCTTTCTAACTCTTCTTTTAACTATTTCTTCATTCTCCTTCTTTTTTCCCCACTTGTTTCTTTAGCAAGTGCGTCCTAATATCCTAGTGCATCCTAGTTTGTGAACGGGGCGTTAAGCAAAAAAAAAAAAACAAAGAACAGACGAACAAACCTGTTTGAATATCTTTTGTACTGCTCTTCAATATTTTGTAACTCTTCAATTTATGTTAAATAGTTTGTGTATAAAAATGAAAGTAATAAATATTAGAGGGGGGGGGGGTGATGGTGTAACTAAAAGAAACAAACTCTACGCTTGTTTGGCTTTTATTTAGTGTTTCCCTAATACTCTTTTACAGAAAGCACGTGGCCTTTGTTTATAAACAAAAATCGGTTTGTTAACATTTTTTACACAGTCTCGTTTCACAGCAACTTATAGTTGCAGATATCAAAAAATTGTGTAAAATATACAAATTATGCAAACACAAATATCCCGTTTCGCAGGGTTCATGCTTTGTTAAATTTCTCTTAATCTGTTTTCTTTTCTATATTTTCGCTTTCGGAATTTAATGTCAAAAAATCTACCGAGATTTTCATATACAACTTATGTCTGAAAAGTCCCCAATAACGAAGTTAGATTTTTGGCGTGCATTTCGCGAGTTGGAGAAGAAATCGCCATTCGTCGTTGGTTTCCCGACTGTGTGTGTGTGTGTGTGTGTGTGTGTGTGTGTGTGTGTGTGTGTGTGTGTGTGTGTGTGTGTGTGTGTGGTAACTCTCGAACGAAACGTCGGATCAGATTCAAACTTATGCTTTGGGTTGGCCGCCCGCTTGGTAATTTAACTGACCTATATTGGACAATAGGTGATGTCATGTGACAACAAAACATGAAAATGCGTCATCACTGTAGCTGCAAAACGAACCGTTGTATCACCTTCAAACTTGGTAGGTCCACGGTTGATATTGTATTTACTTTAGATTGGACAACGCATGGCATCATGCGCTCTTGGTATGACTGATACCCCGAATAGCTTGGACTAATCTGAAAATATGTAAGCTTGTTTGTACAGTAGTGACACCACAGGGCGTCATAACGTCTTTAGCTTCAAAATGGATTACGTTTGATTTTACACCCCACGATGTTGTCTACTGCGTTGTTGTCCCTCGTCTAACGAGGTATGATAGGTATGAGCTTGTCCGTCCGTCTGTCCTTCTGTCCGCATGCGGTCTCGGGACGTATTTACAGGCCTCGGTACAGCTATTGCTTTTACTCGCCGCAAATTTGTTTTCATTTGATTGCCAAGTTGTATATGTTATTGTGTAACATCAGCATTGTTTGCAGTACCTTTAATTATTTTTCACTTTTTAGCCCCAGCTTCTAAAGAAGCAGGGGCTATAACAGTCGCTGAAAGTATGTGCGTATGTACGCGGAAATATTGGCCAAAAACCAAAAATTTTTTAAACGTATCTCCTCCTAGGGTTTTTATGGAAACGTTCTAAAATTTTGGCCAAAAATTGGCGAAAATATTGACAAAAAATTTTTTTTGGCGAAACCCCGATTCCCCACCCCCCCCCAAAAAAAAATCAGTGAAATCTCAATGAACTCCAGGAAAATAGTCTTGCTGTCACGAAAATTTTGGCGAAAAACAAAAAAATATTCTGTAAAATCTTAAATAACTCAAGGAAACTAGCATAACGGTCTTGAAATTTTAGGAAAATGTAGCAAGCATTACTATATATCTTGGCGAAATATCAAATAATATTCAGTAAAATCTCCAGGAAAATAGTCTTGAAGTATTGAAATTTTAAGAAAAGGTAGCGGGCCTTCCTATCTACCTTTGTTTTACAAGTTTTTGTGATTGGCCAAAAATTGGTGAAAATTTTGGCAAAAAACTAAAAGAACTTCCTTAAAATCTTAACTAACTCTTGAAATTTTAAGTAAATTTTTTCTATTTGGCTATTGCTTTTTTGTGATTAGAAAAAACATCGGCGTAAATTTTGGCGAAAAATCAAGAAAATTTCAGTAAAATGTTAATGAACTTCAGGAAAATAGCCTCATTGCCTTGTTATTTTCAGTAACAGATGCACACATTACTACCTAAGTAGCCGTTAATATTTGTTACTTATTTTGGCCATTCGCGAAAATGTATTTTTATTTATTCATTTATTTTTCTCTCTCTTTTTTTTGCTATGTCTTAACTAGCTCCAGGAAAATAGTCTTACTGTCTTAAAGTTTTAAGTGAAGGTAGCAGGCGCTACTACCTACCTTGATATTGCCCCTGGGTATTACTTTTTAGCGATTTGTCAAAAATTGGCGGAAATTTTGACGAAAACCCAAAAAAATTTCACCAAAATGTTAAATAACTCCAGGAAAATAGTATTACTTCATGACATTTTAAGAAAAGATAGCAAGCGTTACTATCTATCTGGCTGTTACTTTCTTTTTTGATTAGGTAAAAAAATTGGCGCAAATTTGGCGAACCCCGCTCCCCATCTTCCCCTTGACGATCATGACGAAAATTTTGGAGAAAAATCTCCTCTCTGTTCTGGCGATTTGCCAAAAATTGGCGGAGATAATGGCGAAAAGCTTAATGGTTTTTTTGGTTCAATCTTAACTAGCTCTCTGAAAATAGTCTTAACGTCTTCACACTTTAGGTGAAGGTAGCAGGCGTTACTACATGCCTGGATACTACTTTTCTTTACTGATTGTCCAAAAATTGGCCTGGTGGTCTTATCACATCAATAGAGGAGAATTCGTCGTCTGTATGTACGTATATATGTATGTAAACTTTTACTTAAAATGCTTCTTCTCCTTCAGTTTTGATGGGATTCCTTTCAAATTTTGTACGAACGTTCTCTAGGTAGGCCTCTCTTGAAAAACAATTTTTGCGACCCGCCAAAAATTGGCTCAATGGAGACCTTTTAAAAGTTTTCGGTTTGCCAGTTTTCAAAATGCTTCGTCCACAATTTTGATCATAATGGTTTAATGGTTTTTTTGTTTTAATCTTAATTAGCTCTGTGAAAATAGTCTTAACGTCTTCAAATGTTAGGTGAAGGTAGCAGGCGTTACTACATGCCTTGATACTACTTTTCTTTACTGATTGTTCAAAAATTGGCCTGGTGGTCTTATCACACCAATAGAGGAGCATCCGTCGTCTGTATGTACGTATGTATGTATGTATGTATGTAAACTTTTACTTAAAATGCTTCTTCTCCTTCAGTTTTGATGGGATTCCTTAAAAATTTTGTACGAACGTTTTCTAGGTAGGCCTGTCTTGAAAAAAAAATTTTGCGCCCCGCCAAAAATTGGCTAGAAGTTTTCGGTTTGCCAATTTTCAAAATGCTTCTTCGTAAACAATTTTGATCATATTGTCTTGAAATTTTGTGTGAATATTTTCTAGGTAGGCTTCTTTTGAAAAATTACTTTTTTGGTCGATCCGCCAAAAATTGGCCAAATTGTAGGCATGTTTAAGTTTTTGGCATCTAATTTTCAAAGTGCTTCTTCTCCTAGAATTTTGATCGGCTTCCTTTCCAGCTTTGTGCAATTGTTCTCTAGGTAGGCCTCTCTTGAAAAATTACTTTTTTGGCGACCGCTAAAAATTGGCTTATTGGAGTTTATTTTTTGTTGCCAATTTGTCAAAATGCCTGTTCTCGAACGAATTTGATCAGATTTTCTTAAATTTTGTAGAATGTTCTTCACATAGATCTCTCTTAAAAATGTTTTTTGGCCAAATGGGAGGCATTTTTTAAATTTTTTGGCGTCAAATTTTCAGTATCCTTCTGTAACAATATTGATTGAATTCGTTTCCAATATTGCACGGTTGTTCTCTAGGTAAGCCTCTCTTGAAAAGTTACTTTTTTGTGATCCGCCAAAAATTGGCAAAATTGACGATTTGATTGTTGCCAATTTTGAAATTTCTTCTTTTCATACAATTCTGAGAAGATTTCCGTTACGAATTTTGTACGAATGTTCTTTTTGGTAGGCCTTTTTTTGCTTTTTTTGGGGGGGAGGGAATTATGGGTTTAGTCGGGGTGACATTTGTGTTTGCTTACAAAACAAGAAACTAAGTAGGTGTCGAATGAAAGTGTGTAATATAAGCCTGCACTTTTGTGTGCACTAGCCGCTCTAGTTTTTTATGTAAATTTCAAAATGCATGTCCTCCTACACTTTTGATTCGATAGCATTGATTTTTGGCATGAGGCATCCCTAGGGCGTCGTAAATACGACTTGTGCTTTTTGGTCGATCAGGTGATTTTTTTATTTTTTGGGAATTTGTGGAGAAAGATTTTGAAGGGCATCTCCTACATGTTTGATCCTATGTCATTTATTTTTGGTATGAGGCATCTCTTTTGCTTTTTTAGTCGATCGAGTATAAGGCTTGTGCTTTTTAAGTCGATCGAGTATAAGGCTTGTGCTTTTTTAGTCGATCGAATATAAAGCTTGTGCTTTTTTAGTCGATTGGACAATTTTTGCATATTTTAAAAAACTTTTGATAAAAATTTCAAAATAATTCAAAATGCATCTCCTACATTTTCGATCCTATTTCATTTTTTTTCATTTTTTTAATGTGAGGCATTTCTCAGGGTTATGAAAAATATTTGTGCTTTTTAGTGGATCGGACAATTTCGGTATTTTGAGGGAAGTTTTGAAGAAAAACTTCAAAATGCATTCCACCCACAATGCATTATCCGATTTCATTTATTTTTGGTGTGACGCATCCTTAAGGGGTATGCATACGGCTTGTGCTTGTCGCTCGGACAATTATTGTTTTTGGGGAAATTTTTGAAGAAAAAACTTCAAAATGTATTTCCTCCTACACTTGTTATCCGATTTCATTTTTTTTGGTATGAGGAAAGCTTAGGTGGGTTGGGCATATGACTTGTGCTTTTTTGACTCGATTTGAGAATTTTTGATTTTGGGGTGAATTTTTAAAATAAACATGCACACTTGTCCAAAATAAACACCGCGCATCAACGCAAGTAAACATGCGCACTGGTTCGAAATGTCAACCGCGCATCAACTCAGTCTGAAGAAACATGCGCACTTGTCCAAAATGAGAACCGCACATCAACGCAAGTAAAATAAACATGCGCATTGATCTGAAATAAGAACCGCGCATCGACGCAAGTTAAATAAACATGCGCATTTGTTCGAAATTCGAACCGCGCATCGACAAAAATAAAATAAACATGCGCACTAGTCCGATATCTGAACTGCGCATCCACGGAAGCTGAATAAACATGCGCACTGGTCCGAAATGCAAACCGCTCATCAACGCAAATGAAAGAAACATGCACACTGGTTCCAAATACGAACGGCGCTTCGACACAAGTTAAATAAATATGCGCACTGGTCCGAAATGCGAACCGTGCATCGGTGCAAGTTAAGTTAACATGCGCTCAGGCCCGAAGTGTCAACCGCGCATCAACGGAAGTAAAATAAACTTAGGTACTGGTCAAAAATAAGCACCCCACATTAACAAGTTAAATAAGCATGCGCACTGGTCCAAAATGCCAACCGGGCATTAACGCAAGGTAAATAAACATGCGCTCTGATCCAAAATAAGCAACCAACATGCGCACTGGTCCCAAATGCGAACCGCCCATCAACGCAAGTTTAATAAATGTGCTCTCTGGTTCGAATTGGCAACCGCGCATCGAAATTAAATAAACATGCTCGCTGCTCTAAAATAAGAAACGCGCATCAACGAAAGTTAAATAAACATGGACAGTGGTCCGAAATGTGAACCGCATATCAATGCAAGCTAAATAGACATGCGCACTTGTCCGAAATTGGAACCACTCATCAACGGAACTTGAATAAACAGGTTCACTGGTCCGAAAATGCGAACCGCGTATGGACGCAAGTTAAATAAACATGCGCACAGGTTAGAAATGTGAACGGCGTTTCGACGCAAATTAAATAAACATGCACACTGGTCCGAAATTCGAATCGTGCATCGAGACAAGTGCATGCGCACTAGTCCGAAATGCGTACCGCTCATAAATATGCGCGTTGGTTCGAAATGCGAAATCAGCACCCCCAAAAGGCACATGTAGATGTCTTGGTTGTTACGTATATAAAATATGAACCGGATCCGCTCACTAGTTTCGGAGATATCGCCTTGAAACCGAAGTAGACATTGAGATCCGAATTTTGGGATTCTAAGTCCAAATACAAATCCAGATGGGCTTCGATCCGATGGCACAGCTAGATGTCTAGGTTGTTACGCATATCAAATATGAACCGGATCCGCTCACTAGTTTCGGAGATATCGCCTGAAAACCAAAGTACACGTTGAGATCCGGATTTTGGGATTCTAAGTCCAAATACAGATCCAGATCGGCTTTGATCCGACCAAAACCCCCAAAAGGCACATCTAGATATCTTGATTGTTACGCATACCAAATATGAACTAGATCCGCCCACTAGTTTCAAAGATATCGTCTGGAAACAAAACTGGCGACAGACAGACGGACAGACGGACGGACAGAATGCGTTTCCATATCGCCCGCCTCCGTCAGGACGGCATAGGTTCTTTGGGAGGAATCACCGCATTTCTTCGTTCCGTTACCGCCCTCCTCAACTTGGCCAGTCCCCAACCAGTAAGGTACGGTTCCGCCACGGTCTGCCTGCTTCGTAGGATGCGTGGGGCTTAGGGGTGCCTCAACCTGACAAGCGGGTCGTCAATACAAGTACCCGAGAAGAAAAGAGTACTACGTTTGGTACCTGGAATGTTCGGACATTGTGTCCGGGCATAAACACCGACGTGGACAAAATCCAAGATGTAAGACGGCAATCATTGCAGAGGAGCTTGACAAGCTAATTGTGAACATCGCTGCACTTCAGGAAACGAGACTTGCAGAAACAGGCTCATTACGTGAAGCAAACTACACCTGGTGCGGCAAATCCCCAGATGAACCGCGACAACATGGTGTTTTCCCTGTCGTAAAAACCACCTTCTGGACTAGATCGAGACGCCTGTTGCTATATCTTGCCACCATATTCGCCTTCGTCTCTCCCTTCACTCAGGCTCTGTCAACATTTTTGGAGCTTATGCACCAACGCTCATTAAAGTCCGGATGTCAAAGACGAATTCTACGATGCCCTGTCTGTCGTCATTAATCAAATACCACAAAGAGTGAGAAATTCGTTCTCTTGGGGAATTTAAATGTTCGTGTCGGATCAGGTAATCAAGCATGGTATTGGCAACGTGAACGAAAACGGCCAGCGTTTACTGGAACTCTATGCTCAGTTCCAGCTGTGTCTCACCGGGACGTACTTTGCCAGAAAACACAGCCACAGAGTGTCATGGGGACACCAACGCTCTGGTCACTGGCACTAGCTTGACCATATCATCACGAGGAGAGAGTACCTACCTGACGTTAACCACACCCGCACTTTTCATAGTGCAAACTGCGATACAGATCATTTACTTGTTGAAAGTAAATTCAGGCTAGTTCACAAGAAAATATTCAGTACTACATGACTCCAAACCAAAAATTAACGTCATATATTCCAAGGAAATGAGAAATGTATTCAACTTAACTCTGTCATCTCCCCCCCGTGGGGCGGGGGGAATCTTAAGAATACAGTCACTGCGTTCTGTTCCTTGTAAGGCGTAAGAGGCGGCTAATCGGAATTTCTTTCTTTCTAAAGATGATAGGGAAAACGGCTATCCATCTATGTAGTTGAGCCCACTTGGAAAAGCGGTCCTCAAGCGTTGAATCCAGTTCGAGTGGATTCAAAGCTTGAGGACGCTTGAGGACCGCTTTTCCAAGTGGGCTCAACTACATAGATGGATAGCCGTCTTCCCTATCATCGTGGGTATTAAAATGCTTAGCCTCGTCAATCATATGAATCTACTGCATTTTCTGCCCACGGGTCTTCACCTTATATAACTTGATTGGTGTAGTACTTAGAACACTGAGAACTGTTCGACTTAAGGTTGATGCCTAGTAGCGCTATCTCCCTGTGGGACACATTGTGACTAATGTGACAATTAGTTACGAGAAAATCGTTTAACATTGATTTTAAGACTCTGTGAGTCAAGACAGCCAATGAAAATCCCTATTCACTAAGCCTGATGAGTACGAAACATACGAAACCGCTCTCTGGCACAGCAATATAAATTGATTGCAGTATAAACTGCATTCAAAATATTTATCAGTTTGAATATTGTTGGTACTAATTATCAAGACTGATCGAACAATAGCCTTGTGACGTTTTACGTAAGTCCACGTCACCACGTAACCAAACTGTGCTCCGTACTAAGCAGCGTTCTCATCGAATGAGATCGTATTCGTATCTCGAGCGGTCGCTGTGATAAGTACGATCCAAATTAATCTTAGCCTCGTCCGATTTTTATTTATTGAACAAATTGTGCTGCTTACTTGCAACAGTTTCTAGGAAGACGGCAGTCCCCTTTTGAAGTTACTTTTCTGGCGATCCGCCAAAAATTGTTCAAATGATTGACAGTTTTTAATTTTTGTCGCCTAAGTGTCAAACTGCTTCTTCTCCCACAGTTTTCATTGGATTAGTTTCTAATTTTTTACTGTTGTTCTGTCTTGAAAAACTACTTTTTTTATGATTCACCAAAATTGGTTAAATGGGGGGGGGGGGGCTTTTCACTTTTTTTGGTTGGCAATTTATTTTTAAAATGCTTCTACTCCCACATTTTGGGTCCAGATTATCATGAAATTTTGTACGAATGTTCTCTATGGAAGCTTCTCTGAAAAAATTAGCTTTTTTGGCGATTCGCCAAAAATTGGCTATTTGGGGGGGGGGGCATTTAAATTTTTTTGTTGCCTGTTTTCACAATGCTACTTTTCCCACAACTTGGATCAGATTTTCTTGAAATTTTCTACGAACGTTCCTTAATAAGGCCTCTCTTGAAAAATAACTATTTTCTGGCGATCAGTCGAATATTGGCCAAATTGGGGGAATTTTTTTAATTTGTTGGCTCCCAAATTTTCAAAATGCTTCTTTTCCGACAACTTGGATTGGATTCCTTTCCAATTTTATACGATAATTCTTTTGATATTTATCTCTTGTCAGATAACTTTTTTTGCCGATCTGCCAGAAATTGACTATATCGGGAGCGTTTATAATTTGATGGTTGCCAAATTTTCAATATGCTTCTTCTCCCACAATTTTGATCAGATTTTCTTGTAACTTTGTACAATGTTCTTTCACTAGGCCTTTCTTGAAATATTACTTTTTTGGCGACCGGCCAATTTTCAAAATTCTTCATTTCCTACAATTTGGATCAGCCAAAACGTCTCCAAAGCAAGATTTATCCGAGTGGAATCACGGACAAAACGCGCCCGGCGATAAAGTCTCGGGCCATAAGGTTCCCAAATAAATTTTAAGGCCAAAACGTCCCTACAGCTAAAAAACGTATAACTTAAATTAATGATTTCTAAGCTTTACCCCGGCCGTAAGGTCCTTGACGATAAGGTCCCAAATAAATTTACGGACAAAACGTCCCCAAATCTGACAAGGTACGATAACCTAAATTACCACTTTATTGATGTTAGAACGGCCATAAGGTACCCGGCTGTAATGTCCCCAGACACAAGGTCTCCAAATGAATTTAAGCCAAAACGCCCCCAAAGCACAATTTGACGTGGAATCCAGGACAACACATGCCCGGCCAAAAGGTCCCCCATAAGGTCATCAAATGAATTTAAGATCAAAAGTCCCCGAAGTAAAAAAAAGAGTATGTTATCCTAAATTAATACTTTATCAAGCTTTACACCGGCCATAATGCCTTGATCATAAGGTCCGCAAATGAATTTAGAGCCAAAACGTCTCCAAAGAAAAAAATCATATGATAACCCAAATAAATGCTTTATTAGCCCAGCCTACGCTACACGTAAGCAGGACTATACCTGTTGGTTTGCAGAAGGCGTCCGTTAGTTAGTTATTTGGTTAGTTAGTTGTTTATTTAGTAAACGTTTGTTTCAAAAGGCATCTCCCCCAACAATTTTGATCCGATGTCATTATATGTCTCCCAATAAGGGAGACATATATAGCATTTGGTGTGTCCGTACGTCCGCCTGTCCGCAGTGAGTTCTTATGAAATTAATGAATCGATTTTTCTCAAAACGTACATACTTATTGGGGTACATGGCTAGATGATGCTTGTGTTATTTTTTTCGTTCCTTCAAAAATTCTATTTTGGGCAAACTTTTGAACACGGGGGGAGGGGGAGTTTCGTGCATTTTTTTTTCACTTTGGCAGGCTATATCTCGAAACCATTTCGTTGGATAAGGCTCAGACGACGCAAGAAGGACACACATATAGTGCAAATGTATACTGCAAAGTTTCTTTTTCATTTCCGTTAAAAATGTGTTTTTGGCGAATTTTTAAATTTTTGATTTTTAACTTTTTTGAGCCCTATTGTTGCGATATCTCCGAAACAGTTTGTTGGATTAGGCTGAAACGTGGCAACAAGAATCCACATATAGTGCAAATGTTTACTGCGAAGTTTTTCTTCATTCCCCTTGAAATTGTATTTTTGGCGATTTTTTAAATTTTTGATTTTTAAGGTTTTTGGCCAGATTGCTGCGATATCTCCGAAACGGTTTCTTCGAGTAGGCTGAAAATTGGCAACAAGAACCCAAATATAGTGCAAATGTTTCCTGCGAAGTTTTTCTTCATTTACTGTAAAAATGTATTTTTGGCGATTTTTTTGACTCGCCAATGTTGTACTTTTAAGCAGGAAATTTTTTGATTGAAGGGCGGGGGAGACATATCCGTTTTTATTTTAACAAAAACACTGGCCAGTCTTGTTTATTTTTGGTATCCCTAGAGGGTCATGTATACGGTTCTTGCTTCTTGAGTGAATTAGAAAAAAATTTGAATTTTTGGGGGTATTTTTGAAAACAAATTACAATAAATCAAATTACAATAAAATAGCTTTGATCCGATGTCATTTACTTTCGGTGTGTCGCATTGTCAAAGGGTTGTACGTACGGCTTGTGATTTTCTCTACTCGATCAGAGAATTTTTGAATTTTGGGGGAATTTTTGTAAGAAAAAGCCCCTGAATGCATCTACTCCTACAGTTTTGAAATGCAAACCGCGCATCGACACAAGTTAAGTAAACATGCGCAATGGTCCGAAATAAGAACCGCGCATAAATAGGAGTTAAATGAACATACGCACTGCTCCGAAATGAGAACCGCGCATCGACGGGAGTCGAACATGCGCACTGGTTTAAAATAAGCACCGCGCATCAACGTAAGTTAAATGAACTTGTCCGAAATATCAACCGCGCATCGGCGCAAGTTGCATAAACATGCGCAGTGGTCCGAAATACGAACCGCGTGTCAACGCAGGTTAAATAAACATGGGCACTGGTCCAAAATAAGAACCACGCACCAACGCAAGTTAAATAAACATACGCAGTGGTCCAAAATGCAAGCCGCGCATCGACACAAGTTAAATAAACGTAGCACTAGTCCAAAATGCGAATCACTCACCACCGGAAGTTGAATAAACATGCACTTTTGTCCGAAATGCGAACCGCCTATCGACGCAAGTTAAATAAATGTGCGCACTGTTCTGAACCAAACATACGCACTGGTCCGAAATGCGAAACGCGCATCGACAAAAGTTAACTTAGCATGCGCTCTGGTAGGAAATGCCAACCGCGCAATTTAAGTAAACATGCGCAGTAGTCCAAAATAAGCACCCGGCATGAACGCAAGTTAAATAAATATGCGCTTTGGTCCAAAATGCAACCGCGCATCATCGGAAGTTAAATAAACATGCGCACGCCTCTAAAATAAACACCGCGCATCAATCCAAGGTAAATAAACATGCACAGTGGTCCGAAACGGGAACCGCGCATCAACGCCAGCTAAATAAATATGCTCAGTAGTCCGAAATACGAATCGATCGTCAACGAAAGTTGAATAAACATGCGCACTGGTCCGAAATAAGAACCGCGCGTCGACACCAGTGAAATAAAAATACACACTGGTCCGAAATGCAAACCGCACATCAACGCACGTTAACCAGACATGTGCATTGACCCAAAATACGAACCGCGCATCGACGCAAGTTACATAAACATGCGCACTGGTCTAAGATAAGAACCGCGCATCAGCGCAATTGAAAAAAAGCTTGCGCAGTGGTTCGTAAATTCGCATACGTAATCCCATGTGTTTGGTAGTATCACCATTCACTGGTCGTTTCTGTTCCTTGAAATAATTATGTAGTTCCGACAAATAGCACCGTGTATGGATACAATTTCGATATGTTGTTCGAAGATAACTCTGGTAGACTATTCAGTCAACCAGAGATACACAAGATCTGTTTCCCATTTTTCTGGGAAACAAATCCGTATGCATTTATCGGTTTGTGTTCGGGTCCGTCGCTAAATTAATTATTTATTAAAACTCTTTGCCTTGTCGTCTTTTGAAGTCCAATTTTTCAGGGAAATTCCCTTGTTCATGCACGCTAGAATTGGTCTTATTGCTTTTCATAAGCTGGAACTTTGTTCTCGTAATAACTTGTATAGTGTGACTACCACTTTTTGACAAGCTTACTACTTACAAGCTCAGTAGATCTCGACTGGTCACAATGTCCCTGGATATTTTTGTTTGTTTGGCGACTCGAAAAATATTGGCCGACACACATGACTATTACTTTTTTTTTGGCGATTCGCCAAACATTGGCGGATAAATTGGCGATAAACCATTTTTCCATTAAAATCTTGACTGCGCCACCCTTTCTGTCTTGAAATTTGTGTTACAGGCTGTACTTATATGTCATCTTCTGTCTTTAGTTATGGCAAGCAACTCCCCAGATAGCAGTCCCACATGGGGACTATGCATAATATATGTGGGTATTCCCCCGTACCCACGCATAAATAATGTGTATTTTGTTGGGGAATTCCCACGTAGTTACGTGGGATTTAGGAGAATTTGAGACTCTTTCCGATGTGTAATATGCACCTGTGAACCCATGCATTTTATACGCATATATTTCCATGCATTTTATATGTGGGAATTCCCACGCATATTAAGCATGGAATTTTAAAGGGACGACCCACCCTGGACATACACGATAACTCCATCGAATACACAGACATGTACCTTTATAACTATAGTTCATTTATAAAGTACTCTTTTAAGGAATTTTAAGCATAAAAATTTTAGTGAAATTGGTATTTCCATGTCTAACTTTCTATTATACTTAGAAAAAAGGCAGCCCTCCACCAAAATATGCAGATGTAGCAAAATTTAAATATATTATCGCTCAATGGCGGCTGTTTCCGGTCTGCGATAATAAGCCCACATTGCCAGACTGCGCATAATATACGTGTATTTTACATGGGAATGCCCATATGGGAAATCCCACGTAAAATATACGTGTAATACACAAATGACTTCTAATGAAATTTTACGTGGGAATTCAAAAGTATAATATACATATAATATGCGTTAATTACCCATGCATTTTAGAAGTGGGCAATTCTACGTATATTATACAGTGGAATGCCCACGGTGGGCATTACGCGGGAAAAACCATGCAGTTTATGCGTGTATCTACCCGTGCATTCTATACGTGGGAAGGCCTATGTATACTATATGTAGAGTTTACACGGAAATCACACCGTGGGAATGTCCACGTATATTACACATGTTTTCTATGTGGCCCTGCCAACGTCCCACATTCCCACGTAAATCCCACCTAAAAACAACGCGCCTTATACGTGGGACGAAAAATTATGCTAACTGGGTCACCATGTTTGCACCAAAATGCTCCCCCTTGCCCTCTCTCCACCAAGCTGAATCATCTATTGCACAGTTATGAGTGATGCCTTGTCGCTGTCAGAAAAGACTAGGAGGAAACCTGTTTGTAGCGACCACCTTCAAAACCCAAATAAGAAGACCAGTAAATCCTTTGTAGTGACCGTATTCTAGACCAGGAGAAAAAGACACACAATAAACGTGTTTGTTGCGATCACCTTTCAGACTCGGATAAAAGAACAAACAGTAAAACCTGCCTGTCTTGACCACCTTCCAAATCTGAATAAAAAACGCAGTAAAACCTTTGTATTGAATAACTCTCAGACCTTAAGAGACGTTAAATAATGTCTGTTTATAACAACCACCTTTAAGACACAGCCTGTCGTGACCACCTTTTGGACAAGGATAAAAAAGACGCGTAGAACCTCTGTAGTGACCAGCTTCCAGATCCGGATAAAAAGGACGTACAGTAAAATCTGTTTATAGTTACCTTCCTGCAGACCTGGATAAAAAAGCGTTACAACAGAAACCTGTTCATAGTAACCACCTTCCAGTCCCTGATAAAAAGTGTACAGTAAAACCTGTTTAATTACCACCTTCCAAACCCGGATTAAAAGAAGTACAGTGAATCTGTCTGTATTGATCACCTTCCAGATCCATATAAAAAGACATACAGTAGAACAGGTACCACCTTCCAGACCGGGATAAAAAACCACATTTCACATTTCTACACCTAGAAAAAGAGGATTAAAATACCGGCAAATCCGGTTACGTATCTCCCGCCTCCCTCCGCTCCTGCCTTCAAAGGTGGGTTTTACGTAACCCGACGTCTGGTAAATCTGTTATATTTATTCATGTATATTTATACAAGGTAAAATGTGAATAAGCACGAAATTGTGCAAATGAAATTTCGTAAAACTGTCTGAGGAAACATTGGTTTTTGTTTTCAAAAGCAAAAAGGCAAAGGCGGGTAATAACACTGTTTGACTTGACACGTTCGGGTACACTGTTGAAGGTATGCACTGACCGCTCTAGGCATTATTAACTTAGTAGCTAAGCAGGTGTGACCGTTTTTGTTTCTTTTTTTTGAAAGCTTTGCAAGTATTTTGATTAGGGCCGCGGGGAGTGCCAGTTCAGTGAATACTGTTTCTACCGTCACGCCTATCCGGACGGCCGGATAGCGTCTCCGAGACCACGCCGCCGGCGCCGACGCCGGGATCGCGACGGCGACTTGGAAACTATGGATCAGGTACTTTTGTGGGACTTCCTGGAAGAGCGGGAGAACAGCTCTGACGTCACGAGCTTATCAGATATATTCCTGAGGCTGCATCTGCTTGAGCTTTTAGTGGATTCCGACAATTCGGATTCCGATATCGATCCGGAAGACTTTTAAGAAGACCTGCTTGGTTAGCGATTTGTGTGTGTTAATTGTCAAAATCTGATCATGTTTTTGTCCTTGTCATAATAAATACGAGAAAATTTTGAACCCCACTTTCTCTACCCTCCTTAAACTTCAATTGTTTTGAAATCTAGCAGGAATGTTCACTGGGTAATCCTCCACACAGCTTGATTTTTTATGCCCCGACCTGAGTAAGGTCAGTAGGGACAATATGTTTTTGACTGGTCCGTCTGTCAGTCCGTCCCTCATTCTGTGCGTCACGCTATGATTGTGAACACCATATCTCAAGGTCTACTAATCAGATTTCAGCCAAACCTGGTGTGCATATTCTTTGTGTAATGCCCTAGAGCTGATTAGGTTTTGGTGACCTTGCGTCATTGTTCAAGGTAACTACGATTTTCACATGGGATTTCCCATACCAAGTTATTTGTGAAAACTATATATCAAGATTCACTGGTCGGAACTTTACAATTTCCGTTCAGTTTTTATTTAGTCTTCATGTGGGAGGTCTAGTGCGTTAATTATCATTTTTGTGGTTGAAAAATGTATCCAGACAATTGATGTTCTAGGAATCCCTGTTCCCTAAACCATATGGCAGTTCGGTCAGGACTTTCTTGTTCCAACAGACACACTTCCAGTTTTCTTAGCCGCAGCTTCTTACAGAAACAGGGGTTATAGCAGTCGTTGAAAGTATGTGCGTAGACATGGTTTTAGGTTGAAAAATCATGCACGCTAGAATTGGTCTTATTGCTTTTCATAAGCTGGAACTTTGTTCTCGTAATAACTTGTATAGTGTGACTACCACTTTTAGGTTTTAGGTTGAAAAATCGTGTCCCCTCCTAGATTTTTAGCCTGAATATCTACCTGGCTGTTAATTCTTTTTGTGATTGGCCAAAAAGTTGGCGAAAAACCAAACAATTATCAGTAAAATCTTATCCTACAGTATAACCTGTTTAATGACAACTTCCAAACCCTGATAAAAAGACGTACAGTAAACCTGTCTGTATTGATCAAATTCCAGACCCATACAAAAAGATATAAAGTAAAACCTGTTCGCAACGACCACCTTCCAGATTGGGATAAAAAAAGACCACATTTCACATTTCTACACCTGTGCCTGAACCTGTATAGGAAAAGAGGATTAAAATACTCACACGTCCGGTTACATATCTTCCTCCTGCCTCCGCCCCTGTTCCCTTCAAAAGTGGATTTTACGTAGCCCGACGTCTGGTAAATCTGATATATTTATTCAGGTTTATTTATATAAGGTAAAACGTGAAATAGCACAGAATTGTCAAAATAAAATTTCGTAAAGCTGTCTGGGAAAACATTGGTTTTTTGTTTGCAAAAGAAAAAGGTGGGTAATAAAAGTGCTTGACACGTTCGGGTACACTGTTGTGAGTGTGCACTGTTTCTTTATACAGGGGCCCCGCGTTAATTATGTCTCCCCGACCAAGGGGAGACATATAGTGTTTGTATGTTCTCTCTCTCTCTCTCTCAGTGTTGCCACATCATCCTTTTTTAAAAGGATTATCCTTTTTTTTCAAAAAGCCCGATTTTATCCTTTTTTTATCCTTAAATACTTTTTTTTATACTTTTTTTTAATTTTCATCCTTTTTTAATACTTTTTTTTCGCTTTTCATCCTTTTTTTTTTTTGATATTTTTTTTTTAATTTCTTTTTTCGTTCAAAATATCATTTTTTCCTAATTAGTTATATGTTTTTTTTCTGCAAAATTTTTTCTCACCCTAGTCATAACCCATGATTAGGCCATAACATTAACCGCGCTTACACTGTATGTGTATGTAATTTCCAACTTTTTTGTAGCGTCTATTGTTAAAATCAATACATCTGTAGAGAAAGGGTATTTTTTTCATGGAATTGAAACATATATTCTGTAAACGTATTCAATGTCTTATCACACTGTAAAATATCCAGTATTCTAAATGATGTTGAGTAGTTTTTAGGCCCCAACCCTTCGGATTGGGGCCTGTAGGTTTGGGGTGTCCGTCCGTCCGTCAGTCGAGCCGTCCGTCCGTCATCGCTTTATACCCCTATGAATTTGGGGGGCGGTTGGGGCCTGCGTGTGTTTAACAAATACTTACTTCTTATTTCTTGAATGATTTTCAATAACTTCATTCTGTAAGTTTGAGTTGCATGTCCCTAGGGGCCATCGATAAAGTACGTACGCACCTTTTTAGCCCAGCTTACGTAAGCTGGGGTATTCCTATCGGTTTGCGGGTGGCGTCCGTTAGTTAGTTAGTTAGTTGTTTATTTAGTAAACTTTGTTTCAAAATGCATCTCCTGCAATTTTGATCCGATGTCATTTATTTTTGGTGTGAGGCACCCCTAAAGGGTCGTGCATACGGCTTTGGCTTTTCTAGTCGATCCGGTGATTTTTGAATTTTTGGCGAATTTTTGAAGAAAAAAGTTTAAAATGTATCTCCTCCTACATTTTTGACCCGATGTCATTTATTTTTGGTGTGAGGCCCCAAAAGGGTCGTGCATAGGGCTTGTGCTTTTTTAGTCGATCGGATAATTTTTGGGGAATTTTTTAAGCAAAATTCTCGAAAATAATTCATAATGCATCTACTCCTACAATTTTGAGTCAATGTCATTTATTTTTGGTGTGAGGCATCTCGAAGGGGTCATGCATACGGCTTGTGCTTTTCTAGTCGATCGGGTGATTTTTGTATTTGAATTTTTTAAGCAAAAATCTCGAAAATAATTCAAAATGCATCTACTCCTACAATTTTCAGTCATTGTCATTTATTTTTGGTGTGAGGCATCTCGAAGGGGTCATGCATACGGCTTGTGCTTTTCTAGTCGATCGGGTGATTTTTGAATTTTTTGTGAATTTTTGAATAAAGCATTTTAAAATGTATCTCCTCCTACATTTTTGACCCGATATCATTTATTTTGGTATGAGGCACCCCTAAAGGGTCATAGATAAAGCTTGTGCTTTTTTAGTCAATCGGGTGATTTTTGAATTTTTAGCGAATTTTTGATGAAAAAATTTTAAAATGTATCTCCTCCTACATTTTTGACCCGATGTCATTTATTTCCCGATATATGAGGCACCCTAAAGGGTCATACATACGGCTTGTGCTTTTTTAGTCGATCGGGTGATTTTTGAATTTTTGGGGAATTTTTTAAGAAGAAAAATTTAAAATGTATCTCTTCCTACATTTTTGATCCGATGTCATTTATTTTTGGTATGAGACACCCCTAAAAGGTCGTGCGTACGGCTTGTGCTTTTTTAGTCGATTGGACAATTTTTGTATTTTTAGGGAATTTTTGAAGAAAAACTTCAAAATGCATTTACTCCAACAGTTTTTATCCGATTTCATTTATTTTTTGTATGAGGCATCCTTAGGTGGGTCGGGCATACGGTTTGTGCTATTTGACTCCTACAGCAGGCAAACACAACGTAAATGAACTTGCGCAGTAGTCAGATTTAACAACCGGACATCGACGCAAGTTACATAAACATGCGTAGTAGTCCAAAATAAGCACTGCGCGTTGATGCAAGTTCAATAGACATGCGCATTGGTCCGAAATGTGAACCGCGCATCGACGGAAGATAAATAAACATGCGAACTGGTCCAAAATAAGCACCGCGCATCAACGCAAGTTAAATAAACATGCGCACTGGTCCGAAAAAAGAACCACGCATCGAAGCAAGTTGAATCGACATGCCCAGTGGTCCGAAATGCGAACCGCACATCAACGCATGTGCACTTTGTCCAAAATAAGCACCGCGCATCAACACAAGTTAAATAAACATGCGCAGTAGTCCCAAATGCGAACCGCGCATCAACGTAAGTTAAACAAACATGCGCACTTGTCCGAAAAAAGAACCACGCATCGACGCAAGTTGAATAGACATGCGCACTGGTCCGAAATTCGAACCGAGTATCAACGCAAGTTAAAAAAAACATTCGCAATGGTCCGAAATTCGAACTGCTCATCAACGCAAGTTAAATAAACATGCAAACTGGTCCGAAATGCGAACCGCGTATCAAGGCAACCTAAGGAAACCTGTGCACTTGTCCAAAATAAGTACCGCTCAACAACGCAAGTAAAATGAACATGCGCGTTGGCTGAAATAAGAACCGCGCATCGACGGAAGTTAAATAAACATGCGCACTGGTCCGAAATAAGAACCGCACATCAACACAAGGTAAATAAAGATGCGCACTGATCCGAAATCAGAACCGCACATCGACAAAAGGTAAATAAACATGCGTGCTGGTCGGAATTGTGAACCGCGCATCAACGCAAGTGAAATAAACATGTGCACTGTTCCATAATGGGAGCCGAGCATCAACGCAAATTCAATAAACATGCGCACTTGTCTGAATAAGAACTTAGCATCGAGGCAAGTTACATAAATATGCGCACTGATCCGAAATGCGAGCGTTGTTCGAAGGTATCTATGGCAGACTATCCAGTCTACCAGAGATACAAAAATTTGTTTCCCATTTTTCTGGGAAACAAATCTTTGTATGCATTTATCGGTCTATGTTCTGGTCCGGTGCTAAGTCAATTACTGAGCTAGCCTTTTGCCGTCTCATCTTTTGAAGCCCAAATTTTCAGGGAAATTCCCCTGCTTATGCACGCTGGAATTGGCCTTATTTCTTTTCGTAAGCTGGGACTTTGTCTTTGGACAAACTTTTTTTTTTTAGACCAGCCGACCATGTCGGGCTGGTCTTATCACATCAATAGAGGGGTGTCCGTCGTCTGTATGTACGTATGTACGTGTGTAAACTTTTACTTAAATTAAAATGCTTCTTCTCCTTCAGTTTTGATCGGCTTCCTCTCAAATTTTAAACGAATGTTCTCCAGGTAGGCCTCTCTTTAAAAATTGTTTTTTGGCGATCCGCCAAAAATTGGCTAAATGGGGGGCATTTAAAATTTTTCGTTTGCCAATTTTCAAAATGGTTCTTCTCCCACAATTTTGATCGGATTCCTTTCCAATTTTGAACATTTATTCTCTAGGTAGGCCTGTCTTAAAAAATTACGTTTTTTGGCGACCCGCTAAAAATTGGCCAAATGGGGGCATTTAAAAATATTTAGTACAAATTTTCAAAACTTTTCTTTTGGCACAATTTGACCGGATTCCTTTATAAATTTGTAAAGTACAATCGGGTATGCAAACTTTTTTTAATCGCTGTGAAAACGAGCTTTATAAATTACAGGGTTCGCGTTGGTGGGGTTTTTGTCCACTTTTTGGGCATTTTTTACGAAATGACTCACTTTTTTGGAACCCACAGAGTTTTTCTGGACCTAACTGAGTCACACTTTCCCTTTTTGACTCATTTTCCTGAGAACCCAGCGCGCACCTTGTAAATTACAAAACAAATGATACAATATGATTAACATTAATGTTTTCTCGATCTTCAGCAAAATATGAATTATCCTTTTTTTCATACTTTTTTTTCTCAAATTTATCCTTTTTTATCCTTTTTTTTATCCTTTTTTTTCTTGACGACTCCGTGGCAACACTGCTCTCTCTCTCTCTCTCTCTCTCTCTCTCTCTCTCTCTCTCTATGTGTGTGTGTGTGTGTGTGTGTGTGTGTGTGTGTGTGTGGATGCGGCTTCGTCGGGAAACAAGACGAATTGGTGTGTATCACGTTGCAATGTTAAAGTGAAACGGACCGAATTTAGGTTCGTTTCGCATTTTGGTCGGGTCGTCCGTTTCGCAAATCTGTGTAAGGGGTTCATTTTGCAAAACAGGACGTGCTCTTTCACCTGAGACCACATGCCTATTTCGCAGAAATTTACAGAGACTTTCAAAATTTCTGTGTAAAATAGTTCTCACACCAACATATAGGTGGCTACCTACCATGAACTCTGTGTGAGAAAAGCACGTGGAACTAGAGCCAGTCAGAAGGCGTACACATCTTTCGATCTGTGTGAAATCTATTTTTATATCACATTTCAGCCAATCAGGTGCTAGCACATGTGTCAGGGGAGCGCGACCACGTGTTGGAATGGACCCGGCCCCGGGTGGTTGTCTACTTTTTGGCCTACATTTTAGTAGATTCTGGGGTGGCATATCCGTATAATTGTATTTAAAACAGGAAGAATAATATCGCAAATACGTCTTAAAGTTATTTATTGTTTTGTTTGTAGCCTATAAATATCAAAAATCAAAGTTAAAGTTGAGGGTAAACAAGGCAACACCCCTTTTGGTAGTGGACGATAATACCAGAAAGTTTCCACTTCATTTTTTAAAGTACATATTTTTGTTTAACTGAAGCAAAGTGTCACATATTTTATTAAGCAATCGTTAGAGTTTGTTATTCTTCGTAGATTCTTGTTTTTTTTTAACCAAGTCATTTGTTTGACATGTTATTCTCGGTTTCTTTATGTAAGCCGGTCTGTTTCGCAAGCCTCATGTACGCGTGTTGTGTGTGAATTGCAGTCACTGTAAACTCTCAGTGCAATTTATAACTTCTTGTTGTGCGAACAGGCGTGTTTCGTGTCCGTTCATGCCTTATTTACACTCAATCTTTCTGTGGCTAGCGCTGAAATTGACTTAATCTGTCATTACTTGATGCAATTAAACTTGAGTGCTGTGTTCTCCAAATTCTCCCAAGTTCGCCTGGTTTCGCTGTGTAGAGGCAGATTCTTGTGTGATGCCATTTATATTTTTGGGGTGTACAAGCGTGTGGCATGTGCGTACAAGTCTAATATACACTCAGTCTTTCCGTCAATATCACTTGAAGAGTTGAGTTTTGTTTCTCACTGCTTGGTGACCGCAATCTTAACTGTGCTGCCTTCTTTTTCAAATTCTTCTTATTTCACTTTGACTGAATGTAATACTTCAAAAGTGCATTGTCGCTTTAGCGCAAGTAGAGGGGTGCACCGCCCCCACTCCCACCCCTTCCTGTAACAAAAGCAAAATGCAATGGTACAGCCTGTTAGTCGGAAAAAATGTTAAAACCGTTAAACTTAAGATTTTTGTAGGCGAGAACCCCCCCTCCCCTCTAATAAACAACCACTGCGAAATTGGTAGCTGATAAACGCATTAAAATCGGTTTATTTTGCTCATTGCAGGACGCAATCCTTCAAAAATATATTGCTTTATTAGTGTAGCTAGTGGGAGACAATGACGTGCAACACCTCCCCCCTCCCTTTATAAAAAATGTCGCATTAACTGAGTTTCATATCTCACTGCTTGTTGGCCTTAACTTGAGTGTGCTGTATTCGCAACATTTTCTCAAATTCGACTTGATTCGCCCAGTAGATGTAGTTATTACTCTGTGCCATTTGTATCTTTCTGTGGGGGGTTTGCAAACGTGTTTTATGTGTTTCAAGTCAAATTTACCCCAGTCTATCTGTTAATATCGCTTTAACTTAGTTTAACTATCTCACTGTCCTTAATCTCGAGTGTGCTTTATTAAAAAAAAGCAGAGAGAGAGAGAGAGAGAGAGAGAGAGAGAGAGAGAGAGAGAGAGAGAGAGAGAGAGACAGACAGACAGACAGACAGACAGACAGACAGACAGACAGACAGAGAGAAATCGATTCGTTTCACATTGACTTTACGTTTTGACACACCAAAACGGCTTTTTTTAGCCAAAAATTGTAGTATTTGTACTGTTAAATTGGTGCAACAACGAGGTTGGGGGCATTCGGGGTAAACCCCACCCTTTCCTAAAAAAAGCGAAATGCACTGGTAAAGTCTAGAAGTGAAAAAAATATATATTAACACCGTTAAACCTAGACATTTTTCTCGCCAGATCTTCCTCCCCCCTCCTCCCTCCTCTCTTGCACACGCCAACTGCGAAATTGGTAGTTGATAAACGTACTAAAAACGGCCTGCTTTATTGACTGCAGGACGCAATCCTTCAATCATGTTTTGCTCCATTGGTGTAGCTAGGAGAATACAATGACGGGAAAATCTCCCCCCTCGTCCGTTTTTCTCGGAAAAGAAATATTGCATTATCTGAGTTTCATATCTGTTCATGTTAGTTTCGCAAGCGACATGTATGCGTGCCGCGAGTGAGGTGCAGTTACTGTAAACTCTCAGTACCATTCATTTTAAACTTTTTTCTTGGCGTGTGCAAGCGTGTTTCATGTCCGCATATGTCTTATTTACACCCACTCTTTCTGTGGATATCGCTGAAATTGGCTTTCATTATGCCCCAACCCTTCGGATTGGGGCCTATAGGTTTGGGCTGTCCGTCCGTCTGTCCGTCCGTCCTTCATCGCTTTATACCCCTATGAATTCGGGAGACGGTTGGGGCCTGCTTCACAAATATTACTTGTTTCTCATTATTTGATGCCCTTAAACTTGAGTGTGCTGTGGCCATTAAATTCTCCCAAATTCGCTTGGTTACGCCGTGTAGAGGCAGGTTCTTGAGTGATGACATTTGATATTTTTCTGGGTTGTACAAGCGTGTGTCATGTGCGTACAAGTCTAATATACACTCAGTCTTTCCGTCAATATCACTTAAACTGAGTTTCGTTTCTCACTGCTTGGTGACCTTAATCTTGTGCTGTCTTTTTTTTCAAATTCGACTTATTTCACTTTGACTGAAACTAATACTTCAAAAGTGCATTTTTGTATTAGCGCAAATAGAGAGGGTGCGCGGCTCCCCCACTCCTCCCTCCGCCCCCCGTCCCATTAGCAAAAGGCAATAGTAAAGCCTAATAGTCATAAAAAATGCTCAACACCATTAAACGTAAGATTTTTGCAGGCGAGAACTCCCTTCCCCTCTCCAATACGCAACTACTCCGAAATTGGTAGTTGATAATCGCATTAAAATGGGCTTATTTTATTCATTGCAGGACGCAATCCTTCAAAAATATATTGCTTCATTAGTGTAGCTTGTGGAAGACAATGACGTGCAAACCTCCCCCTCCCTTTTTCCAAAAAAATATCGCTTTAACTGAGTTTCACTATCTCACTGTCCTTAATCTTGAGTATGCTTTATTTAAAAAAAAAAGAGAGAGAGAGAGAGAGAAATCGATTCGTTTCACATTGACTTTATGTTTTGGCACATCAAAACGGCTTTTTTTTAGCCAAAAACTGTAGTATTTGTACTGTTAAATTGGTGCAACAACGGGGTTGGGGGCATTCGGGGTAAACCCCACCCTTTCCCCAAAAAAGCGAAATGCACTGGTAAAGTCTAGAAGTGAAAAAAAATTGACGGCCAGATCCCTCTCACCCTTCCTCTTCCTCTCTTGTACACGCCAACTGCGAAATTGACAGTTGATAAACACACCGAAACGACTATTCGTAATTGATTTGCTTGCATCTGTCAACGGGCTAAAGCGAGAGATTCTCACGCACATGTGATAGGCTGATTGTGTATTATTGTGCGCTGTTTTATTTGTTTGAGCACTACTTTTAAGATTGGCTTGCCTTGTTACTATTTACACGCGAAAAATGTCATATTTATCTTCCATATATGCTGCCCAGATCCCTCCCCCTCTCCATCCAGGCCCCCGTCCTCCTTCGGAATTGCCAATTCAAACACGTATCAGAAGCTCTTTTTCGCAGTAGATTTGCTTTGATCTTAAAACGGGCTAAAAGCTCGAGGTTCCCACGCTCATGACAGGCTGACTGTATATTATTGAGCGCTGTTTTAATTGTGTGTGCACTACTTTTATGATTGGCTTCCCTTGTTACTGTTTGCGCGCGAAATAATCCGTTATTTTGTCAAGGTTTTCTGCCATTAAAATGCTTGTTTTGCGATATTTTTTAGTTTGTGTTAGTTTATAAAAAATATTGTAAGGTTTGGAATGAAATTATCTGCGAAACACTACACTGTGTACATGAACTTGAATGTTTTTTTTACTCAGTATGCAAATTAACCTGTCACGAGGTGTATGCGCGCGGCTTTGTTCTTGGTGGCATCACTTTCAATGCAGAAAGCGTCCAGGTTACATGTGGATAATTTTTGAAAAATTAAAAGTGGATACAAAGTTAATGAGGATACGCCTGAAAGGTAAATACACACATGTTAAAAGCGCGGTTATTTTGTGAATCACGAGAAAATGTTGTTTTAGCGTGTTTGGTGTGATTTGTGGCACTTTTTTGTGTAAGATGCTGCTGTAAAAATACAGGCTTGATTGTGAGGACGGCACATTCTGAGCTAACATATCTTTTTATTTTACGGATTTATGTGTCTAGAAATGTTCGCTCAGAAAATTGTTGCTCAGTTTCGCTTGAAAATGCTGTCGATGTTGTCTTTTCCTGGATTTCTTGGTTTACAATTTTTTGTAAGTGGCCACTGCTGAAAACTAGCTTTTTTTGGTCCGGGTCCTTGGGACCTGGGCCTTTGAAAAAGGGCGCAGGAAGACCTGAAATTTTTCGGCTGAGTCGGACTCTGGGTAGCCAAAAAGGAGGGTCTCTGATCCCCGTCAATTTCCAACCTGTTAATACGTACACAGACTTTTGCCAATTTTAAACCCCCTACCCTGAACGCAGTCCGGATGCTTTGTCTCCCCTCCACTTTGAACGCTTAAAAGAATAAGCCAATTCGCACATAGACCTTTGCGGAAAACTTTTGCGTTTCGGCTGAATTCAGGTGGGATTAGGATGTAATAATAGAAGAAAAACGGCATGGATGATCTCTTAGAATGTAAAAAAAAATCGGTCAATTTCGCGCAGTTATAGCTCATGCTGTCGGGTCATACCTTAGATTGAGATTCCTTCTTGCTACTCCGTGAGGGACTCCACGGTTAGAGAGATTTTGAATGCCCCATATCAGAATAATGTGGCAGGGGGCCCCGATATGACCATAGAAGTAAAAAAAAGAAAGAAAAAGAAAATCACAATGCTACACCAAATGTATCCGGTTACTTGTCGGTTAGTTTCGCTAAGATTTATGGATTGTGTAGTCGTTATTTCAAATTCCCAATATATTCAGCTAATGATCATTCTCTTATTGCTTTCACAGATGCCGCGGAAAAAAGGGTGTATTAAAAAGACCAAGGTCCTAGAACAGTTCGTTGATCTGCAGCGCTACAGAACAGGTGACGTTGTGCTTCACATGTATAGAAGGAAGTGGTGGCCTGCACGTGTGGAAGGCCGGGACCCTGACGGAAGTATAGAAGTCTCGTTTTGCGGTTTTGACTTTGCGTAAGTTCTTAAACATTTTTCTATTGCTTTCCTTTCCAGGTCGTGGACGTCCTGTACAACCAGGTTGATTTAGATTCCCTTTTGTTTTTGGGTGTTCTTGTGGAATGATGACGTCCTATTCGCAGAAATTATACTTTTGTAGAGTTGAAAGACCAGTGTATCGTAACATTTTTTTGCTCCTGTAATAACTGAAAAAAAACTTGACAGGGGCAGAAGTGACGTCCTTACAGCAGCTGAGAGTGATCCATGATTTCAAAACATTCTTTCATTTTTAGTCCGGAGAAAGTTTCCGATCCCAGGAAGCTCAAACCGTTTCCTATGGTTGTGGGAATTGGTAATATGTTATTAAGAAATGACAGATTTTTTCCTTCCCTGTGATTGGGTTAAATGTCTGTTTTGTCGTTTTATGGTTTGCAAATCTCCGTTTTGCATGATAGTGCTTCATAAGTTTGCAGGTTCGATTATCTAGCCGGAAGCATCAGACTCAAAAGGACTTGTATTTTTCAGTATCTTAGATGAAGTGCTGAATCCCTGTATTGCCAGTTGCACGTTCTCATTGCTAAACGGACTGTATATGCGAGATTTTACTTATTCGATTTTTTTCCTTCCCTGTGATTGGGTTAAATGTCTGTTTTGTCGTTTTATGGTTTGTAAATCCCCGTTTCCGTTGAGTTTTGCATGATAATGCTTCATTAGTTTGCAGGTTCGATTATCTAACCGGAAGCATCAGACCCAAAAGGACTTGTATTTTTCAGTATTTTAGATGAAGTGCTGAATCCCTGTATTGCCAGTTGCACGTTCTCATTGCTAAACGGACTGTATATGCGAGATTTTACTTATTCGTATAACACCTATTTTTAAATTTTCTCTTCGGTATCTGTTCTCTCTGTAACTTGCGTGGAATACAAATTGAAATGACCATTGTGTACGTGTAATTTTTGTGTTCACGCCTTGGAATGATAAAAAAGTATCGTGTTCCTTTACGCACAATGTGTTTTCGCATGGTTTTCGCGTCTAAACTTGTATGGAATGAAATGTGGAATGATTAAGTATTCCGTCATTTTTTTCTGCAGAAGAGGTGTGTAAAAACCCCGGGAAGGGATACATCAAGGCCTGGGCAGAAGCCGCAAAGAGGTTATGCCGCAGGGATCAGAGCCACTTGACCCATTTTGTGGGTGAAATTGTTGGGGGTCCGGTTAAAGATAGTGATGACAGTTCGGATGTTAACCAAGCCTGTAGCCAGATTAAGAAAGCAGCGGAAAATATCCCTGCGCCGACTTCAGGTAATTACAGATGGACGAATATACAACATTTATTTTGCTTGACGCGTATTTCTCGTTTCATTCGACATCTTTGACATCTTTTTTTGTGTGTGTGTGCGTGTGATCCGAAGGGCAGTTTCGTTATTTTACTGAACCGGAACTTGTAAGACTGAAGCGAAACGGACTGTTGTCAGAATTTTGAACATGCAGGTCCTGTGCGGCTAAGCGTTAAATTGTTCAAGGATGAAATAAGGACGTTATAGTTTATGACTCGGCTGTTACATTAGTATGAAACATTGGCATTGGAAGAAATCACAGAGTTTAAATTAATTTTAAAACATCTGTTCATTTCGCTTGCACAGAATAAATAATTTACATTTTCATACAATATCCCCGTTGCAGCGATCAAAAGCCATGACTCAGAAGTTACGGCCACCGTTGGGGAGGGGGTGGCGCAGTCCGAAGAACGTAGTTCGGGCAGCGATTGCGTCGTTCAAGGCGTTGAAACCATGTCAAAAGAGCTTTGTGAGAGACCAGTGAAAAGCGTAGAGTCGGCTAACACACATTCATCGCAGGGCGAGAAAGACACAAAACTCTCAGCGAATGCGGAATCGGCTGTTGAAGGGGCGTCGTCTAAGAAGTCGCTGGGTAAGTGATGCTTTTGCATTTATAAAGGTAAGAATTGTTGCTGAGATGTGTCGGAAGGTGTATCGTGATATATGTAGCACTAGTGCAGATTTGGTCAAGCCAACCAGGTGCTGACGTTTTAAAGAATTCAAAACATTTTTCGTGCGTTGTGGTTGTCGGCGAAACGGACTGCTTATCGGTGCCCACTGCTAAGATTGTAAGTTTTGTACAGTTCAGCTTTGAATTGAAGATGAAATGTGAAGGTTATTCCTGGGCGCTTCATGGTCTCTTCAAAGGTAGTTGCTGTTTTGACTTGATGTGAAGTTGTCAGTGTCTCTGTCGTACGAATTCACAGTGATTTAGTGTTTGTAATACCAGTGTTATACTTTTTCAGAAAATGTCCCCGTTGCTGCAATCGGAAGCCGTGACACAGAAGTTACGGTCACCGTTGGGGAGGGGGTGGCGCAATCCGAAGAACGTAGTTCGGACAGCGATTGCGTCATTACGGGCGTTGATAGAGACCAGTGAGAGACCAGTGAAAAGGGAAGAGGGGGCACACACACATTCATCGCAGGGCGAAAAAGACACAGCGAATGCGGAATCGGCTGTTCAAGGGGCGTCTTATGAGAAGTTGCTGGGTAAGTGATGCTTTTGCATTTATAAAGGGTAAGAATTGTTGCTGAGGTGTGTCGGAAGGAGTATCCTGATATATGTAGCAGTAGTGCAGATTTGGTCAAGGGAACCAGGTGCTGGCATTTTAAAGAATTCAAAACTTTTTTCTTGCATTATGGTTGTCGGCGAAAAGGACTGCTTATCAATGCCCACTGCTGTGATTACGGAAGACCTGGGGGGGGGGGGGCAATTACTGCTGCTATCCTATTTGGATTTTGCATGTGAAATCCTGCTTAGGCATTGCTTAAGCACTGCCTAAGCAGGATGTCACATGCAAAATTCAAGTAGTGCAGCAGCAGTAGGTCTTTCGAATGTGATTGAAAGAGTTTTGTGCAGTACAGCTTTGAACTGAAGATTGAATGTGAAGGTTATTCCTGGCCGCTACATGGTATCTTTAAGCGAAGTTGGCATTTTGATTTCACGTGAAGTTGTCAGTCTCTGTCGTACGAATCCGCAGTGGTTTAGAGTTTGCAAAAGAAATGCAGTCCAGGGTGTCCAGCTTTGATGTCCTGCTCATTTCGCTTATGTAGTTAGAATGTGATACATTTTCAGAAAATGTTCCCGTAGCAGCAAGGGGAAGGCGTGAGACAGAACACAGGGACACTTTTGAATGTAGTCCGGGAAGCGATACCGTTATTACGGGCGTTGGTGCCCTTTTACAAAAGTTTGCTAGCAAGTCGAAGAAAGAGGGGGCAGCTACACATTTTAGTGACACAAAACTGGCTGAAGATGCGAAATTGGGTGCTACAGAGTCGTTTGAGGGAAAATTACTTGGTAAGTGTATTTTTTTAACTATTGAAGCATAAGATGTTCTGTTGCCCAGCTGTGTTTAAAGTGGTCACTTCGTGTGTTGCTAATTTTTGTTTTTAGGGTTTGCAACTGCAGCCCATTTCGCTGTTCCAAATAATTTTGTGTTTGCGCCCACGAAAAATGCTGTGAAAGAAACTAAAAGATGAGTTAAATTCAAAATCCTTTTAACTTTTTTAGGAGTGGGGAAACCTGTACCTCAACCAGTCAAGATTTTTGAATTGTCCCACAAGACGGAAGGTACTTACACGGTCCAACCAGGGAGTACCTACCTTACAAATGCAATGGGTAAATCGTATTTAGCTTTGTTATCAATTAAAATACAGCGCTTTTCGCCTTGCACTTTAATCAACAAGGTAACTCAAAGTTATTTATTGGCTTTGTTTCTTTCTCATTTTAGACGTGTTATCAAGTAAGTTGAACATAAAAAAAGTGTGCAGTGCATCTGGTTTCGCGTATATCACATAAATGCATTTACCATTTGCTTGTGTAACTCTCATGTCTGTCATTTTGTTTTGTTGTAGATGCTGCCGGACTTGTTTGCAGGATGGTAGAGAGGCCTGGAGGGGTAGATGCGGAGGTATTTGCGGGACAGGAAATTGCGACATGTGTTGTGAGGGATGTGGTAGAGGGACTGCAACCTGAAGGCATAACTTTTTCCCACCCAGGTCTTCACTGCACACAGTAGATACAAGTGCTATTTTCGGTAGGTTTTACGTATTTCATTTTTTTTTGCTGTATGCTTCGATGCAATATAATCCATTTTACGGTATGGTTGTAAACTGATGAGGACGTCAAGCAAGCGAAACCATCCAGGTTAAATGAAAGTCTAAAACATAACACGACCTCGCTTTTCGCATGTTGAGTGTGTTTTATATGGAAAGGATATTTAGAAATGCATTTTGTTTTTATTTCTTTTGTTTCAGCAGATGTCTTGACCAAAGCAAGTGAGGAGGGGGAGGGGCAGGAGCAAACTAGCCATGAACTTTGTCAGCCACAAGCTACAACAGCACAAGAGCAAAACTTTTTTCCAAATTTATCATTTTCTGAGATGTTGCGTGATGACGCCGAACCTGCGGTCTATTCCATCAACAGCTGTAAGGGAGGAGGACCTTGCGCAAGAGCAACAGCAGCATGTCTTGGAAAGGTTTTGCGCGCTGACAGAAAAAATAAAAGGTGGTAAGTAAAATAGTTTTTATGCGATGTCCATTTCGCTGGTATTGAGCATTTGTGCAGTGGTAAAGTGTAGTGGTCAGAAAAATATTTATACCGTTAAACGAAGACATTATTGCTGGCGAGACCGCCCCCACACCCAAACAGCTTGTTTCACAAAATCGCAGGACGTAATATTGGTGTTAGTAGGGGGCTTTTGCTATCGGTCTGTCCGTCCGTCTGTCTGTCCGTAAATTGTTTTGTCTGGGCGATATCTCAAAAAACTATTTATCGGAGCTTCACGAAACTTTTCAGGAAGAAAGTATATATAGTGTAAATGTGCAAACACCCGTCCGCCGCTTCATCCGTTGCACCTTGTATGTTGTTTTTATCCGGGCGGTATTTCAAAAGAGTAACTGGACCACAGTGATGTAGCTGTTATTGGCTGAAGGCTCTGCATCTCCGATGCCTATGTTTATTATTATTCAAAATTCAGTTCGTTGCACTGCGACATGTTGATACACCAGAATGAAAAAAGTGCACTTGGTGTAATTAGGGGGCGATGATGGGTTGCAACCTTCCCTCTCTCCCCTCACCCCGCCCCTTTCTGAAAGAAAAAAATAGATTAAACTCAGTTTCAGCGCTCACCACTTGGTGCCCTTAATCTGGAGTCTGCTGTGGTTTATTTTTTTCAAAATTCAGTTCGTTTCACTGCAACATGTTGATACACCAGAATGAAAAAAGTGTACTTGGTGTAATTAGGGAGCTATGATGGGTTGCAACCTTCCCTTTCCCCCCTTACCCCGCCCCTTTCTCAAAGAAAAGAATAGATTGAACTCAGTTTCAGCGCTCACCACTTGGTGCCCTTAATCTGGAGTCTGCTGTGGTTTTTTTTTCAAAATTCGGTTCGTTTCACTGCGACATGTTGATACACCAGAATGAAAAATGTGTACTTGGTGTAATTAAGGGGCTACGATGGGTTGCAACAGGTTTAGCAGTTGCAGTTAATGTTATAAACAAATTGAAGTAACCAGCTCATAATGCAAACATATGAGAGGGGGTTGCATTCGCTATGGTATGGTAGTATTTTGTCCTACTTGTGTAAAAATGACTTGCTTTGCATTTGCCATGATTTCTTTGTTTGAATTTCAGTGCTATTTTAGGTTAATATATTTATTGCAGAGACGGGAAAAGATTGTGATCCTGAGATGTTCGAGGTGTCCCTAAGAGAAGTCATTCCGTTAGAACCGAATGTTGAACAACACGTCTCAGATTCATCGGTATTGAGTTCTCCCGTACCAATGGCTCAGATAGAAAACAGTTCTCCCGTATCAGTGGCCCAGATAGAAAAGCCAAAGAGTTTCTCACTGCGAATTCGCCCTAAACAGAAAAAGCGACAGCCCCAGTCCGATGAAAGCTCTTCCGTCGATCGTGACCGTGATTCAGACTACGTACCCACTCCAAAAAAAGGCTCTCAGGAAAAAAACATAAATTTAGTTCAAGTAGCAGTGATGAGGAGTCTGATGAAGCCCCTATCACATCAACTCCACGAAAGGCAGCGAAAGCAACGGTTCGCAGACCAGCAGTGAAAAGTAGCCAGAGATCAGGTGCAAAAGCAATGGTTCGCAGACCAGCACTGAAAAGTAGCCAGAGATCAGGTGGCAAACAGTCAATTGAAAGCCTCATCGGCGCCAGAGAAAGACAAAAGAGAGAGACAGAAATATCCTACAAAGTCGGAGTTACAGCCCAAGTCCGTCAGAAGCTCTGGCCACGCTCATGATGATTTAGACTACGTACCCACTGCGAAAAAGAAAAGGTTACCAGGAAGAAAACATACATTTACTACAAGTAGCAGTGAGTCTAATGAAACCCCTATCACAACTCCAGGAAAAACGGCGAAAGCAACGGTTCGCAGATCAGTGAAAAGTATCGAAATCTCAGGCGACGAACACGGTCAGATGGAGGACCCATCGGTACCTGTTGGAGAAAAAGACACAACAGAGGGACTGATGTTTAGTTCAAGTACCGACAGATCCGTAACTACGCCCGTCACATCGACCCCAATGAAATCACGTCGCAAGTCAGCGAAACGAACGGTTTCAACACCATCAGCTTTAAGAAGCGAAACCTCGGATACAGAAACAGCTACTGCAATTGAATCTTCAACGGTAGCAACTGCGGATAGTGATTTCGATCTACCAAGACTGGACCCAGCCAGTAAAAAAAGCATTGTTGTTTCTTCTGTCACAAATTGATCGCACGTGTAGCCGAACATTGCACAGGCGTCCATCGCAACGTAGACGAAATAAAAGTAATAAAAGAAATCAAAGACAAGCGTTGTCGTGCATTGGAATGGGATAGAATTCGAAAATTGGGAGATTATTGGTATAACAAACAGGCCAAAAAGAAAGGGTTGAAAGACTTAATTGTCAAATACCGAAACACCATGAGGAAGAGGGAGAGAGCGACTGAAGAAAAAGAGTACCTATTGTGTCCATACTGCAAAGCAATAATAACGAAAGAAAACTTCGCCCGTCATCAAAGGAGGGAATGTAAGCAAAATGCAGATCGACGGGGAAAAGGAGAGAAAATTGATACGCCCGAAAAAACTACGCGAAAACGACTTGTTCCTGAGGCAAGAGCTAAAATGATGCAAGTGGACACCCAGTCTGAAGCTGTTAAAAAGGCTTTGGCACGCATGCACCCGTGTCATACGACGGAGATCATAAAGAACGACAAGTTGCTGCTAGAGCTGATGGAATTTTTATCCGATTAACACGGTCATATGTCGAAGGCGCAAAGTATGATAACACAACCCGCCATAGCTTTGGCAAAGTTACTTAAGCTGTGTCGCGAGAAATATCCCGATGTTTTCGTAAGCAGTGAAGACCTAGTCCACCCCGGCCACTACAGGCTAATGGAGAGCGTTATTAAAATGTCCCAGGACGAAGGCCCAGCATCACAAGAAGAATTCAGCCATCCATCGGCGGTTATGAGATTAGGAGGAACTCTAAGAACACTTTCAACCGAATACGAGATGCATTGCCTACGAAATGGAGACTACTCGAAAAACAAGATTGCCTCTGTGTTCCATTCTGTGCTCGATCGTTATTACACATGTTTGTCCAGACGAGCTAACTTCCTGCTGAAGCGACGAAAATTTAACAAGAGAAAAATTCTGCCAAACATGCGAAAACACCTTGCAACGATGTCGCAAGTGTTAAACTTGCCGCACGTAGAGCAGGACTTTTTGGCAAATTCCATGGGTAACGACATAAGGGTTCATATGGATTACTACAGATTACCGATCGACATTGTCGAAAAGAGTAAAGTGGCACAGGTCCTGATTGCCATAAACAGTGGGAAGCCTAGGGATCATACCAACAAACGGGCTACGAAGCGTTGCCGGATGTGGAAATTAGCCAGGTGACTGCACAGGGTGGACCAACGGAAAGTAGGTTTATGTTGCACTTTACGTGCGAAATGTACTTCAAAATTTGTAAGAAAATTTGAAAAGTATAGTTATTTGACTTTGTAACAGGGAGATGTTAAAAACCCACAGAATGTTTTAAGATGTGTGTATTTCAGTACGTTTATTTTCCTACTGTTTTCGACCCCGTTCCCATGTATGGTTTACAGCTGAGAAGATTTGAAGTAACACACAGTCAAGTTTGGTGCGAAAATGACGTATATATGTAATTGGGAGTTTATTTGATACCCGTCTTTGCTGTTCGCAGGTGATGTTGAAGAATCAGACGTAGAGGGAGAAGTGGACGTCATAAGAGAGACGGAGCAACGACTGCTGGGTAAGGAACCTATTAATCGGATTTCGCTTGAATTGCGCGTAAACAGTCAGGAGTAAAGTTGTGTAAGATGATAAAGGGGAAAATATTTGTAATGCCTATTTCATTGAACGTTTTATTATTATTATTTTAAAACATTGTTCAGAATGTAATTATCATTTACAAGGCTGTACAAAACATGAGACAGTAGTAATAAAATGTGTGACCTTTGAATTTCGCAGGTTTTTGGTACTGCTGCAACTCTGCCAATGTTATTTATAACAAAGTGGCATTTTTTTTGTTTTTACAGGCGACTCGTCCCCACTTCAGTGAAGTTGAAGTGGCTCTTATGAAGACCATATTCAAGAAAGAATTACACCACAGAGGTAGTCTTCCAACGATAGATGAAGTGGAGGATCGAGTTCGAGACGAGGAAATTTTACTGGGTCGTTCTGTGATAGAAATCTTCAATTTTCTGAAAGCGCAGAAGAAAAAAGTACCAAAGCAAAAAAAACAACAAACAGCAGCTCCTTCCGCTCCTGCTCCACCGACCGCTGATGCTTTAGACGATACTTCAGGTACAAGCATACAAGCAAAAATATTAAAAAAAGACGTACTGCACATTTCGCATGGAGTGAGAGATTAAGAAAATTTTAGTGTAGATGAATATTTAAAATTGTTTTTAATTGTATGTTGTTGACCCTTGACTATGTATAATTAATTTCTCTTGCATATAAACAAAAACATTGCATTTATACGTGTTCATTTATGTTTTTCTTTCAGACGAGGTGGAACATGAAATTCCTTTGCCTGTCACCTCAGTATCATCACTTATGAAAAAGAAACGGAGGAAATCCGGTCACAGCCGCAGGTCAGAGAGTCCCAAGAAAACTAAAGGTAGGATTTAACAGAAAGCATTCGGTTCACATAAATTTTAGGTGGTACATTTCGCGTGGTTCTGTTAATTGCGTTGCGAAAACTATATTGAATATAACGTGTGCTTTCGCAAGAATTGACAGTTCATTGCACTTACATTTTATAAGCTCGCCTTATCTTTTGCAATACTCGACACTTCAATGTAAACTCACAAATTTATTTTGCTAGATACACATGTTTTACACTTGTGCAAATTATTTTACGGGTTCGAGTAGGCCATGGACAACAGAGGAAAAAGAGGCGGTGCATAAACATTTCCAAGGCTACATTGACCGATACAAGCCGCCAACGATGAAAGAAATCAAGCCCTGCCTTTCAGAGGAAAGTGATATTTTAGGACACAGGAACAAAGTTCAGTTGCGGGCATACCTTTCAAATTTGTACAAGAGAAATAGAAAGGCGGAAGAAGCTTCAGATCCGTTTAAAAGATAAGAAAATATTTTGGGGACATTTCGCTGTGATGTCATGTTTGTGGTATTCTGTTTTGGTTTACACAAGTGCGGGGAGTTTTCTTTTTATCAGTTTTTCCATGCAGTTCACTGTTCTTGTAAGAACTGACCGACTTAATTTATGAACGTCACGGGTCTGGGTAGTACGGGCAATTTTCATGTAACGGGCTCTCAAAATCTGCCGAATTTGCCAAGGTATTTAAGAAGAAGTGTTTGGGTTCGTACATTTCGCATGGTTATATGCGTTCGCGTATCAATTTGAAAGTTTTAATGTGTTATTTGCATTTAATTTTTCTCGTATGAAGTGACCGACTGTAAATTTATGAAAGTGGCTGTGGTGGGTAGTACGGATAAGTTTCATGTGACAGGGTCACAAAAGCTGCCAATTTTGCCGATGTATTTAAAAAGGAAATACTTGCGTCGTAGATTTCGCGTGGTTGCACTACATTTCGCATGGTTGTAGATGTGTGCGTGCATTTCGCTTGTCAGTTCGAAAGTATTAGCTGTGTTATTTGCATTTCACTACTCCTATAAGAAGTGGCCGACTTTAAATTTATGAGCGTTGCGAGACGATGTAGAACGAGAAAATGATATGTGGCAGGGTCTCAGAACTTGCAAATTTTGCTGATGTTTCTGTGAGTAAGAACATTTTGGTGTTCGCACATTTCGCATAGTTGTGTACGTACATTTCGCTTGTCAATTCGAAAGCTTTAACTGCATTATTTGCAGTCCATTTTACTCACACCAAGTGACCGAATTAAGTACGTACAAAACCATGCGAAATGTGCGAACACAAAAATGTTCTAATTCATAGAAACATCGGCAAAAGTTTTGAAGTTTGAGACCCTGTTACATACATGGTTGTGGACGTACATTTCGCATGTGATAGTTTAGGACACAGGGACAAAGTTCAGTTGCGGGCATACCTTTCAAATTTTCACAAGAAAAATAAAAAGGCGGATGAAGCTTCAGATCCGTTAAAAAATAAACTGTTTTGGGGACATTTCGCTGTGATGTCATGTTTGTGGGATTCTGTTTTTGGTTTACAGAAGTGCGGGGAGTTTTTTTGTATCAGTTTTTACATGCAGTTCACTGTTCTGATACGAAGTGACCGACATCTAATTTATAAACGTCACGGGTCTGGGTAGTACGGGCAATTTTCATGTAACGGGGTCTCAAAACCTGCCAAATTTGCCGAGGTATTAAGAAGTGTTTTGGTTCGTACATTTCGCATGATTATGTGCGTTCGCGTATCAGGTTTCAGTGTGTTATTTGTATTTGATTTTTCTCGTATACAGTGACAAACTGTAAATTTATGAAAGTGGCGGTGATGGATAGTACGGATGAGTTTCATGTGACAGGGTCACAAAAGGTGCAAAGTTTGCCGATGTATTTAAAAAAGAAATACTTGCGTCGTAGATTTCGCGTGGTTGCACTACATTTCGCATGGTTGTAGATGTGTGCGTACATTTCGTTTGTCAGATGGATGATTTGCGGATGTTTCCGTGATTGGTGTTCGCACATTTCGCGTGGTATTGTACGTACATTTCGCAAGTCAGTTGGAAAGTTTTAACTGTGTTATTTTCAGTTCATCTTTCTCATACGAAGTCACCGACTTTAAATTTATGAACGTCACGAGATGGGGTAGTACACCCAAGTTGTGTTTGCAGGGTCTCTAAACTTACAAATTTTGTGCATGGTTGTGTACGTACATTTCGAATGTTAGTTTGAAAGTTTCAGCTGTATATTTTGTTTTCTTTAGGAAGCTTTTATGTGGTTTATATTTCATTGCCTCACGTTTTTTCGGTCTATCATTAAATTTTAACTAGTGCACATAACACTGAGCTTGAAAATAAGATAGAGTTGGTTATTTACACATCACGGTTATATTAGTAGAGGAATTTGTTTTATTATTTTTATCTGTATTTTGGTTTTATTTTAAAAGAGTTTTGTTTTTAAACATTCATCTGTATAAATCTGTATTTTGTTTTTAAACATTTCATCTGTATAGTATAAATCTATGTTTTTAACATTCATCTGTTTGAATATCTGTTGTGCACTCAATTCTTGTGCCAACAGACAATTATCAATAGGATTAGAGTAATTATAATCCTCCGTTTTGTTTGATTGTTAATTATATATGTCGCGTCGTCCCTAAATAATGCATGGTCATAAGAATTACTATAATTGGTATTTCTATTGTTTATAATAGTTATGGTATGTTTATAATTGTAAAACCCTTTTGTTACTCCTTTGATTGTTGTCACCTGTTTGTTACCCACTCTTATAATAAGTGTCTTTGTTAGGATCTACAAGTATATAAGCTATGGAAAATAATATCCGGAAGAATCTAGAGGTGCATATCTGAATGATAAAACGTTGATTGAGAAATTATATTAATTATAAACTCGGATATATCTTATGTTGTGGATATTCGATCATGTATGGTACGTGACTATCGTTCTTAAGTCTAACAACCAAAATGCTTTTCTTGGCGTAATAGACCCCGGTACACCCCACTGCACTTAGTATATTTATATCAATAAACACTTGTTATTTCATTTAATCATTCTTTTAAATTTATAAGGAAGTGCCCCGCTGTGAGTCAAAAACGGCTCACAGAGGTGTACTTCATATCCTTTGTACTGCTCTTCAATATTTTGTAAGTCTTCAATTTATGTTAAATATGTTGTGTATAGAAATGAAAGAAAATAAATATTACAGGGGGATTATGGTGTAAATAAAAGAAAACAAACTCTACGCTTGTTTGGCTTTTATTTAGTGTTTCCCTAATACTCTTTTACAGAAAGCACGTGGCCTTTGTTTATAAACAAAATCGGTTTGTGTGTGTGTGTGTGTCAGTCTGTTGTGAACAAAGTGTTGTGTGCAAGATATCTCGAGAACGAAACGTCGGATCGACTTCAAACTTGATCGAATTATTTCTTGGTAAGGTCGGACGGTTCTGTCAACTTTTAATGCATGTCACGTGATTAGGGCAAGCGTATGACGTCATTACGTAAAAATCTTGTGTGCGAAATTTCTCAGCCGCTGAACATCGGAGAAAGTTGAAACTCGGTGGGATTGTTGCTTGGTTGGTTCGAAAGACGCTGTAGATTTTTCGAGTAGAACGAACGAATGCGGCGTATGACGTCATCACATAAAATATGTATATATTTTGAACAAGATCTTGTGTGCAAAATATCTCGATAACGGAAAGTCCTATCGACTTCAACTTTTATATCAATATTCGTAGGGTCAGTCGGCGGGTTCTACCAATTTTTGGCGAATGTCAGGTGATTTAGGCAGGCGTATGACGTCATTACGTAAAAATCTTGTATGCGAAATTTCTCAGCTGCTGGACAGCGGAGAAAGCTGAAACTTGGTGGGATTATTGCTTGGTAGGTCCGAAGGAAACTTTAAATATTTTTCACGAGTAGAACAAGGAAAGCGGGGCATGACGTCATCGCGTAAAATGTGTATATTTTGAACCAGATCTTTTATGCATAATATCACGATAACGGAAAGTCATATCGACTTAAAATTTTATATGGATATTCCTTGGTTCAGTCAGACGACTGTTTCAACTTTTGACGGGTAAAAAGTTATCTGTTCTTAAGCAAAATATCTCGACATCGGAAAGTCGGATCGACTTTAAATTTGGTGTAGTTATTCCTCGGATAAGCCACACGGTTTTGTTAAACATTATTAAACTCGTATAGAAAATCAAAAAAGGTGCAAAACGTCAACACCACCCCCCCCCCACCCAGTCTCCCCATTTTTGGCTGCTTTGTTATCTATGCATGGGTGTTAACTGCGCTGGGGATTTCGGAAGATTTTCCTGAAGATTCTCTAGTGTTCCTGCATTCTTTAGAAAGCTTCAAAACAGTAACAGCATTATTATCGGTCCATTGCTATTTTTTATTGCCTGAAATTGAGCTTTTCGTGCATTTCTCATCTATGGCTGTTACATAACATGCCACTCAGTCAGGGGTCAGTGTCAGTTGCGGTGCATGATGGAGTCGTTATCTACGAGGTCATGGAATGTTATTGTCGTATTATAGCTCTAAGCAGCTCTAGCTATTGATTTTTTTCGCCGCATACTTGATTAGGCTGTCAAGATGTGCTATCTTTAGGAGCCATGTTGTATCGAATAGCGTTGTTTGCAGAAGCATTTTTCGCTATTAAATTGGGTCGTCTGATATCTTGTGTTATGAGTAGCAGTTCACCATTTTGCCAACGAAATGCCTCCCCCTTCTCCCACCGAGGTGCGTCATCTGATGCGCAGTTATGAAGAATGCCTTCCTAGTGCTATTTGGCCGATGGGAATGTGCGAAGACAAGGTAGTCGATCATGGCTATAACTACACTTAGGGTACAGACCGTTACCGTGCCTTGGGTAAAAGGGTTAGAGTTGTGTTTATAGTCGGACCTACATAAAATAGCCGGTGGGGAAGGGGGGGCGTGTGGAGAATGATGGTTAGCAAAAAAAAGAAAAAATTCCGACCACCTTCAAGACCTGGATAAAAAGATGTAAAGTAAGAACCGTTTGTCGTGACCCCTTCCAGATCCAGGTAAAAAGACGTACGGTAAAACCTGTCTGTCTTGACCAACTTCCAGACCCGGATAAACTGCTATAGTGACCAACTCTAGATCTAGATAAGAGAGGCCTACAGTAAAACCCCTTTTAGCGACCACCTTCCAGACTCCGATGCTCATTTATATCTGTTTTAGTGACCACCATCTGTTTGGTTTATTTTGAGTTTTTCACAATGAATGAAGGTTATGCTTGCACTTAATCTACTTTTTTTAAAAGTTGCTCAAATAAAAAAAAACGCTTATAGCCACATGTGCAAATAGCTTGTGACAACTTTATGTAAAACTAGAGATAAAACTGGATCAAACGGTAAAAGTTTGATTAAAATCGGTTAAACTTTCTCGATTAAACATGGCGAAAGTTATCTACTTTATTCACTTTTTAGCCCAGTCTGCTTTTCAGCCAACAGGACTATACAGATGGGGCGAGTGTCGTTCGTCCGTCCTGCGACGGTTAAAGTGGAAAAAACTTTTTCATTTTTTATCCGATTCTTACCAAATTTTAAACACGAGTTCCTAACCCACTACTGCATTAGGAAAGTTTTTATTTATTTTTTTGGTTTAAACCATTTTTGGCGAATTTATGGCCAATTTGGGCAAAATACAAAAAACCTATCTAGCCCTCATTTTTCATGGGAAGATTCCGACATTTTTTATGACGAAACTAAAACTAATCAGTCAAAAAAGTACTTTTTCGATTTTTGAATTTCGCCTTATTTTTAAATCTACTGAGCTTCACAGTTTGCATCTTTTAAAAATTTGCAAATTTCCATTTTTTTCTAAAGAAAGCAGTTAAAGTGAAATATCTTTTTCATTTTTTTATCCCATTCTTACCAAATTTTAAGAGTTCTTAACCCTCCATTGCATTTTTTTTTCATTTTCTGGTTTAAACCATTTTTGCCGATTAGAAGTGCTGAAAATTTTTATGAAGAAATTAGAACTAAGTTGTCGAAAAATACTTTTTTCGATTTTGGAATTCCGCCTTATTTTTGAATCTACTGAGCTTCAAAGTTTGCAACTTTTAAAAATTTTCAAATGTACATTTTTTTCTTAAAAAAGCCAAGTTCCAAATTGCACAGGGGCACAATGTTACATGCAAGTACTTCTGGTCGGGCTTGAATGATTTCAGTAATTTAGTTGTCAATTGGCCAGTTCTATGATATTCTTCAAGTGAGCGATAATGGGGAACATTGAGCGATGATGCAAGAAAATTGTAATTTTCGCTTTAAAAGTGAAGGACTCAATTCTATGAACCGAAAATGATAAATGTGATATTTTTCAGTTGGGTGATAATAGGGAACATTGGACGATAATGCAAGAAATTTGTAATTTACGCGTTAAAAGTGCAGGAATCAATTCTATGACCCGAAAATATGAAACATGATATTTTTCGGGTAGGCCATAATAGGGAACATTGGGCGATAATGCAAGAAAGTTGTAATTTTCGCGTTAAAAATGCAGGAATCAATTCTATGACCCGAAAATATGAAACATATATTTTTCGGGTGGGCGATAATAGGGAACAATCGGCGATAATACAAGAAAGTTGTAATTTTAGTTGTAAAAGTGCAGGAATCAATTCTTTGACCCGAAAATATGTGATATTTTTCGGGTGGGCGCTAATAGGGAACATTGGGCGATAATGCAAGAAAGTTGTAATTTTCGCTTTAAAAGTGCAGGAATCAATTCTATGACGCGAAAATATGATAAATATGATATTTTTCGGGTGGGCGACAATAGGGAACATTGTGCGATAATGCAAGAAAGTTGTAATTTTCGCTTTAAAATTAAGGAGTGATTTCTGTGACCCGAAAATGTGATAAATATGATATTTTTCGGGTCGGCGATAATAGTGAAAATTGATCGATAATGCAAGAAAGTAGAGCTGTCACCGGTACCCGAAATTCCCAGCGAGGCGGTTTGGAAGTGGCCCTCGAACCCCAAAAACCCGCAGGTTGGTTTAGTTACTATGTTACTAATGAAAAGTTTTGTTATATAGTTATTTGTTATATTTATATTCTATATTTGTTATATAGTGAATAGTATTCTTTAATACAGATTTGGCTCATTGATTTTATGCTACACTGGAGAGACGCCTGTCCTTTACGCGATGATCTACTTTACCACGCTATTTAAATGCATCGCTAATCCAGGGCAGCGGCTTTTTCTTTGATCTTGATTAGTTGTAGCGTGCGAAAATTTATTGTAATGATGCCTTATCATTTGATGTCCAGCCGTTGGAGAGTAAGGACATATAAATATAAATCTGTGAAAATACAGTATAGAGAAAGAACCAGTAGAACTTCTAAATCCGCCATGCTCATTCAAATCAAGAGTTTGGAAATATTTCCTTCTGAATTTAAAAGACAGCCGTGGAGTGAGAACTGTACTTAAAGACTTTACTATATGCCGCCACTGCAATACAAAATTTATTTATAAGCATGGATACACTTCGACATTGGCCCAGCATATGATAAGAATACACGAAAAGGAGCGGAAGATTGGCGATACGAAAGTGCAAAACATTTCCTTTGTAAATGTAATCGTTTTAAATGTTAGTGATAGATGTCTCTGACCATTTTTAAGTGGGCCATAATGCAAGAAAGTTGTAATTTTAGCTTTAAAAGTGCAGGAATGAATTCTATGACCCGGAAATATGATAAATATGATATTTTTTCGGTGGACGATAATAGACAGCATTGGGCGATAATGCAAAAAAGTTGTAATTTTCGCTTTAAAATGCAGGAATCAATTCTATGACCCGAAAATATGATGTGATATTTTTCGGGTGGGCGATAACGGGGGAACTTTGGACGATAATGCAAGAAAGTTGCAATTTTGGCTTTAAAAGTGCAGGAATCAATTCTATGACCCGAAAATGCGAAAAGCATGATATTTCTCGGGTGGGCCATAACAGGGAACATAGTGCAAACATTAAATTTCTTTTGTTAATGTAATCGCTAAAACGCTAAAACATGATAAATATGATTTTTTTGGGTGGGCGATAAGAGGGAATAGTTGGACAATAATAGGGAACATATAGTGCAAAATTTTCGTTTTGTTTATTTAGCCGTTTTAAATATTAGCTATGGGTGTCTCCGATCATTTTTAAGTAGGCGATAATGGAAGAAACTTGTTATTTGAGCAGTGGGGCGATAATAGTGCTCGATCGTCATTTTCTAAGAGACAAAAGACTGAATCTCCAACTGGGCCACTGTCACTTGACAGTCTTGTTAAAAGTTAAAATTTGGGATGAAAAAATATGCTTACAGCCACCAATGCAAATAGCCGATGACCACTTTATGTCAAATCTAGACATAAAACTGGATCAAACGGTAAAATTTTGATTGAAAACGGTTAATCATGACTAAAGTAGATACTTTTATCACTTTTTAAAAGCTAAAATTTTGAGATGATAAAATTATGCTTACAATTACATATGCTAATAGCCTATGACAACTTTATGTAAAAACTAGACATAAAACTGGATCAAACAGTAAAATTTTGATTAAAATCGGTTAAACATGACGAAATTAAGTTATCGACTTTTTTGGTTTTTTTAAAGTTAAAATTTTAAGATGAAGAAATTATGCTTATAGCCACATAAGCAAATAGCCTATGACCACTTTATGTAAAAACTAGACATAAAACTGGATCAAACGGTAAAATTTTGACTAAAATCGGTTAAACATGACGAAAGTTATCTACTTTTTTGGTTTTTTTTAAAAACTTACCAAAAACAGATGTTGTAAAATTTCTCCAGTCTAAAAATAGATGTAAGGGGGCTGACGTCATGATGATTGACAGATAGACAGAAAGCATTAGTGGGCGGGGCTTCGGGGCACGTGATTGAAAACGATGATTGACGGGTGATCGACAGAAAGTGGGCGGGGCTTAATTGATCACGTGATTCATGACGTCACGATATTTGATGGTCATAGAACGCCCATTTCTACCGTACTATTCTGAAACGCAAATTTTATAAATTTAGAGCCTTGACGTCAAAGCAATGCGGGAAATCTAAATACAAGACCGTCTATATAGTGACGGTGCCCAGGTGCCATCAGATTAACAAGACAAGACCGTCAAGTGACGGTGCCCAGGTGCCGTCACGGTAACAAGACAAGACTGCCAAGTGACGGTGCCCAGGTGCCGTCACGGTAACAAGACAAGACTGCCAAGTGACGGTGCCCAGGTGCCGTCACGGTAACAAGACAAGACTGCCAAGTGACGGTGCCCAGGTGCCGTCACGGTAACAAGACAAGACCTTCAAGTGACGGTGCCCAGGTGCCGTCACGGTTACAAGACAAGACCGTCAAGTGACGGTGTCCAGGTGCCGTCACAGTAACCTCAAGTGACGGTGGTCAGGTGCCGTCACGGTAACAAGACAAGACTGCCAAGTGACGGTGCCCAGGTGCCGTCACGGTAACAAGACAAGACCGTCAAGTGACGATGCCCAGGTGCCGTCACGGTTACAAGACAAGACCTTCAAGTGACGGTGCCCAGGTGCCGTCACGGTAACAAGACAAGACCGTCAAGTGACGGTGCCCAGGTGCCGTCACGGTTACAAGACAAGACTGCCAAGTGACGGTGCCCAGGTGCCGTCACGGTAACAAGACAAGACCTTCAAGTGACGGTGCCCAGGTGCCGTCACGGTAACAAGACAAGACTGCCAAGTGACGGTGCCCAGGTGCCGTCACGGTAACAAGACAAGACCGTCAAGTGACGGTGCCCAAGTGCCGTCACGGTTACAAGACAAGACCGTCAAGTGACGGTGCCCAGGTGCCGTCACGGTAACAAGACAAGACCGTCAAGTGACGGTGCCCAGGTGCCGTCACGGTTACAAGACAAGACCGTCAAGTGACGGTGCCCAGGTGCCGTCACGGTTACAAGACAAGACCGTCAAGTGACGGTGTCCAGGTGCCGTCACAGTAACAAGACAAGACCTCAAGTGACGGTGCCCAGGTGCCGTCACGGTAACAAGACAAGACCGTCAAGTGACGATGCCCAGGTGCCGTCACGGTAACAAGACAAGACTGCCAAGTGACGGTGTCCAGGTGCCGTCACAGTAACAAGACAAGACCTCAAGTGACGGTGCCCAGGTGCCGTCACGGTTACAAGACAAGACCGTCAAGTGACGGTGTCCAGGTGCCGTCACAGTAACAATACAAGACCTCAAGTGACGGTGCCCAGGTGCCGTCACGGTAACAAGACAAGACCGTCAAGTGACGATGCCCAGGTGCCGTCACGGTAACAAGACAAGACTGCCAAGTGACGGTGTCCAGGTGCCGTCACAGTAACAAGACAAGACCTCAAGTGACGGTGCCCAGGTGCCGTCACGGTAACAAGACAAGACCGTCAAGTGACGGTGCCCAGGTGCCGTCACAGTAACAAGACAAGACCTCAAGTGACGGTGCCCAGGTGGCGTCATAGCAACAATTAAGACACAAATGAGACACGTTTCTGTCAAAACACGGTGGTTGGTTGGTTGGTTGGTAATTGGTTATTGGTGCTTTAGGAACCTTTCAGCGATCACAGCGCTATACCAGGACTACCCTGCTACATTATCCTGAAATGGGCCATTCCAGTATGAATCACTAGGGGGATGATAATTGAGAGCACAGCTGATGGGCACGAGCAGGATTCGAACCCGCACCGGCAATACACCCCAGATCTTAAGGTGGATAACGGGTGAAAATTTTAATTCTGTGATTAAATATTTTATGTATCCACAATATTGACTTCGTTCTGGCTGGAAATTCTAGCCTGTGTTCATTCCGACACCATCGTAGCTGAATAAGATGAAAAGGTGTCTCAGCTACTTTCATTTTGTTTGTGGTGACGTGACGTTATACTATCCACACTATGATGTGGAAATGCACACTAAAACACATAGCCGAATTAAGTCTAATTACTGACGCCAACGCACAGTCTACAGTGTGTTTATATAGTCCCAATGTGAAAATTTACACATATAAAACATTTAAATTTACACAAACAAAACACAGTTATTAACATACAAATAAAATTATTGAGGTTATTACTGCCCAAGTGTCAAACATTTTATTTGGTATTTAATGTGACAAAATGTGTGAAATAATTACACGATCGATGCACATCTGCACCACATATGTTTTCGCTGTGTGATGTTTAAAAAAGCTTCGCCTTATAGTTTCCGGTGTTTCTGAAGAACCACTGCCCCCCCCCCCCCCCGCCCCCCACACACACACAACACCCGAGTCGCTATGTAAAGTGTGTAATTTGAAAAAGGCTGGGCTTTACAGTTTCTGGAGACTTCTCTAGACGAAACTTCACCACTCATGCAAAATTGTAAATTTTCATCCGTTTTAACAAAGTGTCGATCTATCAATTTTCGTGCCATATTAAATAATATGATGGTGCACACCTGTCTCGCTGTAAAAGCTGTGCATAATTATCCATTTATATTTGAAGCTCAAAATCGTTAACTATACGTAATTAAAAAATAACCAGACGCTGCATGCCTGCGGTAGATATTACCGCTGTGTATGGTGCCACTGGGCCTCATAGTTTCTCAGAACTTATCTGGACAAAATTCTTGAATCCCGATGCAGAATTTTAAATTTTTAAAAGTTTCAACAGAAAATGTGAAAAATTGCCGATCCGTCAATTTACTTATTACTAAATTAATAGTGCAATTAGTATTATTTTTTATTATTACCAAAGGCCATTGTTAAAGATCTTTGTTATTTCAATTATCAGAAGTTCGGTAATTCGGGAATAGCCTACCAAAAAATATCTTGTTTCTTATTTGTTTCAGAATTCTTACTTTAAGTAAATAAGTTTATCAAAATTTGTGGGAGAATTGGCATTTGCCCCTCTAAGTTGGCCACACTGCCACAACAATTTACTGTGATCGTGTGTAACCTGAAAGAGTGGAAGCAAAAAAAAAAAAAAAGACGGCAGACGACAGACCCCCCCGGGCTAATAATCCTGGATTTTGTGTAACTGGCACGTCTTATTTATATTGTATCCTTCAGGCCTTTGTCAACTATGTTTTGCGGGTTTTGGACAGCAGTAGTTTGAGAATTTCCAGATGAAGCAAACTGGCGCCAAATGCGGTCCCGTCATTGTGTTTTATCACATCATCGAGTCTACAGCGTCATTAAATTAGCCCAAAGTACAGGCAAAATGCTTTAAATAGCGACAAAAGGTATTAAAATCGAAAGCTCAATCGAGTTTTCTAATAAATAGTTGTTTGGCCTCACAGAAGCTTTATAACTTAAGGACACGGATACACAAAGAACAAGACACCGCGTACTGCGACACATCATATGTCCAATAATTTACTTTTCTCTTTAAAATATATAAATACAGGATTTCTTATGAATCTTATACAATTACCCCGTTTAAACTTAAACTTGAAAAAAAGAAATATACCGCATTCCTTTTGCCAGCTATGGGACATTTCCCAATGCAAATATAGGACAATATCGTTCCATTCTCCATGGACTTTACATTGTTTTCTTCAGTGAACTATCACACAAGTATAGGACACTTCTTTCCGATAAAACTACGTGGTTTCTATATACACCATACTACACTGTATTTTAATTAAAATAATGACTATTATTAAAACAGAAAAAAGCTTTTACTGTGTAAGATATTCACACTCTTCTGTGAACTCTCAGTAGTCCCGCTGGTGTACTGTTCGTAGTGATGACAACATCGAATCCCAAGCCCTTTATCACCTGACCACTTAGCATGGTTGGTTAACAGGAGTTGAAAAGTACAATTAGTCATAAATATGTGCGAATATCTTCACATTACCAGGCACAGTAAACGCAGAGTACTAATTTTCATACAACCGTATCTTAAACTACAGAAATTATGCAATCATATAAAAGTTTGTTCTATATAAATTTTGAACTATTCACGGTTTGAGTTTTAAGAGACTACGAGGTTATCACAGTTTAGACAATCACTAACGCAAGTGTTTCTTTTCCACGCCGCTTCACAGGTACACATATGTCATTAGGCTGGGTGAGTTCAGCAAAATCACGAAGGCTAAACATTAAAACTAGAACGGTGCGCTGTTGGAGCCAGTGCGGTTCTCTAGCCAAAAAATTCACCAACGTCTTGTGTAGTAAAAGATGTTACTGAATTCAACATAGATTAAGTCTTGACAATACATTTTCCCTTCATTTAGCTGTTAATTTAAATAAAATCGCCGCGAAGCAAAGAGTCACATTTTCGTTAAAAATGTCCAAGCTTCAGGTTTACAACATAACACCGGATAACGGATAATCTATATGCGTGCCAATAAACCTCGTACTGGTTACGGCACTTCTGCTTCGATAAAATCAGCATTATTCATCATGACATATCATGTCGCATTTTAAGCTAAGGTTCTGTACCCACAGTTACCAAAGCCACGTCGTAGTCATGGACCAGTTAAGCAGTGGCAGGCCTGTGAAGCCTTGTGACGGTCACGCTTTTGGCCCGTTCAGGCATCGAATGCCACTAGCTATATGATCACCGCCTTGTTCTCTCTTACTTAAGTGCTGTGACGTCACAACTGGGACCGTGTGTTAGATGGTCTAGTTACGGAACATTGTGCCACCGTCTAAGGCGGCAGTCACTTGTTCGAACATATTTGCAAGATGCAGCTTCCTGGCAGACGGATCTTCATCCAAATTTTCCAGCAACTGCGTCAGACAAAATTCAAGTCAATATTAAAAGTTTAAGCAAAATTCAAAGCCAGTAATATTTATCTATCATGCAACTGTGGATGCAGTAACATGTCCGTTATATACGTGTACCTCAAATTAAGGAACTGTATCTCACAGTCTGTGTTTTGGACCCAGCTCAGTATTTCTAAACCTTTTCTTAAGCAATACGTTCATAAAGGCAACATTGTTTTCTGTCCTGTGCATTATTCGGATGTTCTGTTCCATAAGGACTGTCTCGAAGAACGAATATTGGAATTTAAAAAATGACATTCAAGTTTGAACCGATGATCGCACAAAAGAAAAACTAACCTCAAAGTTGTACTGGTGCGCGTACTTGAACAGTTCCTTTAGGGCGATGGAGACGTTGAAGTCTGCGGTATAGTGCTGCAATAAGAAGTTCTATAGCACTAATTATGTATGCGGAATACCCAGCAGTTGTCACAGTGGACCTCTCCACACCATTATGCCTCAATAGTTTCTCCATAGGCATTTTTACTTAACTCTTCACTTTCACAAATTTCTTTTCAAATTGCACTGCGCAGTTGTTTTGTAATTAACCAGACCGTATAATGTCAGCCACTTCCATAGCAAGTACTTAATGACAAAGTGATCAAACAATTCCTACAGGCAATATGATGAAAGTCGGCTGGCAGCGTCTGTGGGTTTGGATACAGGATGGTGGCAATGTGCGTCTGTGGGTTTGGCAGAGGGAAAGCGGGGTCACGCTTCTGTGGGTTCGGCTGAGGGATGGCGGGGTCACGCTCCTGTGGGTTCGTCTGAGGTATGACGGGGTCACGTTTCTGTGGGTTTGGCTAAGGGATGACGGGGTCACGCTTCTGTGGGTTCGGCTGCGGGATGGCGGGGTCACGCTTCTGTGGGTTTGGCTGAGGGATGACGGGGGTCACGCTTCTATGGGTTTGGCTGAGGGATGGCGGGGTCACGCTTCTGTGGATTTGACTGAGGGATGACGGAGTCACGCTTCTGTGGGCTTGGCTGAGGGATGACGGGGTCACGCTTCTGTGGGTTCGGCTGAGGGATGGGGGGGGGGGGGGGTCACGCTTCTGTGGGTTCGACATAGGGATGGCGGAGTCACGCTTCTGTGGGTTCGTCTGAGGTATGACGGGGGTCACGCTTCTGTGGGTTTGGCTGAGGGATGACGGGGTCACGCCTCTGTGGGTTTGGCTGAGGGATGACGGGGTCACGCTTCTGTGGGTTCGACTGAGGGATGGCGGAGTCACGCTCCTGTGGGTTCGGCTGAGGTATGACGGGGTCACGCTTCCGTGGGTTTGGCTGAGGGATGGCGGGGTCACGCTTCTGTGGGTTCGGCTGCAGGATGGGGGGGGGGGGGTCACGCTTCTGTGGGTTTGGGTGAGAGATGGCGGAGTCACGCTTCTGTGGGTTCGGCTGAGGGATGGCGGAGTCACGCTTCTGTGGGTTCGGCTGAGGGATGGCGGAGTCACGCTTCTGTGGGTTCGGCTGAGGGATGGCGGAGTCACGCTTCTGTGGGTTCGGCTAAGGGATGTTTGGGTCACGCTTCTGTGGGTTCGGCTGCGGGATGGCGGGGCCGCGCGTCTCGGTTGGACGGCGGGCCGCGCGCCTGGCGTGAGCACTTACCAACGACATCTCGGTCATGATCTCGTTGATGTCCGCGTCGCTGACGGGCGCCATATCCTGTATGCCCCTGTAGAAATTGGTCACCCAGCCGCGGTAGCGCGGGATGTCCTTGGCGAACAGTAGCTTGTTGGAGGGAGAATCCTGCACATGAATTCCACCAAAAAATATTTTACAAAAATTATAAAAAAACATACAAGGGCCAGTTATACGAGTCTGAGTTTTTGTTGGCTGTTAGATCATTTTTTTTTCACCAAAAACACATTGTTTTTACACACACATATATATGCTTAGATTTGTGTAAAAACAATGTATGTATATACACTGTGTTTATATTTATATAATTTTTAGTCTTATTTATTTATTTTTATTTCCTTTTTTTTTTTGTTCTTTTTTTTCACGTTTTTCACATTAGACACTTTATATCTTCTAAAAATGGCCTATTTATGAGGCTGTTAGCAGACCTTGCCCAGCTTGTGGTCGGTCGTACTGCAGGCATCCATGAATGTCTGAGCGATGACGGAAAGACACGAGTCACAGATATGCGATTTGTTGATATCAAACACGAAGTCCGGGTTCTTGATAATGTTCACCCAAAACCTCAAAGGCAAGCTGCACGAAAAAAAAATATTCCAACATGTTCTCTCTTCACATTAGTTTACCTTTTAATTGCCCAGTTTTTCTTTTTACTGATACAAGTTTTCCATTGAGGCTAGGGAGGGAGGCGACGGCCGAGAAAGGGGATCCATGCACAACCACGCGACGCCGTACACACCATCACATCAAGTCGTGTCGCCCATCAGTGAAAACGTATCTTAATGTTATATTATTTCACCCGGTTAACCTCAACAAGAGTCTTGTAACAGATCATTTTTTTCAGAAGTTTTTTTCTGCGGCAACGACACGCTGCACTGACGTCGCGCACTGACGTCGCGCAATGACGATGCGCCTCTCCTCACCTATTGCTTTTCCACGTGTGAACCACATCCGGATCGAGAATGTTGTGCTTTTTGGCCGAGGTGTCGAGCAGATCAAAGAGCCACTTGATGGCAGGCGGAATGGAATTATCGACCGTGAGAATGGTCATGAACAGGTCGTCGATGTACTGCTGTAGCGTGCCTTTGGTGGAGAGGAGGCGAGTGAGGAAGATCTCTGAGATGACCTTCTGACTGCGCGATATGTAAATGCCATCATCGTGCTTCACCTGCTCACAGTCAAGTCACAAATGGACACTTAAAGAGTGAAGAGACATTTTACGTAAGGTTCAATCATATTTTTGACCCTTCTGGGAAGCCATCCACAACGAAAGCACGAAAAAATTTCTGACCTTTGACCTCCCTCCCCCTTTTACGAAAACGATGTAACGTCACTCATTGACTATAACAACAGTGTACGCCCAATCCAATTTCACTTTCCCACAACCGCCTCCCCCTTCCCCCAAAACAAGCGCAGTTTGACGTCATACCGGGACAGCTCCCTAAGGTTACTCCGGCTACTCACTAAATGCCACACTTTCTGCCCCTCCTCCATGGTCAGGATCGGCTGGATGCCGCTCAGGCCGGATCCAGATGTGATCTGGATGCGGCCATGTACGTGGCGAACTCCCTCCGTCTTGTGGCGCTTGCGCACCAGCGCCATGACGGCGCCATCGGGCACGTGGTAGTGCGCCAGCGTGTTGATCTTCTTCCAGCCGTGCAGCACTTCCGTCGTGACGTCTTCGTCTTGTAGAGGCAGGTGTCCACTTTTGCCCGACCGCCACTCTGTGGGCGATACCACAAGCTACTCACCAACCACCAAACCATTGAATACCAAACAGCGTACTCGTTTCAAATAAAAAGTATGACATTACTAAGCTATTTATGCTTTGTGTACGAATGTGAAAATTAACAGCCAACTGTTCTGCTTCCTTATGACTCATTCTCTGCTGATATTCTCACTCTATAATGACAACAGTTGGTGTCGAAAGTCAAACATTTCGTAACTGCACACTTCTGTTATGAATGATTAAATATTTCAAATGTTTTAAATTCCAACTAAAATTCAAATTAGGCGATATATTTGGCATAGACATAATAAACTCAAGGATGAAAGGTTCAACAAATCGTTAATAAGGGTCCAAATTTAGTATACACCCTTAGAATTTAAGCTTAAAATTTGTTTACCAGCAGTGACTGTCTTATAAAAGGTTAGCTATGACGTTAACTTCACCGATTATTATTTTATGTTATTTGCAATTCAAAAGCAGCCATGTCAAATTCTAAACTTCAAGTTACATAATGACTGATTCGTATGATATACGGTCTTGTATAACCATGCGTACATTCATATGTAAGACTCGTATAGTGGGCGCAAGTTTCGCTTTAATTCCTGATATCGATGAAAAAGGCATGCAAATGTACATCAAGACTAAAAATATCTGCAACTACAGTGTATAAGGCCTTGTCAAGCGACCTATCCAAGCAAGTTAACTACAAGAATAAGGTATACGCTACACAGGAGGTCGCAAAAAATAGGAGGTTGTGTCCTTTTTATGTTTTGGGTCAAATATAAAAAATAATTTGCAGCATGCAAACATGCTGGAGGGGAGGGGAGGGGAGGGGAGGGGAGGGGAGGGGTGGGGAGGGGAGAGGAGGGGAGGGGAGTGGAGGGGAGGGGAGGGGAGGGGAGGGGTGGGGAGGGGAGAGGAGGGGAGGGGAGGGGAGGGGTGGGGAGGGGAGGGGGCGTTAGGGATACCTAGCAGACTTCTGTCTAGTCGTTTTGTGTCCTGGGGTGGACATAGTGTGATGGTAAAATGGCACTGATGTGGACAAATGCAATTGAGAATTTGAAAATTGTAGGTTCCCGAGTAAGCAGAAAAAAATTGCAAACCTGCGAACATATCAAGAAGAGCTTCACTGTATGCTGGTAGACAAACAAAAAAACTACCCTTACTGTCTGAAATACTAGTCCAAAGCAAGCAAAATGTTGACAAAAACTACACTGCAGGGTTTCATGTGAGATAGAATGGATACTTGCACAAAAATAATATAAACACACACACTTGATTATTCACCAGAAAAATTTTTCCGATTCAGTCTAACAGTCTGCACATGTTACTGTCACGTTGCTTTGTACCCATTCTGCCTCGGTCATTCAACTTTTGCTCAAAAGCAAGGGATCACTAAATGGACTTGGAAATCGCATTCAGGCGGTTCGAACTATTCCCCTACACAGCTTAAGATAAAAATGCTCTTACTCGCAACAAAAGTTGAAATCAGTACTGTTGTTATCAAAAGGAAAAATACAACAAATACAAGTGAAAATAGACATCCCATTGCAGACGTTTAATGTTTTCATTTTTTAAAGAAAAGAACATAACAATTAAAGCATTTTATTATTTACTGTATATTCGATTTTTAAGCTAGTGTTTTTAAGGCAATGAACCACCAAAGCATTTATTGCATTTCATAGAAGCCAAAGCCTTATTTATTTAAGCAAAGTATGACTGGTGCAGTGCAGAACAGTTATTACAAGTGCTCTGTGAACTTCTTAATTAAAATTCAAATAAAATCCGAAACAATGTTGGAAAGTTTTTGCATTAAAAAAGGGCACCAGCGAGGAAAGGTGAGAAAGAAGCAATGATCTGCCGCTGACGGCTTTTCTTTCTTTCTTTCTTTTTTTCTTTTTTCAATTTCTTCCCCTTCAATCTTTCCCGCATACACAATCACACTGCTTGCACTAAATCCAGAGAAAAATACCCCGGTATTTCATAGCAACTAAAGAAATGATCATAGCACCCAAATCCCAACTAGATCATATCGCATACTACTATGAACCAAGTAGTGAAAAAATACATTTTAAAATATTTTTCTTATTACTATTAATTTCTATTTACCCAAATCGACGTCGTGCACCGAGGGCCTGTTGCTGAAAGGCATATTAAGATAGACGGCGTCGAGTGCTTTCTGCTTGGCCTGCGTGATCGTATCACAGTCCAGACACTTGCAGGTCACTGGCTCCTTCTGTCCGTCTTGCACCAGGTTAATTAACTGCAACAGGAAAATTTTCGGAAATATGACATCATCAAAGGCTTGCGCTGCCACCGTTCTACTCAGCACTCTCGCCAAAATATTTTAATTTTTTGTTCTCGCTATGACCCAAACATAAAAACAATCTAAAAAATAAGATACTCACTAGTGTTTTGGGCTCTATTTTTTCGCGCAGTAATCTATCTTCTGACAAGGAGTAACGTGCCTCCGATGATATGGCATCCACAGGACCCTTTTCTGTTTGACGTTTGATAGCTTGATACAGCATAAACAATGGCTTGCCCGACTGTCTCTGTAAAACACCAAAGTTGTTGCTTTCAATAATATAAGCGCAAAAAACTAGTTTGATTTTAAAACAATGGGGATATTGGTATCGATAATTTCCACAACTTCAAGAACATATTGTTTAGAAAAATATTAATTAGTTTTATACAGCTGTATATATAAATATAATAAAGTACTTTTTTCCAAAAAAAAAAAAAACAACTTTCTTTCGCAAATAAGTGCTGATTGGAACCTGGTTATGTTGGACTCGAAGATCTGGAAGCTTTTTTTCAACCCAAACCCCATTTTGTTACTAATATCAGTTATCTCGTGCCTCTAAGCAATTTGCCAGTCCCGACTATTTCGAGGCACCGATACAGTAATGTTATGTTTTACTATTTTATGAAGGATTTTTCTTCCCGTACCTTGACATAGCCATACATAGCTATAGAGAGCCAGTTGGTGAGCAGTTTTTCCACCACCGACTCGGTCCTACGCAACATCAGCTTTGGATGCTTCTTCTCAACCGACCGATCGATTAACTCTTCCAGCAATGATTTCAAAATTCTACGGAAGTAAGTATTTATTATTTTAGTTATTTATATGTACTTGATACAAGGGACTTTTATTTAAATTTTCTTTTACTTTTTTGTTGTTGTTTTTTGTTTTTTTTTGTTTTTGTTTTTTGTCTGTCTTCTTTTTTTCAGTAATCTAACTCAAATAGGCATTGTTTGTCCCCTTTAACTGCAAGAAATAAACAGTTGTGGTCTTACTCTGTAGCGTACTCCATTTTGTCTTGCAGCACTATCATAAGCAATGAGGCCACCACAGCCCTGCAGAAAACAGACACAATTAAATCAGTATAGGCTTTTAATAAATACAACACTTCTTTTCTGCATTCACATATCACCGGATTGCTCACAACATATGGAACAACCTTTCCTTGACACTGGGTTACGACTTCTTATATGCCACATGTCTCTCATTCCAAGGGAACAGTTTTTAAACACCACTTATTTCTAATACTCGGGGACTACTTTTATGTACCAAGAATCTCTGATACCGACGGACTACATTTCATCCGCCACTTACTTGTCTCTGACAATGAAGGGCTACTTGTTATCTTGGACTTTTCTAGCACTTGCGGACTAATTTCACCCGTCACTTACTTATCTCGGATACTGAAGTTTTTCTGCTGTTCTAGGGTCCGTATGAAAATCAACATGAACTGTTTGCTGTTCAGGAGCTGACTAAACTGATGCAAGCCCTGATCATAGCTGCCGAACTTGTTGGTTTTGTACTGAAAGTAGAGCAATTGACGGATAAGACACGACAAAAACAAAAATATTAGGCAGGCAATTCCGAATGTGCCCTTGTTATTTATTATTATTATCTTGATTTGGTTACGCTAAACTACAGTCACTATTTTTTATTTCTCATAATTTCTACTCAATTGTTCCTCGTTTAAGCGTGTACTGTATACACTGCTCTTGATATTTCACGAGCATAGGCAGCATTGATTAAACTTAAATTACTTTCCCAAAATATTTCCCAAATCGATAACCTTTTATACTCCAGCCCCGCCCCCACCAAAGTAATGCCACGACATGAGGCTTACATCTGGCGAGTTGTGCAGTACCGGGTGGTCGGCATGACTGGGGAAGAGCACTTTAAAGGTATAGGTCTTGTAGTCCCAGTACGGTATACCGATCACGCTAATATCACTGGTGAAGTCGGACACTTCCGTCTGTAACTCGGCAAAGGCTAGGAAGAAAAACAGTAATGACGTAAGGGCCACGGCAACGCTGTGTACATCCTACATTTTTCCCAGTGGTTCTCAGTTTTCAGAACATGTCCGTTTCGCGTACCGAATGGTTTTCTGGGTGACTTCAGTCGGCGGCAAACATGAAACTCGAGTGGCCAGTGCACACAAAACAGAAGAGATACAGCCTTATATCACACTTTCACTCGACACCTATTATTTTTTGTTTTTGTTTTTGTAAACAAAAACAAATGTCTCCCCGACTAAACCCATGGTTCATCAGTACCATTTTCCATTTTGTTTTTCCCCTGGACAGCCCTTTCACAAAGTTTTATTTGAACAAGTGTGTCCTATTTTCAGAAAAATATGAAATTTAACCTCATATGAACGAATCCCATGTGCTCAGCAGTCGAGTTGTGTGTCACATTTATGCAATTTTTGAAGTGGAGATGGGTTACATAACCTGATTTGTGGGTATTTCAGTCCTTTTTTTTACACAAGTTCAGGCTTAGGTGTTTTATTTTGGTCTAGGGGGTGGTCACTAAAGAGGTTTATCCCGGTTTTGAAATTCGTCACTACAGCAGTTTTACTGTACTTTCTTTGTTTATCCGAATCTGGAAGGTGGTCAAGAAGGCAGATTTTACCGTAGTCTTGTTGTCCAAAACTGGAAGTTGGTCACTATAAACAGGCTTTACTTGGCGTCTTTTTATCTGGATCTTGACGGTGGCAGTTACAAATAGGTTTACCGAAAGTTTTTTTTTCTAGCCTTACCCAACCCCCTCCGCCAGCTATCTAATTAAGGTATAACTCTAAAGGTAACCCTGAACATTTTAGCCAACGTTACGGTAAGGGTTTGTACACTAAGTGTAGTTATAGCCATAATTATGGTATACCTTGTCTTCATACATTCCCATCTTCCAAAAAGCACCAGAAAGACATTCTTCAGAACTGTGCCACACCTGACCCACCTCGGTGGGAGAGTGGGGAAAGACATTTTGGTGTCAAAATAGTGCCCTGCTTGTAATGACACAATGTATCAGGTGACCCACTTTAAAAGTGAAAACTAGTCCCAGGTTCTGCACAAACATTGCGAGCCGTTACGTAGTTACTCCTATATATGGAACAGCTTGGCAGCCAAATGAAAACACGCTAAAAGCTGTAGGCGCTAATAGCTGTAAAAGCGCACAAAACGGTCAATCACACGAAATCTACGAAATTGTCGATAATTGCAATGCTAATGTTTTCAAGTATGTCTAAAGAATGCAGGAACATTGGAAAATCTTTTTAAAAAGCTGAAATCCCAAGCGTAGTTAATAACTGTCCTTAATAAACAAAAGAGCCATATAAAGGGGGAAGCGGGGAAGGGGGGAGAGGGAGGAGGTGGACCGGAAAGTCGATCTGATTTTTCGCTATCGAGATATTTTTACCCGGGTACATTTTACATAATATTTCGGACCTACCAAGCAAGATTCTCACGAAGTTTCAACTTTCTCCCATGTTCAGTGGCTGAGAAATGTACACATATAAGCTTTTAACGTAATGAGGTCATAGCCTTTCTTAATTTCGCTACACCCTTCAAAAGTTGACAGAACCGTCCGACCCAAGAAACACCCATACAAAATATGAAGTCCCTACGACTTTCTGTATGATATTCCCCATACGAAAAGAAATTTAAATAAAACCTAAATAAAATTTTAAAAGAACTGTTTCGATAAAAATTATTATTCTCTTTGTAAGTGTGAGGTTATATTCCCTTATCGTTATATTCCATGTATACGGAGATGTTCTTTACCTGGAGTTTAGATTCTTAAGTAAATTGTACGAAAAGGGATAAGAGAAAAATGTTCCGCTAGCTGTTCAATAACGGGGATGTTCGAGAACAAGTTCATGGTTCCCTGTAATAAAGCCCAGTATAGCGCGTGAAAGTAAATAACCGCGTTTTTATTATTATAGCAGACGGCCTAAGAGCCCGCTTCCTCAAAGAAGTTAAGCAACGGGGGAACCGGTTAATGCATGGATGGGTGACCGTTTCTAATTGTGGGTTGAAGCAAGACAGTTCTTAATAGTTTTTAAATGGAAAGGCTTATAACTTTTTTAGCTTTTATTTAGGTTTTATTTGGTTTTTATTTAGGTTTTATTTAGTTCCCAAATACAGTTCACTTTTAGGTTTTAACTAGAGCGGCCAATGCACACAAAACATAAGAGTACAGGCTTATATTATACACTTTCAATCGATACCTACTTAGTTTCAAAACGAAACAAAACAAAAACAAATATCTTTCCGACTAAACCAATGATCCCAAACCCCCTCCCCCCACCCAAAAAATCCTTTTTTTTAATTACTGAAATAAAATATTCATTTCTTCAAACAGCCATAATGCATTGTAAAAAAATTAAAAATAAACAAAACAGATGGTGGTCACTAAAACAGAAAAAAATGGACGTCTTTTTTCATCCGAGTCTGGAAGGTGGTCGCTATCCAGTTAGCACAATATTTTATCCAACGTATAGCCGACGTTGGCATTATGTGGGGACTTTACGTGAGAAGTGGGGCGTCCTACATAAGCTACACCTCGGCTACATCTGAGATGTCCCAGTTACACTTTTAGACCTAACACCGGCGTATAGCCGACATGGGACAGCCCACATATAGCCCAAGTGGTACAGCCGACGTCGGTTATTTGAGAAATAAACTTTTTGGGGCCAGATAGAAACGTTTGGTGGAAGAATAACTTGAAAGTGTATTCAGATGCGCCGTGGCGTAGAGGTAAGGTCGATGCGTAGGATGCCAAAGGTTCCCGGTTCAATCCCAGGTAGTGATAAAACGGGTTTTATTGGAGGCCCTTCTTATACAGATCTGAAGTTGGTCACCATAGCAGTTTCACTGTACGTTACATTTTTGTGTTTTTCTTTAAGTTGGTCAAGACAGGCAGGTTTTACCATACGTCTTTTTATCCGAATCTAAAAGGGGTCACGACAAACGGGTCTTACTTCACATCTTTTCACCCAGGTCCTTTTCATCCTTTTTTTGCTAACCATCATCTTCCACACGCCCCCACCCACCCCTCCCCAACCCCCAACTTTCAGTTTCAGTTAAAGAAAAAGAGGGAATTGACCTTATCATTAAAACACACAATCTATTAGATATCTGGCGTCAACGCAATCCCAGAATACAACAGTATACATGGATTGGCCCACAGAAAAAATTATTATCACGAATCGACTACTTTCTCGTTAAATTAGGTTTATATGATAATTGTGCAAGCTGTAAAGTTTTAAAGAACATACGCACGGACCATAAACTCATGTTCTTAGATGTAAACCCAAAAGAAGATAAATTAAGAGGCCCTGGGCACTGGAAATTTAACAATAGCCTTTTAGATGATACAGAATATATTGCCTTTATAACGCAAAAATTCAATCAAGCTAAATGCACTCATGATCATATCAGCGACAAAAGATTATTATGGGACCTCCTTAAACATGAAATACAAGTGCACACAATCGAATACTCAAAATTCAAAGCTAAACAAAGACGTGAATTAGAACGTAAAACGATCCAAAATTGTGAACAACCCTACACTAAAATATGCGAAGGACGAATCACTGAATTATTAGAATATGACAAAAACAAAGAAATCCTTGAAGACATAAATAACTTTTACGAACGGGGCGCATAGGTAAGACCCAGAATAAAACAGATAGAGAAAGATGAAAAAAGCAACAACTTTTTTTTTTCAAAAAAGCAAAAGAAAGCTATGAAAAAAAAACTATACAAAAATTGTGCATAAACGGTAGGGAAGTATTTGATGAATCTGAAATAAGATTTCATTTAAGAGATTTCTTCAGCAATTTATACAATTCCAAAGAACCAAATGTTGATTCGGAACCTTTCGAGCAAATGTTAAATTCTTCAAATCTTCCACAAATCACCGAATATGACGCCAAGAAATGTGACCAAGACATAACACTACACGAAATGAATAAAACGCTTAACACCATGAACATCGGCTCCAGTTCTGGGAGAGAGGCTTAACTGTTGAATTCTACAAAAAACTCTGGGAAATTGTAGGTCCAAGTTTACACGATTGCTTCAAACATGCCTTTATCAAAAGCGAACTATCACCGTCACAAAAACTGGGAACAACTAGAGCGGCCAGTGCACACAAAACATAAGAGTGCAGGCTTACATTACACACTTTCAATCGATACCTACTTAGTTTCTTGTTTTTGTGAACAAAAACAAATGTCTCCCCGACTAAACCCACGACCACCCCCCCCCCCACCCCCAAACTGAAATATTCATTTCTGCAAACATAACCTTCATTTATTGTAAAAACTCAAATTAAACCAAACAGATGGTGGTCACTAAAACAGATATAAATGAGCATCTTTTTTCATCGGAGTCTGGAAAGTGGTCGCTAAAACGGGTTTTACTGTAGGCCCCTCTTATCCAGATCTGAAGTTAGTCACTATAGCAGTTTTACTGTACGTTACATTTTTATCCGGGTCTGGAAGGTGGTCAAGACAGGCAGGTTTTACCGTACCTCTTTTTACCTGAATCTGGAAGGGGTCACGACAAACGGTTCTTACTTTACATCTTTTTATCCAGGTCTTTAAGGTGGTCGGGATTTTTTTTTTTTTTGCTAACCATCATCCTCCACACGCCCCCCTTCCCCAGCTATTTACTGTAGGTCCTACTATAAACACAACTCTAACCCTTTTACCCAAGGCAACGGTAACGGTCTGTACCCTAAGTGTAGTTATAGCCATGATAGACTACCTTGTCTTCGCACATTCCCATCGGCCAAATAGCACTAGGAAGGCATGCTTCATAACTGTGCATTAGATGACGCACCTCGGTGGGAGAAGGGGGAGGCATTTCGTCGGCAAATTGGTGAACTGCTACTTATAACACAAGATATCAGACGACCCACTTTAATAGCGAAAAATGCTTCTGCAAACAATGCTACTCGATACAACATGGCTCCTGTAGATAGCACATCTTGGCAACCTAATCAAGTATGCGGCGAAAAAAAAAATCAATAGCTAGAGCTGCTTAGAACTATAATACGACAATAACATTCCATGACCTCGTAGATAACGACTCCATCATGCACCGCAACTAACACTGACCCCTGACTGAGTGGTATGTTACGTAACAGCCATAGATGAGAAATGCACAAAAAGCTCAATTTCAGGCAATAACAAATAGCAATGGACCGATAATGATGCTGTTACTGTTTTGAAACTTTCTAAAGAATGCAGGAACACTAGAGAATCTTCCGAAAAATCTTCCGAAATCCCCAGCGCAGTTAACACCCATGCATAGATAACAAATCAGCCAAAAATGGGGAGGCTGGGTGGGGGGGGGGGGGGGGGGGGGGTTGACGTTATGCACCTTTCTTGATTTTCTATACGAGTTTAATAATGTTTAACAAAACCGTGTGACTTATCCGAGGAATAACTACACCAAATTTAAAGTCGATCCGACTTTCCGATGTCGAGATATTTTGCTCAAGAACAGATAACTTTTTACCCGTCAAAAGTTGAAACAGTCGTCTGACTGAACCAAGGAATATCCATATAAAATTTTAAGTCGATATGACTTTCCGTTATCGAGATATTATGCATAAAAGATCTGGTTCAAAATATACACATATTACGCGATGACGTCATACGCCGCTTTCGTTCGTTCTACCCGTGAAAAATATTTAAAGTTTCTTTCGGACCTACCAAGCAATAATCCCACCAAGTTTCAGCTTTCTCCGGCGTCCAGCACCTGAGAAATTTCGCACACAAGATTTTTAGCAATGACGTCATACACCTGCCCTAATCACGTGACAGACCAAAAATTGATAGAACAGTCCGGCTGACCCAAGGAATATTCATATAAAATTTGAAGTCGATAGGACTTTCCGTCATCGAGATATTTTGCACACAAGACCTTGTTTATAATATATATACATATTTTACGTGATGACGTCATACGCCGCATTTGTTCGTTCTACTCGCGAAAAAATTCTATAGTCTTTCGGACCTACCAAACAACAATCTCACCAAGTGTCAACTTTCTCCGATGTTCAGAAGCTGAAAAATTTGGCACATAAGATTTTTACGGAATGACGTTATACACCTGCCCTAGTTACGTGACATGCGTAAAAAGTTGACAGAACCGTCCGACTGACCCAAAGAATATCTACATAAAATTTGAAGTCGATAGGACTTTACGTTATCGAGATATTTTGCACACAAGACCTTGTTTATAATATATAGGCCTACATATTTTACGTGATGACGTCATACGCCGCATTCGTTCGTTCTACTCGCGAAAAAATATATAGGGTCTTTCGGACCAACCAAGCAACAATCCCACCAAGTTTCAACTTTCTCCGATCTTCAGCGGCTGAGAAATTTCGCACACAAGATTTTTACGTAATGACGTCATACGCCTGCCTTAATCACCTGACATGCGCCAAAAGTTGATAGAACCCGCCGACTGACCCAAGGAATATTGATATAAAATTTGAAGTCGATAGGACTTTCCGTTATCGATTTTGCACACAAGATCTTGTTCAAAATATATACATATTTTACGTGATGACGTCATACGCCGCATTCGTTCGTTCTACTCGCGAAAAAAATCTACAGCGTCTTTCGGACCAACCAAGCAACAATCCCACCAAGTTTCAGCTTTCTCCGATGTTCAGCGACTGAGAAATTTCGCACACAAGATTTTTACGTAATGACGTCATACGCTTGCCCTTACCGACGTTTCGTTCTCGAGATATCTTGCACACAACACTTTGTTCACAACAGACTGACACACACACTCACACATACGCACACAGGCACAAACACACACGTACACACATACACACACAGAACGTACAAACACTATATGTCTTCCCTTGGTCGGGGAGACATAATAACGCTTCTCCATAAAAAAGGAAAAGACCCTACGCTCATCAAAAATTTAAGCGGCATTACGTTAACAAACGTCGATTAAAGATCTTAACTAAAACTCTAGCATTACGAACAAAAGACGTTCTACCCAAAATAATTCACCCGAATCAGACAGCTTTTGTAAAAGGCCGAGTCATCTCTGAAAATATACGCCTCACCAACGATATTATCGAAAACCTTACAAAATCTAAGCGTACCGGCCTGTTGCTCATGCTGGATTTTCGAAAAAGCCTTCGACAGTATAGAGTGGGAATACATGTATAAAATTTTGCATAAACTTGAGCTTGGTACAGCTTTTCGGAATTGGATAAAAATCTGTTACACAAATATTTACAGCACGATAATAAACAACGGTTTTTCTAGCGACTGGTTTGCCATTTAACGCGGCATTAGACAAGGATGCCCTCTCTCCACAGTACTGTTCGTGATCTGTGTAGAGCTTATGGCACAAATTATACGAAGAAATAAAAATATACGGGGTTTAACGTTTTGGCACAATGAGACACAATGCTACGTCGAAGACATGCAGTCCATTGACATAATTTTTGAATTAATGGCCGAATTTTCGGGGTATTCAGGTCTAAAAATAAACATTGAGAAATCAATGCTTGTTTATATAGGACCCTGGCGCATCAAATCAAGACCGAACTATGAAGTAAAAATAGGAAATTCAAGCTTCAACGTTTTAGGGATCATGGTAGGTACAAATATGGAAGCCTGCATAGAACACAACTTTGAAAACTAGAAGCTCATTCCGCTAGCGAAATGTTAAACACTTGACAAAAATTAAAACGCAAAAATACGTCCTTCAATGGGTTATTTCTTGAATAATATATTGTAAACAACACAGCTTAACTACGTCTTATAAGCCGAGTAGTGTTTGGTTGTTGTTGACTTAAAGTTTTATTGACTGATCAGGCATACGCCTTGTTATCTATTTACGCAGTGAGAGCTCGCACAAAGGTCACTGAGCAAATGTGTATTCTGTGCTGTCGTTAAATGCTACGCATTTATTTGAAAAAATACACTCTTTTCACATGGCGTTTTAGCAAAGAAAACGAAATCAAAGACGAAAATAAAAAGTGACATGCACATGTTCAGATCAAGCTCTTCATAAGTCCCAAGTTTCACGGTCGTAGGGCCCATAGTGTCAGAGAAGAAGAAGACACAAAAAATCGGAAAAACTGTCAAGAAGAAAAAAAAGGGACGAATTTTGCTAGCACAAATTCATATAACCCTTGCAAGCCAAAGGCTTGTCAAGTGTTAATAAAATAAATAAGATGGACTCCCAATTGAACATCTGGTCTCAAAGAGGCCTTACAATAAACAGTAAAGTACTTATAGCAAAAAGCATAGGGTTATCCAATCTAGTATACTCTCTTAGCTGTGCTACTTGCCCCGAATATATCATCAAGAAATCACAAACAACAATCAATAATTTTATTTGGAAAAACGGCTCACACAAAGTAAAGCACAATGCCCTAATTCGACCTCTCGAAGAAGGTGGATTAAAAGCCCCGGATGTTGATGCTATGTCCAAAGCCTTGAGACTTTCGTGGTTTAGAATACTTAGGGAAGAAACACCAACTAACTACCTACCGCATAAAGAAAATACGGGGAGTTACGCCTACTATTAAATTCAAACTTGGATATAAAATCTCTCGAAATGCCAAGATTTTACAAAGAAATGTTTCTCTACTTACACGAAATTAGATACAACGATTATTATTCACGGGTCTTTGAAACAATAAACATATAAAAATTGGTGGAAAGTCAGTTGTCATAAGGCCTTGGTTTGACAAGGGAATAGTTTATATCAGGGATTTAATAGGGGAAGACAATAATATTTTACCTATCGACGCTACTAAAATCAGATATGGAATACAAACAATCGACCCATTTTATATAATGCTTTTAAAACTAGAGTGGCCAGTGCACACAAAACATAAGAGTGCAGGCTTATTTTACACACTTTCAATCGATACCTACTTAGTTTCTTGTTTTTGTGAACAAAAACAAATGTCTCCCCGACTAAACCCATGACCCCTCCCCAATCCCAAACTGAAATAAAATATTCATTTCTGCAAACATAACCTTCATTCATTGTAAAAAACTCAAAATAAACCAAACAGATGGTGGTCACTAAAACAGATATAAATGAGCATCTTTTTTCATCGGAGTCTGGAAGGTGGTAGCTAAAACGGGTTTTATTGTAGGCCCCTCTTATCCAGATCTGAAGTTGGTCACTATAGCAGTTTTACTGTACGTTACATTTTTATCCGGGTCTGGAAGGTGGTCAAGACAGGCAGGTTTTACCGTACCTCTTTTTACCTGAATCTGGAAGGGGTCACGACAAACGGTTCTTACTTTACATCTTTTTATCCAGGTCTTGAAGGTGGTCGGGATTTTTTTTTTTTTTGCTAACCATCATCCTCCACACGCCCCCCTTCCCCAGCTATTTACTGTAGGTCCTACTATAAACACAACTCTAACCCTTTTACCCAAGGCAACGGGTAACGGTCTTTACCCTAAGTGTAGTTATAGCCATGATAGACTACCTTGTCTTCGCACATTCCCATCGGCCAAATAGCACTAGGAAGGCATTCTTCATAACTGCGCATCAGATGACGGACCTCGGTGGAGTAGGAGGGGGGGGGCATTTCAGTGCCAAAATGGTGAGCTGCGTCTCATAACACACGATATCAGATGCCCACTTTAATAGCGAAAAATGCTTCTGCAAACAATGCTAATCGATACAACATGGCTCCTATATATAGCACATCTTGGCAACCTAATCAAATATGCGGCGAAAAAAAATCAATAGCTAGAGCTGCTTAGAGCTATAATATGACAATAGCATTCCATGACCTCGTAGATAACGACTCCATCATGCACCGCAACTGACACTGACCCCTGACTGTGTGGCATGTTACGTAACAGCCACAGATGAGAAATACACAAAAAGCTCAATTTCAGGCAATAACAAATAGCAATGGACCGACAATAAGGCTGCTACTGTTTTGAAGCTTTCTAAAGAATGCAGGAACAGTAGAGAATCTTCCGAAAAATCTTCCGAAATCCCCAGCGCAGTTAACACCCATGCATAGATAACAAAGCAGCCAAAAATGGGGAGGTTTGGGTGGGGGGGGGGTGTTGACGTTATGCACCCGTCTTGATTTTCTATACGAGTTTAATAATGTTTAACAAAACCGTGTGACTTATCCGAGGAATAACTACACCAAATTTAAAGTCGATCCGACTTTCCGATGTCGAGATATTTTACTTAAGAACAGATAACTTTTTACCCGTCAAAAGTTGAAACAGTCGTCTGACTGAACCAAGGAATATCCATATAAAATTTTAAGTCGATATGACTTTCCGTTATGGAGATATTTTACACACAAGACCTTGTTTACAATATATACATATTTTACGCGATGACGTCATACGCCGCATTCGTTCGTTCTACTGGCGAAAAAATTCTATAGAGTCTTTCGGACCTACCAAGCAACAATCCCAGCAAGTTTCAACTTTCTCCGATGTTCAGCAGCTGAGGAATTTGGCAAATAAGATTTTTACGTAATGACGTCATACACCTGCCCTAATCAGGTGGCATGCGTAAAAAGTTGACAGCACCGTCCGACAGACCCAAAGAATATCTATATAAAATTTGAAGTCGATAGGACTTTCCGTTATCGAGATATTTTGCACACAAGACCTTGTTTATAATATATATATATTTTACGTGATGATGTCATACGCCGCATTCGTTCGTTCTACTCGCGAAAAAAATATATAGGGTCTTTGGGACCAACCAGGCAACAATCCCACCAAGTTTCAACTTTCTCCGATGTTCAGCGGCTGAGAAATTTCGCACACATGATTTTTTACGTAATGACGTCATACGCCTGCCTTAATCACCTGACATGCGCCAAAAATTGATAGAACCCGCCGACTGACCCAACGAATATTGATATAAAATTTGAAGTCTATAGGACTTTCCGTTGTCGAGATATTTTGCACACAAGATCTTGTTCAAAATATATACATATTTTACGTGATGACGTCATACGTCGCATTCGTTCGTTCTACTTGAAAAAATCTACAGCGTCTTTCGGACCAACCAGGCAACAATCCCACCAAGCTTAAACTTTCTCCGATGTTCCACGGCTGAGAAATTTTGCACACAAGATTTTTACGTAATGACGTCATACGCTTGCCCTAATCACGTGACATGCGTCAAAAGTTGATAGAACCGTCCGACCTAACCAAGGAATAATTCGATCAAGTTTGAAGTCGATCCGACGTTTCGTTCTCGAGATATCTTGCACACAACACTTTGTTCACAACACGAGATCTTGTCCAAATTATGTGCATATTTTACATGACGTCATGCCCTGTACCCAGTTGTACTCGCGACAAAATTTGAAACAATTTTTCGGACCTACCAAGCAACGATCCCATCAAGATTGAACTTTCTCTGATGTTAAGCGGCTGAGAAATTTCGCACACAAGATTTTTTTGTAATGACGTCATACGCGTTTCTTAATAATGTAACGTGCGTCAAAGGTTGACAGAACCGTCCGACCTACCCAAAGACAGAACAGATCAAATTTGAACTCGATCCGACTTTTCGTTCTCGAGATATCTTGCACACAACATTTTGTTCACAACAGACTGACACACATACACCCACACACACATGTACATGCACACACACAGAACGTACAAACGCTATATGTCTCCCTTGGTCGGGGAAACATAATCAAACATTTGCATTCTAGGATTTCGTTAAAGGCACTTTAACAAAAATATTGGGTTGCGCTAGCTCACTCTGTCGCTCACTCGGTTGCCCTGTCTGTCACATCTCCTTTATCTATGACTATTTCTGTGTCTAAGAACAGGCTACACTTGAGTCACTGATTGTGAACAGAATCTTGATCATCACCTTATTTAGGAATCCCCTTTGCATAACTTCCAGCTAAACATAACGTTTTTGTTTGGTTGTGAAAAGGTTATAACGTTTTCCCAACCGAAAACAAACCTTTTGTGGTTGTAAAAACGTTATATTCAGCAACCAAATGAAAACGTTATTTTACAAACCAAAATCAAACCTAATTTGGTTGTAAAAACGTTACATTTACCAACCAAATAAGAACGTTTTTTCCAAACCACAGGCAAACGTATGGTATTAGAACGTTATTGAAATTGATTTTGAAAGAACCAAAAACAAACGTTTTGTATAAGAACGTTATTATATTATTTTTTTAAAGAATTTTTTTAAAGAATATATATATATACATATATATTGGAGCGTCAAGGAAATGTTATAGGCATTTTAATACTTTTGTAAAGTAATTTTAGATATGAACAATATCTTCGCAATAACAGGAATTACACTTTAGATGCGAAACGTCAAATTCAATTCACATATGTTTAACTAATTACTGTAAGCTATAACTAAGCATTAAGTGTGCAGATAAAAAAGCCCATAAAAAGGGAGGGGACAGACCTTGGAGGAATTTCCGCACGGGGGAATTGTTTGGGGAGAGGGGGATTCGAAGTGGGAGGAGTAGGGGTGGTGGGAGTTGGTTCAGGGGAATTGTCTTAGACTCACACTTCAATGGATGCGCCGTGGCGTAGAGGTAAGTTCGTCGCTTTGGATGCCAGAGGTTCCCGGTTCAAACCCAGCCACGTATGAATGTTTCGTGAAATGTTAGTTGCAGAAAAATTAATAGTAATTCTTAAAAATGACATATATGATGTGATGATAGTGCAAGATGCAGCCTCCCAGAGTGAATACTATTTTGAAGAATGTCGAAGGATATTTTTTAAATATTTTTCATGTTATATGTTTTACGCACGTTTCACGATAAAAGGTTTTCTTAAGGTTGTGTATGAAATGTTCTAAAAAAGTTTATTATAAAACGTTTTTAGAACGTTGTGAAAAAACGTTTTTCGGCATTTCATACACAACCTTTAGAAAACGTTTTTGCAACTTCAAAAGTTCGGGAAAAAACGTTTTTAAATTGGTTTTACGGGTTGTGTTTTAATACCCGCATCTAGTCGTACCTTGTTTGCACTCATTTCTGACGTTACTCTCGAGTGTATCCAGCTGCATCTTAAGCTTCTTGTACTGGCGGTCGGCCTGCGTTTTCTTGCGTTTGTAGATAATGGATATGATGATGATGACGGACAGCAAGACTCCGCCCACCACGGCCACGACCAGGATCCAAATGTCCGTGCGCGTGGATTTCTTGAACTGGTACAACAGGCTGCCCAGCTCCTGCTCCACATTGCCAACTCTCACCTACCATGGTCACGGTAGTTATTATCATAATTGCAAATATTCTGTTTTTGTTTTAGTACTATCAATATATTATTATTATTATTATTATTATTATTATTACACATAATTTTGCCTCGTCACACTTTGTCATTGCGTTGTCAAGAACTTGAATGGCTACTGATTATCAGTTTGACAAGTTTAAGCTTGTCAAGACGAATTTCTGACCATTCCCTCATCATGCAGTGAGAAAACACACAGATTTGCCAAGTATTGCGTCACCATGACGTCACATCCTTTCCAAAACAAATGAAAACACGTAGACATTCCTTTCTGAGATTTTTTAGATATTAATGAATATTAATAAAAGTTTCAAATTATCACGTCTTAAAAATGCGTTTAATGGATAAACCATAATGTAAGTGCATACATTATATTCTCTGCATGTTTTGAATTAAGTTGTAATATTAGTAAAATGCTTGTGAAATTTGTGAAGACTGTATTCTCGCCCACTGTTCCGACGAACAATTTATATTGTACACTTAATGACGTGTAATCAAACAAGGGTGAATGGATTGGATTATTTCAATGCTTATTTTTACAACACCGGACAGCAAAACTATTAAAATCCGCAACATATGCATGTACAAGTATACCACAATGTGCAATATATTACACATGGCATAGCTGCAAAACTTGACAGAATCTTGTCAAACACTTGTCATAGACTTGTCACTAGTTCGTCAGCCTTGACAAGTTTGATTTGGAAGCACTAAGCTCTAGATTTCACACTTCCATCGCCAAATCTTTTAAAGGTGTCAAAAAGAGACGGACTTAATCATCACTCCAGAAATCAGTAATTAAATTGCCAACATCAGTTATCAAATAAAAGAACAGAAGAATTATGAAATCATACAAAGCCTCATAATGAGTAAAAAACCTCTAACTCACAATGTCATTCAGTAATTCAAGACTTCATTACCACAGGTAAAATGGAGACATTTAAAAATGTCTGGCATCTTCAAAATGCTTCTAAAATTTTTATCGGATTGCTTTAAATTTTTTTATGAATGTCCCAAGCTTAGGTATTCTCTTGAAAATATAATTTTTACTTAATTTAATTTTATTTTATTGTCATCATTTTGTTAAATATTCTTTATTCGAATAGTTCATCAGACACTTATCAAAGGTATTTTGACGAATTTTTGACAAGATATTGACAAACGCAATAGAATACGCGATAGTTTGAAATTTACCTAATTTGCATATAAATATTGTATAAGGTCGTATAATTCACACTGTTGAGTTAGCATCGTCTGGTTGATGAATTTTGGGCCATCAATCAGTTTGACTAATTTTTTGTGAAGTTTGTGACAAACTGGCAACTTCGAACTGAAGAGCTGCTGGCAAATTATGGACGACTGTATAGCATGACAAATTACTGACAAGCTGTAAACTGACAAATTAATGACAAATTTATGACAAAGTATTGACAATTTTGTTATTTGAATTGGTTAAATTGCGCATTGTCCAATGGACAAGGCAAACAAGTCAGTGTTTTGTCAATTCTTACCAATAACCCTGTATATCTATTCTCCTCTTAAATACTTAATAAAGTGCGTTGTCAAAGATTATCCCTAGGCTAGTTATTATATGCCCTCCTAAACATATAAGGGATTCAGTGTGAATATTTAACAGAATAAGCGGTTGGCACATCAATAAATAGATTATTTGCCAAGCTTAATTTCGGTTCTCTGTGTGATTCATATATATGTTCTTTGTTTTTTCTATATGTTGTATGTGTTCTATGCCTGTACGAAAGTGTCGGAAGTGTCATGGGTGTCTTACCGAGATATTCCAGATAACATTAGATTTAAATGTAAACATAAGGATCAACGTTTTGTTGAGCGATTTATACCTCATATAAATGACGCTATCATTATTAAGTACTAATGTACGGGGTATTCGCCAAAAAAGCAAACGGGTGGCTCTGTTCAAAGAATTTAAAAATACAAAATGTGATATTATAATGCTACAGGAGAGCCACTCAACAAGTGATGACCTAAATGTCTGGGGAAAGCGAGTGTGGGTGGAAAAATAATTTGTAGCCATGGGACAAAAAGAAGTGCAGGTGTGCTGTTCCTGACCTACAATAATTTGACTACCACTGGTGAAAAAAATTATGATGGCGGCAATATTCAATATATAATCCTTAAAGTCAACTTAATTCAACTGGGTATTTTCAATATCTATTCCCCAAACAAAGATGCTGACCAAGTAAAATTTTATCAGAACCTTATGGCAATATTGTCTGACATAAGGTGAGATGAATTTATTATAGGCGGTGACTTTAATTTGGTGCTTTCGCCCATTGATAAATTTGGCGGCCGTTCTCCATCCAAAAAAAGTCTTTCAATTCTGGAAAACATTAAAGAATCGTTCAATTTAACAGATATGAACTCATATCTTGGATTAAGCTACGCTACACAGATATTTCTGGTACAGTAATGAATAACGGCTATAGCACCGGATGGTTCGAGATACAAAGGGATGTGAGACAGGGTTGCGGTCTCTCCTGTATACTCTTTGTTCTTGCAGTCAAGTTGATGGCCCAAATGATACGAGACAACGACAAAATCATAGGCTTGAAGGTCGGAAAAAGTGAATTTAAGTTAACTAAGTTTGCCGATGACACAACAGGTATTTTGGATAATGCTGAATCAATCCCGGAATTTTTTCAAACGCTACAAAACTTTGCAAGCCAGTCAGGCCTTAAAATCAACAAAGATAAAACTTTACTTATACGGCTGGGACCTGGGAAAAAAACAAAAGGCGTTTATGATTTAGAAGTGCCCCGAAACTGTTTCAACATGCTTGGAATCTCCCTTGGATATGACCTTAAAAATGTAACGGAAAGAACATTATTGATAAGGTTGCAAAAATGAGAGAAAAGTACGTATTTTGGTCTTGTAGAGGACTCAGCCTGTTAGGGAAAAATTCTAATAATTAAGTCACTTGGAATATCTAACTTAAATTACTCCCTTTCTAACACTATATGTGACGCAGGCTACATAAAGCAAGCACAAAAAGAAACCTCATTATTTTTATGGGGTTATTCTACACCAAAAGTTAAACATACCACTATAATAAGGAACTATGATGAGGGTGGACTAAAAGCAATTGACACAAATCACAGAATATTGCTCTCAAACATGCTTTGTTACATAAATTAATGCAACGAAAAAAGTGGTCAAAAGTAGTAAATTATTACTTAGATAAGGTTGGTGGCCTAAGTTTGTTAATGCATTGCAACTTTGACGTAAAAAACTCCCTTATATGCCTCCCTTTGATCGAGATATTTCACAAGCTTTTAAAACAATATTTCAAACCACGACAATGTCTAAGCAATTACTCTGGAACAATCAAGATATACTTATAGATAATAAACCCATATTCTTTAAGAACTGTTCCAAAACGGAATTGTTTTTATACAAGATCTAATGAATAAAAATAATAGATGGCTGACATGCGATGAACTAATGAGGAAATATAACATCAAAGTTAATTACCTAACATTAACTAGCATTCAACAAGCAATCAAACAACAAATTTTACCTAATCAATCCTGTGCTTTAGGAAGTTACATATTTAGAACTAGAAGTGGTCAGCGTTTAAATGTAACAAATTGTAAGTCAAGGGATTTTTATAAAGAACTAGTGAAACAAATAAGTCAACCCCCGACTAGCTTAAAAATGTGGAAGAACAAGGGGATAGATCTTACCCTAGTAAACAAAAGTATCAAAATGCCAAGAGATTCATGTCGCGATAACAAACTACTTTCCTTCCAGTTCAGGATATTAAACGACATAGTAGCCAACAACAAAAATCTGGAAAAATGGGGAATTAAATTAGACAAAAATTGCACTGAATGTAATGTACCTGTTCATAAACTGTCCTAAAATAGTGGCAATAACACGAAATGCATGGCAACTTCTTGGTCTTAAAGGCTTTCACGCTACTGAGTTTCTGTTAGGATCTTGCAACAACGCTGAAAACCTTATTTTTTCTTATTTTAAAATATCGAACATGGGATACCCGATTCCGCCATTTAGCCTTTAATTATTCGACCTACATGCATGAAATAAGCATGTACATGCAAGTAGATAAGATTATCTTAGACGATGATAAATACCATAGGAAATGGGGATCGTGGTCCATCAAGGACAACTGAAAAACGGATCTTGCTCTCTTTTCTTTTTTTTCTTATCTCGTTAATGTCCCGTTAAGCGACTATGATGGGTATATTGGGACGCACTTGCTAAAGGAACAAGTGGGGAAAAAAAGAGGGAAGAATGAAGAAATAGTAAGAGAAGAGTTAGAAAAAAAGAAATTCCGATTAGCCGCCTCTTATGTGTGAGTAATTGATGTGACGTACAATGTCTTCCTTTTCAACAACAACAACAATAATAATAATAATAATAATAATAATAATAATAATAATAATAATAATAATAATAATAATAATAATAATAATAATAATAATAAATTCGACAACGTTTCGAAAAATTCTTCACAAAGGCATATTATGTGTGTATTACTGTTTTAAAGGGCACAAATTGTTTTTATATGCTTCACAGCTTTGACTAATTTGGGTGCATTTCACAGGTATAACAGGGCACACGTCTCCAAAATACTTAGCAAAACAACTGTCAATATTAACACAGAAACACTTCTATCTTCAGCTGCAAATGAGTACAAGGCAATCAATAAAGCCACAAGACCAATCGGTCTCAAGTCAACCGTTGGGGTTCGGAATTTAACGACATTTTCGGTTGGGGCTCGCTTTTTTTTTGTTCGGTCGGGGCACACGGGGCCCACGTTTTCAAAAGCGAAAAACCCTTTCGCACCTTTCGCATCCTGCCCCGCTATACACTCCATCTCCCCCTCCCCCCTCCCCACCCCCCGCCAGCAGGCTAGCTCCTCCACCCCGTCATGTTTTCCGGTGTGATATTCACTTTCGTTTGCCTCGCAGAACATGCATTTATCCTTTACCATAACCCTGGTGTAAAAAGAACAAAAAAAGAACAAGTTTGTCCAAGGACAAAGTCCCAGCTTACGAAAAGCAATAAGACCAATTCCAGCGTGCATGAGCAAGGGAATTTCCCTGAAAAATTGGGCTTCAAAAGATGAGACGGCAAAAGGCTAGCTCAATAATTAATTTAGCACCGGACCAGAACATAAACCGATAAATGCATACAAAGATTTGCTTCCCAGAAAAATGGGAAACAGATCTGTGGTAGACGATAGTCTGCCATAGATACCTTCGAATAACGCTCGTATTTCGGACCAGTGGGCATATTTATGTAACTTAATTGCCTCGATGTGCGGTTCTTATTCAGACAAGTGCTCACATTTATTGATGCGCAGCTCTCATTTTGGAACAGTGCGCATGTTTATATAACTTGCGTTGATAGGCGGTTCGCATTTCGGACCAGCGCGCATGTTTATTTGCCTTGTCTTGATGTGCGGTTCTTATTTCGGATCAGTGCGCATGTTTAATTACCTTGTGTTGATGTGCGGTTTTTATTTCGGATCAGTGTGACTGTTTATTTACCTTGTGTTGATGTGCGATTCTTATTTCGGACCAGTGCGAACAAGTTATCGTGTTAACAAGGTCACACAATAGTCAATGAAGAGCTGAAGTTTTCTAAGCCCAGCTGGTCCATTTTCCTTTGACGAACCTGGCCCATTTACAATACCGATCTGTGTTTGCTCCCATAGAAGCTACATACCAAGATTCATGAAAATCCTTGTAGGAGTTTTTAAGTTATCGTGTTAACAAGCTCTTGATGACAGACCGACATGCGGTCGATCGCATATATTCCCCCTGTGGCGAATAAAAATCGAAGTACCCGAAGTTTTTGGGCTTTGTTTGGGCCCATTCGGTCGGGGCTAGATTGCGAACAGTGGTTACCAGCATTGACGTCAATTCGTTTCGTCACATACCACGACGAGCTGTCTGCCTCTGGCGGCCGCATCACCGTCACGCAGTCGCGGCGGCGTGCAGTACAGACGGTCGAGCGATATCGTCTTCACGACGCACACCGCGTCGCCGATGGTCACGGAGATCTCGTCCACTTTCGCCGCCAAACTGATATTCTCTCCCTGTCAACAAAAAAAAAACAAATTCTTATGACGGTTAGCTGAGCTTGTTAAGGCGTCAGACTGGAAATCCCAAGATTTCCGGAGTTCAATCCAGCTCGGAGTTCAAAGCTGGGTAGAAACAGAATATATCACCTTATAGCGGACCCTTGCCATGAGGGTCCCTACGACGGAAAGCTTTACGTCCTGCATTTGGAATATTAGCCCAAAGGCCTGCTTGATCTTAAAATGCGATCCAGAACAGAAAGTCGTCAGTGTGTCCGTAATGAAAAGTAGATTATGGCCGACTGAATAATGGACAACTCGTTTTATTTTGAAATTTTAAACTTAAAACACGCAGACGAACATGTTAATCAACAGAGTTTCTAAATACACTTCTTAACGTAACAGCTGCACACATAGTTCTTCCTCATCATAGTTTATTAGTGGTTTGTTAAGAACTTGCCAACTGATTGTCAGTTTGACAAGTTTGAGCTCGTAAGGGTCTTGACGACTTTCTGAACAATGTCTCATCACACAATGACAAACACTTATCGCTAACTTGCCAAAAGCGTGTCATAAATTTGTCATGTATTGCGTCACTGCGACGTCACATCCTTTTCAAAACAAATGAAGACATGCGGACAATCTTTTTGTAATTTCTTAGATTTTAATGAATATCACCAGAAACTTTTTCACGGATAGTGAACAGTTATAAAATAAGGCACCGTTTCCCGCTCAAACATAAATCTTCAGCATGTTGACTTATTGCTCTTTTTGAAGAAAAATATGTCAAGTTATCACTTGGCATTTCAATGCGAACTGTTCCTTTAGCGGCAATAAAATTATGTTTCCTAAGCGCAATTCAAAATTTAAAGCTTCTCACAATATGTGTGAAGGCGTTTTGTTTATGGCGTTATTATTAAGAAACTCTGAAAATGTTCTTAAGTTACAACAAAACTGTAATGACTGCTATGTCATACATTTAAAGTTAACTTAGGACAAAACTGTAATGAACGATTTCTATAGGATGTACCTTAAACTTAACTGTAAGTTCGGTGATGTGAAATTATGCGTATATATTGATTGTTACTTGAGATATTCATACTTAATTGTAGTTTGTGACTTTTTTAATATTTTTAACAGTTTAAACGAGTAGATGTATCGCTACGCAAAATAGTTCTCTCACATCGACAAATTAGCATACACACAGCAGCTGTATTCGCCATGTGTTTGAGGTACAGATTACACAAAATTATGTACCTTTAATGAAAACAGGCAGACAGACCGACGGACAAACACGAATACTATATAGTACCCTGCTTCGCGGGGACTAAAAGAACTATTATTAGGTCTTCTGTTAGGTGTGTCGTCACCGAACAACGCCCTATTTTTAAATCTCTTCTAATTCATCAATTTGAGCGTTATCAAGGTTATAAAATGGTGTTTTTTGTTTCAAATCAAAAAGATAAAAGGTATTATTGGCTGTTATATGGTAAACATTTACCTAACTGCAGATATTTTACCATTTCGACACAGTTTTAACAATTTTTACAAAATCGTACCAAAAACACCGAACCGAACCGAATAGCTGCAGTGTACGAAACCGAACTGAACCGTGGGAATGCCGTACCGTCACACCTCTACTCCTTTCACATTAGAATTGGCCAGACTGACGAGGTAGTGACTTGTTTCTAACAAGTTTACGACAAGTATTACAATTTCGTCATATATAATATATTGCACGAGATGATTTATTTATGCACGTGTATAAGATATGTTAGCAAACATGGGTTTTTTTTCTTTTTTCAGCAAGCCCTTGGAAACACACAAGCAAGGCACTTGGAGTTTTAAGATAATAATGTCAATAAACAATGTTTTTATTTGGGTTCAAAAATGGTCAACACATCGGTTATTTCGGTTAGCTGAGTAACTAAAAATATGTATCATCCCAAAAGAGCTTCACTTGAAGCCAGCTATGGTAAGCATTAATACAGCATTAGGTGTACGTGAAATATAACCAGAGTGGCCAGTGCACACAAAACATATGAGTACAGGCTTATATCACACTTTCAACTGACACCTATTAAATTTCTTGATTTTGTAAACAAAAACAAATGCCTACCTAACTAAACCCACAATTCACCAACACCATATTCAAGTTTTCTTTTTGCCCCGATAGCCCTTTCAAAAAGTTTTATTCGCACATTATTTTATTTGCGCATTATTTTCAGAATAGGAAGAGCTTTTGCCCTATATAAATGTATCGGATGTGCCCAGTAGTCGGGTTCTGTATCACCTATATGGAATTTTGAAGGGAGGATTACGTAACTTGCTACACATAAGAATACAGGTTAATCTCTTTTAAAAATTCTAAGACCTTGTTGGAATTTATATTTTCAAAGAGCTCTCTCATAGAGTCAACTCTATAATAACGGGGACGAATGTCACTGAAGTCTACACAATCTATCAAGGTGTTTACCGTTCCTGACAACTTATACATTCGGGTTGTGGTTCACCTCTTAAGAGGTGTTTGTGAGTAGTGTAAGAATGTCCTGTTCTTAATTTGTGTATTACCATTCGCGAAGACCATTTAAGGAGGGCAATTTGCGCCCTAACACAGGGTTAATTTGGTATAGCTTATTGTTGGTTTGTTCATCCCAATGTTGTTCCCATAGATTTTTGACATATCTAGAAATATAGCACTTAAAATCTGATGACGGTATAAGGAAATCTAAGCAATCTTGGTTTAACGCTTCTTTGGCGTCTTTGTCCGCTGCCTCGTTGCCCGGGATTCCAACGTAGCTCGGTACCCAACACAACATTATCTCTTTGCCAGCTTTTACCACTTCGTCGTGTTTTTCTATCAAGTTCAAAATTAATGGGTTGGATACCTGTAGGTTTTCTAGTTATTCAAGCACTGACATGAAGTCCACACACAATATGCATTTTTTGTAACGGCTAATCTTGACAATTTGTATAGGTAGCTGCAGGACTCTAAATTCAGCAGAGAAAATAGAAGACTCGTCAGGGGGCCTGGTTTTCAATGTATTATTCTCTGTGACAATAACTGCTGCAGCCTTGTCCTCAAGTTTGGAGCCATCGGTGTTTATGAAATGGTAGTCATTATAATTACCCTTTAATTCTGCAAATTTTGACTGAAATACATACGGATTAGTTTGTTCTTTTGTGGACTCAGCAAGAGTCTTCAAGACCACAGGTTTCGTTAACTTCCAAGGGGGTTGATTGGGTATTCTGTAATTTGCAACAGATTCAACGATTATACCTGCTTCTTGCAGGTGTTGTATAATCCTAGTTCCAAAGGGGGGATAGCATTGGTATCTCTATCCGCATAATGTGATCCGAAAACAATCTGGTGAGTAGGGTTGTTTCTATTGGCGTAAAGTTTTATAGAATACTGCATGGCAAGTTTTAACCGCGCTATATTGAGAGGTTGTTCATTTGCCTCAACGTGTAATCTGTCGGCTGGGGATGTTCTAAAGGCATTTAAAGATATTCCTAAACCTTGATTCTGTATCGGTTCTAGCATCTTGAGATACGATGGTCTTGATGAACCATTAACTATACTGCACAGTCGCGATCTAATTAGAGCTCTATACAACATGAGTTTAGTATCACGATCTGCTCCCCAATCGTGGGACGAGATGACTCTCAGTAAATTTAAAGCCTTCTGAAACTTTCTTCGGAGGTGTTTCATGTGTGGGGTAAAACTAAGTTTGTTATCAAAAATTAAACCTAAAAATTTGTTCTCCTTGACAACAGGGATTTGCACATCAGAGATGTGTAAAACTGGATTGTCGTGTTGTTTTCGTTTTTTACAAAGTGCATACAAACCGTTTTGGTTTGTGAGAATTAAAAACCATTCTTATTCGCCCAAACTTGGAGAGAATAAATACTCTGCTGAAGACGACGCTGTATTAAATTCACACTTTTGCCTCTACACGACATGGAAAAATCATCTACGAAGAGTGAGCTATCTATCCCCTGTCTCAGTGTATCTTTTATATTGTTGATTTTTATCAGGAATAGTAAAATTGAAAGGATGCATCCTAGGGGGAGTTTTCCTCTTGTTCAAAGTATTCTGAGAATATTGTACCAAGACGAACCCTGAAACGACGGTCATCCAGGAATCCTTTTATAAACTGGGGCAGACGGCCTCGGACGCCGAAATCAAAAAGATCCTTTAGTACTCCGTGTTTCCATGCTGTGTCATAAGCTTTTTCCAAGTCAAAGAAAACGGTAACAACATGTTCCTTGTTATTGAAAGCTTCTTTCACAAAAGATTCTAGTTTTACAAGATGGTCCAGAATGCTGCTTTGTTTCCTAAAGCCACTCTGTATGTCGGCAAGCAAGTTGTTTCTTTCCAGGTACCATTTTAATCTTTCAGCTACCATTCTCTCAAATGTTTTGCACAAGCACTTGTCAAGGAAATTGGTCTGTAATTTTGAGGATTTCCTGGATCTTTGGTTGGCTTTGGTATTGGTATTATTGTGGCTTCCTTTCCAGATTTTTTGAAAAGTGTCGGAATTCCAGGTATGGTTTAACAATTCTAAAAGGATCTTTAGGGCATGGTCTGGCAAGTGTCTAAGCATCTGATAATGTATGTCATCTGGTCCTGCTGCTGAATCATCGGAACTACCTATAGCCTTTCTTAATTCATTAAGAGAAAAGTGCCTATTATACGCTTCGCTATTGTCAGAATAGAAGTTAAGAGGATTAGTTTCTTCTATTTCTTTGCAGCGTCTGAACTCATCGCTATAATTTTCGGAAGATGAATTATGTTCAAATGTTTCGCGTAGGGTATCTAAAATGTCCTTCGGGTCGGTGATCATATTATTGTTAACTTCTAGATGGGTTACTGTGTTAAAAGTGTCCTTGCCAGATATTTTTCTAACCATATCCTAGGTCTTTTTTAGAGAATTATTTATGTTGAGTTAAGAAACATATTCTTGCCAGGACTCTTGTTTGCTTTTTTTAACTGTTTTACGCGCAACTGCCTTCGCCCTTTGATATTCTATTTTTCTTGTAAGGTCTGGGTAGTTTGAAAACTTGTTGAGAGCTTGTATACGAAGCGCTATGGATTCTTTACAAGCGGGGAAGGGGAGTTTTAGATTCAGCGACTGCAAAATGTATCACAATACTTTTACTGGGATTGGCGCCTTTCTTAATCTATTATGAGTTCAATGTATGCCAAAAACCATACGATTTATCCAAGAAATATCTACACCAAGTTTAAAGTTGATCCGATTTTCCGCTTTCGAGATATTTTTATCCAATGACGTTATATGCCGTTTTCGCTAGTTCTACTCCGAGCATATTTGAGTGAATCTTTCGGATATAGCAAGCAACAATCACACCAAGTTTCAACTTTCCCCGATGTTCAGCGGCTGAGAAATATACACATATAAGATTTTAACGTCCTGACGTCACACGCATTTCTTAATTTCTACACCCATCAAAAATTGAAAGAACGGTCCAACTGACCCCAGGAATACCCATATATAATTTTAAGTCGATAAGACTTTCCCTTAGCGAGATATTCTGCATACAAGATCTTGTTTCGCACCCAAGGGTTTTTCATAATGACGCCACACGCCTTACCTAATAACGTAACATGCGTCAGAAGTTGACAGGACCGTCCAGCCTACCCAAGGAATGAACAGATTAAGTTTGAAGTCGATCTGACTTTTCGTTCTCGAGATATCTTGCACACATTTTGTTCACAACACACACACACAAACACACACACAGAACATACAAACACTATATGTCTCCCCTACACTGAACAAATAACAGTAGATTGGTACATAATATTTTAGTAGACAGAACAAGTCTCTTAGTTAAGGAAGGGAAGATTCCTAAACAAGCAGATGAGGTGGACAAAACGCTGTGGAACGGAATGTTACCGATTTTCCTATTCACAAATAACCTTGGCTTTCAACCTACCTGGACATTTATCCCAAGCTTTCTCTCACGCACCCCCTCCCCCAAATACAGTGATGTAAAAAAGGTTAAGAACCACATCCCCACTCCAACACCGACAGAAAAAAATATGCTCGGTAACCGACATTTTTCTGAAATTGCGATCCTTGGTTCATATATAAAATTCCAATGAAATCCGCAAGTAAGACAATCGAAGTACCTCAATTTCTAAAGAAGAATCTGAATCAACGGCATAGGTCTTTTTCCCATTTTTAAAAGGAGTGAACACCGGATCAGGATGCACCGCAATCCTATACGGGTCACTGGAACTATTTTGCAGCGGATTCAGTACACCATCGAAGATGAACCCTAAGGGGTACAAATCATCCGATGAATCCTGGCGTTTTTTGCGTCGACTCTCTGTATCTAGCGGATCTCCTCGATCATTGGTCTCGCTCAGGGCTGGTGTCGGGCATTTGAGTTCCTCGGTACTGACGATGGAACAGTTCTAAAATGCCGAAATATGGAAATGAGCTGACATTGAACAGCTTCAACAAAGGCATTTTACATGACACAGTCAAAGAAGCGCAAAAATACAGTAACGCCATGAGGAACCACCATATGGGCTGCTGATATATGCGAGAAACAGCGGAAAAAATTATAATACAATTGTCTACATATTTTACATGCCCAAGTTTCAACTGCCCCTACCCAAGAAAACACTTTTTAAACACAGCTGACTACAAGAAAGAAAAGAAATTAATTTAATTGGTCATAATACTGAAATGAAAAACAAACCTGTTCTTGAAAATAACTTACAGAGATGTATCTGCCGCTGTCAATCTCTACGAACATTCGTGGGTTTTGCACGACGTTTAGATCCGTCCCCGTCACAGTGAGTATCCTGCCACCACTGAGGAAAGTCGCGAGCGGTGCCACATCCGCAATCTTCGGGTCGTTGGTGTAGCGATAGCGCATGCTGGCCACGTCGCGATTTGCCGTGTCAAACCTCAACTTGATCAGCTGCCCAGATATGGGCGATGCGACCCTTCCGGTGAGACACGTGATTCTGTAATTCAGACACATACAAAAATCAAAATATAGTTTTGTATCACGGCGTGGGTAAGCTCAACGAAAATGGACAAAGACTACTCGAGCTAGGGCTGTGAACCGGTTTGGAAAACTGAACCGCGGTTCGAACCGGTTTTCTAACATAAAAAAACCGGTTTTAATCGTTTTTTTTTTCATGAGACATGTTATGGACCAAAAATAAAAGAGCGACCTTATTTATCACATCAAAAACGTGAGTATAACTTCTTAACCAGAACTTTCGTTTTGCTATGTGTACAAATCGGTATTTTTCGTAAAAATCAGCAGTTGCAATTGCACTGAGTTTCTGCTTCAATTTTCAGCTAAAATAATTCAGTGTTCAACAATTTCAAATTGCCCAATTCCTTTGGCAAAACATAGCAAGCATGTCCAAGGACATGACCTAGCCCAGTTACCAAACAAGGAAAGAGAGAAAAACTCTGAAACGAATACTGTTAGACCAAAAAAAAAAAAACGAAGAACATTGTTTCTGAACGTAACTTTTTCATAATTTTAATACACAAAAACTAGTTTTCCCGGGTGGAAGCTACCCGAAAAGGGAGGTTGGAGAGGATGGGTTTTGACGATTCACTTACACAATTTTACAAAATTTTTAAAATTCCACCATTTCGGCATTTTTTTGTTATTTGCGAAAAAAGACTGGAGAGAAATGAATGGTTTGACAGTTCAGTTATTTACTAATATTTATTCCAGTTTTTGCCAAACTTCAAAGTTTCGCCATTTCGGCAGTTTTTGGCGAACCGCCAAAAAAAATAATAGCATGGTAGGCGAACCCCTAGGGAACATCCCTGCGTAACATCTAAACGATTGGAGTAAAACTTACGAGGAGTAGCATTTTAAAAATGGGTCAAAACGGGCACAAAAAGTGCCGTCATTTTGTCAGTTTTTCGTCAATCGTCAAAAAAAGTTATAGCCAGGTGGGGTAACACCCAGGGAACATTCCTGCCTAATATCAAAACGATTGGAGAAAACTGTAGGAGGAGTGTCATTTTAAAGAAAAAGTTTGACATACGCACATACATTCAAGCCCCCGATAGTGATACAACTAACCCAGTCCAACAAAGTCGGCTGGGTTAAAAACATAGGCATCAGAGATGAAAAGCCCCAGCCTGCGCCACCAAGTCGCAACAAATTACGTTCAGAGGGCCATAAGTTCGACATTTTTGGGTCGATTAAACTGAAATTTGACATTGCACATCTTCAATATATATTCTTTCACTGTGTAAAGTTTCACAGCTTTATATCAAAGCGTTCGTGTCGAAGTGATGCGTACAAAGTCGCCCCTATGAACTTATGTTCAACAATTTTTGGCCAATCAAACTGAAACCTTGACACTGCACATCTTTTGTTAACACGCCGCACGAAAGATGTTGTGTAAAATAAAATGGGAAGCAACGAAACCCATTTTGGGCTTTGCGTTGTATTTTACAGACACAATTGCCAAAAGTAAACGAATATAAATAAACAAAAGGCGAACACAGCATAAGGTAAAAAAAAAAACCGAAAAAAAAACCGGTTTTTCATTTTCGAACCGATTAACTGAACCGCGAAAATAAAAAAACCGCGGTTTTCAGATGAACCGGTTTATCCGCACAGCCCTAACTCGAGCTCTGTGCATACCATCAGCTTTGCATCCCTAGTACATATTTCGAAGGCAAACAACGCGAAGTCTGGCCACTGGCATCAACTCGACCAGTCGACGCGACTTACATACGGTTACACACACTCGCACCTACCACAGTGCTGACTGCGACACTGACTATTCTCTGGTCTTAGGTACGGTCAAGGTCATCGCCAAGAAACTACACTAGTTTTGCTCGCATCAACATCCTTAACACAAAGGACGAGAATGTATGCCGCCAGTTTAACGAGGGGCTTCGTCTAAAGGTAAAATCCTTTCAAAGTGAGGACTGCAGCATTGACGATGCATGGTCGACGCTCAAATCAGCCATACATGAAACTGCTATAAATTGTTTTGGCAAATGCATCAACCATAGTAAGGATTGATTTGATGCCTACGCTAACGAAATTACACCAGCTATAGAAGCAAAGAACGAGGCCTACCTTGCACATAATAAAAACCTATCGCCGGAAACGCTTGACAGCCTAAAACGTGCCAAAAGTGATGTCCAACGGAAAGCCAGGTACTTTGCGAATCTCTACTGGCTCAATCTGTGCAACAATATTCAAGAGGCAGCAGACATGGGCAACATACGCGCGATGTATAACGGCATAAAACAAGCACTGCGACCGTCAGTCAAAAAGACTGCCCCTCTTAAAACCAAGTCTGGGGAAATAATCACACACAAAGGTAAACAGATGGAGAGATGGGCCGAACACTACTACGAGTTGTACTCAAGAGTGTCCGAAGTCAGTGACGACGCCTTCAACTCGTTACCGCAACGAGCAGTCCAGACGGAACTCGACGCAGAGTCCAGCCAAGCTGAACTTGGTAAAGCCCTCGAAGCATTGTCTATTGGAAAGGCCCCAGGAAAGGATGGTATCCCAGTAGAAATTCTCAAATGTGGTATACAGTCCCTCCTTCTCAAGCTACACGCATTATTATTACGCTGTTGGAAACAAGGCTTCGTCCCACAAGATATGAAGGATGCAACTATTACAACTTTGTACAAAAACAAAGGAGACCGAGGCGACTGCAATAACTATCGAGGTATCTCACTATTAAGCATTACCGGAAAATTGTTTGCGCGCGTCATTCTCAAGAGAATACAAACGCTTGGAGAACGAGTGTATCCCGAAACTCAATGTGGCTTTAGAGTAAAAAGGTCAACAGTTGACATGATATTCTCCCTATGGCAACCGCAGAACTGCAGAGAGCTACAGAAAACTCTATATATCGCCTTTGTCGATCTGACCAAGGCCTTCGACACCGTAAGCAGATAAGGACCATACAAGATCTTGGCTAGAATAGGGTGCCCACCTAGACTTTTGGGTCTAATTCGTGCTTTTCACGACGGCATACGCAGTTCAGTCAACCTCGATGGTAATACGTCCAACAGGTTTGAAATCCTCAACGGTGTGAAGCAGGGGTGCGTTATGGCCGCAATTCTGTATTGCATATTCTTCTCCTTATTACTCCACTTTGCGTTCCACTCGGTCGAGGAAGGTATCCATGTACACACGAGATCAGACGACAAATTTTACAGTGCTTGTAGACTTCGGGCGAAACCTCAGCGTAGACTCGTCATGATACAGGAACTCGTGTTTGCGGACGATGCAGCTCTGGTGGCACACAGCGAACAGAAACTGTAGCACCTGCTGGACCGCCTCGCCATTGCTTGTGGCAAGTTCGGTCTAACAATCAGCGTGAAGAAAACGGTTATCGTGGAACAGGGTGCCCAACAGGCTCTTGTAATTACCCTAAACAACGCTCCCCTTGAAGTTGTGCACAGTTTCAACCGTCGAAGACTCAGTTTCGACGGACGACGAGATAAACATACACATAGGCAAAGCCGCAACCACCTTTAGTCATCTTATGAAGCGCGCCTGGAACAACTCAAAACTGGCAGGACCGTGTACCAAACGCGGCCATACTACAGAAGGCCGAACTCCCAAGTGTGTCTGCATTGCTGAAACACAGACGACTACGCTGGCTTGACTATGTTCGCCGTATGGAAGACGGCCGTATCCCTAAGGATCTACTTAATGGTGAAATAGCAGATGCTAAAAGGACGTCCAAAACTCAGGTATAAAGACGGATGCAAACGTGACATGAAGGCATTTGGGATCCCATGGGAGAGTTGGGAGGCCCGTGCAGACACCAGGTCCACGTGGAAACGCGACATTAGTGAGGGCGTGAGGTGTCATGATGACAAGTGGATTAGCAAACTTAATACCCGCAGGCTGAAGAAGAAACCCAAACAAACTTTAGCACATAACCACCGTCAGACGGACGGATGCCAATCAGCGTCTCTGCTCTCTTTCTCTTCTTCTCACTCTCCACACCCCTTGCCCTCTCTCTCTCTCTCTCTCTCTCTCTCTCTCTCTCTCTCTCTCTCTCTCTCTCTCTCTCTCTCTCTCTCTCCTCTCCTCCGCCTGTAACGAGATAACATACCTGTTGTCAGTAATGGAATTGACAGCACATGTCACTCCTCCAATCAGGACAGTGATCTTCTTCCCTGTGTCAAGATGGCTGCCGTCGATGGTCACCGGGGTACCACCAGATTTTGGACCAAGTTCTGGAGTCACAGCACTGACGCGTGGATCCTGCGACACGCAACACCGCATCATTCAAATGCGTGGTTTTACAGCAACTTGCGGTTATATTTAACAACACTTATCAGAAATGAAGAGCATGCAACTTTTTCCCTTTAGTTATAAGCTACATCATTAACTTATGTAACGACCTAACCCAGTTATTCACATGCCCCCCCCCCCCCATCCTTCTCCACCCAGTTCCACGCATACCATAGACCATTACACCCGTGCTCCCCTTAATCGTTTACCTTATAGTGGAACTGTGGTCCGTAACTCTGGGTAGAGCTGTGTATCGACACTGTAATAACCACGCTTTTCACTGAATCGACGGCTTGCACCGTGCAAATAATCCTGTAAAACACAACCCATCTCATATGCAAATTTTTGAACTGCAACAGCCCAATATGTTTAAAAAGTCGATCAACCGGAATTATTTGGTTATTAGCTCCAACCTCAGTTAACAATTACTTTGATGAGTCATTGAAGTTGTTAATTGCAATTCACTGATGTCCTCCGATGTTCTTTTATGAAGGTCATCACACACGTTATTGCTCTTCGGCAATTGGAATTTGGCTCACTGAACCAAAGTTGCGAGTTGCAATTACAACTGACTAACACTCTTGCAATTTGACAAGACGAAAAGCTGTGACGCTCCAGCTCCAAGGACGCCTGCGGACGCTGTGCCGTGCCGAGCACGTGGGGAGAACAGCCTGACCGAGAGGCTGATTGAGCAATTTGGAAGTATTTATGTTCTATTTATTGACTTAAATATGATTTTCACCAGTATTAATGACAATTGCAATTGAAATTCATTCCTCTTACTTCGGTGGGGAGGGGGCGGGGCTTTTTTCAGAGTGGCTTTTATCCTAGTCATCTTTCCTAGTCGTGCAGGGGGCTTCGTGGACATAGGATATTTGGTAAAATATGGTAATTGTGAAGAAAAGTTTTGTACTTTAGAGTATTGAAAAGTACGGTGATTCGACGTGTGTTAAGTATAATATAGTACATAAATTCGGATAAATTGTCGTACCTTGAACTATTTTACGATGAAATGTCGTCGGATGAAACGTCTTCGGATCAAATGACGAGATACTTTTTAGAATGGTTATTTCTAGGATTCGCAATCGACCGAACAGGGCCTTGAGAAAAAAATACGGCATATGTTCAGCAACAACATGCATCTTGCTGGTATTTATTATGCTCTGTCATTAACTGCTGGAGGTAAAAAAACCCTGTTGCTTTTCATAACGCACAATAAAATATCTTCTCAAACACTTGGGTTTCCTGTGTTAGTTCTGTTGGCTCAACATGCACAGGGATTAAGGGAAAGTGGAATGTGCGATAGATACTGCAATTGAGAGGCGGCCATCTGAGTGTGTGTACTCTGAAAAGCTGGCATTGCCTTAATGAGTCAGGCACCTTTTGAAAAGTGTTGTTCATTGGTTTTTATTTTTCCCACATGCAAACATAGTTTGCAAATGGGTATGCTTTGCAAAGAATTCTGGCTGTTTATTCCTTCCTTTTTTTTGTTTTTGTTTTTTTTTCCGTCACGGAGGTTTCCAGAAAGCTCCTCCTACGCTATTTGACGTAGGACGATGAAATTTGGCACAAAGATAGAGGGTGACGAGATGTCGTGAAATCCGCAATTTTTTTTTACCTTGACGTTGAAGGTCAAGGTCAAATTGAGGTCAAAGTTTTTTTACCTCAAAGTGGTTTCCAGAAAACTCCTCCTACACGGTTTGTAGTAGTAAGACGGCATTTGGCAGAGACATAGAGGGTAAAAGGTCAAGGTCAAGGTCAAATTGAGGCCAAAATATTTTTTCAAAAACCTATTCCATCACAAAAAATTGCTGGAAATAGCGCTCAAATCCTTGTTTCAACACGTGTACGGCGTCACTAGGCAGTAACATCATGGATGGAATCTCGACATTTAGTGTCAAGGTCAAGGTCATGTGACTTGCATACTTGCATATTGAAATCCATTGAGAAAGATTGTCCATTATCTCAAAAACGGTTAGAGATAGAGCGATTTTGAGCTTATTTTCGACCCTTTGGGCCTAAAAGACGTTGTATGAGACGCACCTCGGCGCCCCTGAACTCCTCCGTCATGGTCAAGGTCAAAAACCAGAAGTTAACCATTATCTCGAAAACGGTTAGAAAACTGAATTTGATGATTTGAGATTACATTATATTTACTTCGATGTCCTTGTTCATGATAATAATTGGGAAGCTGACAATTATCAAACATAATATTGCCTCGCCACACTTTGTCTGTAGTTTATCAAGAATTTGTCAGTTGATTGTCAGTTTGACAAGTTTGACCTCGTCAGGGTCTTGACGAGTTTCTGACCAATTCCTCGTCACACATTGACAAACACTTGTCGCTATCTTGTCAGAAACTTGTCAAAAATTTGTCAAGTATTGCGTCACCATGACGTCACATCCTTTTCAAAACAAGTGAAAACACGCGGACATCCTTTTTGAGATTTCTTAGGCTTTTAATGAATATTACTAGAAGTTTCAAATTATCACGTCTTAAAAACATTTTTATTGGATAAACCATGATGTAAGTGCACACATCATATTCTCTGCATGTTTTGAAATAAGTTGTGATGTTTGTAAATGCTTGTCAAATTTGTGAAAATTGCATTATCGCCCAATGTTGCAATGAATAATGTATATTGTGTACTTACTGGCATGTAATCAAACAGGGTGAATGGATTCGATTATTTTAATGTTTAATATAACAAAACCTGATGGTATAACTATTAAAATAATAACTGATGGTATAAATATCAAAATCTGCAGCTTATGCCTTAGTAAGTAAACCGCCATGTGCAATATATTATATATTACAATACTGCAAAACTTGTCAGCAGCTTGTCATAAAATTGTCGGAAACTTGTCACAAGTTCGTCAACCTGACCAATTTGATGTGAAAGAACTGCCCTGGGAATTTCATGCCTTACGATGCTTTCGCCTCTGAAACTTAATCGTTTAGAAAGAAAAACCCAATTCAATCGTCATTTCAGAAATCAGCAAATGAGTTAATAAATAAAAAATATGAGAATTTTATTGATATAATATATCATCAAAAATCAGGTATCTTTGTCACAATATCATTATAATATTTGTGACTTCATCAAAATTATAAAATGGCACATTCAAGTTTTTTTAATGTCTTGAAAATATACCTTTCGATTATTTTTCTTCTTTTTTTTTCGAGGCATTTTCAAAATGTTCCTCCTCCCATAATTTTGTCTTGCTTTCCATTTTAATCCTCATTAAGAAGGATGCCTTTCTGTGCCTTTTCTGCTTTTGCTGCTGATGTAAGTACACTTTGGGTACGGTCCCAAACAGTGAAAGAGGTAAGGGGGATAGTGTTGAGCTCCGTGCCGACATTAGATGGAAGTTGGGGGGGGGGGGGGTGACGGTTATCAAAAACACTGAAAATGTTGAACTGGCGATGTGACAACCACCTTTCAGATGTTTCGGATAAAAATAACAGGGCATAATTCATTACGAGCGACAATCTTCAAGATCCGGAAAGAAAGACGTACAGGAAACTCTGTTTTTAACCACCCCTTCCGGAATCAGACGAAAAGACAAACAGCAAGACCTGCTTGTCGTGACCCATGAGAGGGGGTGGGGATGGGCTAACATTTGTTTTTGTTGACAAAAACAAAAAACAATGACTGCCTAATAAAAGAGTTTGACACGTTCGGGTATTCTGATGTTTGTGTGCACTGGATACCCTAGTATAATTAGATATTAATGTTTGGGGCTGGTAACAATGTCCCTGAACATTCCTGTTATACTTTATTAACTTGAACTTGGCTGGCCACAATGTCCTTAGACAATGGTGTTAATTTGAATGTTTTCAAATCCTAATTATTTTGTCGAATATTCTTTATTCGGATAGTTCGTCAATTACTTGTCAAAGACATTTTGATGAATTTATGACAAGATACTGACAAACTGCAAATTAGGATTTGACAAATACATGACAAGAAAATGACAAACCAGTGACAAAGACAAATTTTTGACAAATTTACATTGTTGAGTTAGGCATCGTCAGGTTGACGAGTTTAGGGTCGTCAATCAATTTGACGAAGTTTTGACGAATTTTTGACAAACTGACAAGTTCGAAATGAAGAGTTTCTGACGAATTATTGACGAATTATTAGCATGACGAATTAATGACAAGCTGTAAACTGACGAATTTATGACAAATTTATGACAAAGTGTTGACAGATTTTTGATTGGAATTCGTTGAATTGGGCATCGTCAAATGGACAAGGCAAATTAGTCAGTATCTTGTCAGTTCGACAACTTTTCGACAAATTCTTGACAAAGGCATATTATGTGTGATTTGGAAAGACTGAAAAATGTGTCTTTGACCAGACAGATTGTACCATTGCAAGTGGGTGTCACTTCGCTACGTGTGGCGAAATTCGGTCTAGTTTGCTACTTCTTCACTATGACTATGATTGACAATTTACCGAAGAGGCTTGCAGATCAAGCCAATTATTGGTTTGAGTAGCGTGTCACACAATGACGTTACATACAATTTGTTGTTCAAGACTGGTTTGATTTTCTTTTTTAAAAAATAAATAACAAGACAATCGTGGATTGCATATCCCCCGCCAAGCTGTGTTTTGAGCTTTCATAATCCATATACAGAGATAATTTTTTTTCTGTCCTGATCAAACTAGAACTGGTTACACCACGACGTCAGTTTTTCCCCATTTTGACAATAATGCCACGTTGCACATCTTCGATAAATATATTTTCACCCTGCAAGGTTTCAGGTTCCTTCGACAATCCCTTCTGTGAGAAGTCGGCCGGACAAAACATCGTCTCACGGCTAAGTTCAAACCAAAAATTCACCATTTTTGACAATTTCCCACGACGTCAGTTTTTGGTCCATTTTGACAATAATACCACGTTGCACATCTTCAATATATATATATTTAACATGCAAGGTTTCAGGTTTCTATCAGGGTTCGCGCTGGGTTCTCGGGAAAGTGAGTCAAAAAAGGAAAGTGTGACTCAGTTGGGCCCAGAAAACTCGTTGGGTTCCGAAAAAGTGAGTCATTTCGTAAAAAATGTCCAAAAAGTGGACACCCAGATAGCAGACAGACGTTGGCGCTATGTAGGACCAACGTCGTTTTTTGCCTACAGTCTACGTAGGCCCAATGTAAGTTGCCTACGTAGGCCCGACGTAGTTTTGCTCATCGGCCCTACGTAGGCCCGATAAATAGGCCCTACGTTGGCCCAATGTAGTCTGTGCCTACGTTGTCTATGCTTGACCTACGTAGGTCGGATGTATACGTAACGTTCCTACATAGGCCCGACGTAGTTCTTGTTATTAATTAGTCAACTGATTATCATTAATTAACAAGTCATCTAGACATTGAAGCTGGGACAAAGATCAGTTCCATGTCTACTTCTCTATTATGCTAAGAAAAAACACATCGCGCCTTTTCAAAATGTAATCTGAACCTACTCAATCTGGTATTTTCACTCAGCATCATTAAAATGGCGGCGTTTCCGGTGCCTTGGGCCTTGGGCTGTCCAACGGAGGGACTACATTGTAAAATCTATGATAGGCTTACAATGTAGTCCCTCCGTTGGACAGCCCAAGACCAGCCAACGTAGGGTAAGAATCGTAGGACCTACATAGGGCCGACGCACGAAAACCTATGCCTACGGTTCCTACATTGAGCATACGGAGCCGTACGTAGGCCCTACGTATGTCTGCTATCTGGGCAAAAACCCCGCCAACGCGAACTCTGCCTATGACATACCTTTCTATGAGAAGCCGGCAAGACAGACAGACGGACGGGCAGACGGACCAGCTCATAACTATATCCCTCCGTTTCACGGGGGAAAATAACCCAGTAAGACTCAGAATGCCAAAAAAATAATTCACCTAATTTTGAACATTATTGGTCGCTCAAACTCAAAGCAAGATGTTGGAAATCTACAACAGCAATTCTTTTACCGTGTGCAGTTTCCAATGTTTGATACCTTGGAAACTCAACAATCGTGGATTGTTTATCCACCGACGAGCAGTTGGTTCAAAAGTTGACTCTGCTTCAAGTGAAATCGTATGGAGATAAAAAGATAAGTACGTCTGTGCCAAATCATCGTAGTATCGGAATGTCCAAATATGTCAGCACTAAATCAAATCAAGTTGAAAATACGTAGTATTGAAGCTCTGGTTTGGTATTAAAAAATTGTTTGATAAACCACACTTTACAAAGGAAGTGAAATGATTACACAATGGTTTAAATATCTAACAGTACAATATCTAAAAGCAATTTGAAAACAAGAATGTCCAGGGACATTGCAACCAGCCGAGCCCAACTCAAGGAGAGTAAACCACTTTACCATTTCATTTTTGCTTACAAAATCATAATTTAGCTGTTATATAGAAAATGTGACTGTACCAAAAATATTTCTCGGTAAGACGGACCCCTGTCTATATATATTGAGGGGACTGGACAAGTTGTACCCAAGACAAGTCGTACCCAAGACACATCGTACCCAAATTGGACAGGTCGTACCCAAAATTTTTTTGTGGACAAAAAAAAAGTTTTGGCAGTACTTTCTACTTCTAATTTGTAACAAACTGCTGAATGGTAATATGTCATACGTAATTTATTTTATATTTTTATTAACTTATTTACATATTTTCTCAGTTTATTTTCAGATAAATACATTGGGATAAATCCTATAACCTGCATACGGAGGAAAACGACATTAATACACCTGGAACTTCAAGTCTATGAACAAACAATGTCCTGAATTTATGCAGTATTTTTCATATGTCTTTGATATATTCAGTTTTTTCACATGTTTTGATATATACATCCTGTTTTATATTTACACATTTCACTTAGCGTGGAACAAGCTAAGTTAGTAGTTCTAGACTTTTGTCAAAGATAAGTCGTATATCCATATATCCGAAATCTGTTTCAGAACGGAGCATAGATGAAAACATGTGAAAAAACTGAATATATCAAAGACATATGAAAAATACTGCATAAATTCAGGACATTGTTTGTTCATAGACTTGAAGTTCCAGGTGTATTAATGTCGTTTTCCTCTGTATGCAGGCTATAGGATTTATCCCAATGTATTTATCTGAAAATAAACTGAGAAAATATGTAAATAAGTTAATAAAAAATATAAAATAAATTACATAAGACATATTATCATTCACCACACACATAATTTTGCCTCGTCACACTTTGTCAGTAGTTTGTCAAGAACTAGTCAGTTTATTGTCAGTTTGACAAGCTTGACCTCGTCAAGGTCTTGACGAGTTTCTGACCAATATGTCTCGTCACACATTGACAAACACTTGTCGCTATCTTGTCAGAAACTTGTCACAAATTTGTCAAGTATTGCGTCACCATGACGTCACATCCTTTTCAAAACAAGTGAAAACACGCGGACATCCTTTTTGAGATTTCTTAGGTTTTAATGAATATTACGAGAAGTTTCAAATTAACACGTCCTACAAACATGTTTAATGGATAAATCATGATGTAATTGAACACATCATATTCTCTGCATGTTTTGAAATAAGTTGTGATGTTTGTAAAATGCTTGCCAAATTTGTGAAAATTGCATTATCGCCCAGTGTTTGATTACATACCAGTAAGAGTACTTACTGGTATATAATCAAACAGGGTGAATGGATTCGATTATTTTAATGTTTAATATAACAAAACCTGATTGTATAACTATCAAAATAACAACTGATGGTATAAATATCAAAATCTGCAGCTTATGCGTTCGTAAGTAAACCGCCATGTGCAATATATTACATATTACAATACTGCAAAACTTGTCAGCAACTTGTCATAAAATTGTCGGAAACTTGTCACAAGTTCGTCAACCTGACCAATTTGATGTGAAAGGACTGCCCTGGGAATGTCATGCCTTACGATCCTTCCACCTCTAAAACTTTTAGAAAGAAACCCAATTCAGCCGTTATTTCAGAAATCAGTGCATAAATAATATCAGTTCATAAATTAAAAATATAAGAAATTTATTGATACAATATATCATTAAAAATCAGCTATCGGAATGAGTAAAAAAATCCTCTTTGTCACAATATCAGGGATTTACGGGACGCGGATCTGCACGTCAATGTCGCAAAAAAAATGGCCCGGGACGCAAAAAATTTTGGGCTTGCGTCCCAGGGGATGCATAAAAAGTCTGTCTTCACACGTGCATTATTACTGAAAAAAATATCAACAGTTCAAGCAGTTTGTATGCTCCTACAAAAACACGCTGACTTTTGAGGCTTTTGTAGCGTTCGAAATTAACCATTTTTTTACCAAATTTCTTGGGGCCCGGCCGAAAATTTATTTCTCTTAACTATTCGTACACATACCGGTTACACAAAGTCTTCAGTTTATATTGCCGATTAACATACGCCTTTCCGAAAAAAATCGTGGGGCACGGCGGGCCCCAAGTCTCGAAAATCGTGGGGCCAGAAAACATTGGACATTGGGGCCCCGGCTAATTTCGAGACCCGCTTTTGCAAAAACGCTCCATATTCAGTTTCCCGATTTTGCGTTGCTGTGCAAACTGGCTCAGGTTATACCGGTTTCGTCTGTTCCATGTGAAAGAAGATTTCTGGCTTAAAACGCAATAAAAACAGAAACAGACTAAACCCTGAGCGGTTGAACCATTTAATGTTCATTAAACTGAAAGGACCAGCCTTACAACGATTTGATTTTTAGCAATGGTTAGATGAGAATTCATTGCTGTTATAATTTTCTTGGTTTGGTAATAAAAGATAGTGTGAACTGCAATTGTAAGCCCAGAGTTCGCGTTGGCGGGGTTTTTGTCCACTTTTTGGGCATTTTTTACGAAATGACTCACTTTTTCGCAACCCGCCGAGTTTTTCTGGACAAAACTGAGTCACACTTTCCTTTTTTGACTCACTTTCCTGAGAACCCAGCGTGAACCCTGTTAACGCTTTACCGGGGGTTTCCGAAAAAAAAGCCCAGGGCTTCTATTTGGAAACTGGCCAATTTCAGGCGCTCATTTAGAAACCAAATAGAAGCCCCGGGGCTTCTATCAGGAAACAGTTTTCTAATTAGAGCCCCGGGGCTTCTATTTTTTTTTTTAGATAGAAGGGGGGGGGGGTGGTTGTCGGTAAGTTTTTATTGATAAAAAGAAAATTTACCATCAATCTCTTCTTAAAACGCTACATGCTGAGGATTTCGGCACCAAAAATAAAACACACAAAACAACAGTAACTAAAAAAGTCTGGTAAAGTGGGGGGGGGGGGGGGGGGGTTGCCTTGTAGGAAGCACAGGATTAAGCAACGACACAGAACGTGTCTAGGGGTTTGCCTCACATCAAAGGATTAAGTGCACCGTGTCTGCATTGCTAGTAAACATAAGTTCTAAAAAGACTTGCAGGGAAGGAGGGGCAACATCACGCCGCCCGTTTCAGTACTCAGCCGGTTATATTTCCAGTAATACTACGGAGTAAAGGTGGCAGTGGGGAGGGGGGGGGGTGTGTTCGCCTTGTGCAATGCACAGGATTAAGAGTAAAGGTGGCAGTGGGGAGGGGGGGGGTGTGTTCGCCTTGTGCAATGCACAGGATTAAGCAACGATGCAGAGCATGTCTAGGAGCTGCCTCATATCAAAGGATTAAGTGCACCGTGTCTGCATCACGAGTAAACACGAGCTTTAAAAAGACTTGCAGGGAAGGAGGGGGGCTTTTATTAGGAAACGATTTTTTCAGGTCTTTATTTTAAATCCAAATAGAAGCCCCGGGGCTTCTATTGGGAAACAGGTTCCTAATAAGGGCCCCGGGGCTTTTATATGGGGGGAGCTTCTTTTCGGAAACTCCCGGTACCTCTTACCCCCCCCCCCCCCCCTCCCGAAAACACACCCTTACACCCTTTGCGTTTATTCAAATATGGAGACACAAACAAATCAGGGTGCAAATTGGGGGACGCAAAAAAATCATGGGGGACGCAAAAATATGAAATCGTGGCGTCCCTGGGACGCAAAAATTTCGAGGTTGGGGTAAAACCCTGCAATATCATTATAATATTCGTGACTTCATTAAAAGTAACAATGGCATATTTAAAATTTTTGAATGTCTTGTTGAAAATATGCCTTTTGATTTTTTTTTCGAGGCATTTTCAAAATGTTCCTTCTCCCACAATTTTGTTTTGCCTTCCATAGTAGTCCGAATGGTTCTCAGGTGAATCTTTTTTTTCAAAATACTTGTTAAGTACTTGGATAATTGTCGCAAAAAATTGGCGCAATGGATCCTTAGTAAGAAGGATGCCTTTCTGTGCCTTTTCTGCTTTTTCTGCTGATGTAAGTACACTTTGATTACGGTCCCACACATTGAAAGAGGTAAGGGGGTTAGTGTTGCGTTGAGATCCGTGCCAACATTAGATGGAAGTGGGGGGGGGGGGGGGTGACGGTCATCAAAAACAATGAAATAGCGAATAGGCGATGTGGCGACCACCTTTCAGGTGTTTCGGATAAAAATACCATGGCATAACTCATTACGAGCGACAACCTTCAAGATCCGCATAAATAGACGTACAGAAAAACCTGTTTTTAGCCACCCCTTCCGGAATCAGATGAAAAGACAAACAGTAAAACCTGCTTGTCGTGACCCAGATGAAAAAGACTAACAGTAAAACCTTTACGGTGATAACCTTCCAAATCCGGATAAAAAAGACGTAGAGTATAAGCTCAGGTTATAGTCGCACGTTCCACATGGCTAAACATGTTCCCATACACATAGCCACATATCCATATATCCCATATATATATATATATATATTCATTCATATTTATATAAGATAATAGTCTTAATTTTGAAATAGTCCAAAATTGTAAAACGTTGTAAGCATGAGAGGCAGACGGAGGAAAAGGGTAGCAGGGGAGAGGGTGGGGATGGGCTAACATTTGTTTTTGTTGACAAGAATAAAAAACAATGACTGCCTAATAAAACAGTTTGACATGTTCGGGTATTCTGATGTTGGTGTACACTGGCCACTCTCGTATAATTAAATATTAATGTTTGGGGCTGGTAACAATGTCCCTGAACATTCTTATTATACTTCATTAACTTGAACTTGGCTGGCCACAATGTCCTTGGACAATGGTGTTAATTTAAATGTTTTAAAATCGTAATTATTTTGTCTAATATTCTTTATTCGGATAGTTCGTCAATTACTTGTCAAAGATATTTTGATGAATTTGTGACAAGATATTGACAAACTGCAAATTAGGTTTTGACAAATATGTGACAAGAAAATGACAAACCAGTGACAAAGACAAATTTTTGACAAATTTACATTGTTGAGTTAGGCATCGTCAGGTTGACGAGTTTAGGGTCGCCAATCAATTTGACGAAGTTTTGATGAATTTTTGACAAATTGACAAGTTTAAAATGACAAGTTTCTGACGAATTATTGACGAATTATTAGCATGACGAATTAATGACAAGCTGTAAACTGACGAATTTATGACAAATTTATGACAAAGTGTTGAGAAATTTTAATTGGAATTCGCTGAATTGGGCATCGTCAAATGGACAAGGCAAATTAGTCAGTCTCTTGTCAGTTCGACAACTTTTCGACAAATTCTTGACAAAGGCATATTATGTGTGCAGGTTGTTACAAATAAGACGTAGAAAGTACTGCCAAATTTTTTTTTCGTGGGTACGACTTGTCAACAAAATTTTGGGTACGACCTGTCCAATTTGGGTACGACCTGTCTTGGGTACGACTTGTCTATAAACCTATATTACTCATCCACTCCCATCCCCCAACGACAAAATCGGTCAAAAACTAGTTAATTTAATCATGAGCTGGAATTTTATTCTTATTATTATTATTATTTTTTTTTTTTTTTTTGAAATGGAGAGGCTTGTGTTAACGGTCACCTGTCGTTCTATTTTATTGCAAAGACAAACTGACAGGAATTCACCACGACTAACGCACCCCCAAAGCAACTGCCATATTTTATAAGATCAAATCTACCAAACAATGAAGGGAGACACATCTTCCGTTCTCCTTATGCCTCTTTATCGTGAACCGTCACTCAAACACAACTGACCCCAAGGATCAGGCCGGATCCAACTTTTCGTGAAAGGGAGGGGGCGGGGGGTTCAACGGATGACACCTTGAGTTTAAAGGTTTTAGGGGACCAAAAGCCTTAAAGTCAAACTTGTTTTTCGAATTTAGGGGAGGAGGTTGCTACCCCTGAACCTCCCACCCCCCGGGATCCGGAATGGCCTGGACAAAACACTCCACACGGACTGAGAAGAAAACATTACCCAAGTTCAGAGGGTCATAATTCTGGCAATGTTTGGTCGATCAAACTAAAACCAAGACGATGGAAATCTACAATATATCTTCTTTCACTGTGTCAAAGCTGAGCAACCAAGGCAGGTTAACAAAAATGCCCGGACAAAAGGGAGCACATCAGGGTTGCGGACGGACGGACGGCTCGACAGATGGACACGAGGCGTTTCTATATCCCCCGCCCATGTGTACATCTCGGATGCTGGTCACTATAAACGGGTTTTATTGCAATTTTTTTGTCCGAGTCTGGAAAGTGTTCGCTAACACAGGTTTTACTCCATATCCCTTTTATCCTGGGTCAGGAAGTTGGGCACTACAGCAGTTTTGCCGTACGCTCTACAGCAGGATTTACCGTGCGTCTTTTTACCCAAATTTTACAGATGGTCACTACAAACTAGTAGCTCTATTTTCCAAAGGAATAAACATACGAACAGATATCATGCGCACAACATTTTGTTCATAACAGGCTGACAAACACAGACACATATACACACACACAACGTGCAAACACTCAATGTCGCTCTTCGGTCGGGGAGACATAATTCATGTTCTGCGATGGAAAACTATAATGAATATCACATCGGAGAATATGACGGAGAAGAGTAGCTAGTCAGGGAGTAGAGGGGGAAGTGGAGAAGCAGGGGTTAACGGGACGCGGATTTGCGCGTCAATGTCGCAAAAAATAATTGGCCCGGAACGCAAACAAATTTTGGGCTTGCGTCCCAGGGGACGCATAAAAAATCTGTCTTCAAACGTGCATTATTACTGAAAAAAACTATCTGCAGTTTAAGCACTTATAATTGTACGTTTCTACAAAAACACGCTGACTTCTGACACTTTTACAGGGCTCGAAATTAATAATTTTTACCAAATTTCATTGGGCCCGGCCGAAAATCCCTGGGTCCGGATAGATATAGGCTATATATTAGAAAAATGACGATATTATCATAAATGTGATTTATTTCTCTTAACTATTCGTACACATGCCGAATATACAAAGTCTTCAGTTTATCTTTTTACTGTTTTTATTATATTTTGTCTCCGAGTTCTTTCCACATCCCTATTTTCTCTTCTGTGAAAATCGCTGGGCCCCAAGTCTCGAAAATAGTGGGGCCCGGCCAGAAATTATGGGGCCAAAGATTTTTGGTTTAAAACGCAATAAAATCTGGAACAGACTAAACCCTAAGCGGTTGAACCGTTTAATGTTCATCAAACTGAAAGGACCAGCCATAGAACAATTTTTGTTTGAATTATTTTTAAAATTTTGCTTCTAAAATTCCCCATAAAATACAAAAATTGTCCGATCGATTAAAAAGCAAAAGCCCTATGCAAGAACCCTTAGGGATGCCTCACACAAAAAATACATGGAATCGGATAAAACTGTAGGGGGAAATGCATTCTGAATTATTTTTCAAATTTTTCTTCAAAAATTCCCCATAAAATACAAAAATTGTCCGATCGATTAAAAAGCAAAAGCCCTATGCAAGAACCTTTAGGGTTGCCTCACACAAAAAATACATGGAATCGGATAAAACTGTAGGGGGAAATGCATTCTGAATTATTTTTCAAAATTTTCCTCAAAAATTCCCCATAAAATACAAAAATTGTCCGATCGATTAAAAAGTAAAAGCCCTATGCAAGAACCCTTAGGGATGCCTTACACAAAAAATACATGGATTCGGATAAAACTGTAGGGGGAAATGCATTCTGAATTATTTTTTTAATTTTTCTTCAAAAATTCCCCATAAAATATAAAATATATAAAATATAATGTTCGATCGATTAAAAAGCAAAAGCACTATGCAAGAACCCTTAGGGATGCCTCACACACAAAATAAATGAAATCGGATAAAAACCGTAAGGGGAAATGCATTTTGAATTATTTTTGAAAATTTTTCTTCAAAAATTTCCCCAAAAATACAAAAAAAATTGTCCGATCCACTAAAAATGACGAATGCATGACACTTTAGGGATGCCCCATACCAAAAATAAACGACATCGGATCAAAACTGTAGGAGGAGATGCATTTTGAAACAAAAGTTTGCTAAATAAACAACTAACTAACTAACGGACGCCGTCTGTAACGTAAGCTGGGCTAAAAAGCGAGCTCCGAACCCAGACTTTCAGCAAAGTTGCAATCCCTAGTTATTTAAAAATGAGCACTCACTCTCTTGCCACTCGGTAGCTCTCCACGCGACAGCTCTGGCGACCCACCGTCACAGCTCCTTCTACCTGTTCCCTTCTCGAGCCCAGATTCGTGCCCTCAATGGTGATGCGGGTGCCGCCCTCTATCGGGCTAGACAGCGGCGAAATGGCGAGGATTTCGGGCGGGGGGCACTCGCTGGGAGGGGCGGAATCACAGGCGTTGCGGTAGATGCACATGCCCTGACTCTCGCAGAAGCTGCAGTTGTATTTGGAGTAGGTGGTCCCGCCACTGCTGCTCTCATTCAGGCTTAGGCACTCGCTGCAGTCCTGGCCCATGACGTCACACTTGTACACTGAAATGCATAAATATACATATCATAGTGCTATGGCTAGGCTGACATTCCACAATTAGCTGATTTGTTCGTTTTACTTAAAGAATATACGGCGCTAACTCTGAATTACGACAACTAGCGAGACGCAACGAAAATCATAGGAAAAACGACACTTGGTGAATTTAGAGGTCGTTTTATTAAGAAGTTCCACTGTACAATACTAGTTAACAGTTTCGAAAACAGTTTTCAAGACCGCAACAGTCGATCAAAAAACTTTATCCAAACACATCGCCGAGGAAAATGACCAGAGCGGGTATCAGCCTACCTTCCACGTTTAAAGCATCTTGCGTCTCCACCACAAAGTCGCCATTCCAATAGACGGCTACGCTCGGTTCTTCCTTCTCCACCCTATGCTCATACTCATAGCTGTCACACACAAACACATATTATGGACGCAAGCGTAATAGTATGCATCTCATTTACAGGCAAAAACTCTTTTAAAGCGTAAGGTCAGAAACACACTGACTTTCGTTTAAATTAAGTTTTTTTACTTCTTTCTTTATATATGCACAATTCAGGAGAAAACTTGAGCCTAGAGCAGACAGCACACACAAGACCACAGGCTCACGCACTTTCAATCGACATCTATTTAGTTTTTTGTTTTTGTAAACAAACCCAAAGGTCTGCCCAACTATAAACTAATTCCCCAATAGCCATTTAATTTCTGCAAACATAAGCATAACTACGTGGTATGAAGGTGTTCACTAAAAAGTCAAAATTTTTCGGAAAAAATGCTTTTTCGCCAATATTTCCGCCACTTTTGTCGAATCACAACAAAGATAGAAATTAGAAGATAGAATATCCGCTTTTCTAACTCAAAATTTTAAGACTGTAATATTATATAACTAGCGTCACTTCAGATTTTAGTAAGAAATCGGTTTTTCGCAAATATTTCCAACTTTTCCGAATAACGAAGAACGGGAATAGCCAAGTAAGTGCCAGTGACCGCTATCTTGAATCAAAATTTCAAGACAACTACATGCTCGAGAAGCATGAATTCGCGGGCGTTTGGATAAAATTTTAAAGTAATTTTTTATCAATTTACCATTTTGTCAATTTCTGTCGTATTTCAAAAATTCCTGGTCACTGCACTGCACAAGGGATGGAACCACCCCTGGGTATAATTTCAAACGAATCCATCCACTAGACGCGTGAGACTGAAACTGCACAGACAGACGGACGGACAGAGAGGCAGACAGAGTGAAAACTATATCCGTCCCCCGGCGGATAATAAGGTCACTTCTCTATTGTGAGTTAAGATTTTACTGAAACTTTCTTGGTTTTCGCCAAAATTTCCGCCAATATTTGCCCAAATACAAAATATTGTAATACCCAGTTAGGAATTAATTCGTCTGTGCTACTACTACTTAAAGTTACAGGGCAATAAGGCTATTTCACTATAGAATTTAATAGTAATGTAGGTACTAACGCCTGCTTTCTTAAAATTAAAATTTGAAAACAGTAAGATTACTTTCCTGAAGTTAATAAGATTTTATGAAAAATATTTGGTTATTCGACAATCTTTTCGCCAATTTTTGGTGAATCGTCATAAAAGTACTAGCTAGTTGGACACATATGCACTCTACCTCCCACCAAAATCTGAGAGCGTTTCCATAAAACCCTAGGATACGTTTTAAACAAAACTGGTTATTAGTAAATATTTCCGCCAATATTTGCCCAAATACAAAATATTGTAATACCCAGTTAGGAATTAATTCGTCTGTGCTACTACTACTTAAAGTTACAGGGCAATAAGGCTATTTCACTATAGAATTTAATAGTAATGTAGGTACTAACGCCTGCTTTCTTAAAATTAAAATTTGAAAACAGTAAGATTACTTTCCTGAAGTTAATAAGATTTTATGAAAAATATTTGGTTATTCGACAATCTTTTCGCCAATTTTTGGTGAATCGTCATAAAAGTACTAGCTAGTTGGACACATATGCACTCTACCTCCCACCAAAATCTGAGAGCGTTTCCATAAAACCCTAGGATACGTTTTAAACAAAACTGGTTATTAGTAAATATTTCTGCCAATTTTTGGCGAAATGCCAAAACATTACTAGTCAGGCAGGTCTTATGCCCGATACCGCCAACCAAAATTTCAAGGTATTGAGGCTAAAAACATAGGAGATACGATTTTTCCACTTAACAGCGTACATATGCACATACTTTCAACCACGGCTATAGCCTCTGCTTCTGTAAGAAGCTTGGGCTAAAAATCGCTGCATGTTGCTTTTTGTAAAAGGTTATTTTTGGCTCACCTATGTTTCGCGCAGACGATGAGTTCGCCGTTATTTTGTCGTGAGGCCGCTACAGTCCTGGCCGGTTCTCCTAAATGTACCACACACACGTAGCCCTCTTGGTCTTGTAACGGAACAGGCAAGTTCACAGCTTCTATCCTGCGAGATGACAGATGTGTAAAGATTTCCAATAAACACGGGCTTGGATGGCGGAGAGGGGGGCAATTATTCAACGGACTTTGTAAGGTTAATTAATATACTTTTAACGCTATCTGGGGGTTGTAAAAAAGTTCAACCAAATTTGAACTGTTGAAACGTCGTAAAAATGTCGGTTTTGGCCAATAAACCGAAAACGTAGTTTATTCTGGTGATGGTTGGAGAAACCGCGATTTGAACCTTCTATCGGCAGGATCGCGAATGGTCACAGTGTCCTTGGACATTCCTGTTTCAAAATTTTGACGAAATTAGCAAATTTTTGTTGTACTTGATTAACTACATTACGACTGGTTACAATGTGTTTGGACAATGTTGTAATTTTATGTTTTCATGACGTCATGATTCTGCCAAATATTCTTTAATCGGATAGTTCGTCTGTCACTTGTCACAAAGATATTTTGATAAATCTTTGACAAGATATTGACAAAACGCAAATTAGGATTTGACATATATATGACACGAAAATGATAAGTCAGTGACAAATTTTTGACAAATATATATTGCTCAGTTAGGTATCGTCAGGTTGACGAATTTTGGTCGTCAATCAATTTCGACCAATTTTTGACGAATTTGCGACAAATTTACAAGTTCGAATTGACGAGTTACCGACAAATCATTGGCCAATGTATGGCGTGACCAATTAGTGACAAGCTGATGAACTGATGAACTAATGACAAACTACAGCGGCCAGTGCACACAAAACATGGGAGTACAAGATACACTTTCAATCGATACCTACTTAGTTTCTCGTTTTTGTAAACAAAAACAAATGTCTCCCCGACTAAACCCATGATCCCCCCCCCCAAAAAAAATCCCTTTTCTTAATTACTGAAATGAAATATTCATTTATGCAAGCATAACCTAAATTCATTGTGAAAAAACTCAAAATAAACAAAACAGATGTTGGTCACTAAAACATATATAAATGGACGTCTTTTTTCATTTGAGTCTGGAAGGTGGTCGCTAAAATGGGTTTTACTGTTGGTCCTTCTTATCCAGATCTGAAGTTGGTCACTATAGTAGTTTTACTGCAAGTTACATTTTTATCCGGGTCTGGAATTTGGTCAAGACAGGCAGGTTTTACCGTACGTCTTTTTACCCGGATCTGGAAGGGGTCACGACAAACGGGTCTTACTTTACATCTTTTTTATCCAGCTCTTGAAGGTGGTCGGGATTTTTTTTTTTCTCTCTCTCTCTCTCTTTTATTATTATTATTTTTTTTTTTTGCTAACCATCATCATCCACACGCCCCCCCCCCCCCAGCTATTTAATGTAGGTCCGACTATAAACTCAACTCCAACCCTTTTACCCAAGGGAACGGTAACGGTCTGTACCCTAAGTGTAGTTATAGCCATGATAGACTACCTTGTCTTCCCACATTCCCATCGGTCAAATAGCACTAGAAAGGCATTCTTCATAACTGCGCACCAGATGACGCATCTCGGTGGGAGAAGGGCGGAGGTATTTCGGTGCCAAAATGGCGAGGTGCTTCTCATAACACAAGACATCAGATGACCCACTTTAATAGCGAAAAATGCTTCTGCAAACAATGCTAATCGATACAAAATAGCTCCTATATATAGAACACCTTGGCAATCGAATCAAGTATGCGGCGAAAAAAAAATCAATAGCTGGACCTGCTTAGACCTACAGCATTCCATGACCTCGTAGACAACGACTCCATCATGCACCACCACAGACACTGACCCCTTACTGATTGGCATGTTACGTAACAGCCGTAGATGAGAAACGCACAAAACATAACATAATTTCAGGCACTAACAAATAGCAATGGACCGACAGTAATGCTGTTACTGTTTTGAAGCTTTCTAAAGAATTCAGGAACACTCGAGAATCTCCTACAAAACGCTGAAATCCCAAGCCTAGTTAACAACTATGCTTAGTTAACAAAGGAGTCAAAAAATGGGGAGTCGGGGGGGGGGGGGGGGGTTGCTGACGTTATGCACCTTCCTTGATTTTCTACAAAAGTTTAATTATGTTTAATCAAAACCGTCCGACTTATCCGAGGAATAACTACACAAAATTGTAAGTCGATTTTAAGTCGATCTAGCCAAGGAATAAATCGATCAAGTTTTAAAGTCGATCCGACGTTTCGTGCTCGAGATATCTTGCACACAACACTTAGTTCACAACAGACTGACACACACACACACACGTACACACACACACAGAACGTACTAACACTATATGTCTCCCCTTGGTCAGGGAGACATAGTTATAACAAAGTACAGTAAAACCTCAGTATAATGAACACTTTCGGGACCGAGAAACACGTTTACCATATCGAGGTGTTTACTAACGGGAGGTTCAAGATTTGCTTAAGTCAGAAGGTATTTTTTTTCAAATAAAACAACTCCATTTTTCCACACTTCACACTTTAATAACATACAAAGGGTTGCCACACACAAACTTATCGCATCTTTTAACAGGTTACAGTAAATAATGAAACGCATGCCATTAATTAGGTTTGATCTCCACCGCTACGCGTAATGTGTCGATATCTCAACGCCTTTGTTCTATTGTCCTCAAGCCCTCAAGTCCTCAAGCCCTTAAGAGGCAATGAGCACATAACTCAGGTCGCAACGAATTAACATAACCAATCTCCCCACTAATATCGAATACACTGCATTTGGGGCAAGATAGGGGGGGGGGGGCAATTGTATAAATAAACTGGGAAAATGTACCGATAAAAAATCTTGTGTTCACTAATTGGAGGTTTGTTTGCACTGACACTGACCATTTTGGGACCCCAGCACGTGTTCACTGTTCAGTGTATAGCTGCTCACTAACGAGGAATTACAATAAAATATCTACGGTTAAGCCAGTGCCTGGGCGTAGCCACCGGGGGGGAGGGGAGCGCGGGGGCGCCCCCCCCCCACTTCTCAAAGTGGTGGGTGGGCCACAGTATCCTTCGGCCCCCCTTCGGTTGCCGAAGTTTACCCCCCCCCCCCCCAAGCTGTAAAAACGTGGCTACGCCAATGCATTGGCAATATGAGACCGAAAAAACGTTCATTATATAGGTGTTCACTAACGAGGTGTTTACTAACGGAGGGTTTACTGTACTAACAAATTTTTGATTGGAATTCGTTGAATTGGGCATCATCAAATGAACACGTTAAATAAGTATCTTGTCAATTCGACAAGTTTTGGACGAATTCTTGACAAAGGCATATTTTGCGTGCAATGGGGAGAAATACAGCACGAAGCGGAAAAGGTCCGAACGCGACTCCTGCTCCTAACTGATCAAAGAAGGTCATACCAACGTGACGCATTACATGTTAACGTCTCTTAACAATAGTGAAAGGATAGCTATATGAGCAAAATACACATTTATCCTTGGAACGATTAAATTAACAAAAATTGCATGTTTCTTTTTCATTTTTAAAACAAAATATCAAAAAGATTAACCTGATTTCCATTGGGACGCCATTGGGTACAAGGATCTCTGACCTATGGGTAATCCGTGGGCACCCACTTTCCTCTGTTACGTGGCTGCCTTTACCACAGGTCGAGAACTCGTTACGACAGGAATTCTCGTGCACACACCACTTGCAGTCCCACGCGGCACTCGCACATGAAGAACAACTGTAAGGAGTGGGAAGTGAAATGGCGACGTTTATTTAAAAATCGTTGACAGAAACTCTGGCTGGCTGAACAGATGGCGAAACTAGAAAGAAATATTTCAGCACCTATAATGCCAGATGATACAATGAATTGTACTCTTTTCTTCCAGGAATTAGTTTGTACTTATCGTGAAAGTTTATTCCTTTTTTCTGCGCCGTTTGGATGGTTTTGGGCAACTCCTGGACCATCTGACGTACAAAAACGGTAAAATATAGAAGGTGATAACATCGCTGGAATCGCAGTTTTTTCACCTTCAAGATCAAGTTCAAATTGAGGTAAAGGGATTCTGTAACCTCAAAATGGTTTCCTGACAACTCCCCCCAGACCGTTTGACATGCGACGACGATGTTTGGTATAAAGATATAAAGGTGGAGAAGATCTCGCTGGAACCGCAATTGTTTTTACCGTGATCTTGAAGGTAAAGGTCAATATTTTTGCAACCCTGTGAAGGTCAAAGGTTACCTTCGTATCCCGCGAACCCTTAGCGATAGGACGATTCATCTTGAAACCAAATAAAGATTTTTGGCCAAAAAGACGATATTTCGGTACCTCGGTGACCTTGACCTCGGTCAAGGTCAAAGTCGAAAGCCGGAAGTTAACCATTATTTCGAAAGCAGTTGGAGATTTTTAGCTCATCGCCCAAAACATGACACATATGAGATACCTCGGTCAAGTTCAAAGTCGAAAAATGAAACATGAAGATAATTTCGAAAACTGAGCTAATTTTCGACCCTTGGGCCAAAAAGACTTTACACAAGAGATACTCGGGACCTTGATCTGCACGAGCAAGATCAAAAACCGGGAGTTGACCATAACCTCGAAAAGGGTTAGAGACCGACCGACTTTGAGCTCATTTTCAACCCTTTGGTTCTAAAAGGCTATAACATGTACCTCGGGTGATCTTGACCTCCATATAGTATACTTAATTTTTTTGTAGATTATGCAAGTGGGTTAGTCCGTTATCTAGCGGAGTTTTAATAATCGGGTTAGTTTTCCCAACCTCACCTATGTTTATTCCTTATTGATCTCTGTTGTTTGTTGCTCTTTGTTGTTGTTCTTCTTCTTCTTATTATTATTACTGAATTTAAGGGAACGGAAATTACCTGGCATGCACGCTGCAACTGTAAAACGTGAACTGTGTAGAGGCCTGCAAAAAGTTTAGCCCTGTCTCTGAAGACCTTACGGAGAAGTTAACCTTCCGGTGATCTACCAGGTTACCTTTTAAGAAAACAAAACACGGACATAAAAACATCAATGGGAAAATACTTTCCTCTCAAATTATTGTCTTCATGTGGGGACTGGGCGTTCAGAACCTTTTCCTTTTCGTACCCTGCCTTTCCGCACCCTTTTTTAACCGTTCCGTACCCTTTTTTTGGACGTTCCGCACCCTATTTGGCCGAACCTCACCCTTTCTTATTTTCAGCGTTTTCTTCGACTTAAATATTGTTTATTTCATTATTGTTTTTCGGTAAAAAAATTACAACCAATTGTAAATTATCTGATAAATTTTCAAATTGAGTTCTGAAGAAAAGAGTGACGTTTGCGTTTCGATGACTAGAAAAGCTGATTGCAATCAACAATATAATAATTGAGGCGAACATGCGATCACTTCAATTTCTCCCGAATTGAATGCAATTTCAGTATACTTAAGGATTTCATATTCCGACTTGAGTAAATCAGTCCGGTTCGAGCTAATGCTGCCAGCAGTACATTGCACTGATTAAAACTTTGAAAAATTGCAATTAACTGTAATCACTGTGATCCCTCGGGCTAATCGTAACGGAGTTCACTGCACCGCAGCATATCGCTTCTGGTGTATAGCTTGTCTTTATACATATAATGCCTGCCTGTGGCGAGTAAATCAATTTTGGGGGGAGTAAGCCCCGTCTTTGGATGTTAAGTCTCAGGATATAAATGATAGCTGCCATGATCTCCGTTAATCGTCTCCGTCATCAGAGTAAATAGCATATTCTTAAGTTTTATTCAGTTCATTGTACTGCTAGCAGCATTTACTCCGGACTGAGTTACTTAACTCGTAATATATCAAGTCCTTCAGTAAATTAAAATTGCAATCAATGCTGAAAATGAGCTGATCACACTTTGCTGGTTTCTTCAATACTCAATTTGAAAATTTATCGGATAATTTACAACGGATCATGCCGCAAATCTGTTGTCCCGAAAACAAGGTTGAAAATGAAATATAAAAAAATACAACTTGAAGAAAAGGCTGAAAATAAGAAAGGGTGCGGTTCGGCCAAAAAAGGTGCGGAACGTCTTTTGGCAGGGTGCGGAACGTCCAATAAAAAAGGTGCGGAAAGGCAGGGTACGGAAAGGAAAAGGTACGGAACGTCCAGGAAGCGTTCATTTGGAACAGCACTCACGCACCCCAGTTGTTTTACAAATTGAAAACATACGCCTGAAGAAATCAGCCGAAAATATGTCAGAAAACAAAAATGAATAGCTGCGCACGTCAATCCCCTGCTAACTGCCCTGAGCTGGAGTCGAACTCGGGACTTTGGGATTGCCAGACCAACTCTCTCATCACCTGAGCCCGCCGTCACCCCGTTCGCTCAGATTACGTAAGCTAAGCTAAGCGAATGCAGTGGGTTAGATCGCCTATCACGGAATATTTAGCGCCCACCCATTTAGCACAAGATTTTCTCCCACGCATAGCCGATGTTGGTATTATGTTGGCTTTACATGGGATGTGGGAGGTGGGGCGTCCTACATCGGATACACGTGGGCTATATGTGGGATGTCCTAGTTACACTTTGTCCCACCTAATGCCTACGTATAGCCGACATGGGACAGCCAACGTATAGCCCAAGTGGTACAGCCAACGTCGGCTATACGTCGGCATCAAGAGCGATGTCCCACGGTGGGGCGTGCCGCCGTTCTCCCACGTATACCCTACGTGGGACAACCCGCTTGTCGCCAACGTCGGCTGTCCAACGTCGGCTGTACGTGGACTTTATGTGGGATGTCCCACTGTCGGACGCCCCTCTTACTCCCACGTATAACCTTCATGGGACAGCCCACGTGTATCCCACGTCCGCTGTCCAACGTCGGCTTCCAGTGGGCATTATGTGGGATGTCCCACTGTCGGATGGCCCCTCTTGCTCCCACGTATACCCAACGTTTTGCACTGGAGCATTATGAAAAATCAATATTCTTGGATGTTGTGTTTTGCACCGTCATGGAAAACCATACAAACTATATACCATTTTTTTACAAATTTCAGATACTACTTATGATTTTAATATATAACTGCCAAATCTAATGTTGAATTTAGACATCATTAATTTGATTTTGAATATTTTTTATTATATTAGGATATCTAAATGATATTCCATATAAGCAAATACCCAGTATAAAAGCAGAACACAACGATTTTTGTTAAACAAATAATTATAAAAGTAAATAGTAAACAGTTAACAAAATCATCACCGTAAAAAATAAACTGCTGAGGACGAGAAGCTTTTGGGGGAAGAATAACATTGATTATTACATGGATCCCCCGTGGCGCAGAGGTAAGGTCGGATGCTAGAGGTTCCCCGGTTCAAACCCAGGTAAGTACGATTCATCAGTTGCTAAACAAAATCAGAATGGTGGGTTGTAGTGTAGTTTGAAAGATTAATGGTCAGTGGTTAAAGTAATGGTCAGGCGACATGTTAAATTAGATGTTACAAATTGTTACAAATTTATTTCGGAACTTTGGCTGTTCCAAGTAGCCAACGTCGGACAGCCCACGTGGGCTATACGTCGGAGTTAGACGTGTTTCAAAATCGCCAAACGCCCAGGTAATCTCGTGGGACATCCCACCTAAAACCTACGTTGGCTATACGTAGGCTGTTCCATGTATAGCCAACGTCGGACAGCCCACGTGGGGTATACGTCGGAACGTGTTTCAAAATCGCCAAGCGCCCACGTAATTAGATGGGACAACCCACGAAAAGCACACATATTGCCGACGTGGGAACACGGGATGTCCCATGTATAGCCGAGTGGGCAATATGTGGCGGTGCTAACTGGGCACCGAGGCTTCCGGCCATCCCTTTAAGAAAGTGAATAGTTGCTGATCTAAAACCCTGTTTCAGTATCAAAATGAAGCTACGTTCTAATATAGTTACCATTGATCACGGGTAATTCGGTGATGTTGAGCAAGGGAGTAGGGCATATCACCCTGGTAGCTGACTTGTCCCCTCTTCGAACATCGTCCCCAAACACACAGTCGTAGGTGTTGCCAGGTGTGAGATCGGGCAGACCGTTGATATTGGCTGTCACCATCTGTGCAAGCCGAATACAAGCGTTACGTGTACTGCAGTGCCGAAAATATTCTTACAAAACTCGGTACATTTCACATTTTCTCTACATGCAGTGACCCCTCGGGAATTCGTAGTAGTTTGGACCAAGCAAATCAGTTCAAATTAACCGGAATTCGAATTAAGCGGGGCTTGGGTCAGTCAGGTCGGATCTTTGGATGTGTTTATTGGAGTTATCTAAATCAAACTTTTATTGAGATATAAATCAATAACAAGACCTTCAAGTGACGGTGTCCAGGCTGCGTCAGAGTAACAAAACAGGTACTGGCGCTGTTAATACTTCAAAATACAGCCCCCAGTTGGTGAAAATTTTAATTCTATTATTAAATATTTTATATATCCTCAACATTATCTGGGCTGCAAATTCTGACTTCTGTTCATGTCGCCAACGACATCATAACTGAATGAGACGCAAAGTTGCCTTAGCTATTTTATGTGATGTTGATGTGACGTGATAAGAAATTTAAACCCATTTCTATGTGCTGTTGGAGTTTAACCTAAGCAATCTTGATACACATGTACTTCGGAGCGCAAACCCAATCAAAACAATCAGACAACTTCCACGTGTTTCTGTTTATTTTTATACCAAATGACGTCAGGTTAAACTACACCAAAAGAGGTGACGTCACATTTAATTTTTGAGCCTGCTCCAGTCACTTTCCCTGGTCCAAAGACGAGAGAGTGAGGCTGGGAGGGTTAACTCGTGTCATTGGCAGCATTGCTTAGGTTAAAGTCCAATAACACATAAAAATGCGTTTTAATTTCTTAAAACGTCTCTTTTAATGTATTTTGGAACTAATTTAACCCAGCATTGCTGCCAATGTTGATAGACGTAGAACCGGAGGTGGGTGTCTTTTTTTAGAGGAGTTTCGTCTTGTCGCGCAAATTTATGTTCCGCGAAACTTCGTCACGCGAAGCGTATGTCACCTCCTGTTTGTGTGAACAGTAAACAAAACTGATCTCAAATAACATATTCGTAATCCCCCAACAAATCTGTCTCACTCCTTCACCCATAGTTCCCAACTAATAGGCATTACCTATGCCCGCGTGGAGCAATGTCGTGCGAAGCACTACATGCCCTCCCCCCTTTTACCTGATTGTTAACCCCAACGTCCAGTTAACCAATGAAAAAGGAACGTTCTTTGAAGTGTAACTTGATTAGTCTGTGGACTATCGTTATTGCTATTGCTACTATTGCTAACAGACCAAAGTAACCTAACGTAACGTAACGGTGCAGCCAATTATGGCGTGACGACGAGAGTTCGCGCCACGAAACGGTCAATCGTCTGATGAATAGAAAACTCTCAACTAAACATTCGTGAGTATACAGTTGCTTGTAGTGTCTTAGTGGATTATGAACCTTACATGACGTCCTCTGGCGTGACAACGCTGGGATAACACGCCAGTTATGCTCGTCTGTACGAAATTACTGCGCTGCCGTCGACTTGGGAGCTTGTTTTGCAAGACCATTTCTGTTGTAACGATACTTACATCCGTTTTTACCTGGATTCCTGTTCGCACAGATAAGATCCAGCATATATTATTTATTGGCAAACATGACTTTTCTGCCCAAAACAGGGCTTGGACAGTGGCCGGGTTTGTGCCAGACTTCTGATACGCCACAACGATGGTGTTCTTAACGCAATTAGAGATAGTCTGTTTTCCCACATCTTTAGATCGTCCTGCCATGTATGAGATTATGAGGCTTTTTTATCAGGATGTCTGTATTTGTTCTACGCCTCTAGGTAGTAGCGTAGAGTGCGCACCCGACATAGAGCTTTCTCTGCTGTGTCGTCGGGCGAGCATATGTTGTCCAGCGTTTCGAGTGTGATTTCTTTCACAGCCCCTGCGCCGTTAGTAAGCTGAGAGACCTCGCTCGTGGAGCGAGTGTTATTCGTCTCCAGTTGTCCTGGAATCCCAGCATTTTATTTTCTAGGGCCGCTTACCGGTGGCCAATCCCAGCGTCAAATCCCGAGAACGCATTGAGGATAAACGAAACTGCGGGGCAATAGCCTTCGATCGTGCGTACAGAGAGTCGGCGGTCTTCAAATAAGTATACGAGGATATCAGCTATCACCACTGAAGTTGCTGCGATGGGGTTGATGGGGTTCGAGTTCTTCTGCGAGAAGAAATCGAACAACTTCCACTGCGATAGGTACATCGTGGTGGTGGAGTCAGTATTTACTTTGTTTAGACGAACCTGTACATTGCGTAAAAACCCGAGCGATTTGGCTACAAAGCACTGATGCACCACAGGTGAAGTTGAAACAAGTGTGGATCGGGGTGTCTGTTCTCCCATTGGGGCTGTCGTAAATCATCCCTGGATGGACTGGAAGCGTGAGTTGCTTGGTGCGTGGGCACTGCAACAGCAGTGGGAACCAGCATTTTTCTGGTAGGAGCAGTGTCACCAGGAGGCGCCGGGGTGGATGACGTCTTATCTTCTGGATTACGAGTAAGAGGAGATTTCGGAGGAAAAGCGTAAAGGATTTTGTCCCGCCAATCCAGCTGCAGTGCACCGCTGCTGTAGCTTGCTCGTCTGGACAAGGTAACCCGTTGTGTTGTCGATGAGAAATTGTACCGTCCGTCTGGGTAGCTGTCAATACAGCGGTGAGCAGGCGCGCTTGACAGCCCACGTCTCTGACGTCTATGTGCGTTTCGCGTAGGTCGTCGTTCCAGAGCCCTGACCACGTCTGACCGTTGAAAAATACTCCCCACCCCATCGTCGACGCATCGGCCAGACCTTGCAGTCGATTGTCGGCGTGGTGCATGGTGCTCGCTCCGGCAAACTGGTTGTGAAGATCGTTCCACCATAACAGGTCGGATGTCGCTTCCTTCATCAGACGAAAACGACGTCTTCGCGCACGGCCCTGAAACAATGTCCGGCGAAATAGGACGTGAAATTCTCTGAAGTGAAGGCGGCCCAGAGTCACTGTCTTCGTGGCAGTGAGTAAATCCAGCAGGCACTAGAGCCGTTCCAGAGAAGCCTGAGCATGGCTGAGTATCACCACGATATGCATTCCCAGTTTCTGGATTCGGTCTTCCGAAGCCTTGTTGGAAAGCGAACACACCCCGACTTGGCAAAATTCACTTGCAGCCCTACTTTCAGGCATTGCGTGACAGTGATTTGAGTTTGCTGCGCAATCAGTTCGAGAGACACTGCTGCGATGAGCCAGTTGTCGATGTACTGAAACCACAAGACAGACTGCTCTCGATGAGTTACTTGATCGCCGTGCGAGCCGTTGAGTGAACCGTTCGCAGTGCGCTCTGAACGGCAGCTGCTACTTGCTCTGGATGGCGCCACGTGGCTTGGCCGGCTCATCTTGGTTTCTTTGCACCAGGCTGTTGCCGCTTCTCCTGTGGTGCCGGTCTCTTATTTTGCATGCCCCCTGCTGTTGACTTTCCCCTCTGTTGCCGTATGGCCTGTTGCAAGAACTTGTCTTTCAGGAAGTCTTTGAATTCATTCGTCAGGAGCGCCACGGCGTCGGGTAGAAACAGCTCCATTTGCCCTCGACAGCTGACCTCGCAGCGCCGCGGCGTCTTTCACTAGCAACAGGGGGTGGTGAAGTAATGCATCTTCGTCGCAATCCGATCATCTACACCACCACTGCTTCGCTCTGTAGCTGACCAATGTCGTATGTGGTGTGTGCGAAGGAGTGAATAAGATTTTCTCGCAGAGCCACTATAGGCCAAGTCTTGGAAGGATAAAATGTTCAGCGAGCGACGGGCACATACCTCAAATTTCCGGGTGTCTGCGTCGGCTAATAGCACATCTGTGTCTGTGTGGCGTCGCTGAATCCACGGCAGGCGTTGTTTCAGTGGCTGCAACGCTGTCATGGGTAGGAACTGGTCGTGGATTACGTAAGGCGCAGTCTTTAAGTCAAGCATACGACATGTAGAAATCCTATAATGGGCATGGTTGTGTTGCAAAATTTTCTTGGCGTGATCTTCCATTTTCAAATTGAAAATTTGCTTGATGCAATCCGCCGTAGGTAGGCCAGCCGTGCGGGGCGCGGCTCGACCTCCCTCTCGATGCGACCGGAGGTGGCGCGGCGTGACAATAGACTGCAGAGATTCCAGTTGAGCTCCGTTTTTGTCATGAGCAATGATCATGCGCAGTAAATTAGTAAACTGAATATCTGCAGGCTCCCCCGACGGTGGGGAGTCTATATCGTCAGCCTCCACTTCAAGCTCAGTGTTTGTTTCAAAGTAGTCGGGTGAAGAGGGGATGCAAACTCGTCGTCTTCCAGCGAAGTGACGCGGAGTGAGAGAATGGGCTTTAACTGGGGCGCATGCCACGTCCAAATGACGTACAACAGTATACAGCGGCGCCATATCCTGTCCAGATGACAGGCGAGGTACCCTGTATGCGCCGACTCCCACTCCTCTGAAATAGACGTGTGAGTACCGGGTGTTAGCTCGTCGCGCGAGTCTTCAGCATCTTGGAAAGGCTCATAATCAGTTACTTTCGTCATCACTATCGTCTCCGGATGTATAAATATCAATGAGGGAACGATGAGGATCTTCCGGCCGACAAACTTGCTCAAACAGCGGAAAAAGAGTTTTGGCTGGACGAAGCCCCTTCTGTCCGTACACCCTGTGGTGTTTCTGGTGCAGTTGCAGTGCGGTGTTGTTGGACTGTCCCCGAGTCCGTTTCCAACGCGTGTGCTTTAACACCGCTGGGGACGGGATGCGAATGGCTTTCAGCATTCTTGTCAGGCGGTTGTGTTTCGCGATGCGGTTGGGAGGATGTTCGCGCGACAGAGCGCTTGACGTCGTCACGCGACCTCTTTTCTTTGAGACTGCGACTGCTCTCACGTCATGGTTTTTGGCGTCCCTACAAGTATCTTTCGTGTGACGTAGTTGTAACTTTTCCCAATTTCTGCAGAATTGAGAGCGACGCCTTTCTGGGAGAGGGGGAGGGTGGACGGACGGTTCCATAATTACTACGTCTGGCGAGTCGGCACGCCCTTGAGCAACAGGTGCGGCCGAAGCAGATGCACTGTCCTTCCGCGGCTTCTTTCCTTCACCATGCTCACTTGCTGCTACTGCATATGCCAAAACCAGCGGCGCGTTGTCTGCTAGTCTGGCATCCCCAACCACTGAATTATCCACAGGACCTGCATGGCAGGTGGCTGAAATAGGGAGGTAAACATGCTCCAGTTTCTAATCAAGTCACTCGGATGCAGAATTGTAGTGACAATTGTAGTGCACTGTCGTGGGAAAGAGTGAGGCCGTAGCTAGGGATGGATTCGGCTGGGTGAGTCCTTGCAGGGATTGTGCACGTAGTTAGGCGTCCGCACAACATCGGCTTCTGGTGCGGCAACGTTTGATAGAGGTATCGACGTATACTCCAGTATTTAAACTCCTCGGTTGGCAGTGCCATTTCAGCATTGGACTGTGCTCTGCACGACAAAGTCTGTTATTCGAGCACTGCGTCGACCAACAATGTGCTGATGTCCCTTAAGTAACGTGAGCCATTGCAGCGAGGTAAGTCTGCTGCATTCATGCTGCATTCGGAAATAGACGATGGTAGGCCTTAAGAAGGCGCCTGGGCACGACGCCTGGGCACGAGCTCTGTGGGTCGAGATGAGACATACGGTGTTCACACACTGGTCCCACGTAATTCAACTTTCTTCCTGCCTGCGACCTGACAGGCAAGCATATAATATCCATTGTAAGTTTCAGGTTGCAATGACACTTATTTCGTAATAACAAAATACCCGTTGGCCGCGCGGAACTGACGAAAGAAGAAATGCTCTGGAGAATTCGAGAGGTTGCAGTGACACTTATTTCGTCCTGACAAAATACCCGTTGGTCATGCCAAACTTGCTGGTCATGACAAAGATAAGCCAACTGTTCTGCAGAATTCCGAAATGAAATTTTAAATCGTATATTGTGTTAAGAACTCGATAAAACTAGGTCATCCCGTGGTATTCCCCCTTACTGCGATCTGAAAATTCAGCACCTGATACCTGCAGTAAGTTTCAGGGCGCAATGAAACCTTTTTTCGTCACGACAGAGCCCGTTGGTCGCGCGAAACTGGCTTGTCGTGACCAAAGAAGAGATGCTCAGCAGAATTCGAGAGGTTGCAGCGACACCTATTTCGCCATGACAAAATACCCGTGGGTCTTGCGAAACTCGTTTCTCATGGCAAAGATAAGCCAACTGTTCTGTTGAATTCCTGAATGAAAGTATCAATCGTATATTATGCTAAGAGTTCGATAAACAAAAATCATTCCGGGGCATTCCCCCCTTACTGCGGTCTGAAAATCTACATCTGATACCTGCAGTAAGTTTCAGGGTGCATTGAAGATTATTTCGTCACAACAGAGCCCGTTGGTCGCGCGAAACTGGTCTTTCGTCATGACAAACTACCCGTTCGTCGTGCGAAACTTGCTTGTCATGACAAAGATAAGCCAACTGCTCTGCAGAATTCCAGGATAAAATTTTGAATCGCATATTGTGCTAAGGGTTTGGTGGGGTTTGATAAAACAAAATTCTTTCCGGGGTATTCCCCCTTACTTCGGTCTGAAATTGTAGCATCTGATACCTGCAGTAAGTTCAAGGGTGCAGCCTCTCCAGAACTCGAGGGGTAAGCTCTGAGTCAATTTTCTTGCCAAAAGCTCGACTAAAAGACGGCATCCCAGGAGTGGGGCTATATATGCTGTTGGAGACTAAAAGGTACCTTTTCCCCTATTAGTCCACCACCAGCCCCCTTCCTGCGGTCGTTTGAAAGCAAAATGTATCCTGTTCTTGCAATTTTCGCCATGCCAGTTGTTGTCACAACAAAGAGTCACGTGATGTCTGATAAGCTAAACAGTACAATTGGAGGGCTGTTCCGAGGGAAGAGAAACCAGCAAAAAAACCCACGAATTGTGCCGTGAGAGGCGCGATCGCGTGGTGACAGTGGAGGGGGGAGTATTTAGCCGAGTAACACCTCAACCTCAGTGCCTTTAGAAACCCCTACCTTACCCTCTGCAGGACGAATGGAGGAACAGTCGCCAAGGCCCAGATTGGCGAGAAAATACGAACCAAACGGCGGTATGACTGCAATCTCAGTGTGAACCCTGTGGTGAATAGCAAATCCAGGAAGTATAGAACACAGTGCCGACACAGGCTTCCAGCCTGGGTGGGGTGAGGGTGGAATTTGATATCGTACGAACCCCGCCAAGTTTTGTTGCGGCGAGTAAGAAGTCAATTACGGTAAAAAGAACTTCCAGACTCTCAGCAGCCGGACCACACTGAGTTACGCTGCCTGTCAGCGAATACGAGCCAGACTAAAGGCAGAATGTAAGTAGCTCCTCGCGATACGATAGCCCCGAATAAGCAAACACCTGGATCTCATAGACTCGTCAGCACTAAGTGCCGAATTGTGCATCAACCCCAGCGAGAAACCCAAGTTTCTGGCTGTAAAACGAAGCAGGAAACTTACATTAGTAGTGGAATATCCAGAATTCTCGCCAAAAACGACGAAAACTGATATCCTAAACACAAAGTGCCGTCAAAGTTTGCGCGCAAAAATTGAATGTGACGTCACCTCATTTGGTATAAGAATAAAGAGAAACATGTGAAAGCTGTTTCATTGTTTTTATTCCGTTTGCAAAGAGCGACGGACGGACAGACGAATGGACACGGGAAAAACTGAACGCACCGTTGCACATCTATACTCTATTTACTTTTTTCCTATTAGGTTTGGTGAAGATCAGATGAATAGTTTTTGTGATATAGTCCGAACAAGAAAAAAGTTTAAAGTGTGACGGACATACGGACAAGGGACAAACTGAACCCCCCGTTTCACATATGCACTTCATATACTTCCTTCCTGTAAGGTTTGGTGAAAATCCGATGAATACTTTTTTAGATACCGCCCGGACAAGAAAAAAGTTTTGACGGACGGACAGACGGACTGACACGGGATAAATTGAACCCCCTGTTGCATATCTACACTATATATACTTTCTTCCTGTAAGGTTTTGCTCAGATAAATAGTTTTTGAGATATCACCCGGGCAAAAAAGTTTACGGACAGACAGACGGACAGACGGACAGACCGATAGTAATAGCCTTCAGCCAATATTGGCTGAGGGCTAACAAGAATGTTGAATGATGAATAATCTGCGTCTTTAAACAGCTAAGTGCAAGTCATGATCTGAGTCTTAAAACAGCTAAGAATCAGTGCTTCCTTTTTGCGCAATCATTTTCCGTTGTCATTCGGTTTTTGATGATAAATTGGTGATTCGAGGCATTTTCATACTGTTTGTTGGAATCTCGGAGTACCCCTCTGATCTCACATTTTCTTACGAAGTCACTATGACGAAGGTTTTGGTTCACAGAGATGGGATTTATCCAGAGCACATGATGGGCAAAAAATTAATTGGAATGTGTGCAACGAGTTTTACCTATAACGGCATCTAAATTGCAACCAAACGCTTATATGATCCTTTAGTAAATGCTGACGCAAAACTTCTCACACAAGACGTTTATAAGCCCGTAGCTGTGAAGTACCGATGACATGATTCATACGAGTAAATGGCAATTGCAATGATCCCCTAAAATCTTTTAATAGCTCTGATATAGTTGATTAAATTGCATGAAATGAGTAGTAGTGACACGCCTGAGTAAGTATGCTCAAGAAACGACTACCAAAATGATTACAATCCGGAGCTTTAAATTTACAAAACAGTGGCCAAAATTTGATACGAATTATCTGAGTCCTCGTTACTTCGTACTTTTCAACAGGAATACATTGATCCCAAAATTGGGACCACAAGAATTGGTTCGAATTAAGCGGGGATACGAATTAAACGGGGACGAATTAACGAGTGGCTACTGTATTAAATTTTTCAAAAAAGGCAAATATGAACAAGAATGCATAAATATCATTATTTCTATTACTATCTATCAGTATTATTATTATAAGTAATAGTAGTAGTAGTAGTAGTAGTAGTAGTAGTAGTAGTATTAGTAATAGTAGTAGTAGTAGTAGTAGTAGTAGTAGTAGTAGTAGTAGTAGTAGTAGTAGTAGTAGTAGAATCAATAGTATCAGTAGTAGTAGTAGTAGTAACAGGCATGAGGAAGGACTGACCGTAATGCCGCGCTCTATGGAAGCCCGCTGCGGGTTCACAACGGCCAAGTTGATGCACCAGCCCTCGTACGACGTCCACCGATTCTGCTGCTGCGCATTAATGCACTCTTCGCGGCGTGAACACCTAGGCCAACATGTATGTGTCAATGTGTGTGTGCGTGCACAGAACACAACCCTAAACCGAAATCAAAGAGTGCGGCCATTGCATCCTCAAAATTGGGTCAACGTCATAATAAAAAGTATAGCGGCCAGTGCACACAAAACATAAGAGTACAGGCTTATATTACACACTTTCAATCGACACCTATTTAGTTTCTTGTTTTTGTGAACAAAAACAAATGTCTCCCCAAGTAAACCCATAATTCCCAAAAAAACATTTTACTTTTTTTCTTATTACTGAAATAAAATATTCATTTGTGCAAACATAACCATAATTCATTGTCCAAAATGCAAAAAACAAAACAAAATAAAAAAAAAAAAACAAAAAAAACAAAAAAACAAAAAAACAAACAAAATAGATGATGGTCACTAAAACAGATGTTATTTCGCGTCTTTTTATCCCAGTCAAGAAAACTGGTTTTACGTACTGTAAGTACTTTTTATCCAGGTCTGGAAGTTGGTCACTACAGCAGTTTTATTGTACATTTTATCCGGGTCTTGAAGTTGATCAAAACAGGCAAGTGTTACCGCACGTCTTTTTATCCGAATCTGGAAGCGGTCACAACAAACAGTTCTTACTTTACATCTTTTTAGCTAGGTCTTGAAGGTGATCTGGGTTTTTATTTTGTTAACCGTCATCCTCCACCCCCTCCTCCCAAGCCATGTAATAGCTGCGACAGTAAACGTAAACCTAACGCTTTTACCCAAGCTAACTGTAACGGTCTGTACCCTAAGTGTACTTATAGCCATGACATATTACCTTGTCTTCGTACATTCCCATCGGCCGAGAAGCACTATAAAGTCATTCTTCCTAACTGCGCATCAGATGACTCACCTCGGTGGGAGGACGGGGAGGGGGGGGGGGGCTGTCACTTCGGTGGCAAAATGGTGAGCTGCTTTTCATAACACAAGATATCAGATGACCCACTTTAAAAGCGAATAATGCTTCCAGGTACTGCAAATAATGCTAACCGACACAAAATAGCTCCCATATAAGGAACAGCTTGGCAACTGAGTCAAGTATGCGGTGAAAACAGACCTGCTGAGACCTATAAATACGACAACAGCATACCATGACCTCGTAGATAACGATTTCATCATGCACCACAACTAACTCTGACCCCTGACTGAGTGGCATGTTATGTAACAACCGTAGATGAGAAAAGCACAAAAAGCTCAATTTCAGACAATAAGAAATAGCACTGGACCTAGAGTAATGCTGTTGCTGTTCTAAAGAATGCAGGAATACTTGAGAACCTTCTGGAAAACGCTGAAGTCCTCAGCGTAGTTAACATCTATGCTTAGTTAACAAAGGAGCCGTCATAATGGGGAGGCGGGGAGGGGCGAAGGAGGGTGTTGACGTTATGCACCCTTCTTAATTGTTTATATGAGTGTACTGTTTAAGGGAACAGGACTATTTCCCCCGGGATGGTTCGCCCCCGGACTACTCCCCCCCCCCCCACGACATATTCCCCTGAGAAGGTTGTCCATGATTTTTTCAAGATGTGTTTGATGCTTTTCTTTTCTATTTCATATACTCCATTTTCATATACGCTCTGATTATCAGGTTACATGTAGCATTCTTTAACAGTCTACCGGAGTCGCTGGTAGTAACTGAGGATATTGGCTCTGGAGTCCCTTGGATTACTGGGTTACATGTAGCTTTCCAGAATTGATGCTATTAAGATCTACTGGAGTCTACTGGAGTGGTAATTATTACGTGGCCACGGTTATTGGCTATGGATTATCCGGTTACATGTAGCACCTCCATAGAACAGTGTAAACTTATTTAGTATAAGTAGTCAGTGAGATATTATTTATTAGAGTAGTGAATGTAGAAGATAGTAACTTACTGCGTTTACTCTTGTTGAGATGGACAGCAAAATGAGGGCAATAAACGGGTAATACTTCGTCGAGTCTTAAGTCGATCCGACTTTTCGCTATCGAGATATTTTGCTTAACAACAGATAATTAACACGCCTTTGGCTTGCAAGGGTTATATGAATTTGTGCGAGCAAAATTCGTCCTTTTTTTCTTCTTATAAGTTTTTCCGATTTTTTGTGTCTTCTTCTTCTCTGACACTATGGGCCCTACGACCATGAAACTTGGGACTTATGAAGAGCTTGATCTGAACATGTGCATGTCACTTTTTATTTTCGTCTTTGATTTCGTTTTCTTTGTTAAAATGCCATGTGAAAAGAGTGTATGTTTTGCAAGTAAATGCATAGCATTTAACGACAGCACAGAATACACATTTGCTCAGTGAGCTTTGTGCGAGCTCTCACTGCGTAAATAGATAAGTCAACAACAACCAAACACCACTCGGCTTATAAGACGTATTCAAGCTGTTGCTTGCAATATATTATTCAAGAAATAACCCATTGAAGGAAGATTTTTGGGTTTTAATTTTTGTCAAGTGTTTAACATTTCGCTAGCGGAATGAGCTTCTAGTTTTTTATGTAATCATGCCCAACGATCCCACCAAGTTTCAAGTTTTTCCGATGTTCACTGGCATAGAAATTTCGCACACAGATTTTTACGTAATGACGTCATACGCCTGACCTAATCACGTGACATGCGTGAAAAGTTGACAGAACCGTCCGACTGCCTCTCGGAATATCCACATAAAATTTATAGGAATTTCCGTTATCGAGATATTTTGCACACGCGATCTTGTTCAAAATATATACATATTTTACGCGATCACGTCATACGCCCCATTCGTTCGTTCTGCTCGCGAAAAAATGTTACAGAATCTCGCGGAACTATCAAGCAACAACCCACAAGTTTGAATTTTCTCCGATGGCCAGCGGCTGGGAAATTTCCCACACAAGATTTTTACTTAATGACGTCATACGCCAGCCCTAATTGCTTGACATGGGTCAGAAGTTAACAGAACCGTCCAACCTAACAAGGAATCAATCGATCAAGTTTGAAGTCGATCGGACTTTCCGTTCTCGAGATATCTTGCACACAACATGTTGTTCGAAACAGCCTGATACACACACATACACACACAGAGAACATACAAACACTATGTCTCCCTTTGGGCGGGGAGACATAATAACCAGTACCTACCTACTATGGTAGGTCATGTTTATAACAATTAAATAATCATAGGAAACAAATAATCCGGGTCGGAGTAAGAGCCGGCGTTGGGCAGACGGACAACACCCACACCCATAACGCCTCCGGTTTAGGGACAAACAGATACGCAAAAATGATTGTAATTTATGGAGAGCACATATTTTCCTAACCTATGACTTGAACAAATTCATCTCCAAACTTGTTCGTTGTAGACACTGGCTGGGATAACTAGAGCGGCCAGTGCACACAAAATATAGGAGTACAGGCTTATGTTATACACTTTCAGTCGATACCTACTTAGTTTCTTGTTTTTGTAAGCAAAAACAAATGTCTCCCCGACTAAACTCATGATCCCCTCTCCTCCCCCAGCCCAAAAAAATCCTTTTTTTAATTACTGAAATAAAATATTCATTCCTGCAAACATAACATTTTACTTCATTGTAAAAAAACTCAAAATAAACCAAACAGATGGTGGTCACTAAAACAGATATAAATGGACGTCTTTTTTCATCCGAGTCTGGAAGGTGGTCGCTAAAATGGGTTTTACCGTAGGCCCTTCTTATCCAGATCTGAAGTTGGTCACTATAGTAGTTTTACTGTACGTTACATTTTTATCCGGGTCTGGAATTTGGTCAAGACAGGCAGGTTTTACCGTACGTCTTTTTACCCGAATCTGGAAGGGTCACGGCAAACGGGTCTTACTTTTTTTCCAGGTCTTGAAGGTGGTCGGAATTTTTTTCTAACCATCATCATCCACACGCCCTCCCTCCCCCTCCCCCCCCCCCCCACCCCAGCTATTTAATGTAGGTCCGACTATAAACACAACTCTAACCCTTTTATCCAAGGCAAACGGTAACGGTCTGTACTCTAAGTGTAGTTATAGCCATGATAGACTACCTTGTCTTCGCACATTCCCTTTGGCCAAATAGCACTAGAAAGGCCTAGTCAAAAGTTGAAACAGTCGTCTGACTGAACCAAAGAATATCCATATAAAATTTTAAGTCGAAATGACTTTCCGTTATAGAGATATTATGCATACAAGATCTGGTTCCAAATATACATATATTTTACGCGATGACGTCACACGCTGCATTCGTTCGTTCTACTCGCGAAAAAAATGTAAAGTTTCTTTCGGACGTACAAAGCAATAATCCCACCAAGTTTCAGCTTTCTCCGATGTTCAGAAATTTCGCACAGAATATTTTTACGTGATGACGTCATACACATGCCCTAATCACGTGACATGCGTGACAAGTTTACCGAACCGTTCGACTGACCCAAGGAATGTTCATATAAAATTTGAACCATAGGACCATAGGAAAATCCATAGGACTTTCCGTTATCGAGATATTTTGCACACAAGATCTTGTTCAAAATATATACATATTTTACGTGATGACGTCATACGTCGCATTCGTTCGTTCTACTCGCGAAAAAAATTTTTAGAGTCTTTCGGACCTACCAAGAAACAATTCCACCAAGTTTCGACTTTCTCCGATGTTCAGCCGCAGAGAAATTTCGCACACAAGATTTTTACGTAATGACGTCATACGCCTGCCCTAATCACGTGACATACGTCAAAAGTTGAAAGAACCGTCCGACCTAACCAAGGAATAAATTTATCAAGTTTGAAGTCGATCCGACGTTTCGTTCTCGAGATATCTTGCACACAACACTTTGTTCACAACAGACTGACACACACACTCACACACACAGAGAACATACAAACACTATGTCTCCCTTTGGGCGGGGAGACATAAATACCTTTACGGCTACAGTGGCGAAAGGAGGCAAACCGACAAGCTTTGCAAGTTTCTGCCTGAAAGCGCTCTCTGCCTCGTCAATCAAACAAAACGTGAAATCTACACGAGTGCATCATACCAACAAAAATTTTCCTCGACGGAATAAAAATCCACCTTTGCTGCCACCTTACTTGACGAACGCGTTTGGAATGCATTTTTTCTAACGGTAACTTAGATTTATTTAGACCTCGACCAATACTCTTGTTTTCTTACCACTCCTTACATTTAGATGACTTATTCAACAAGAAGGTCCGTGGACATTATGCCCAGCCGAAAACAGAGAAGACATTACAAAGGTGAAAGGAGAAATCTGCCAATTTTACACAATTTACATTTGGCAGGACCCATAGCACTGTTATTAAAAGTATCACTGAAGATTACCTGGGATCAGGGAAGGAAGGGAGGGAAGGAAAGACAGAAGCAAAGAAAGAGAGAAAAGAAAAAGAAACTGATGAAGTATCGGCCTTTACATGCTTCTTTGAGAGGCAGAACATAAATATGGCCTGTGAAACCTACGAAAGGAGACAATGGCAAGAATGTCCAGGGACATTGTGACCAGCCCAGATCTAGTAAATCACGTATCAATAGGCCAGGGACCATATGGCCAGAAACATTATGGCCGTGTACTTATGGCCGGGACCTTACGGCCGGGAACATTATGGCAGAAGTAAAGCTTAATAAAGCGTTAATTTAGGTAATCATACATGTTTTAGCTTTGAGGACGTTTTGCCCCTAAATTCATTTGCGGACTTTATGGCCGGGATAAACTTAATAAAGCGTTCATTTAGACTATAATAAGTTTTGTTTTGGCTTTGGGGACGTTTTGGCCCTAAATTCATTTGAGGACCTTATGTCAGGGGACATTATGGCTGGTGTAGAGTTTTATAAAGCATTACTTTATGTTATATGTTTTTGCTTTGGGGACGTTTTGGCCCTAAATTCATTCGGGGGCATTATGGCTGGGGATCCTATAGCCGGGGTAAAGCTTAATGCATCGTTAATTTAGATAATCAAAATTTTTTTTCCTTTGAGGAGGTTTCGGCCCTAAATTCATTCGGGGACCTCATGGCAGGTGACATATCGCCGATGTAAAGCTTAATAAAACATTAATTTAGGTTATATTTTTTCCTTTTGGAACGTTTTGGCCCTAAACTCATTGGGAACCTTATGACCGGGGACCTTATGGGCGGGTACTTTTTGACTGGGGATGTCTTTTCCTGGTTTCTACGAGAAATTTTGCTTTGAGACATTTTGGCCTTAAATTCAATTGGGGACCTTATGACCAGGGAATTTATGGCCGGGGACATCTTGTCCTCGATTCCACCACGACAAATTTTGCTTTGGGGACGTTGGTGATGAAGTATTTTGAAAACTGGCTATCAGGAATAAAAAGATGTCTTCTTCCCATTTGGCCAATTTTTGCCGGATCGCAAAAAAACTAATTTTTCAAAAAAGGCTTATCTAGAGAATATTCATACAAAAGTTAAAGAAAATCTAATCAAAATTGTGCGAGAAGCATTTTGAAAATTGGCAACGAAAAATTTCAAATGCCCCCCATTTGGCCAATTTTTGACAAAGTCGGCTGGTCTAAAAAGTAATTTTTTCAAGAGAGAATCATCAGGATCATCAGAATCCGATCCAAAAAAATTGTGAGAAGAAGCATTTTGAAAATTTGCTACCAATAAATAAAAAAATTACCCCCTTCTGGCCCATTTTTGGTGGATCGCCAAAAAAAAAAAAAAAAGAAATTTTGCAAGAAATGCCTTCTTAGCTAACTTTTATCCAAAATTTGAAGAAAATCTTATCAAAATCGTAGAAGAAGTGTTTTGAAAACTGGCAACCATAACATTATAAATGACCCCCCCCCCCCCATATTTTTCAGATCACCAAACGAAAAGACAGAACAGAACAATCGCACAAAAATTGGAAAGAACTCCGATCCAAAATGTGGGAGATGAAGTATTTTGAAAATTGCCTACCAAAATAATTTAAAAATGCGCCCCATTGAACCAATTTTTGGCGGATCGACAAAAAAGTAATTTTTCAACAGAGACCTACCTAGAAAAGATTCGTACATTTCACCAATCACCAATAGTAATTTTTCAAGAGAGGTCTACATAGAAAACTAAATTCTGAGAGAAAAAGCATTTTGAAAATTGAAGGCCAAAAAATTGAAGGCCAAAAAGTAACTTTTCGAGAGAGGCCTACCTAGCAGTGTTGCCACAGAGTCATCAAGAAAAAAAGGATAAAAAAGGATAAATTTGGTAAAAAAAAGTATGAAAAAAAGGATAATTCATATTTTGCTGAAAATTTTAAAACTTTTAAAATACATCCTAAAAGTAATCAAAACATGCAATATCATAAAGGACCATACATAAATTACATATGTACCGGGCAAGTGGTGGGGGATGGGGGTGGTGGTAGTTGGATGCGAACTTTAAAGTAAAATTCCATGATGACGTCACAATTTGGTGCAAACAAATACGGGTGTCTGAAATTTAAAACAAATGTGCGTACGTACTTTATCGATGGTCCCTATCGATGGCTGATGAGGATTCATTCTTTCAATTCTTTCATAAGTGGAAAAAAATAAAAAATGCCCCCCATTTGGCCAATTTTTGGCGGATCGCCAAAATTAGTAATTTTTCAAGAGGCCTACCTAGGGAGTATTCGTGCAAAATTTGAAGAAAATCTGATCAAAATTGTGGGAGAAGAAGCATTTTGAAAATTGGCAACCACAAAATTACAAATGTCCCCCATTTGGCCAATTTTGGGCGGATCACTAAAAAGAGCACATTTTCAAGAGAGGTCTACCCAGAGAACAAATATCCAAAATCGGAAAAGAATCCGATCAAAATTGTGGGAGAAAAAGCAATTTGAAAATTGGACACCAAAAAACTAAAAATGTCCCCCATTTGGCCAATTTTTGGCGGATCGCCAAAACGAGTAATTTTTCAAAAGAGGTCAACCTAGGGAATATTGGTGCAAAATTTGAAGAAAATCTGATCAAAAATGTGGGAGTAGAAGCATTTTGAAAATTGGCAACCACAAAATTACAAATGTCCCCCATTTGGCCAATTTTGGGCGGATCACCAAAAAGAGCACATTTTCAAGAGAGGTCTACCCAGAGAACAAGTATCCAAAATCGGAAAAGAATCCGATCAAAATTGTGGGAGAAAAAGCAATTTGAAAATTGGACACCAAAAAATAAAAAAATGTCCCCCATTTGGCCAATTTTTGGCGGATCGCCAAAACGAGTAATTTTTCAAAAGAGGTCAACCTAGGGAATATTGGTGCAAAATTTGAAGAAAATCCGATCAAAAATGTGGGAGTAGAAGCATTTTGAAAATTGGCAACCACAAAATTTCAAATGTCCCCCATTTGGCCAATTTTTGGCGGATCGCCAAAAAGAGTCATTTTTCAAGAGAGGTCTACCTAGAGAACAAGTATCCTAAATTGGAAAAGAATCCGATCAAAATTGTGGGAGAAAAAGCAATTTCAAAATTTGACACCAAAAAAATTTTAAAATGTCCCCTATTTAGCCAATTTTTGGCGGATCGCCAAAATGAGTAATTTTTCAAAAGAGGGTAACCTAGGAAATAGTGGTGCAAAATTTGAAGAAAATCTGATCAAAATTGTGGGAGAAGAAGCATTTTGAAAATTGGCAACCACAAAATTACAAATGTCCCCCATTTGGCCAATTTTGGGCGGATCACCAAAAAGAGCACATTTTCAAGAGAGGTCTATCCAGAGAACAAGTATCCAAAATCGGAAAAGAATCCGATCAAAATTGTGGGAGAAAAAGCAATTTGAAAATTGGACACCAAAAAATTAAAAAATGTCCCCCATTTGGCCAATTTTTGGCGGATCGCCAAAACGAGTAATTTTTCAAAAGAGGTCAACCTAGGGAATATTGGTGCAAAATTTGAAGAAAATCCGATCAAAAATGTGGGAGTAGAAGCATTTTGAAAATTGGCAACCACAAAATTTCAAATGTCCCCCATTTGGCCAATTTTTGGCGGATCGCCAAAAAGAGTCATTTTTCAAGAGAGGTCTACCTAGAGAACAAGTATCCTAAATTGGAAAAGAATCCGATCAAAATTGTGGGAGAAAAAGCAATTTCAAAATTTGACACCAAAAAAATTTTAAAATGTCCCCTATTTAGCCAATTTTTGGCGGATCGCCAAAATGAGTAATTTTTCAAAAGAGGGTAACCTAGGAAATAGTGGTGCAAAATTTGAAGAAAATCTGATCAAAATTGTGGGAGAAGAAGCATTTTGAAAATTGGCAACCACAAAATTACAAATGTCCCCCATTTAGCCAATTTTTGGCGGATCGCCAAAAAGAGTAATTTTTCAAGAGAGGTCTACCTAGAGAACAACTATCCAAAATTGGAAAGGAATCCGATCAAAATTGTGGGAGAAGAAGCAATTTGAAAATTTGACACCAAAAAATTAATTGATAAGATAAGACCAGCCCGACATAGTCGGCTGGTCTAAAATGGATCAAAATTAAAAAAAAAAATTAAAAAAAGTATTTAAGCTTAAAAAAAGGATAAAATGGGGTTTTTTTTCAAAAAAAGGATAATCCTTTAAAAAAGGATGTTGCAACACTGACCTAGGGAATATTCGCACAAAATTTGTAAACAAATCTTATCAAAATTGTGGGAGGGCCATTTTGAGAATTGGCAATCGAGAAATTTTAAATGCCCCCCATCTGGCCAATTTTTGGTAGATCGCCACAAAAGTAACTTTTCAAAGAGGAGTACTTAGAGAACACTAGTACAAAATTTGAAAGGAATCCGACCAAAACTGAAGGAGAAGCATTTTAAGTAGAAGTTTACATACGTACATACAGACGACGGATGCCCCTCTACTGATGTGAAAAGATCAGCCCGGCGAAGTCGGCTGGTCTAAAAAAGAACGCACAGAGAGGGACTCTTGCTTCGCAGGCGATTGTGCAAACGACTGATTCTATGGGAGAAGAACTATAAATATTGCCCGCAAAACCGATAAAGGGAAACAATAAAAAAACTAGACAGAACTAGATTGGCCAGTGTTTTTGTTAAAACAAAAACGGATATGTCTCCCCCGCCCCCAATCAGTCACGTGGAAAAACTTCGCAGTAAACATTTCCACTACATATGGGTTCTTCTTGCCATGTTTCAGCCTAATCCAACAAACTGTTTCGGAGACATCGCAACAATTATAGCCAAAAAAGTTTTAAATCAAAATTCGCCAAAAATACATTTTCAACGGAAATGAAGAAAAACTTCGCAGTAAACATTTACACGTTTTGTGAGTTCTTCCTGCCAAGTTTCAACCTAATCCAAAAAACTGTTTCGGAGATATCGCAACAATATGACCCAAAAAGTTAAAATTCAAAAATTTAAAAAATCGCCAAAAATACATTTTCAAAGGAAATGAAAAGAAACTTCGCAGTAAACATTTGCACTATATGTGGGTGATTCTTGCCACGTTTCAGCATAATCCAACAAACTGTTTCGGAGATATTGCAACAATATGGTAAAAAAAGTTAAACATCAAAATTGAAAAATTCGCCAAAAATACATTTTCAATGGAATTGAAAAAAAAACTTCGCAGTAAACATTGACACGTTTTGTGAGTTCTTCTTGCCAAGTTTCAGCCTAATCCAACAAACCGTTTCGGAGATATCGTAACAATATGGCCAAAAAAAGTTCAAAATCAAAAATTAAAAAATTCGCCAAAAATATATTTTTAGCGAAAATGAAGTAAAACTTCACAGTAAACATTTGCACAATATGTGTGTTGTTCGTGCCACGTTTCAGCGTGATCCAACAAACCGTTTCGGAGATATAGCCTGCCAAAGTGAAAAAAATGCACGAAAACCCCCCCTATGTTCAAAAATTTGCCAAAAATAGAATTTTTGAGGAAACGAAAAAAAAATACCACGGGCATCATCTAGACATGTACCCCAATATGTATGTATGTTTTGAAAAAAATCGACTCATTAATTTCATAAGAACTCACTGCGGACAGACGGACGGACGGACGGACAGACGGACGGACGGACACACCAAATGCTATATATGTCTCCCTTAGGGGGAGACATATAATTCGCAACCGAGTTGCGAAACAAACACTTGGGATACTAAAAAAAATACTTATTGACTGAGTTAAAAAATGTTTTATCTTATTGTAGTTTTAAAATTCGCATTTTGATTCTTGATTCTGTTCCCGTTTAGGTTTGCATGGAGAATGAAAATTTTCAGACATGATTAACATTCCTTTTATGATATAAAATTGATCTAAAATTAGATATTAAATAAAACCTAGCCAGTTGCAACTCATTAAAGAACGCAGTAATACTTTATAGAAGATCAACGATGTCAGCAGCACATACTAACCGTTTTCGAGAAAATAGTCAGCTTCCGGTTTTTGACCTTGACCGTGATTCAGAAGGTTATTTCACCGAGGTACCTCCTATGTAACGTTATTTAGGCCCAAACGGTCGAAAATGTGCTCAACGTCGCTCTATCTCTAACCGTTTTCGAAATAAAATTCAAATTCTGGTTTTTGACCTTGACCGTGATCCAGAAGGTCTAGGTCACCCGGCTACCTCTTATGTAACGTTGTTTAGGCCCAAAGGGTCGTAAATGAGCGCAAAATCGATAATAATAATAATCAACTTCCGGTTTTTTTACCTTGACCGTGATCCAGAAGGTCAATTTCACCGAGCTACCTCTTATGTAACGTCTTTTAGGCCCAAAGTTTCGAAAATAAGCTCCAAATTGCTCTATTTCAAACCGTTTTCGAGATAATGGTCAACTTCTGGTTTTCGACCTTGACCAGAAGGTCAAGGTTACCGAGGTACCGTACCTCTCATGTAACGTTGTTTAAAGTCAAAGGTCTAATCCTCTCAAAACCGTGACGATGCACATGTCTGGGTCATGGTGAGTAACTTACCAAATTTGGTGATGCTACCATAAATGGTTACTGAGTAGTGGCCTGGACAAAATTTTAAAGGCCAAGGTCACACTGCTGAGGTGAAAGGTAAAATCCACCCAAAAACCTTGGCAATGCACATGCTTGGATCACAGTGATTCACTGTGCTAAATTTGGTGCTGCTAACATTAATAGTTACCGAGTGGTGACCCGGACAAAATTTTAAAGGTTACGGTCACACTGCTAAGGTCAAAGGTCAAATCCATCCCAACCTTGACGATGCACATGTCTGGATCATAGTAAGATACTGTGCAAAATGTGGTGATACTACTGTCAGTAGTTGTTAAGTAATAGCCCGGACAAAATTTTAAAGGTCAAGGTCGCAAATTCAAGTATGCACCCATCGAGGTTTTCGAAATAATTAGGTTTACTTATATCGTTACAAAATAGTAAGAGTGATCAATAAATGAACACTACAAAGTTATCACTACCACAATTCCGTACCATTCAATATATTCACAAATTGTAACGCAGTTATTTGTAAAAAAAGTTTCATAAAAATACAACATTTGCTCCCCGTGATCAACTTTTCACTGACTGCAGCATCGAAAAAAACCCCAGTTCAGCACAGCCAGTTTTGCATTATGGGAGAGGCCACAAGCCACATACAGCCGTATTGATCTGCATTATACATAAGCGCGTGCGCACAATAGGCACCTTGTACTGGTGAGATTTTTACACTTGTGTGCATTTGTAGTTTTACAGGGCGTTGGAGAGTTTAAAGTAATTTTTATCCGTCAATTGGTATTCAGTTAAGCGTTCTGTATACTAACAACACAAAAATTCCGCTTTAAAACCGACCAGGAACAAAAAAAAATCGAAAAATGACGTCATTATGACGTCATACGCTAAAATAAAGGCTTTCACGATGTCCTTTGTCAAAAAGTAGTCTCATAACAAACTTGACGCAAAATCTCTAGCTATAGCCGTTTTGAAGATATTAAGCTCTAAAATATTCATGACGTCATACGATGCAGAAGATGACGTCATACGTAAAAAAATTTTCGCTTGGACCGAGTTTACTACATATCCTATCTGTGTGCCAAGTTTCACTTTCCTAGCTCAAACGGTCTCGGAGGAGTTACACGGAAACCAAGTGACGAAGAATAACCAAAAAAAAAAAAAAAACGAAATATGAAAAAAGGGAAGAAAAGAGAAATGTACGGAATTCGCGGAAATTTAAAATCTCCTTGGGACATTGTCCCAAGTGTAAATGGCCTTGAGCGGGGTTATGAACTCACGACCTGTTGCACCGTAGCCCAACGCAATACCCACTTCAACAATCTGGCTTCCACACATTACTGCTGTTGACAATATTTTGGCCAATTTTGGCGAAATCGTGAAACAAAGTAAATCCTGATGCAGGAACCTGAGGGGAACAATCCAGTAAAGTTTCAACGTAATCGGACAGGTTTTGCACGAAGAGCTGCAAGTTTTGTGTTTTCTTACATTGGGTATACCTCACTGACGGTAGGCGGCTGGGCTAAAAACACTACCGCCCCTGTGTCGCCAAGAAGGCTTCGTTCCAAGAAGTTATTGTTTTTCCTCGAATTGTGGGGGTTAATTAACGCTTGGAACTTCGTTCCAAGAAGTTATTGTTTTTCCTCGAATTGTGGGGGTTAATTTTTGTTTTTTTTTCTTCTTCATTTTCTTTTTTTTTTCACGCAAAGTTCCCGACAGTATCCAAACATCTCCGAAACGGCTGAAGCTAGAAGAATGAAATTTGGCACACTTGAAGTCGAGCATGCGAAGTGGTGCTAAATGATTTTTTATTGACCTATGACGTCATCATCTGCGTGTTGTGACGTCACGCCGATTTCATAGCTTAATATCTCCAAAACCGCTGGATCTAGAGGTTTGGAGTTAAATACGTCATGAGACTACTTTTTGACAAAGAACACCGTGATAGCACTATTTTGAACGTATTGCGTAATTCTGACGTCATTTCTACGTTTTCTATTCCTGGTCGGTTTTAAAGCGGGATTTTTGCACACAGTTTACAGAAAGCTTAGTTTTATACGAATTGACAGTTAAAAGTAATTTTAAATGCCCTGAAAACGCCCCACCCCTACCCCCCCCCCCCCAAAAAAAAAAAAACGTAAAAAAAATGCCGCCATCACAAGGCCAGCAAGTAAACAGATACTGGAGTACTCGCACTAGCTATTTGCTGTTTGTGTGCCAAATAAGGATAAGCATAAATAAGCAATGCTTGCTGTAATTGGCTGATACAGAAAGGCTCCCATCACTGTGTTCATTGCGTCTGGCCTCTTGCATGCAATGCTGCCTTCGTGGTACTCATTTTCGTTTCGCTTATTGCTGGAGTGTACTTAAGTGGTTTTTTTTTCATAAAGCAGCTGACTGCGTTTTTTGACTACAAGGAGAACAAGTTGCTTCTTAAATTTTATAGTCTTTTGCAAGTTATTTATTTGACAAATCTGATTATAAAGCTGTTTGTCCTGGTGTTTTACAAAGTTCTGTGCAGGATAAGGAAGAGCCACTCGCAAAGTATGCATTCGTTGACTTAATAAAAAAGTTTAAAAATCCACTGAAACGGGAATTTGTTTACAGTGAGTGTGTGGGAGGGGGGGGGGAGGGGCAGGGAGTAGTTAGTGTTCAATTAAAGGGTTGAATGTTCTACGGGGTTATTCAAAATATGACTTTATGGGTTACGGTCTTGCGATTTTGAGCTCATTATCGACCCTTTGGGTCTAAACAAAGTTACTTAAGAGGTACCTCGGTGACCTTGCCCGTTTGGGTCACGGTCTAGGTCAAAAACCGACCCTTTGGGCCTAAGCTACGTTACATAAGAGGTACCTCGGTGAACATGACCTTCTGAGTCACGGTCAAGGTCAAAAACCGGAACCTGAACATCTACGCAACTACAGCCGCTCTGTCTTGAGAGGGCTCGTAACGTTAGTTAGTGAACATCTCTGAACTGTGAACACTTTCGTCGATCCCGAAAGACAGTTTTCAATAGAAACGAACGGCTCATGAATGACCACATAATCTGATCCCATTTATTTGAACATCTATCCTACCCCTTGTGAAATGGAGTACCAATGTTGTATCTCTTAATATTGATGTTTACCTTGACGGGACGTTACTTGCATGCTTATTGTCACAGCTGAGCGAGTGTGAACATAAAACAAAAGGGACGCAGTAATTGGTGAACAGGTTATGCCTAACCATGGGAATGAAGCTCGATAAATCGCACAATATTGAAAACTCTCCATACAAAACTATATTAACGATAAATTATATGCTTAACATTCTAACTGACTGCTTCCAAGCGTTAATGTCGTCACTTGGTGGCGAAATCGGTCTAGTTATTACTTTTTTTTAACTTTTTATGTGATATCCCTCCCAAGGCGAGTCTGCAGCCTGATGTGATTGCAAGTCCTTGATCTGATTAGTAACGTCTTCAGTTGAATAGCTAAAACCTGACGCTTACTTAATTTCCAGACTGCACCAGCCGCAGTAAGGGTCGGCGAGCTGCTTACATTCGCTGCACGTCCTCGCCTCATCACAATTCGACGTCGGAACCTTATACAGCTGTAACATAGACAAATCTACACTAAACGTAACGAAAATCCTTGAATCCCGCCCCCCCCCCAAAAAAAAAAAAATAAATAAATAAAACAAGTTATCAGTGAAACTGATGAATGTCCCCCGCCACGAACTATGGTCGAATCGAAAAATAATGCGACGTCGCACAACTTCAATATATATACTTTCAATGTAGCAACAATCAAAAGCCATGGTTGAATAGCGGCTGAGATATCGCGTGCACAAATTTGTGCCTTCAAATGTCGCCAGACGGACGGACGGACGGACAGACCCGAATACTATAGTCGGCGGGGGAATAATACAAGTTTGTCCAAGGACAAAGTCCAAGCTTACGAAAAGCGATAAGACCAATTCCAGCGTGCAGGAGCAAGGGAATTTCCCTGAAAAATTGGGCTACAAAAGACGAGATGGCAAAAAGGAAGTTGATTAATTAATTAATTAATATAGCAACTGACCCGAATATAGACCGATCAATACATACAGATTTACCACAGGCAGGGGAACATGCGCCTACTGTAAGGGGACAAAAGGGGGAAAAAGGGGGAAGAAAGGAAGAATCTGTTACTTAAGTTCCAATGTTTTGTATGTATTATTTTGCGGGGTTTGCATTTCGGACCAGTGCGCATGTTCATTTAACTTGTGTCGATGCGCGGTTCGCATTTCGGACCAATTCGCATGTTTATTTAACTTTCCCTTATGCTCTGTTCGCATTTCGCACTAGTGCGCATGTTTATTCCCACGTGGCATTGAAAATGCCAAATGGGGATGGATTGCCTCGAATTCTTCACCTATTTTTTTCTTTTTCTCGCTTTTTTAAAATTTTTTTTCTTCTTCCGCCGAATCGGTTTCCAGACATCTCCTCCAAGACCGCTGAAGCTAGACCAACCAAACTTGGCACATGTATGGAGAGTCATCTGAAGTGGTGCACCTGATGAAAATTTTTGACCTTGACCTTACTGGTCAAGATCAAATCGCGAAAAAGGTCAATCGGTTTCCAGACATCTACAGCAAGGCCATTGAAGCTAGAAAAGCCAAACTTGGCACATGTATGGAGAGTCATCTGAAGTGGTGCACCTGATGAAAATTTTTGACCTTGACCTTACTGGTCAAGATCAAATCGCGAAAAAGGTCAATCGGTTTCCAGACATCTACAGCAAGGCCATTGAAGCTAGAAAAGCCAAACTTGGCACATATATAAAGGACGATGTGATCTGAAGCAACCGATAAAAATTTTTGACCTTGACCTTGAAATCGCGGAAAACGTTATTTAAGAAAAACAATGATTTATCTCGAAAACGGTAAGAGATAGAGCAATCCTGACCTCATTTTCGATCTCCACCCCCTATACGACGACACATAAGATATAACTTCCGGTGTCCTTCATCTCCATGTCACTTTCGAGCAGCAAACCGGAAGTTGGCCTTTATCTCGAAAACGGTAAGAGACAGAGCAATTTTGACCTCATTTTCGACCTCCACCCCCTAAACGACGATACGTAAGGTATAATTTCCGGTGTCCTTGCACACCAGGTCACTTTCGAACCCCAAACCGGAAGTTGGCCTTTATGTCGAAAACGGTAAGAGATAGAGGCCTTGACTTTACCGTTATAGTTAGTAGTGTTTAGGAGGATGTTCTACATTCAGACATTTGAAAATTGTTAACAAACTGCAATATTATCTACCTTCCGTTTTAAGTTATCATTCCAAGTGGGGCTAATTCGCTGTGCGAATTTCGGTCTAGTTTAGCTTGCGTTGATGCGTGGTTCGCATTTCGAACCAGGGCGCATGTTTATTTAACATGCATTGCTGCGCAGTTTGCATTTCGGACCAGTGCCCATGTTATTTAACTTGCGTTCATGCACAGTTATTTCGGACCATTCACCATGTTTATTTAACTTGCGTTGATGTGCGGTTTTTATTTTGGACCAGTGCGCATGTTGATTCAATACCCGTTGATGAGCGGTTCGGGTTTCGGGCCAGTGCGCATGTTTACTTAGCTTGCGTTGATGAACGGTTAATTTGCATTTCAGACCAGTGCGCATGGTTAATTAACTTGCGTTGATGCATGGTATTTATTTTAGACCAGTGCGCATGTTTATGTAGCTTGATTCCGTTAATGCGCGGTTCGCATTTGGGACCAGTGCGCATATTTATTTAATTTGCGTTGATATGCGGTTCTTATTTTAGACCAGTGCGCATGTTGATTTAACTTGCGCTCATGCGCATTTCGCATTTTAGACCAGTGCGCAAGCTTGGTTAATATGCGAGGTCTGCACTTGGGACGGTTTCGCATGTCAATTTTTTATTCAAAAATTCCGAAAAAAATCACAAGTTTTTCAATTCACTCAAAAGGCACAAGCCGTATGCATGGCCCCCTTAAGAGGGCTCATACCAAAAATAATGAAATCGGATAAAACTGTAGGAGGAAATGCATTTCGAATTTCTTCTTCAAAAATTCCCAGAAAATCCCCTGATCCACTCAAAAAATTCAAGAGCACCTAAGCATACTTTACTTTCAAAATAAATGATAACGGACCAAAACTGTAGTAGAAGATGCATTTTCTGGTATTTTCTTTTTCTTCAAAAATTTACCCCAAAAATCAGAAATTCCTTAACAGAACAATAAGACCAAAAGAACAGATCCATTCTTTGTGATGAGTTTCTTTGCGAACTTACTGGAACAACAAAATTGCAATTGTCGTTTTTCGTGATAAATCTGAAAATGTAATCGCCGATTTATACGATTTGTACAAAAGAGCAAATACTTATTTCATGTCAGGCAATTCAGTTTGCTTAAAACATAACTGCAATCTGTATTATGGTAAAATTGCAATTATGATTTCGCTGATATCCTATGATTGTGAAATAAAGACATCCCTGGCTTTAATTGACTTCAAAATTATATGTACTGTCTTTTAGAAGAATGAATAATTTAATCCAATAATTAGAAACAGGTTCTGATCTTGTCGAAATAACCATAAAATGGTGTGTGAATGACATGTATTAACATGTGTAATAAATTAAAAGAACGAATAATTTCTCCCATACTTTCATTTATTATTAATCTTGATAAAACGACTAAAAATGGTGTGTAAATAGCGTATTTCATATACATATTTCTATGCCCTTTCTACTTTATCAATTCAGCCGAATTGTCAAATTTTCGAGCTCTAAAACCAGCGGCTTTGCAAAGCCGCTGAAAATTCCAGCGGGTTTGCAAAGCTGCTAAGTGAACCAGCGACTTTACAAAGCCGCTGAAATTTTCAGCGGCTTTGTAAAGTCGCTGATTTGACAGATCCGCTGTAACATATATACTAAAACTAAACTATACTAAAGAACTAAAATAACATTATCAAATTAATGCATTATCTTGTTATAAATAGTAAAAAAAAACCGAACCGAAACCGTGATTTGGCTTTTCGGTTTTCGGTTCGAACCGAACAGAAGCCTTTTCTCGGTTTTCGGTACGAACCGTCACACCTCTAGTTACAATACTTCCTATATGTAAAATATTTCAACAATCGATCCAGAAATGTAGGCTTCAGTGTGTTAACAAACTCATTCAAATGAGTAAGGACTGGGGAAATGTGTGAAGTTCAGCTTGGTCAATGTCCTTGGGCCGACATGGCTCATTTACAACACCAAACCTTGTTTATTCCAATACTACTCATAGTTAAGATATCTTGTCAATCGATGCAGAAATGTAGGCTTGAGTGTGTTAACAAACTCATTCCAGTACGTAAGGGTTGTGAAAATTTCTGAAGTTCAGCTTGGCCAATGTCCATGGGCCAACAGGGCTCATTTACAATATCGACCTTTGTTGGTTCCAATACTTCCTATATCTAAAATATTTCAACAATCGATCCAGAAACGTAGGCTTGAGTGTGCTAACAAACTAATTCAACTGAGTAAGGATTGGGAAAATTTGTGAAGTTCAATTGGGTCAATGTCCTTGGGCCGACATGGCTCATTTACAATACCAAACCTTGTTGGTTCCAATACTACTCAAAGTTAAGATATCTTGTCATTCGATGCAGAAATGTAGGCTTGAGTGCGTTAACAAACTCATTCCAGTATTTAAGGGTTGTGAAAATTTCTGAAGTTCAGCTTGGCCAATGTCCTTGGTCTGACAGAGCTCATTTACAATACCGACCTTTGTTGGTTCTAATGCTTCCTATATCTAAAAGATTTCAACAATCGAACCAGAAATGTAGGCTTGAGTGTGTTAACAAACTCATTTGACTGAGAAAGGATTGGGAAAATTTGTTCAGCTGGGTCAATGTCCTTGGGCCGACATGGCTCATTTACAATACCGATCCTTGTTCGTTCCAATACTACCCATATATAAAATATCTTAAAAATCGGTGGAAAAATGTAGGCTTGAGTGTGTTAACAAAAAAAGTGTCGACAGACGGACAGACGGACAAACAAACCAGAAAACTATAGTCCCCCGGCAGGGGACTAATGACATCGGGTAAAAAATGTAGGAGATACATTTTAAAATTTTTTCTTAAAAAATTCGCCAAAAATTCAAAAGCCACCGGATCGACTAGAAAAGCACAAGCCGTATGCAAGACCCCTTAGTGATGCCTTACACCAAAAATAAATGACATCGGATCAAAATTGTAGGAGGAGATGCATTTTGAAACAAAGTTTACTAAATAAACAACTAAATAACTAACGGACGCCACCCGCAAACCGATAGGAATAACCCAGCTGGGCTAAAAAGTGTCATGCACACGTTTATATCAAATCCCAAGTTCGTGGCCCTAGGGCCCGTGGTGTCAACTGAGGAGATGACACAAAAAGTTCCGTTCACTGTCAAGAAAAAAAAAGATACAAAGGGCTGCTCGCACAAATTCAGAAACCCCCTGCAAACCAAAGGCTTGTTAGGTGTTAATGAAACTACCAATAAAGTGAACATTATGCTCAGATGAACAGCAAATAGAAGGAAAAGCTAGGAGCAAACAGGCTAGATAAATATTCAACAATAGCCAAGCAAATAATTAGACATACAGACTCCTTCATGGGCCACTCTTAACTGAATGAATTGCTACAGCATAACGAGAACAAAAGCAGAATGCTACAAATCTGTAATGAGCAGAAAACAAAACCGTTATAACAGCACACTGACTGACTTTTCCCCGCACCCCTCTCCCTCCCCCTCCCCCCTTATGATTGCAGTGAGAAAGTAAATATTGACTCGTTCAACTAAAAAATAACCGAATGGAGGGGCTTAAGTTTGTGCAATTTTCTCTGACTTAACCTTTTAACAACAACGGATCTTTTTTTCCACTGGTTGCGTTATTGTTTGGGTCTTTTACAGAAAGGCTGGCATCCATGCGATGTACCCACGGCGCTCACAGGGTACCTTACATTCATGCTGTAAAATCCCTACTACCTGTTATGAATCCCGGTCATCTGCCCCCCGGGTCAACTGCCCCCCCCCCCATCATCTGCCCCCCCCCTCCTTTTTTGCAACCCGGTCGACTGCCCCCCCCCCCTCCCTCAAAGTGGAGGGGTGGTCTCTTGCCCCCTCCATTTACTATTTTTTCTTGGGTTCTTGGCTTACAAAGACACAATAAATAAATTTATATTCATTTTAATTAATGTATTGCACTTCGGTATATTGCAATTCACCAATAGGAAACTAATTGCAATTAGAGTTGCAATTAGTTTACGGATCAGTCTCTCCTAAGATCAATAGACCAAAGACTGTATCGGCTGAAATCAACGAAACAAACTATGCCATAAGTTCCCATGGGTACACACATGACGTCATTCCGGGCAGAGTTCCACAGCCAGTGTTCAGCATTTATCCTACACTTTTGGTGAGAATTTTGGCCCTGTTCCCACAGACGCTTCTGAACTTTTCCCCCACTGGAACGCTCTTGGGGAATGTACTCAGCGAATTAGTCTCATAATTAGAAGACAAAACTTTTTTTACGAGTGGTAAGTGGCAAGGTCAACACTCCACCCTATTGACTTGGTGTGTGTGTTTTTTACAGCTAAAAACATCAAAACACCAGTTATTTTGTTAGCTATCAAATTAAGATTCCCAGACAAACATGGGAGTAAATCAAACTTATATCCGCTCAGCACGCGGATTGTGACAACAGAAGCTGCTAGAAATAGGAAATGTGGAAAGCAACCAACCCACGACAACACTGGCTGCAATAGAACGTATTAAACCACAACTCCTCACCCAGCATAAACACAAAATGACAACATGTTACGGATAATTCCCGCCTTCCCTTTCTGTCCTATGAGCCGTGAGAAAGCATGCATTGTGAAATGTCTGGGGAACGTGTCCTGGCTGCTTTCATTTTCTCCCCAGCATCTCAACTGAGATTCCCCCGGCGTAGCACAGTTTCGTCTTAAGAACCAAGAACTCGGCGCCATTTGATGGTCGGAAATTGAGAAGTCCAGCCTGGCGGCTACTTCTTGGTGACCGACAGAAATGCTGCCAGTAGTTATGGCACAGTCAACCTGATCCACAGCGTCGAATCCGCGACGTTTCGTCTAGCGACGTTTCATCTAGCGACGTTTCGTCTAAATTCCGAAACATGTAAAACCGATAAACGGTCATCTGCCCCCCCGGTCAACTGCCCCCCCTTTTTTTTGCAACCCGGTCGACTGCCCCCCCCCCCCCCCGCAATTTGACGGGGTTGTCAGCTGCCCTCCTCCTTTTTTTAGGGGAAAAAAATTCTTTAAAAAATTAGGCAATTGTGATGTCCCCGTCTACTTCGTCTCTGAAACAATTGATCCTCATTGATCTATTCACCAATACTGATCTTAGGAGAGACTGACCCTTAAACTAATTGCAATTCTAATTGCTAATCTACTGGTGAGTTGCAGTTTACCGAGGTGCAATACATTCAATAAAATAAATATAATTTTATTTATTGTGTCTTTGTAAGCCAAGAACCCAAGAAAAAATAGTATATGGAGGGGGCAAGCGACCACCCCTCCACTTTGAAGGGGGGGGGGCAGCTAGTCGACCGGGTTGCAAAAAAAAAGGGGGCAGATGACTGGGGGGCAGTTGACCGGGGGCAGATGACCGGGATTCTGTAAACCCTTATACTTTTACTTTTTGTACTTAATGCAAGCATGGGAGTAAAAGCTAAAAAAAATTTCCCAATTCAGGCTTTATTCATCATACATGAAATTTATTTACAAATGTACAGAAATCTCACACTTCAGGCCTTTTCATCATATGAAATCAACAAGCAGTCCAGAGGTTCAGTACCTCTGTGACACTTAACTTTCTTGGTTTTTGCCTGTTAATTGACTGGGGGTACATACAATTTGACCTACCGCAATTTGACCAACAGAAATTTGACCAACTGCAATTTGACCAACCGTTTAATGGAAAAATTGACATTTGACCAACTTTCAGTTTTAGATATACATAACCTTAATAAATCTAGGAGTTCCAGGTTTCGTAAGAGAAAGTAATTTCAAAGAAGTGTTCGTTCTCATCAGAGATGTTGTGCTAATCCCCTCTCTGTCACTGAGTGACATAGCGTTGGCTTCCACGTGCCCCGTTAATCTCCGTAATCCGGCGTTATACATGGCGTTATACAAACAAACCAAGACCTGGTGGAAGCTTTAGTGTCATCTCAGGTACGTGACAGTACTTTTACTTGCAATGTTATAACTGTTTAAATGTTGCTTCTGTCGGAACATTTGTAATTGCTAATGTTTTAATGATAAGTGGTACGAAAAACAATAAATTATGAAGTTGGTCAAATGTCCGTTTTTTCATTATGAGGTTGGTCAAATTGCGGTTGGTCAAATTTCAGTTGGCCAAATTTCGGTTGGTCAAATTTCAGTTGATCAAATACCCGACACCCATTGACTGCGGTATAACCGGTCGTACTCCGTGTATCTGGCATCTCATGACAAAGAAATGATTTATTTCGAGGTAAAACTTGAAACCTTTACTACAGGGCATAGCACAGAAAGGATTTCTTTGACACGAATCCACATCTCTTCACCGCACTCCGGGGAGGATAGAGCCTTGCTACTTCGGGAAATATTTCTTTTTGTGGGTTAAGTGACAAGTAAAACTCAAGAACAATTATTGTGTGCGAATCCACATCTCTTCACTCTACTCCGGGAAGCAAACGACTGGTTACATTTCGGGGCACAATTCCCTTGGTCAGACAGGTGAGTAGTAGAACTCCAGCTAAATATATATATATATATTTGAAATGAAAAATAAATAGGTATCAAATAAAAATAATAATTTAGACGAAGCGTCGCTAGACGACACGTCGGGATACCGACAGCGTCACCCCCAATTTTTTTTATTTCATCACTATCCATTTCATACATTCAAAACCGTCAACTCCTGCAATCCATCCTTCCCAACTGCCCCCACCCACAACCCCCCCCCCCCCCCCCCACTTTACAGCAAACGTACCTTATTTGACGTCATGATGATGATGTGTAAGCCGCCGTCGGTCAAAACCATATCTGGCTTGATGGCTGCCCCTTGTTCTATGACATCATCGTCGCCATAAATATTTCTCCCATTCAACAGCTCTGCCTGAAATTTCACACCATTTAGAACAGCAAATTAATAATTTTCTTATTTAGGCATTTATTTATTTTTTCAGATAACAGTTCCAGCGCATTTCTCACTTAAAACTGAATCCCGGTCATCTGCCCCCAGGTCAACTGCCCCCTGTCATCTGCCCCCTTTTTCGAAACCCGGTCGACTGCCCCCCCCCCCCTTCAAAAAGGAGGGGATGTTGCTTGCCCCCGCCATATACTATTTTTTCTTGGGTTCTTGGCTTACAAAGACACAATAAATAAAATTATATTTATTTTATTGAATGTATTGCACCTCGGTAAATTGCTATTCACCAATAGGAAACTAATTGCAATTAGAATTGCAATTAGTTTGAGGGTCAGTCTCTCCTAAGATCAATATTGGTGAATAGATCAATGAAGATCAATTGGTTACAGAGACGAAGTAGGCGGGGACATCACAATTGTCTAATTTTTTAAAGAATTTTTTTGTTCACTAAAAAAAGGAGGGCAGATGACCACCCCGTCAAATAGCAGGGGGTTGGGGGGGGGGGGGCAGTCGACCGGGTTGCGAAAAGGGGGGCAGTTGACTGGGGGTCAGTTGACCGGGGGCAGATGACCGTTTACATACAACGAAGCACAAGTTGGCCTTCAAAAACCATCTCACATATCTTTACGTTTCTTTTTCTCATTTCTATAATTAACACGGCTTGAAGCACAACTAATTACATAACTGTCTTTTTTTCATTAATAACACATCTCAGATCGGGCAGAAAAAAGACGACAAGAGCCATATCGAGACTTCAAACGAGCACTATTGCTGATCGCGCAGGAATACGGGGGAAGCAGAAATAAGCATATCGTATTCCTGCGCAATCAAGCTCGCGTTAGATCTCGCCTTGCTGCCGATGGCGCTGCTGGCACGACACGCAAGCGCCTAATTTGTTAGTGCCCGGTTTTCAATTGATGATTGTTTGAAACCATTTTGAAGGGCTAAAAGGCATGCTTTATGGAGGCTTCGGCATCAAGCGCCAATGTATCAGGGTTCAACAAAAGATCCATATATTTGCCAACATTTCAAACAATTCACGACACAGAACGCATAAAGCCAGACGATTCAGACAATAGACCATATGAGCGTTTCGTTTTTTTTGTGTTTGTGCTTTTTTTTACCCTCACGAAAGAATGTTTTACATTTTATACTTTCATTCATGCCACACTGTAACAGTCACCTCTTTCATTATTTTTTTCCTCTTCTCTCCATGATCTTTCCTGTCGTTTTTTATTTGTCGTTTTTATATTGTTGAAACATTAGGATCACATGACGGCATATGTCATGCAACTTTTATGGAACGCGCCACGTGACCAGCTGTAATATTTCCGCACTTCACGTATTTGGCAGGCACTTGTTTTACTGTGCGCCACCTCCTCTCTCTTTCCCGTTGCTCCACCAAAACCCCCAGAAAACGCTCGGTTTATTGCAGAATGTTCAATATCAACTCCTGTCCGTGAGTCCACGGATCAACTAAAGACATGAAATTTTTTTATTTACTGACCCATTTTCTTGTACGCATCCTGCCAAAATAGTCAATTGTTTTGTCCCATTAGTGCGGAGGAAGCGGGCAGAATACACTTTTTTATTCTGCCACACAAGTTTATTTCTCAGAGGACCAGGCCAGTCCTGTAATTCAGGGCTTTATGCCGAAACCTGCGTCATAAACGTACAATGCATTTTTTTGCTACTTTACTTGATTAAGTCTCAAAAAGTTTTAATTTGTTATTTCTCGGAAATGAGCTGTGCCGTGTTTTTTTTAAACCTCAAGCCAAACACAAGTGTCTTTTGAGTTGACTGACGTGGTGTGAACGCTACGCGCTTAGTCTCATCAAGTTTTTTCTTCTTCCTCCTTTCTTTAGGATGTAATTTGTGGCTCATTTTGAAATCTGATTTCCCCACTCAAAAACGTCATTGCCTGATCGAAATCACACCGCAGATGGAATACAGCTTCATTCTAAATGTTTTCTTCCTGGATATTTTTTATTCCGCCAAAACAGGCAGCAGCGGTGTGATTGCAAAAATAGATCCGACTTTCCCTCACACGGAGTAGAAATTCTACGGGGTACGGAAAAAATGGCAACGGAAAATATGGCAAGTGGAAATAATGGCAACGGAAAAAATGGCAAAGCGAAAAAAAGGAAAAAATGGCAAATTTTGCAGGTTTCACTGAAGTTCAGTCGAAGCAAAGAAATCGCCTACCTTGACTACTCAGAATCAACTAGATGCTCGAGAAGCATGAATCCGCCGGGTTCGCGCAAATTGTATACCTGATTATGATGTTCCTGTGAACAACTGTTCCAAAGAACACCATACAGCCTTGTGGTCAGTGAAGTAGAGGTTTGTAGAGCCAGTGGTACATGGTTGATTTGGTGTGAAGATAATATCGATAGATCGACCAGATGGCATTGTTGCTTCAAACGAGGTTGGCAGAAGATGAAACGAATTCATAAGATCTAGTAATGGCGACTGCTTCTGTGAAATGTTTATGTTGAAGTCACCAAGCACGATTGTTCTTTTCAATGGTAGTTGGGCGAGAAGTTCCCGAAGATATTTACAGAACTTGTTTACCGGATAGATTGGCGACTTGTAGATGACACAAATTACAGTATCAGAGGTTTCTTGTGGAAACCTTATGTTCACACAAAGAGCTTGAAGCGTTGTGTCAACGGTAATTTTTCTACCTTTCAGAAACGTATCGGTATATAATGCAACACCGCCTTTAGTGAAGCCATCGTTTCGGAAAACATCATGTGACGGAATGTAGAAATTGCTGTTGTCATGATGTGATGTCAACCATGTTTCACTCACAGCTATAATGCTTAGCTGGAAGAATCCTGGTCACTGCACTGCGGGATGCTTAGGAGCAGCCCTGGGTAAAATCTTAAATCAAGCCACCCACTAATGCGGGCTGTAGGCGCGTGAGACTGATGTGTGTTATGCAAAGTCCTTATTCAGTTTCTGCAATTTTTTAAAGTTTCGCCATTTTGGCAATTTTGCTCGGATCCGGTCGAATCCTGGTCACTGCACCGCGGGATGCTTTCGGAAAACATCATGTGACGGAATGTAGAAATTGCTGTTGTCATGATGTGATGTCAACCATGTTTCACTCACAGCTATAATGCTTAGGAGCACCCCTGGGTAAAATTTGAAATCAATCCACCCACTAATGCGGGCTGTAGGCGCGTGAGACTGAAATTGCACAGACGGACAGACGGACGGACAGACAGACGGACAGAATGAAAACTATATCCGTCCGGTTCTGCTTAGGAGCAGCCCTTGGTAAAATCTTAAATCAATCCAACCTCTAATGCGGGCTGTAGGCGCGTGAGACCGATATGTGTAAAGCTCATTCCTAATTCAGTTTCTTCAAATTTTAAAGTTTTTTCATTTTGACAATTTTGCTCGGATCCGGTCGAATCCTGGTCACTGCACTGCGGGATGCTTAGGAGCAGCCATGGGTAAAATCTTAAATCAATCCATCCACTTATGCGGCCTGTAGGCGCGTGAGACCGATATGTGTTATGCTCATTCCTAATTCATTTCTTCCATTTTTTAAAGTTTTGTCATTTTGACAATTTTAGTCGGATCCGGTCGAATCCTGGTCACTGCACTGCGGGATGCTTAGGAGCAGCCCTGGGTAAAATCCTAAATCAAGCCACCCACTAATGCGGGCTGTAGGCGCGTGAGACTGATGTGTGTTATGCAAAGTCCTTATTCAGTTTCTGCAATTTTTTAAAGTTTCGCCATTTTGGCAATTTTGCTCGGATCCGGTCGAATCCTGGTCACTGCACTGCGGGATGCTTAGGAGCAGCCATGGGTAAAATCTTAAATCAATCCACCCACTAATGCGGCCTGTAGGCGCGTAAGACCGATATGTGTTATGCTCATTCCTAATTCATTTCTTCCATTTTTTAAAGTTTTGTCATTTTGACAATTTTGCTCGGATCCGGTCGAATCCTGGTCACTGCACTGCGGGATGCTTAGGAGCAGCCATGGGTAAAATCTTAAATCAATCCACCCACTAATGCGGGCTGTAGGCGCGTGAGACTGATGTGTGTTATGCAAAGTCCTTATTCAGTTTCTGCAATTTTTTAAAGTTTTGCCATTTTGGCAATTTTGCTCGGATCCGGTCGAATCCTGGTCACTGCACTGCGGGATGCTTAGGAGCAGCCCTGGGTAAAATATGAAATCAATCCACCCACTAATGCGGGCTGTAGGCGCGTGAGACTGAAATTGCACAGACGGACAGACGGACAGACGGACAGACAGACGGACAGAATGAAAACTATATCCGTCCGGTTCCCGGCGGATAAAGATAGTCAAAACCACTTAATGCCACTTGATGTCAGGGTATTTGGGGTGCAAGCAAAAATGGCAAAACGTAATCCCTGTGTGCAGGCTCCTTTAATCCTTTGGATGCTCGGGTGCCAACGCAACAATACATCTAGTTGGGGTGCATCAGGCAACACTTATTACTGTATACACATAAACGCTGTGTATACAGTATTGCTAATCCTATGGATGTTCGGGTGCCATCACAACAATACATTAATATTTTTTATTAGGGGCGTTGTCTAGAATGAGCAACATGCTCGTGATATTACGCTTAAGAATAAATTTGACAAATGTGATAAAATTCTCATTTTGTTATTTTGCCATTTTTTCCGTTCTTTCACTTTGCCATTTTTTCCGTTGCCATTATTTCCACTTGCCATATTTTCCGTTTCCATTGTTTCCGTTGCCATTTTTTCCGTTGCCATTTTTTCCTACACCCAAATTCTACTGTCGCCCATTTGACTTTTTTTGTCGCCGAGTTGGACATTTTTTGCTCTCCAATTGACCCCAGAGTTGTCGCCCAGTTGATTTTTTTGTCGCCCAGTTGAGCAGGCGCCCAGTTCACCAGTTACCCTTTTTAGCATCAGTCACCACCGTATTTCACAGGTCTCCTTCAAATAAAAAAAAAAAAAAAATATATATATATATATATATATATATATATTTATATATATATATAATCTAACAACAAACCTTCTTGAGGACACCCTCGGAAGTGCCAAAGAAAGCAACTGTATATTTGTCGACCACGTCGACCACCACTGACGTCACAAAGGTGTCTTGAATCGTGAGAATGGCTGAGGCCGTGGCAGCGCTTTGTCCCGACAAGGGGCTGTTGGTATCGTCCGTGTCGCAGTAGTCGTCGCTTACCTCAGCGCCAGTCTGCAAACACACAAGCGGTCCATCCCCATGGTCATTCGGCGCATGCGTATCTGTCAGCAGACCCTGGGCGCCAGCACTGATAACAAAGGTCCACCCGAGACAACAAAGGCCACATTTACATATTTGCTACTTGGTAGATTTTACACAATTGTTTCATCTTCACTACACTTTTTCCAAGAGAACTTAACTTTTCTCAACACCTGCCCGTCAGACAGGCAGGTTAAGAGATCTGCATGTCCGACAACACTCTTTAGGGGAAAGCCAGGGTAAGAGGAGCACAGGAGGACGTTGATCCACCCCCTCTAGCGACCGACGCGTTGTTGTTTGGGGGTACATACAATTGTTTGGAAGTACACCACCTCATGGGTGAGGCTTGATGTAACCATCTTTTGGTTAACGATTTGAGCCACATGTTGTTCTTTATTAGTACCGGGGGTTTCCGAAAAAAGCCCAGGGCTTCTATTTGGAAACTGGCCGATTTCAGGCACTCATTACGAAACCAAATAAAAGCCCCGGCGCTTCTATTAGGAAACAGTTTCCTAATAAGAGCCCCGGGGCTTTTATATTGGGGGAGCTTCTTTTCGGAAACTCCCGGTACGAAGCAATTATTCATTTTGTCATCTCCAAAGTGACTATTTCTGAAAATGCAATACTCCTAATTAATTATAGTCACTGATGGTTCAAAGTTTCATGTCTGATTCTTAAGTCTTTGATACAAATGGAAAAAATTGCTTTGCTTCTTTGTTTTCACTAACTTCTGTAATCGCAATGCCTGTGGCTGATCCTCCTGGTAAACGGAACAGACCCCCCCGGAACGGACCCCCCCCGGAACAGACCCCCCCTTTTTTGCAGTGGTAGGAACAGACCCCCCCCCCCCCCATTTTTTATTATTATAATAATGTTTCAGTATCTCTGTGAAATTAAATTTTAAAAAATCAAGTTATTTTGGGGATAACAGAGCAGCGAGCAGATATCCAGAATCACTTTCACTTTCTAATGAATACATCTCCGGCTCTTGGGTCGGGGTGTGGGTGTTTCGCTAATCTGCAGATTGAATCTCCGTTAATTGTTTTGACAGAGAGGTTTTGATTGCATTTGAGTTCTGTAATTGTGTTATTTGTCTGATCTCACAGTCATTAATTGTGCTATTGCTAATAGTTTTATCAAATTGCAATTGCAATGAAACAACATCAATACATCCTTTCATCCCTTTCATTATGATGAAAGGACATTGGCACATGTTTTCTTCGTGATTAAAAGGTGTTGCATTACTAATAAATAATAAGTGAAAATTGTAAAATACAGAAAAATATATATATGAAATAAAAAAAAAACATTTAAAAAAATATATCTCAGGACATAATATATATATATATATATATATATATATATATATATATATATATATATATATATATATATATATATATATATATATTTATATATTTATATATATATTTGTAAATGGGGGGGGGGGTCTGTTCCTGGGGGGTCTGTTCCTACCAAAAAAGGGGGGGTCTGGTCCGGGGGGGGGGTCTGGCCCGGGGGGGTCTGTTCCTACATTCACACAAATAATACGCCTTTGTCAACAATTACTCGGAAAAAGTGACGAATTGACAAGAGACTAACTACAGTCGGACCTACTTAATATGAACACAGTTGATATGAAGTTCGCGTAATATGAAGTGATTTGCTTGGTCCCAAACGGAAATGCCTTGGTTTCTATGGACAGAAATTTACATATAATGAACACGTCTAATATGAAGTTCACGTAATATGAAGTCCAGCATAAGGTCCAATAGGTCACATTTACATTCGCGTAATATGAACTACATAAAAGGCCAGTAACAAAAACACAAAGAACACAAGTACACAAGTACACAAAAAACTTTGAGTAAGTGTCAACATTGAATGCTGTTATTTATAAAAGACATTATTTGGGGTGACCACAAAAGGGTCGCAATTGCACTTTGGCAGTCTTTAAACAGATAAAACATTTGTTTGATTCAAAGCCATTGCGTTCCAATGCCGTATTCAAACACTAGGCCTATGCTAAAGACCCATTTTGGTCCGATTTTATATGACAGTAGCACAGGGTATCCAGACACCTCGTAACCGGACATCTCGTAACCGGACATCTCGTAACCGACATCTCGTAACCGGACATCTCGTAACCGGACATCTCGTAACCGACATCTCGTAACCGGACATCTCGTAACCGGACATCTCGTAACTTTTGGAGAATTGGGACATCTCGTAACCAGAAAATTTCAATTACTTTTTAAATAATTTTTTTAATAAATTTAACTTTATTGTAAGTACCACTCTTCATGAGTATATCAGACCGGAGATTTTTTTTTTTTTTTTTTGATTCATTTGCAAATCACGGCAAGATTAGGACAATTAATTCAGATTAAAATTTAACAACAGATTAGGATAAGAAAATCTATAGATGTAGTAAGATGAAAGATTGTGAGCTGAATCCACATCATCGCCAAATTGCGGCAAGTAAGGATTAGGATCAACCCGTCGGATTAAGATTTAAATTTAGTGTCTGATCTATTCAGAACACAGATTTATAGCACATGCTGGACAATTGGAAATAAATTATCTCAAGCAATCTAAATTAATTCGAAAATGCGGCAAGGATGAATCCACATCAGCCAGGTAAGGCATATAAATAGATGGCCAACCAAACCAAAACCAGTCATTCAGCTAATCAGTCTTTGATGAGAGATAATGGAATTTATAGAAAGTATTCGCGGAAAGCCCAAGCTATGTCTGTACGGGTTCATGTACACGAAAGCTAAAACTTTGAAGTCTGGGCGAGTCAGTTGGGTTTGTGTCCGTCGGCAGACACGTTGTAAGGGTTCGGTTTCGACATCTGGAGATATGCTAGATCCTCAGCTGGGAAACGATCACAATCATGACCCATGCCCTGATGAGGTATTACTAGTAAAATTAAAATTGATGTCATAAAAAAGTAATTAATTTTTAATAAATAAACACAAAAATGCGAAGACCCTAGTTAAACTAAGCAAGTTAAAACTAACGAAGAGTAAACTAAATAATTTGTTTTGATATTTTCAGGTTGCCGCTGCGAAGCGAAGTCTCAGCTTAAATTGCTGTCCACGCAAACGCAAGAACGCCCTAGCACGATGATTAACGCGGTGCGCGCTCATTTACCGGATACTGCGCGGCCGCTATTGGGCCATGATGAGGCTCTTAGAAAAACAATCACCCGCAAACGCCACCACAATGCGCCGCCAGTGCCGGATACCGTGGCGGATTTAACGATAGAAGGGCAATGGTGTGAAACATCTAGCGATAACCCACAGCCGTTTTTATTCTATGATAACGGCCAAGATGCGGACAGACGGATATTGATATTTGGTTCTCGTGAACAGCTACGTCTTTTGGCCTCTTCAGACACATGGTTCATGGATGGGAATTTTTCCATGGCCCCGCAAGGCTTCACTCAATTATACGTTATTCGAGTGCCCCTCGGTAATACAACTGTATCCACTGTATTTGGCAAATCGCAAGCCGTGTACGAAGAATTCTTTCAGGCAATTTTGGATTACTGCGAGTCGCTCAATATGCCAGTTGATCCCGTTACAGTGATGTGCGACTTTCAGCAATCTGTCTTGCGCGCTCTCGAAAATGTGTTCGGTCCCGAGTTGGATATTCGCGGGTGCTTTTATCATTTGACCCAAGCCACTTGGCGGAAAATCCAAGAGTTAGGACTGGTCGAACGGTATAAGGCCGATGATGACTTTAAGCTTTTTTGTGCTAAAATGGATGGCCTCGCCTTTTTGCCTTTGGACGAGGTCCAAGATGGACTTGCCCACCTTCGCGAAAGTGTTCCCGAGGGAACCGAGCCATTGTTGAACTACTTTGCACAGACGTACGTCGAGGGCACGTACCGCCGTAGGGCAGTGGATCAAAATGATAATGCGATTCGCGTACGTAGGATACCGCCTAGATTTCCTCCAAAAGTGTGGAATGTCCATGTGTCCACACTTAATGCCGAGCCGAGGACCAATAACCAGTCAGAAGGGTGGAACAACAGATTTTTCCACCTCATTGGATATAAGCACCCTTCGATCTGAACCCTTATTACAGCGATTAAGCGAGAGGAATTAAGTAGCTGGATCGTGCCGCCGGTCGAAAATCAATTGAACAATTCTTGCGTGGAGTTGGGCATAACATCAGATGGCGAGATGTCAATAGGGAGAATTATGGAAATGACGAGTGATTCTGTGACACTTACTCAGCGGTGATAATATACAGTCAGTTGTGATAATGTGAACTCAGTTGTGATATCGTGACTTTCAAACAATGGTTGCCCAGATAGCAGACATACGTAGGGCTCCGTATGTTCAATGTAGGAACCGCAGGCATAGGTTTTCCTACGTCGGCCCTATGTAGGTCCTACGATTCTTACCCTACGTAGGTTCCCCTCGGGCGGTCCAACGGAGGAACTACATTGTAAGCCTATCATAGATTTTGAACACAATATCGATCACCGGGAACGCCGCCATTTTAATGATGCTGAGTGAAAATACCAGACTGAGTAGGTTCCAATTACATTTTGAAGAGGCGCGATGCGTTTTTTCTTATCATAATAGAGAAGTAGACATGGAACTGATCTTTGTCCCAGTTTCAATGTCTAGATGACTTGTTGATTAATGACAATCATTTGACTAATTAATAACAAGAACTACGTCGGGTCTATGTAGGAACGTTACATCCGACCTACGTAGGTCAAGCATAGGCAACGTACGTAGGCACAAACTACATTGGGCCAACGTAGGGCCTATTTATCGGGCCTACGTAGGGCCGATGAGCAAAACTACGTCGGGCCTACGTAGGCAACTTACATTGGGCCTACGTAAACCGTAGGCAAAAAACGACATTGGCCCTACATAGGGCCAACGTCTGACTGCTATCTGGGTGGATACTGTCGAGTCGGTTGTAAAAGGTGTACCAGTAATTTATATAATATTGGTTTATTGGTGTCAAATTGTCTACAACTTATGTTCGGTTTACTTGCTTGTTTGTTTTTCACTTGATTAGGTTGCACAAGCTTTGGTAAATAAATGAATATTGTGAAAAAAGATTGTGTTCTTTTAAATGTAGAAATAACCAGTTTCTCAGCTGTAAGATTTCATGCTTTTTTTTTGTTGGTTACGAGATGTCCCATTTTTCCAAAAGTTACGAGATGTCCGGTTACGAGATGTCGGTTACGAGATATCCGGTTACGAGGTGTCCGGTTACGAGGTGTCCCGGATTCGTAGCACAGACAAGAAATAAACAGAATAATTGTTCCAAACAAGCAATAAATCTATGCCTATTGATTGCATGGGTGATTGAAAGTGTGATGTTTAAAAGTTCGTTTAATATGAAGTATTTTGCTCGGCCCCGACGACTTCATATTACGCGGGTCCGACTGTAATTTGCTTTGTCCATTTGACGATGCCCAATTCAACGAATTTCAATAACAAATTTGTCAACACTTTGTCATAAATTTGTCATTAATTCGTCAGTTTACAGCTTATCATCAATTCGTCATGCTAATAATTCGTCAATAATTTGTCACAAACTCGTCAATTGGAACTTGTCAAATTGTCACTAGTTCGTCAAAACTTAGTCAAATTGGTTGATGACCCTAAAGTCGTCAACTGGACGATGCATAACTCAACATTGTAAATTTGTCTAAAATTTGTCTTCTGTCACTGGCTTGTCATTTTCTTTCCATATTTTTCAAATCCTAATTTGCAGTTTGTTAATATATTGTCACAAATTCGTCAAAATATCTTTGACAAGTGATTGACTAACTACTTGAATAAAGAATATTAGACAAATCATTAAGTCTTTTTCATTCGGGTCACGACACGCAGGTTTTACTGTCTTTCCAGGTTTTAATGTACTTCTTTTTACTCGAATCCTGAATGCTGTCGGTAGTGAATTTTACCCTTTTTATCCGGGTTTTTACTCAGCAGACCCACTGGGGATTCCGCGCAAAATACTTAAAGGAGAGGAATTACTTTTTTAAAAGTCACTAAAATATACACTTTAGTCTTGGACACTTATATTGACCTTTCTCCCCAATGTCCGAGAATATTCAACACCGAGGGATGCACAGTACGGCTAGATAGATAGAAATATCCATCCGCTCTGGGTTAATACATAACAGATCTCATCAGAGGTCAGCCGTTTTATTACAACGGCAAGGGCTAGCCTGGGAATTTCATGCTAACGATGCTTCTGCCTCCGAAAGAATAAAAAAGATGTCAACAAGAAACAAACGACAGTCATCACTTCAGTAATCAGTAAATAAACTAGAGCGGCCAGTGCACACAAAACATAGGAGTACAGGATTATATTAAACACTTTCAATCGATACTTACTTAGTTTCTTGTTTTTGAAAACAAAAACAAATGCCTCCCGACTAAAGCCATGACCCCCTTCCCCTTCCAAAAAAAAAAAAAGAAATCCTTTTTTTTAATTAATGAAATAAAATATTCATTTCTGCAAACATAACCTTAATTCATTGTAAAAAACTCAAAATAAACCAAACAGATGGTGGTCACTAAAACAGCTATAAATGCACGTCTTTTTTCATCCGAGTCTGGAAGGTGGTCGCTAAAACGGGTTTTACTGTATGCCCTTCTTATCCAGATCTGAAGTTGGTCACTACAGTAGTTATACTGTACGTTACATTTTTATCCGGGTCTAGAAGTTTTTACCGTCAAGACAGGCAGTTTTTACCGTACGTCTTTTTACCCGAATCTGGAAGAGGTCACGACAAACGGGTCTTACTTTTTATCGAAGTCTTGAAGGTGGTCGCGTTTTTTTTTGGCTAACCATCATCCTCCACACGCCCTCCCCCACCCCAGCTATTTAATGTGGGTCCGACTATAAACACAACTTTAACCCTTTTACCCAAGGTAACGGTAACGGTCTGTACCCTAAGTGTAGTTATAGCCATGATAGACTACCTTGTCTTCGCACATTCCCATCGGCCAAATAGCACTAGAAATGCATTCTTCATAACTGCGCATCAGATGACGCACCTGGGTGGGAGAAGGGGGTAGGCATTTCGGTGCCAAAATGGTGAGCTGCTTCTCATAACACAAGATATCAGATGACCCACTTTAATAGCGAAAAATGCTTCTGCAAACAATGCCAATCGATACAAAACAGCTCCTATATGTAGAACAGCTTGGCAACCAAATCAAATATGCGGCGAAAAAAAAGCAATAGTTAGACCTGCTTAGACCTACAGCATTCCATGACTCCATCATGCACCACAATTAACTGACACTGACCCCGGACTGAATGGCATGTTACGTAACAGCCGTAGATGAGAAACGCACAAAAAGCTTAATTTCAGGCACTAACAAATAGCAATGGACGGACAGTAATGCCGTTACTGTTTTGAGGCTTTCTAAAGAATGCAGAAGCACTCGAGAATCTTCTGCAAAACGCTGAAATCCCCAGCGTAGTTAACACCTGTGCACAGATAACAAAGGAGCCAAAAAATGGGGAGGCGGGGGTGGGGGGCTGTTGACGTTATGCACTTTTCTTGATTTTCTAAATTTCTAATAACTTTTAACCAATACATTTCTAATAATGATTAACCAAAACCGGGTGACTTATCCGAGAAATAACTACACCAAATTTTAAACTCCATCCGACTTTCCGATGTCGAGAAATTTTGCTTAACAACAGATAATTTTTTACCCGTCAATAATTGAAACAGTCGTCTGACTGAACCAAAGAATATCCATATAAAATTTCAAGTCCAAATTACTTTCAGTTATAGAGATATTATGCATACAAAATCTAGACCTAAATATACACATATTTTACGCGATGACGTCACAAGCCGCATTCGTTCGTTCTACTCGCGAAAAAATTTAAAGTTTCTTTCGGACCTACCAAGCAATAATCCCACCCAGTTCCAGCTTTCTCCGATGTTCAGCAGCTGAGAAATTTCGAAAACAAGATTTTTACGTGATGACGTCATACACCTGCCCTAATCACGTGACATGCGACTGACTCACGGAATATCCATATAAAATTTGAAGTCGATAGGACTTTCCGTTATCGAGATATTTTGCACACAAGACCTTGTTTATAATATATACATATTTTACGTGATTACGTCATACGCCGCATTCGTTCGTTCTACTACCGACAACATTCTGTAGAGTCTTTCGGACCAACCAAGCAACAATCCGACCAAGTCTCAACTTTCTCCGATGTTCAGCGGTAGAGAAATTTCGCACACAAGATTTTTACGTAATGACGTCATACGCCTGCCCTAATCATGTGACATGCGTGAAAAGTTGACAGAACCGTCCGACTGACCCAAGGAAGGTTCACAGAAAATTGGAAGTCGATAGAATTCTCCGTTATCGAGATATTTTCCACACAAGATCTTGTTCAAAATATACACATATTTTACGTGATGACGTCATACGACGCATTCGTTCTACTAGCGAAAAAATTCTATAGAGTCTTTCGGACCTACCAAGCAACAATCCAACCGAGTTTCAACTTTCTCCGATGTTCAGCGGCTGAGAAATTTCGCACACAAGATTTTTACGTAATGACGTCATACGCCTGCCCTAATCACGTGACATGCGTCAAAAGTTTACAGAACCGTCCGACCTAACCAAGGAATAAATCGATCAAGTTTGAAGTCGATCCGACGTTTCGTTCTCGAGATATCTTGCACACAACACTTTGTTCACAACAGACTGACACACACACACACACGTACACACATACACACACAGAACCTACAAACACTATATGTCTCCCCTTGGTCGGGGAGACATAATAAATGATATCAGTTATTAAACAAGCATGTCCAAGGACATGACCCAGCCGAGTTACCAAACAAGGAAAGAGAGAAAAACTCTGAAACGAATGCTGTAAGGCCGAAAATGAAGTATATAAAAAATGCATTTAATTCGAATTTGGAAGCTACCCGAAAAGGGATGTTGGTGACGTTGGGTTTTGACGATTCACGTACTTACAGACATTTACACAATTCCACAAATATTTAAAATTCCACCATTTCGGCATTTTTTTTTGGTCATTTTCGAAAAAAAAAGCAAAATCCAGGTGGAGAAGCCCCTAAGAAACTTTCGATTAAAATTTTATCACAATCTGAACAAGCATGTCCAAGGACATGACCCAGCCGAGTTACCAAACAAGGAAAGAGAGAAAAACTAGACTGGCCAGTGTTTTTGTTAAATCAAAAAAGGATATGTCCCCCCCCCCGCCCCCCCCCGCCCCCCTCCCCCCGTCACGTGGAAAAAAATTCCTTACTTAAAAGTACAACATTGGCGAGCCCAAAAAATTTTAAAAAATCGCAAAAAATAAACTTTTACAGAAAATGAAGAAAAACTTCGCAGTTAACATTTCCACTACATATGGGTTCTTCTTGCGACATCTGAGCCTTATCCAACGAACTGTTTTGGAGATATAGCCAGCCAAAGAGAAAAAAAATGCGCGAAACCACCCCCCCCCCTTCATGTTCAAAAATTTGCCAAAAATAGAATTTTTGAAGAAACGAAAAAAATAACAAGGACATCATCTAGACATTTACCCCAATATGTATGTATGTTTTGAGACAAATCGACTCATTAATTTCATAAGAACTCACTGCGGACAGTGGGACAGACGGACTGACACACCAAATGCTATATATATGTCTCCCTTAGGGGGAGACATATAATTACAAGCCAGTGACAAAGACAAACTTTTGACAAATTTACATTGTTGAATTAGGCATCGTCAGGTTGACGAGTTTAGAGGCATCAATCAATTTGACTAAGTTTTGAAGAACTGGTGACAAACTGACAAGTTCGAACTCACGAGTTTCTAACAAATTATTGACGAATTATTAGCATGACGAATTAATGATAAGCTGTAAACTGACGAATTAATGACAAAGTGTTAACAAATTTGTGATTGAAATTCGTTGAATTGGGCATCGTCAAATTGAGAAGGCAAATTGGTCAGTCTCTTGTCAATTCGACAACTTTTCGACTAGTTCTTGACAAGGGTATGTTATGTGTGTTTAGTGTGGGCACCAAATGATAGTATGTGGCGCTTGTAATGTCATGTCATAGTACACACCAGATCCGCACTGCGCACTCCTGCTGATAAACAGACCCCTGCTTCTCCTAACTTTCCACCCAACGAACCCTCCGCCCATTTCAAGCCCTGCCCCTTTTCCTCCCACACACATTTCTAATTACCTGCCCTAGTATTCAAAAAAATTAACTGCGCTGCTAACATGTACTCCTACAGGCGAAAACAGCTTGACCAAGTTGTTTCGTGCAAACAATTTTAGGTGTATTTTTGTTTATTAATTAGGTTAAATTTCTTCATTTACTTTCGGCTGTTCTAACCGAGCAGTTAAGTAACCTAAAATTGAGTTTATTCAAAATCCAACTTTTGTTTAAATAACTGCTTTATTCTTAACGAAACCAAAGCACTACACTGCACACAGATATTCCATTTCAGCGTGTCATATTTCAATCTCTCACATCTCGTTCCCCTACCCACAAACTACCTGTATTGTCGGGCTAGAAATATCGTGCCTATCCGCCCAACCCGAGATTTTACTATGGCGGTATAACTGCGCAAAAATTATACGGCGTTTGCGCTCCAACAGGCCCCTTACGAAGAAATAACCGACATTCCACCCATAAAGTACCCATATTATGACCGTAAAATGAAGTTTATGGCTTATTTAGACCCAGACACGTAAAAAACAGAGAGCAATAATCCTGGTCAAAATTTCAAGTTTTTCGGTCAAAATTATCACCCATAATTTTAAACCCATAATCCAGGTCATAATTCATTTTTTTACCCATCATATTGAACGTAACGATTTTTCTGAATTAAAGTAGTCTTTAGCAAAAAATAAATAAATAGAATCATGAGTACAGTTAGATATGGTCTGAATAATGGATATCCCCAGATAACATTTTTCCAGTGTAATCAAAGTTAAAAGGCGATATTAATTTTTTTATTATTATCATAATTATGATATAGTAGTTGTATTGCTTCAAATCGTCAGACTGTTGCTCGAAGTGGAAATTTTAAGAATTCTTGCGACACCCCCCACCCCCACCCCGCGCCTCTAAAAAAATCAAATGAATTGCATTTCAGTACGAATTGCTGTTTAAATTCACCTGACATGATCTATTTCAGCCCAGTCGGAATAAAAGGATCTTTTTTATTACTACTACTTAGAATCATAACAAGCAAGAAGTCGTCGTGGCCGAGTGGATAATGCAGTTGACTCGATCGTGTTCAGAAGATTAATGGTTCGAATCCCACGAAGACCCGTATTTTTTTCCAAAGGATAGCTGAAATATAACCCATATTTTGGGCCTTGACCTGAAATTCTTGTGTCAAATTTTGGGTTATTTTTATGGCCATAACGGGAACATTCTGGGTGATAATTAATTTCACCCATACTTCGGGTCTTGGCCTGAAATTCTGGTGTTAAATTCGAGTCAGTCTTATGGCCATAACGGGACATTATGGGCCATAATATTGGAGGAAAATACAGCGATAGTATGGGTTACAATATAGGTCTGTTTTTCGTACGGGGCATTTTGTCTTGCTTTGGTATGTATGAACAATAAATATACCAGAAAGAATTTAATTCTTTCACGAACCACTTTTTATGTCATCCATATAAATACTATTTTCTACAAGTGGTATTTTGTAATTTTATTTGACGCTAGATAAAAACTATTCAAATTAAATTCTTATTCTTTTGTTCGTTTTTTTTTTTTTTTTTTTGTTCTCAAAACAATATAAACTACCAAGGTATTAATTTCAAATAGGTTTATCAAACAGAATCAAAGATCCTATGTGAAGCATACCAACATTTTGTTTGTGTTTTTATATGTTAAAAATTGTGTGGTTGAAACTAAAGCAAGAAATGCTTACCTGTGAGCACCTTTTGTTGTTGAATGTATCTTTGAAGTCCGCACCAACAGTATCATATTCACCATTTTGACACGCTTGAACATTCTGCGTAAACATACTCCGAATATACTCCATGGTAAAAACACACACCGCTGTATCCCTCTCGGAAACCGAAGCACCGTCGTGGAAAATCGCGACTAGGATATCGTCGTCAGCAGCAATCCTTAACTGAGTGGCTAAACCGACACCAGGCTGTACCAGCTTAGCAGTCTGGATTTGAATGTACTGGCGCCCTGAGGATTCACACTGAATCGGGATTTCCACGTAAGAGTTGAACGTACAATCGCTTTGACAAACTCGCGCAATCTTCGACGTCACTTCTCCATCTTCCCGAAACTGGGAGAGAAAAAGGAAATAACTGAAGCCATCATGCGAAAATCCCGAACGCGCGATATTCCGTGATCCGTAACGATCGATTTCCATGAAGTATGTATACGTACCTTGATCCCCAAAAACATCTTCGTATGCGTATTCCAAATACGACGCTGTCGATAGCGTGTGCGACGACAGGAACGTAAAAACGTTCAGCTGTCGTCCGTCGACGTAAAATAGCGACAGGGCCGTGTAGAGCACATCCTGCGTGCCCACAGTCCTACCCCCGTCACACTGAGGGCCCGGGGCCACGAACGACACTGTTTCGTAATCGTCATCCGACGTTGCTGGCGCCAGCACATAGTGAGATACGTAACTATAGAACGTGGCCGTTTCTTGTCCCGTATCCAACTCGCGCTTCTCGCAAGTACCTTGGAATACCGAACCACAGGTTAATAGACTATTACTAGATTTATCCAAAACTAACACTTTATTGTGATTATCCATCAATGATAACTCGGCATTGGAGCGCTCACAAGTCTCTTCACGCTCCTCGCCCAAAACCGTACATTTGTTGTTGTCCAGTTTCTGCCCGGTTGTCACGTTGGCTAAAGTTTCAAAATTGCTATTTAATATAAATATTTTGTTTATGGCTCCCACATAGATCTTATCTGTATCTGTGTCAAAAACGAAGCGGTTTAATTTGTGATTTCCTGCCAAAAATTCTTGCCGTGCGTGGGTAACCTGAAATGGCAGGGTGAGAAAAGCATTGGTCTATACACAGTATACAAGGCACGGCGATATACCCATTTTTGATTTATTTATTAATATTTTTTTACTTAACTACACTAGAAATGTATCCGTTGGAGCACGTATGACCCGCCTATGGGCCTATGTTCGGACCTCTCACGGACCGACGGCTAAACCGACGTCGGCCTAAGGGTAGGTACACAACTAGATCCTATCAGCTTTATTAGCAAGCCATCGACGTTTTCTTGTTGTAAACAAAACCAAATGTTTCCCCTGACATCCGTCTTTCCCCACCTCCCATTCTTTTCCATAGATTGCCCCGTCTCGTCTTTTAATCCGATTCTGGAAGGTGGTTGCTAAACACAGGTCAAACTCTACGTCTCTTATCCAGGTCAAGGACGTCGGAACTACAAACAGTTTCAAGTGTACGTTTTTTCTCCGGCTCTTGAAGGAGGTCGCCACAAACTAGTTTTTCCATAGTCTCTTTTTATCCGGGTCTGGAAAGCGGTCGCTACATAACCGATTCCCCATGTCATTAGTGCTTTTTAAAGAAAATATCACAAGGAGAGTAATATTCTAAAATTTCGAATAAATGAAATCACACTGTAGTAGGCAACGCATTTTCGAAAACAAAAGGACTTAAAATGCAGCAAATTGGCCAACTTTTGGAGAATCGCCAAAAGCAGTAATTTTTCTAAAACAGAATGATTTGGGGAACATTCGTATATAGTTTTCAAAAAACATGGTCAAAAGTGTGCCGGAAGGACCATTTTGAAAATTGACTACTAAATATTTTTAATATACCCCCATTTAGCCAATTTTTAGCGAATCGCCAAAAAGTAACTTTTCAAAAGAGGACCACCGAATGAACATTCACGCAAAATATGAAGGTAGTAATCAAATCCAAGTTGTGGGAGAAGCATTTGGAAAAAGTAACCTCCCCACTTAATGCCAAAAAAGTAACTTTTCAAGAGAGGATACACTAGTGAACATTTTGCAAAATTTGAAGAAAATTCCACTCGCTCACCCACTCACTTCAGATCGGATCTGTTTCCGTACCTCCCCCCCCCCCCCCGCCCCCTCTTCCCTTGCCAATCAATCTGAGTGCTACTGAAACTCCCTTCCCCAAAATTCATTGGAGATGCGTGAAACGCCGAGCTTGCAATTACTTGTTGGCATCATATGGCCTTCAAGCGTTGTCCAATATGCGTCCGCTACAACATTAACCGGGAGTCCCACCCAAGGCAAAATCCCACCAAGTTTGAAGCTGACCCGACTTGTCGTTTGAGAGTTATTATTATGTTAACAAAGTCTAGTGTCCAAAACACGTTTTAATGTCATATGACGTCATGCGTTGCGCTATACACCCGAGCCCCGGAAATTGGACCACCTACGGGACTGGCCAAAAGTGGTCCGATTTCCGGGGTGGTCCGATTTCCGGGTTTCGAGCAAATCTGATGTGTAAGAGTGCATTTTTGCTATTTCAATAGTGTACCCATATGAAATGAAATAATAACGCCTCTTTCTGTTCTAAAATCATCAGCTTAATTCTTACATTCAATCTATTGATCATAACATAATTCAGTGACCATTCATATTTACGCTTGGGTCGAAAAATCTGAAGGCTTTAAAATCAGACCAGAAAAATTAATCAATTTTTACATCAACTTTAGAGCCAAATCTACATAATCTGGAGACTAAAAAAGTCTGATACAGAATAAATCAGTGTTTATACATATTTCCAACGGGTTCCGGACAGAACCCCCCGGGACCAAACCCCCCGGGGCCGAACCCCCCCCCCCCCCGACCAAACCCCCAGGACCGAACCCCCGGCGCGCATAACCCCCCATACCAAAATCCCCCCATATGAAGAGGACCAACCCCCCCCCCCCCCGCACTCTAACAATTATATTTTGGGTTTTGGCACGGGGGGTTTGGTTCCGGGGGGTTTGGTCCGGGGGGTTTGGTCACGGGGGGTTTAGTCCCGGGGGGGGGGGGGTTCTGTCCTAGACCCATTTCCAACTAGATCGACAAAATCTGAAGACTAACGGAATAGTCTACTGACACTACACTTTATTTAGGATTTTTAGAACAAATTGGTCTATTTTGGTATGCTTGAAGTTGAAGGTACACTTTATTTCACAACGACACTTTGAAATGGGTTAAAACTGTATGATCAGCACCGAAGATGCGACATCAAACACCAGAAAAAGCCCGTTTTATAATCACATTGACGGAGTTTCTTTTAATCAAACAAGTCCCTTGTGTACTCAGGAAGGCGTAATTGACACCCCAACCAAAGTTGTCAATGAACCTGTGATCATCAACCATTACAATCCCCAGCACCGATAACCTCAATTGATATTTGTTTACTGAGTACATGTCATGTCCGTATGCTGGTCCGATTTCCGGGATTCTGTCTGCGGTTGGGACTCAAAAAGTGGTCCTGTGGTTCGATTTGCGCGGTGGTCCGATTTGTGGGGTTCCTTAATAACTGAAACCAATGGGTTTCATTCGGTTCTGTGGTCCGATTTCCGGGGTGGTCCTATTTGCGAGGTGGTCCGATCCCGGGGTTCTGGTATATATGCTAAATACAATATAAACCGTCGGACCTGAATGTATTAACAGACTCCCCCTCCGGAACAAAACCCCCGGAACAGACCCCCCTTTTTGGTAGGAGATTCAATTCGCACAAAGTTAACAGCATGTTAAGGAAACACCCACACTCCGACCAAAGAACCGGAGATGTATTCAATAGAAAGTGAACATAGATTCGGGGTATCACCACACTCGCTGCTCTGTTATCCCCAAAATAACTTGATTTTTTAATTTAATTTCACAGAGATACTGAAACATTATTATAACAATAAAAAATGGGGGGGGGGGGGGGGTCCGTTCCTACCACTGTCAAAAAGGGGGGTCTCTTCCTGGGAGGTCCGTGCCGGGGGGGGTCTGTTCCCTTTACCGTCGGACCTACCCAAGGCATTATCCCAACAAGGCTGAAGCTGGTCACAGGTTTCCTTTTACAGGTACAGTGATGACTCATTTTTCACGTTTTGACGTCATATGCCGTCACGTGCTGTCCGATGCGTGTCAAAAAATAAAATTATTCGACGGACCCACCCGACGTATACTGCAATTTGACCAACCGCTTAATGGAAAAACTGACATTTCAGTTTTAGATATACATAACCTTACAAATCTACGAGTTCGATGTTTTCGTATGGAAAAGTAATTTCAAAGAAGTGCTCATTCGCATCAAACAGATGTGCTAATCCCCTCTCTGTTATTGAATGTCATAAGGTTGAGTTCCACGCGTCCCGTTACTCTCCGTAATCCGGCATTATACAAGGCGTTATACAAACAAAGCCAGACCTGGTGGACTCTTAAGTGTCATCTCAGGTACCTGTTTTTTTACGTGGTTTTAGTATAAATACCAAGATTTCTCAACAAGAAATTAAACAAAAATTGTTATTTGCCTGCTGTGCGCACAAAGCGGGAATACGCAACGTTCCACAAAAGCACGCAAGTTCTGCTGCAGGACTTCTTGCAGGAGCGCACAACCCTGCAGGAATTTTTGAGAGGGATTGGACACTGCGTTCGATTTGGGCAGCGCTGGTTGTATATGAAGTTTTGAGAGGATGTGAAATTACTGCCATCCCGGTAGTTTTTTTACAGTACTTTTACTTGCAGTGTTAGAACTGTTTAAATATTGCTTTTGTCGGAACATATTTGTGATTGCTAATGTTTTACTGATAAACTGAAAAAAAACAATAAATTATGACGTTGGTGAAATGTCCATTTTTTCATTAAGATGTAGGTCAAATTGCGGTTGGTCGAATATACTACACGCAAAAAACTAAAATAACCCAAAGGTAACCTGCCAAAACTTCGTATTTTTTACACGATACTTTTAAAATACGAGTGCATTTAATCTTTCCCTGCGTACACTAGAAACATACCTGAAGACATATGATGGTTGTGACCAGGAAGCCGGACAACCTGATCCACCACTCATCCACCGCTTTGTCCATCATTCACTCTGCAGGCTGCAACACAGAATATTTGTAAATGTAAACAAGCTCATAAAAAACTTATCATAATTTGACAAATCAAGGCTGAATGTATTTTACACCCACAGTAAATACCTGTGTCAAAGTACTTCAAAGTGGGTCTAGAACAATACCCCCGACAACACCCTCAGATCATACCCCCCCCCAGACCATACCCCACCCCCCCCCCCCCTAGGACCATACCCCCCCCCCCCACCCACCATCATTTTTTTCCAATTTTCATTTTAAAGATTTTCATAAACGAACAACAAACTAATACAGTTCTGTGATCTGTAGTTAAAAGCTAAGCCATTTCGATATGATGTAGTTGAAAGGGTCCATTGATAAAAACCATTGTAAATAACAAATCCTCTATGATCTACTTGAAAGTTTTATGAATGCAATTTAATGCATACGTTCCATAATTGAAATTATCAATTCGCTGTATTTTTTCTTTTCATTTTCTTGTAACGTGGAGAATTGGAAATGTTCTGGTTGGGGGGGGGGGTATTGGCACGAAGGGGGGCGGGTATTGTCTTAGGGGGTATCATCCGGGGGTATTGTCCCGGGGGGTGTGGTCCGGAACCCTTTCAAAGTACTGAAATTATGGATGTTTAATACAATTGATAACTTGTATATGTAAATCCCTGACTAGTGTAAACCCCGCCCTCTTACTGACTGATCAATTTACTCATCCGTCAGCTCGTAAATGCAGACATTCTTTGCGTTGATTTTGCATAGTAGGTTTGACATTTCATCCGACATTTCATACGAAAACAAGTGACAAAGAACAGTGACATTCATTCAAAATTGTTTGCAAATAAATTTTAATGCAAACTGCAAAGCACCGGTGTGATATGTAGATTTGACCCCCCCCCCCCCCCTAAATGTTGCTCTACATACGTGGGTCAATTCTACATCTCACACCGGTACTCCGAAGTAAAAGCACATCTAATCACTACAAAGAAGCACCAAAGCCGTATTCGTTTAATGCTAATCACTGCCTAATCTGTCACTCTTAATCCTGGTGAAGTTTTGTGCACTTCAATCCCTAAGTTGAGGGTTACTTCGACAGAGAACAAAGAGAAGCAGTCTGGAAAGCGACCCTCTGTCTGCAAAGAGATAACTTTCAGAGTAATCTCTTGATGATCTCTTAAACGTTTTGGTACATAGCGCCCATTTGTGTACTGTGGTTGTTTGATCTGGACACTAGTTATAACATCTAGTTATAACACCTATATTTGTCACGAGATGTGAAGTAAATGACCAGTTTAATACATTAAATTTATCAACTAAGAAGTGGTGTTTATTTTCAAAATATTACTTAGAACATCGGTGAAATCACGAACAAATAAATGAAGCAATCTCACACTCAGTTTCAAATCTAACCTGAAAAAAATTCGGATGAAATGTCGTATTTTGTCATTCATTTTCGGATGAAATATCGTCGGATGAAATGTCGCCGGATGAAATGTCGCCGGATGAAATGTCGCCGGATGAAATGTCGCCGGATGAAATGTCGCCGGATGAAATGTCGGAATACCGTGAAAAATAAAACGGACTGCCAGACCAAAAAAAAACATCATTAGCGAACAAGGTCTGAGGTGTCTGGACACCCAATCTAATCTGATCGTCAGTGTAGAACAGGAGATCCCATTTGTGAAAAAAGTCGTTTTGTTCAAAATACTGGTATGGCAACGATGTTAAATATAAAGCTTTAACGCACAAAAATGATATATTTATCTTCAAAAATATTTATCGAAAAAAAGGAAACCCAAACAAATACTACGTGAATACGACCAGACAACAAGATATGTAAACACGGCAAACACACAAACAAAACAGCCTGCTTCTAAATTCCTGTCTAATGATCAGTTTTAGTCAGATTTTTTGCCAAATGATAACAGATGCAGAAAAAGTAACATTTCTTTGCACTACTATTCCTTTCTTTTCACTACTGTTTCCAACTCGCGTTAATCACCTACCACCAGTAATTACAAAATCCGTATTTTCTTATTTTTGCGACAAACTATTGATTTCACGAGGACCGGTGCTTCGTGTAAAGACTAACTCGCACTATTTATTTATTCTACTGTGTCGTGCAATATCCCCGATGTTTTTACAAATAGACCGATATATTGACATGACTCAGTCTAGCGTGTAGCACGCAAAGTAAGTCGTTCCAAATAATATATAGTCATGCATGGTACACACTTTTTGCGAAATCTACTGCTACATTTATATACAAATAAGGATACTCCTTCGCAAATGTTTCCGCATGACAAATCCTCTTCACCCGAGTCATTATCAATACTTTGAATACATATCCTCTGCCTCGTAAATACTGGCTGTGTGATTTACTTCGCTTCTATACCTCAGCACGTTTCTACACAATAATTCCAAGTCACTTTTCTATACTATCAACTCGCTACATGTTTGTACTTACAGAACAGCACACAAATATCAACAGCGACACAAATTCTTCCTTTAACATTGCAGTTCTTTTTATAAATATACAGAGAGTGGCTGAAGTTTACCGGAAGTCACATACTTAGAGCAAAAGACTCACCAAATCTTCTTCTAAACCACTGCAAACTCTGACGGTACATTACTTGCTACCGAGATCGTCACAACTTTGAAGTTACATGTAAATGTGTACGTCGGCCTACACATTTCATTTTACGACAAGCCGTAAATAGAGGAGGGTATGGCGTCTTTGAATCTTAGCCAAGCGCAACATTTTCAGGCCCCCACTTTTCTACCCCTTCACCTCAGCCATTCTGACAGAAACCACACATCCAGCCCCTCCACCCCAACCCCTACAAAACGCCGCGTGTTTTCATCGCACACCACACATAACCACCTCAAGTCAGTCTTTTTTTGCAGAATGTTCATGCTTCTTAAGAGTACACAATATCCCGAGTCAAGACCCATTGATATTCACATTTTATTCACGGGGACTTGTTCCCACAATTCCATGCCATTATGTAGCACATCGCAGTATTATTGTCACCGCATATATTTTTTCAACCGGCGTTGAACAGGGTTCTAAATTAGGCCTTCAGCACAAAGAATGGTAGGAACAATTTTTTATGTTGTTAATGTTGCCTGTTCCTGTCTTCTCACACTGAAGTAAAAAAATACCAGTCCTTTTTCATTTCATGTCGTTTCTGGTTTCAACAAATATACAGTAAACGTTGGAAAGTCTGAAATCTGTATAAAAGAGGATTTCTAAGCACTCCATCTCATTCAAATAATCTTGATTTATCCGTAAATACTGAGGAAATTAACTGACTCTACACGAAGGAGTAAAAATTAACTTAAAATTGTTGGCCCGCGCTTTTCCGTTCCATTATGCGACTGTTTTTATATTGCAATATCTTATCGCTCGCTTCGCTTATCTGACGAACTCCAGTTAAAACTTACAAGCAGCGCTACACGGACAATCGGCGAATCAGCCCCCATGATGCTCTGCGGCCGACAAAAGCTCACACTTGCGGTAAAGCGATAAGAACTTTTCAGTTTTTATTTATTTATTTTTTTTTGTACTTCCACTAAAAGGCAATGTTAGGTTCAAAGGTTTTTATCTCTGTGTTCGATTTCAAAAAACCATGAGCTCGTGTGTAGTTAGGTTACACTTAACTTTTCCATGGAATCAAAGAAAGAAAACAAAATTCGTCCTGGTATGAAACAGCATATTGTATTTACGAGTTAACAAAGAAAAAAACACTGTTATGATCATAAAGTTAAAAAGCTTTCACACCACTCTGCATCATCATTTATGATAATGTACATACATACACTCACATATACTCACATACAAACGAAAAAAATCGCATAATTCGAGACTCTACTTTGAGATTAAAAAGATCACGAATTGAACTCGTATGGGGCAGTGTGAAAAATTCACATTCTGTTCTCTTACACTGACATCAATCTGTCGTTAATTTAAGACTCCTCAGGAAGGTCAAATATTTCATAATTTTTGATTATTTAAGACTGTCATCTCAAAGTAGACTTGAATTGCAGAATCGACTAAAAAGAGGACATGCAGCCCTTGAGACAATATCGACCCACGATCCAAGTACTAACTGGGGTCAGCGATGCTTGACTTCCCGCACAGCCTTCCGCTGGGGTATAATTGTACGAGTACTATATATATATATATATATATATGTATATATATATATGAGACGTTCGAAGTAATTCGAGGTTAATATAAGACAGCGTATTCTCCATTTCGATGCTAACTTAAGATTTTTATAATTCGAGGTTAGCTTGACTACATCTCGAGGAGTACGTCTAACCCTCGTGGGCGATATGGTGTGTGTAAGGGTGTTGGGTGTGTTGGGTGCTGACTACGCAAAATTTAAAAGTGGAAGGATAGGTAGACGTAGTGGGTAACTGGTCAACTGGGCGCCAGGTCAACTGGGCGACAGTCAACTTGGCGAAAAAAATGTCAACTGGGCGACAACTCTGGGGTCAACTGGGCTACAAAAAATGTCCAACTGGGTGACAAAAAAAGTCAATTGGGCGACAGTAGAAGTCAACTGGGCGACTGCCGTAGGTATACGCTAAGTACAGCGCCGACTTTGAAAAATCCGACATTTTGTCAATTTAAGTTCCATCTGGAAATTCGTGATCACTGCACTGTGGAAGGTCCCAAGGAACCTGTGGGTAGAATTTGAAACGAATCCATCTATCAATGTGGCCTGTAGAAGCGTGAGACTACCGTATATCCGCTAAGTCCAGTGCCGATTTTTAAAAGTCCGCCATTTTGTCAAGTTTTTTGCCGATCCGGAAAATTCTTGATCACTGCACTGCGGAAGGGTCCACAGTAGCTGTGTACAAAATCTGAAACGAATCCATCCATGAATGTGACCTGTAGATGCGTCAGACTGAAGCATGACAGACGGACGGACAGACAGACGAACAGACCGAAAAGTTCAAAACTAAATCCCTCCGTTCCACGAGGGAAAATTTGAGATCCCTTAATTCAAGGTCAATTCAGGATGTTAATTTGCCTCTTCCAATTCGCGACTAATTCAAGACAACAATGCGAAACAGAAATATCATATAATGCTCAAATTAGTCTTATTTTTTGTATGGGTATTGGAGGAAATATAGAAGATAAACCAGTGTGGTATAATATTGAAGATAAAGCATTTTGGTATGTAACATATCAAAATACTTTATCTTCAATATTTTCGCCAATCGCCAATCGCCACAGGAAAGTAACAGGCACACAGGTACAGTAAGTATTCGACAAGTCAAATTGCTTGGGACCAGAAGAAACCTGCGAGTTATTGGAACCGACCTAAAATATTTCGAGTTCTCGAATTTTCATATTTCCCCCTTCAGGACACAAGATTGTTCAAAGAGAATGCCCTTGCTCACGAATGCTGATGTCAAGATTTATGACACATAACTATAACTCGTAACCCCAATTTCAAGACAGAAAGGGTGGCGTCATTCAAGATTATAATTGAAGAATTTTTTACCGCCAATATCTTCTTCAATTTTTGGCGATTTGCCAAAAAAGCAATAGCCACGAGTTTCGCCAATTTTTTTTTTTAAATCGCCAAACAAACAAACAAACAAAAAAAAAACAAAAAAAAAAAAACAGGTAATAGCCAGTTGGACATATCTAACACCACCTTCCATCAAAATTTTAGGTCGGTTCCATTTAGTTCGGAGAAGGAGACAGGTTTTCATCGTTGGCTAATATTTCCACCAATTTTAGGCCAATCACGAAAAAAAAACGCAACAGCCAGGTGGGTGGCCAGATGGACACTTATGTGCACGATTCCACTGAAACCATAGGAGGATATGTTTTAATTGCGTTTTGCCCAATATTTCCGCCAAGTTTTGGCGAGTTACCGAAAAAGTAACATCACAGGCAAGTAGTGATGTGTGCCACTATTACATAAAATTACAAGGAAATAAGGTTATTTTCCTAGCGTTAGTTAACATTTTTCCTGAAAAAAATGCTTTTTCGTCAATATTTCGGCCAATTTTTGGCGAATCACAAAAAAAAAAAACAGAGAAAAAATGGCAAAGTAGGTTCGGATATGCGCCTCCCTAATTCAAAATTTTAAGAAGATAAGATTATATGACTGGCGTTAGTTAAAATTTTGATGAGAAATTTCCCGCCAATTTTTCCGAATTACAAAAAAACAGTAATAGTCAGGTAAGTACCAATGATAGATATCTTTATCTAAAACTGCAAGACAGCAATAGCCAGTTAGGTAGTAGTGTCTGCTACTGTCGCTTAAATTACAATGCAATGATCTTATTTTCCTGGGGTTCGTTAAGATTTTACCTAATTTTGTTTTTGGTTTTTCGCCACTTTTCGTCGATTTTTCGGCCAATCATCAAAAATAATCATTGCCATTAAGGTGTTATTGCTTGCTATTTTTAATTAAAATTTCAAGAAAGTAATTCTATTTCCCCCCGTTAGGATTTTATTGATTTTTTTAGTTTTTCTGGAAAATTTTCGCCAATTTTTGGCTAATCACAAAAAAAAAAACGCAACAACGAGACAGGTAGTAACGCCTGCTACCTTCACCTAAAATTTCAAGACAGTAAGATTAGTTTAGAGCAGTTAGTTGGGATTTTACTGAAAAAAGTTTGGTTATTCACCAAAACTTTCGCTTATTTTACGTAATATTCCCTGCTACCGTTACTTAAAATTTGAGTCAATTTTTTTTTTAGTTTTTCGCCAAAAGTTTTTTCAATTTTGGAACAATCCCCAAAAATTGTAACAACAGGAAGGTATATCTGCTACCTTTCCTTAAAATTTAAAGACAGTCAGACTATTATTATGGAGTTCGTCAAGATTTAACTGAAAATGTTTTGTTTTTTTGTCGCCAAAATATCCGGCAAATTTTGGCCAACTACTAAAAAATAAATACCCAAGTAGGTAGTAACAGCTGCTACCTTCACCTAAACTTTCAAGACAGTAAGACTAGTTTCGTACAATTAACTAAGTTTAAAGAAAAAATATATTTCCGCCAATTTCTGGCGAATCGCTAAAACAAGTAACAGATAGGGTGCATAGGTGTCCACCCATCAAAATTGTAGAATGTTTCCTTGAAAATCGTTTTACAGAACTCTGGTTTTTGGCCAATATTTCCGTGAACTTTTGGTCAATTACCAAAACAGAAACAGCCACTTAGGTAGTAATCTGTCCTACTGTTACTGAAAATATTTTGCTGGAATTTGTTAAGATTTCACTGATTTTTTTTTTTTTTTTTTTTTTTGCCATAATTTTCGTCGAGTTTTTGGCCAATCAAAAAATTTGAAAGGAATGCGATCCAGATCGTGGGAGTAGAAGCATTTTGAAAAAAGACCTAACAAGCCATCGTCGAAGATGCAGAGCCCAACCAGACACAACAAGTAAATACGACAAAATAAATACGAAATTCCGACGAGTTTTACATCCTGAAACTCATCTAAAACTCGTAATGACGAGTATTAGACGAGTATTAGACGAGATATAGAAATAAATGTTTGCTGGGAAGTCGTCATTTTGGCATTTTTTTTACCGATTTGAAAAATAATACGACGTTGCACAACTTCAGTATATACTGAGCGTCAATGAAAAGTTCCGGGTAAAACATTTTGTATATTTTACAATTTTCTTTTTGTCATGTATTGTAAACAATGGTTAGGTATTGGGTACTAGGTCCTACACCGCTGTATAATCTTGCCAATCAGTGGCACGCATGGGTGACTCCATCGGCCGACTTTCGACCAAAAACAGTTTTTGGCCATCTGCTACTCGAAAGCTTCGGCAATACTCGGTAAGATTGAGATGCCTAAAAACGGTTAGCTATGCCGCGTTAGGGTAGGGCGTCATGGGGTACATACAATTTGACCAACCGCAATTTGACCGACCACAATTTGACCAACAGAAATTTGACCAACTGCAATTTGACCAACCGCTTAATGGAAAAGCTGCTATTTAACCAACTTTCAGTTTTACATATGCATAACCTTATAAATCTAGAAGTTCGAGGTTTCGTATGAAAAGTAATTTCAAAAAAGTGCTCATTCGCATCAAAGAGATGTTGTGCTAATCCCCTCTCTGTCAATGAGTGTGATAAGGTTGAGTTCCACGTGCACGGTTAATCTCCTCAATCCGACGTTATACAAGGCGTTATACAAACAAACCCAGACCTGGTGGAAGCTTTAGTGTCATCTCGGGTGCGTGTTTTATGTGAAGTTTTGGGAAGATATGAGATTACTACCATCCCGGTACATTTGGACAGTTCTTTTACTTGTGGTGTTATACGTTTTAAATGTTGCTTTTGTCGGAACATTTGTGATTGCTAATGTTTTACTGATAAGTGGTACGAAAAACAATCAATTATGAAGTTGGTCAAATGTCCGTTTTTTCATTTAGGGGTTGGTCAAATTGCAGTTGGTCAAATTTCAGTTGGTCAAATTTCGGTTGGTCAAATTTCGGTTGGTCAAATGTCCTACACCCGGGCGTCATTTCGGCTGCAGTCGAACAACTATTCGAAAACTAGTCGAGCGCTATAATCAAACGGGTTCCGTCGATGACATTGCAGTCTTACATTGCAGTTATCTCAAGATCACAATTTTAGACAAGTCGCCATTTTGGCAAGTTTTGGCTGATTTGAAAAATAACACGCCGTTGCACAACTTCAATACATATATTTTCACTGTTCAAGGTTGCATATGCCTAGGGTAAATAGTTTCGGAGAACTTGCGTGGAAACAAAACAGCAACCAAAGTGTGACACACGGACGGAAGGACGGACGGACGGACAGTAGGCAATCCTATAGACCAACGGGCTCGTCCGGTTGGGTCTAAAAAATTACAATGCCATCCATTTAGCCAATTTTCTTTTGGATCGCCGAAAAAAGAGAACTAACTTTTCAAGACAAGAAAGGCTAGGGAACATTTATGTAAAAAGAGATAAGGTAATCCGATCAAAAATGTGGAAGGAAAAACTTTTGGAAAACTGGTTAAGAAATATTTTAAAATTTCCCGAAACAAGAGTCTCAGTGAGACAGGATCCCCCGTATAAGGTAAATTACATACAATAAAACCTCAATTACTGAACACCTCCCAATAGTGAACACCTTCTATAATGGACGAGTTATTTCGGTCCCAAATTCCCATCCAATCACTTTTTCACCGGTTTCAAAAATAATACGACGATGCACAACTACAATATATATATAGATTTTCGCTGTGCAAGGTTGCAGGTCCCTGTGGTGTGGATAAAAAATCGCATAATTGCTAAGTCCAATGCAGGTCCCTGTGGTGTGGATAAAAAATCGCATAATTGCTAAGTCCAATGAAATTTTTGGCAATTTTTGGTAACCTGTCATTTTTCTAGTTGAATTTCGCTTTTAAAGCATGTAAAAAATTGTAAAGCTTATCATACTGTTTTTTTTTTTTGCTCTGGGAACGTTTTGGTCCTAACTTCATTTGGGGACATTATGCCCATGTACCTTATGGCCGTGGTAAAGCTTCATAAAGCGCCAATTTAGGTTATCATGACTTTTAGCTTTAGGGGCGTTTTAGCCCTAAATTCATTTAGAGACTTTATGGCCGGGTACTTCATGGCCGGGGACATTATGGATGGGGTAAAGCTTAAAATAAATCGTCAATTTCGGTTATCATACGTTTTTAGCTATGGGGACATTTTGGACCTAAATTAATTTGGGTATCTTATGGCCGGGGTAAAACTTAACTAGAGCAGTGTGCATACATGTAGCCCACATATTCCCCACAGCCCCCTCCCCCCATAAGTTAAACACGTCCATCAATAATCAATCAAGAGCTGAAATTTTCCAAGTCCAGTTGGTGCATTTTCTTTGGATGAACCTGGTTCGTTTACGATATTGATTTGTGTTTGTTCCCACAGAAGCTACACACCATTAAAATGTCTGCAGTTGTTCTTGAGATATCGTGTTAACAAACTCATTCCGATGCTGAATAATTTCCTTTGGCCAACCTAACTCATTTACAACACCGATCCCTGTTGGTGCCCATAGAAGCTATATACCAAGTTTCATTATAATCCCTGCAGTTACTCTTGAGATATCGTGTTAAAAATAGTCACTCAAGAGCTCAAATTTTCGAAGTCCAGCTGGCCAATTTTCCTTGGACGAACCTGGCCCATTTACAATACCGATCTGTGTTTGTTCCCATAGAAGCTACATACCAAGTTTCATTCAAATCCTTGCAGCAGTTTTTAAGTTCTCGTTTAAACAAGCTCTTGATGACAGACCAACAGACCGACACGCGGTCGATCGCATATATTCCCCACAGGTTCTACCTGTGGGGAATAAAGAACCTGTGGGGAATAAATTATTCGGCGGACCCACCCGAGGGTTAATTTAGGTTATTATACGTTTTTTAGCTCTGGGAACGTTTTGGACCTAAATTCATTTGGGGACCTTATGGTCGGAGATCTAATCGCCGGGACGGTTTGTCCTGGATTCCACTGCAACAAATTTTTCTTTTTGAACGTTTTGGACCTAAATTCATTTGGGGACCTTATGGCCGGGTAGTTTATGGCCGGGGACCTGATTGCCAGGGTCACCCTTAAAAAAGCATTAATTTAGGTTATCATGCGTTTTTTCTTCCTTTTGGGGGGTTTTGGCCCCAAATTCCTTTGGGAACTTACTGGCCGGGGACATTATGGCCGGGTACTTTTTGGCCGGAGACGTCTTGTCCTGATTTCCACGAAAAATTCTGCTTTGGGACATTTTGGCCCTTTCTTCGTTTGAGGACCTTACGGCCAGGACATTATGGATGGGTTGAAGTTTAATAAAGCGTTATTTTACGTTATCATACGTTTTTTTTAGCTCTGGGTACGTTTTGGCCTTATATTCATTCATTTTGGGACCTTTTGGCCTGTGACCTTATGTCCGGGGACGTGTGGCCTCGATTCTACTACGACAAATTTTGTTTTGTGGGCGTTTTGGCCAATCCAAATTGTGGCAGATGACGTATTTTGAAACTGGCTATGAGGAAATTTAAGAAATGCCCCCCCCCCCCCCCCTTCCATTTTACCAATTCCTGGCGGAGCGCCAAAAAAGTAGCCTACCCAGAGAACAATCGTACAAAATTGGACAGAAATCAGATAGATTGCGTGAAAAGAAGCATTTTAAAAGCCTGACGCCAAAAATTTAAATAAGCATGTCCGAGGACATGACCCAGCCGAGTTACCAAACAAGGAAAGAGAGAAAAACTCTGAAACGAATATTGGTAGGCCAAAAAATGAAGAACTTCGTTTCTGAAAGAAAGTTTTTCATAATTTTAATACATAACAAGTGGGTCAGTGAAACTGACTATGTCCCCCGCCGGCGTACAATCCCAGTATTTGATTTTGTTAGGTTGGACTACAACCCTTCGTATCATATTCGTGAATTTTAAAATTCCAGCTGGGCCAATGTCCTTGGGCCAACATGGCTCATTTACAATACCGATTCTTGTTACCACCCATACTTCCTATGTGTATAGCATTTTGCCAATTGTTTAAAAAAATGTAGGCTTGAGTGTGTTAACAAACTCATTCCAGTATGTAAGGGTTGTGAAAATTTCTGAAGTTCAGCTGGGCCAATGTCCTTTGGCCGATAGGGCTCATTCACAATACCGATCCTTGTTCGTTCCAGTACTACCCATATATACAATATCTTAACAATCGGTGGAAAAATGTGGGCTTGAGTGTGCTAACAAAAAAGGTGTCAACAGACGGACAGGCGGACGGACAGACGGACAGGCAAACCCGAAAACTATAGTCCCCCGGCGGGGGACTAAAAACGAGTTTTCCCGGGTGGAAGCTACGCGAAAAGGGATGCTGGAGAGGTTGGGTTTTGACGATTCACGTATTTACTGACATTAACCAAATTTAACAAAATTTTTAAAATTCCACCATTTCGGCATTTTTTTGTCATTTGGGAAAAAAGCAAAGTCCAGGTGGAGAAGCACCTAAGGAACTTTCCATTAAAATTTTTTTACTATTCGAAAAAGACTGAGAGAAATGAATGGTTTCATAATTCAGTTATTTACTACTATTTATTCCAGTTTTTGCCAAACTTCAATTCCCGCAATTTCGGCAGTTTTTGGCGAACCGCGAAAAAAAATACTAGCCTGATAGGTGAACCCCTGGGGAACATTCCTGCGTAAAATTAAACGATTGGAGTAAAACTGTAGGAGGAGTAGCATTTCAAAAATGGGTCAAAACGGGCACAAAAAGTGCTGCCATTTTGTCAGTTTTTCGTCAATCGTCAAAAAAGTAATAGCCAGGTGGGGGACCACCCAGGGAACATTCCAGCGTAATATCAAAACGACTGGAGCAAAACTGTATGAGAAGTAGCATTTTAAAGAAAAAGTTTAACATACGCACATACATTCAAGCCCCCTATAGTGATACGACTAACCCAGTCCGACAAAGTCGGCTGGGTTAAAAATGTCCCCTATTTGGCTAATTTTTAGCGGCTCGCCATAAAAATTAATTTTCAAGAGAGACATACCTAAAGAACATTATGCAGGGCAAAAAGTTTCAGCTCGGGGTCCCGCGGGACCCCGACCTCTGAAGCCAGGGGTCCCGAGGCAAAGTGCTGGGGTCCCGACATTTTCGGGCAACAAAAAAAAATAAACGCGATTAGCGATATCATGCAAATCACACAACTACTACTTCTAACAACAAAAAAGAAACTGGGGATGATGCTACATTAAACAACGAAAAAAATCAATCATTTTCGATCTTAGCGATGATAATGAACAGTTGCAATAGAACCCCGTCTTTTTTCTGGGAGCCAGGGGGACCCCAGGGTCAAATTTCAGGGGTCCCGATTATTAGGGGTTCCCGAGATCCCGGGACCCGTGAACTTTATGCCCTGGACATTCGTACAAAATTTAAAGAAAATCTGATCAAAATTTTGAGAAAAGAAGCATTTTGAAAATTGGCAATCATAAAATTATAAATGCGCCACATTTGGCCAATTTTTAGGGATCACAAAAAAAGGGAACTTTTCAAGAGAGGCCTACCTAGAGCACAATCGCAAAAAAAAATGGAAAGGAATCCAATCCCCCCCCCCCCCCCCTCCCATTTGGCCCATTTTTGGCGGATCGCCAAAAAAGTACTTTTTCAAAAGAGGTCTAGCTAGACTATATTCGATCAAAATTTAAAGAAAATTTTATCAAAATTGTGGAAGAAGAGCCATTTTGAAAATTTGCAACCGAAAAATTTCAAATGAACCCCTTTGGCCAATTTTTGGCAGATTGCCAAAAAAGTGATTTTTCATGAGAGACCTACCTAGAGGACATTCACACAAAAGTTGAAAGGAATCCGATCAAAACTGAAAGAGACGAAGAATTTAAGTAAAAGTTTACATGCGTACATGCGTACATATAGACGACGCAAACCCCTACTACTGATGTGAAAAGACCAGCCCGACAAAGTCGGCTGGTCTAAAAACTCGGGATGGTTAGTAATAGATCGATGCCGTCATACCAAGTTTCCCTTTGAAATCATATCACATGCTTCAAGTGACTTCAACGCAAAATTTCAATTCTGATTGATTATTTCACGAGTGACGTCACACCACTTTTTACTGAAGTTTTACTTTCACTTAAATATAACTATACTTTATGTTCCCCATGATCATTTTTCTTACTGCTTGTTCCGGAACCACAAACAGCAACAATAAACTGCGTTTCAGTTTCGAGACTAGAGCGGCCAGTGCAGACAAAGCATAAGAGTTCAGGCTTATATTACACACTTTCAATCGATACCTACTTAAGTTTCTTGTTTTTGTGAACAAAAACAAATGTCTCCCCAACTAAACCCATGACCCCCCCCCCCTCCCTCCCAAACTGAAACAGAATATTCATTTCTGCAAACATAACCTTCATTCATTGTAAAAATCTTAAAATAAACCAAACAGATGGTGGTCACTAAAACAGATATAAATGAGCATCTTTTTTCATCGCAGTCTGAAAGGTGGTCGCTAAAACGGATTTTACTGTAGGCCCCTCTTATCCAGATCTGAAGTTGGTCACTATAGCACTTTTACTGTACGTTACATTTTTTATACGGGTCTGGAAGGTGGTCAAGACAGGCAGGTTTTACCGTACGTCTTTTTATCTGAATGTGGAAGGGGTCACGACAAACGGTTCTTACCTTACATCTTTTTATCCGGGTCTTGAAAGTGGTCGGGATTTTTTTTTTTTGCTAACCATCATCCTCCACACGCCCCCCCCCCCGCCCCCCAGCTATTTACTGTAGGTCCGACTATAAACACAACTCTAACCCTTTTACCCAAGGCAACGGTAAGAGTCTGTACCCTAAGTGTAGTTATAGCCATGATAGACTACCTTGTCTTCGCACATTCCCATCGGCCAAATAGCACTAGGAAGGCATTCTTCATAACTGCGCATCAGAGATGACGCACCTCGGTGGGAGAAGGGGGAGGCATTTCGTAGGCAAAATGGTGAGCTGCTCCTCATAACACAAGATATCAGACGACCCAATTTAATAGCGAAAAATGCTTCTGCACACAATGCTAATCGATACAGCATGGCTCCTATATATAGCACATCTTGGCAACCTAATCAAGTATGCGGCGAAAAAAAATCAATAGCTAGGGCTGCTTAGAGCTATAATATGACAATAGCATTCCATGACCTCGTAGATAACGACTCCACCATGCACCGCAACTGACACCTACCCCTGACTGAGTGGCATGTTACGTAACAACCACAGATGAGAAATGCACAAAAAGCTCAATTTCAGGCAATAACAAATAGCAATGGACCGACAATAATGGTGTTACTGTTTTGAAGCTTTCTAAAGAATGCAGGAACACTAGAGAATCTTCGGGAAAATCTTCCGAAATCCCCAGCGCAGTTAACACCCATGCATAGAAAACAAAGCAGCCAAAAATGGGGAGGTTGGGGTGGGGGGGGGGGGGTGGGCTGTTGACGTTATGCACCTTTCTTGATTTTCTATACGAGTTCAATAATGTTTAATAAAACCGTGTGACCTATCCGAGGAATAACTACACCAAATTTAAAGTCGATCCGACTTTCCGATGTCGAGATATTTTGCTTAAGAACAGATAACTTTTTACCTGTCAAAAGTTGAAACAGTCGTCTGACTGAACCAAGGAATATCCATATAAAATTTTAAGTCGATATGACTTTCCGTTATCGAGATATTATGCATAAAAGATCTGGTTCAAAATATACACATTTTACGCCATGACGTCATACGCCGCATTCGTTCGTTCTACTCGCGAAAAAATTCTATAGAGTCTTTCGGACCTAACAAGCAAGAAAACTCCTCCTACGCTATTTGACGTAGGACGATGAAATTTGGCACATTGATAGAGGGTGACGAGATGTCGTCAAATCCGCAAAATTTTTTGACCTTGACCTTGAAGGTCAAGGTCAAATTGAGGTCAAAGTTTTTCTGACCTCAAAGTGGTTTCCAGAAAACTCCTCCTACAGGGTTTGTCGTAAAAAGACGGCATGTGGCAGAGACATAGAGGGTAATGAGTTGTCGTCAAATCCGTGCAATTTTTTGACCTTGCACCTCAGAGGTCAAGGTCAAATTGAGGTCAAAATATTTTTGGAAACACCTATGAATCACGAAAAGTAGCCATAAAGGTGCTCAAATCCCACTGTGAATGCATAAAACGTACCCAGTAAAGGGTAAACTTTCATCACTAACCTTGACCTTGAGGACCAAGGTCAAAGGTCACGTGATTTCACGCGTCCCTAACGACAGGCCGACTCATCTCGAAAACGGTGAGAGATAGAGCGATTTTGAGCTCATTTTCGACCCTTTGGGCCTAAACAACGTTACATAAGAGGTACCTCGGTGACCTTGACCTTCTGGGTCACGGTCAAGGTCAAAAACCGGAAGTTGACTATTATCTCGAAAACGGTTAGAGACAGAGCGATTTTGAGCTCATTTTCGACCCTTTGGGCCTAAACAACGTAACATAAGAGGTACCTCGGTGACCTTGACCTTCTGGGTCACGGTCAAGGTCAAAAACCGGAAGTTGACTATTATCTCGAAAACGGTTAGAGATAGAGCGATTTTGAGCTCATTTTCGACCCTTTGGGCCTAAACAACGTTACATGAGAGGTACCTCGGTGACCTTGACCTTCTGGGTCACGGTCAAGGTCAAAAACCGGAAATTGACTATTATCTCGAAAACGGTTAGAGATAGAACGATTTTGAGCTCATTTTCGACCCTTTGGGCCTAAACAACGATACACAAGAGGTACCTCGGTGACCTTGACCTTCTGGGTCACGGTCAAGGTCAAAAACCGGAAGTTGACTATTATCTCGAAAACGGTTAGAGACAGAGCGATTTTGAGCTCATTTTCGACCCTTTGGGCCTAAACAACGATACATAAGAGGTACCTCGGTGGCCTTGACCTCCTGGGTCACGGTCAAGGTCAAAAACCGGAAGTTGACTATTATCTCGAAAACGGTTAGAGATAGAACGATTTTGAGCTCATTTTCGACCCTTTGGGCCTAAACAACGTAACATAAGAGGTACCTCGGTGACCTTGACCTTCTGGGTCACGGTCAAGGTCAAAAACCGGAAGTTGACTATTATCTCGAAAACGGTTAGAGATAGAACGATTTTGAGCTCATTTTCGACTCTTTGGGCCTAAACAACGTTACATGAGAGGTACCTCGGTGACCTTGACCTTCTGGGTCACGGTCAAGGTCAAAAACCGGAAGTTGACTATTATCTCGAAAACGGTTAGAGATAGAGCGATTTTGAGCTCATTTTCGACCCTTTGGGCCTAAACAACGTTACATAAGAGGTACCTCGGTGACCTTGACCTTCTGGGTCACGGTCAAGGTCAAAAACCGGAAGTTGACTATTATCTCGAAAACGGTTAGAGATAGAGCGATTTTGAGCTCATTTTCGACCCTTTGGGCCTAAACAACGATACATAAGAGGTACCTCGGTGGCCTTGACCTCCTGGGTCACGGTCAAGGTCAAAAACCGGAAGTTGACTATTATCTCGAAAACGGTTAGAGATAGAGCGATTTTGAGCTCATTTTCGACCCTGTGGGCCTAAACAACGTTACATAAGAGGTACCTCGGGGACCTTGACCTTCTGGGTCACGGTCAAGGTCAAAAACCGGAAGTTGACTATTATCTCGAAAACGGTTAGAGATAGAGCGATTTTGAGCTCATTTTCAACCCTTTGGGCCTAAACAACGTTACATAGAGGTACCTCGGTGACCTTGCCCTTCTGGGTCACGGTCAAGGTCAAAAACCGAAGTTGACTATTATCTCGAAAACGGTTAGAGATAGAGCGATTTTGAGCTCATTTTCGACCCTTTGGGCCTAAACAACGTTACATAAGAGGTACCTCGGTGGCCTTGACCTCCTGGGTCACGGTCAAGGTCAAAAACCGGAAGTTGACTATTATCTCGAAAACGGTTAGAGATAGAGCGATTTTGAGCTCATTTTCGACCCTTTGGGCCTAAACAACGTTACATAAGAGGTACCTCGGTGGCCTTGACCTTCTGGGTCACGGTCAAGGTCAAAAACCGGAAGTTGACTATTATCTCGAAAACGGTTAGAGATAGAGCGATTTTGAGCTCATTTTCGACCCTGTGGGCCTAAACAACGTTACATAAGAGGTACCTCGGTGACCTTGACCTTCTGGGTCACGGTCAAGGTCAAAAACCGGAAGTTGACTATTATCTCGAAAACGGTTAGAGATAGAGCGATTTTGAGCTCATTTTCGACCCTTTGGGCCTAAACAACGTTACATAAGAGGTACCTCGGTGACCTTGACCTTCTGGGTCACGGTCAAGGTCAAAAACCGGAAGTTGACTATTATCTCGAAAACGGTTAGAGATAGAGCGATTTTGAGCTCATTTTCGACCCTTTGGGCCTAAACAACGTTACATAAGAGGTACCTCGGTGACCTGGACCGTCTGGGTCACGGTCAAGGTAAAAAACCGGAAGTTGACTATTATCTCGAAAACGGTTAGAGATAGAGCGATTTTGAGCTCATTTTCGACCCTGTGGGCCTAAACAACGTTACATAAGAGGTACCTCGGTGACCTTGACCTTCTGGGTCACGGTCAAGGTCAAAAACCGGAAGTTGACTATTATCTCGAAAACGGTTAGAGATAGAGCGATTTTGAGCTTATTTTCGACCCTTTGGGCCTAAACAACGTTACATAAGAGGTACCTCGGGAACCTTGACCTTCTGGGTCACGGTCAAGGTCAAAAACCGGAAGTTGACTATTATCTCGAAAACGGTTAGAGATAGAGCGATTTTGAGCTGATTTTCAACCCTTTGGGCCTAAACAACGTTACATAAGAGGTACCTCGGTGACCTTGCCCTTCTGGGTCACGGTCAAGGTCAAAAACCGGAAGTTGACTATTATCTCGAAAACGGTTTGAGATAGAGCGATTTTAAGCTCATTTTCGACCCTTTGGGCCTAAACAACGTTACATAAGAGGTACCTCGGTGACCTTGACCTCCTGGGTCACGGTCAAGGTCAAAAACCGGAAGTTGACTATTATCTCGAAAACGGTTAGAGATAGAGCGATTTTGAGCTCATTTTCGACCCTTTGGGCCTAAAGAACGTTACATAAGAGGTACCTCGGTGACCTTGACCTTCTGGGTCACGGTCAAGGTCAAAAACCGGAAGTTGACTATTATCTCGAAAACGGTTAGAGATAGAGCGATTTTGAGCTCATTTTCGACCCTATGGGCCTAAACAACGTTACATAAGAGGTACCTCGGTGACCTTGACCGTCTGGGTCACGGTCAAGGTCAAAAACCGGAAGTTGACTATTATCTCGAAAACGGTTAGAGATAGAGCGATTTTGAGCTCATTTTCGACCCTGTGGGCCTAAACAACGTTACATAAGAGGTACCTCGGTGACCTTGACCTTCTGGGTCACGGTCAAGGTCAAAAACCGGAAGTTGACTATTATCTCGAAAACGGTTAGAGATAGAGCGATTTTGAGCTCATTTTCGACCCTATGGGCCTAAACAACGTTACATAAGAGGTACCTCGGTGACCTTGACCGTCTGGGTCACGGTCAAGGTCAAAAACCGGAAGTTGACTATTATCTCGAAAACGGTTAGAGATAGAGCGATTTTGAGCTCATTTTCGACCCTGTGGGCCTAAACAACGTTACATAAGAGGTACCTCGGTGACCTTGACCGTCTGGGTCACGGTCAAGGTAAAAAACCGGAAGTTGACTATTATCTCGAAAACGGTTAGAGATAGAGCGATTTTGAGCTCATTTTCGACCCTGTGGGCCTAAACAACGTTACATAAGAGGTACCTCGGTGACCTTGACCTTCTGGGTCACGGTCAAGGTCAAAAACCGGAAGTTGACTATTATCTCGAAAACGGTTAGAGATAGAGCGATTTTGAGCTCATTTTCGACCCTTTGGGCCTAAACAGCGTTACAGAAGAGGTACCTCGGTGACCTTGACCGTCTGGGTCACGGTCAAGGTCAAAAACCGGAAGTTGACTATTATCTCGAAAACGGTTAGAGATAGAGCGATTTTGAGCTCATTTTCGACCCTTTGGGCCTAAACAACGTTACATAAGAGGTACCTCGGTGACCTTGACCTTCTGGGTCACGGTCAAGGTCAAAAACCGGAAGTTGACTATTATCTCGAAAACGGTTAGAGATAGAGCGATTTTGAGCTTATTTTCGACCCTTTGGGCCTAAACAACGTTACATAAGAGGTACCTCGGGAACCTTGACCTTCTGGGTCACGGTCAAGGTCAAAAACCGGAAGTTGACTATTATCTCGAAAACGGTTAGAGATAGAGCGATTTTGAGCTGATTTTCAACCCTTTGGGCCTAAACAACGTTACATAAGAGGTACCTCGGTGACCTTGCCCTTCTGGGTCACGGTCAAGGTCAAAAACCGGAAGTTGACTATTATCTCGAAAACGGTTTGAGATAGAGCGATTTTAAGCTCATTTTCGACCCTTTGGGCCTAAACAACGTTACATAAGAGGTACCTCGGTGACCTTGACCTCCTGGGTCACGGTCAAGGTCAAAAACCGGAAGTTGACTATTATCTCGAAAACGGTTAGAGATAGAGCGATTTTGAGCTCATTTTCGACCCTTTGGGCCTAAAGAACGTTACATAAGAGGTACCTCGGTGACCTTGACCTTCTGGGTCACGGTCAAGGTCAAAAACCGGAAGTTGACTATTATCTCGAAAACGGTTAGAGATAGAGCGATTTTGAGCTCATTTTCGACCCTATGGGCCTAAACAACGTTACATAAGAGGTACCTCGGTGACCTTGACCGTCTGGGTCACGGTCAAGGTCAAAAACCGGAAGTTGACTATTATCTCGAAAACGGTTAGAGATAGAGCGATTTTGAGCTCATTTTCGACCCTTTGGGCCTAAAGAACGTTACATAAGAGGTACCTCGGTGACCTTGACCTTCTGGGTCACGGTCAAGGTCAAAAACCGGAAGTTGACTATTATCTCGAAAACGGTTAGAGATAGAGCGATTTTGAGCTCATTTTCGACCCTATGGGCCTAAACAACGTTACATAAGAGGTACCTCGGTGACCTTGACCGTCTGGGTCACGGTCAAGGTAAAAAACCGGAAGTTGACTATTATCTCGAAAACGGTTAGAGATAGAGCGATTTTGAGCTCATTTTCGACCCTGTGGGCCTAAACAACGTTACATAAGAGGTACCTCGGTGACCTTGACCGTCTGGGTCACGGTCAAGGTAAAAAACCGGAAGTTGACTATTATCTCGAAAACGGTTAGAGATAGAGCGATTTTGAGCTCATTTTCGACCCTGTGGGCCTAAACAACGTTACATAAGAGGTACCTCGGTGACCTTGACCTTCTGGGTCACGGTCAAGGTCAAAAACCGGAAGTTGACTATTATCTCGAAAACGGTTAGAGATAGAGCGATTTTGAGCTCATTTTCGACCCTTTGGGCCTAAACAGCGTTACAGAAGAGGTACCTCGGTGACCTTGACCTTCTGGGTCACGGTCAAGGTCAAAAACCGGAAGTTGACTATTATCTCGAAAACGGTTAGAGATAGAGCGATTTTGAGCTCATTTTCGACCCTTTGGGCCTAAACAACGTTACATGAGAGGTACCTCGGTGACCTTGACCTTCTGGGTCACGGTCAAGGTCAAAAACCGGAAGTTGACTATTATCTCGAAAACGGTTAGAGATAGAGCGATTTTGAGCTCATTTTCGACCTTTTGGGCCTAAACAGCGTTACATAAGAGGTACCTCGGTGACCTTGACCTTCTGGGTCACGGTCAAGGTCAAAAACCGGAAGTTGACTATTATCTCGAAAACGGTTAGAGATAGAGCGGTTTTGAGCTCATTTTCGACCCTTTGGGCCTAAACAACGTTACATAAGAGGTACCTCGGTGACCTTGACCTTCTGGGTCATGGTCAAGGTCAAAAACCGGAAGTTGACTATTATCTCGAAAACGGTTAGAGATAGAGCGACTTTGAGCTCATTTACGACCCTTTGGGCCAAAAAGACGTTATATAAGAGGTACCTCGGTGATCTTGACCTCCTCCGTCATGGTCAAGGTCAAAAACTGCAAGTTGACCAGTATCTCAACAACGGTTAGAAAATTGAATTTGATTTATTTGTGCCCAAATGAGGTTACATTATATTCACTTCGATGGCCTCGTTCAAGATAATAATCCGGAAGCTGACAATTATGTCGAAACACTGAAAATTGTGTGTTTGATTAAATATGTTGTGTCTCTGCCCTTGTAAGTGGGTGCTATTTCGCTACGTGTAGCGAAATTCGGTCTAGTTTACGTGATGATGTCATACGCCGCATTCGTTCACTCTACTTGCGAAAAAATTCTATAGAGTCTTTCGGACCTAACAAGCAACAATCCCACCAAGTTTCAACTGTCTCCGATGTTCAGCAGCTGAGAAATTTGGCACATAACATTTTTACGTAATGACGTCATGCACCTGCCCTAATCAGGTGACATGCGTAAAAAGTTGACAGAACAGTCCAGCTGACCCAAAGAATATCTATATAAAATTTGAAGTCGATAGGACTTTCCGTTATCGAGATATTTTGCACACAAGACCTTGTTTATAATATATACATATTTTACGTGATGACGTCATACGCCGCATTCGTTCCTTCTACTCGCGAAAAAAATATATAGGGTCTTTCGGACCAACCAAGCAACAATCCCACCAAGTTTAAACTTTCTCCGATGTTCAGCGGCTGAGAAATTTCGCACACAAGATTTTTACGTAATGACGTCATACGCCTGCCTTAATCACCTGACATGCGCTAAAAAATGATAGAACCCGCCGACTGACCCAAGGAATATTGATATAAAATTTGAAGTCGATACGACTTTCCGTTATCGAGATATTTTGCACACAAGATCTTGTTCAAAATATATACATATTCTGCGTGATGACGTCATACGCCGCATTCGTTCGTTCTACTCGCGAAAAAAATCTACAGAGTCTTTCGGACCAACCAAGCAACAATCCCACCAAGTTTCAACTTTCTCCGATGTTCAGCGGCTGAGAAATTTCGCACACAAGATTTTTACGTAATGACGTCATACGCTTGCCCTAATCATGTGACATGCGTCAAAAGTTGATAGAACCGTCCGACCTTACCAAGGAATAATTCGATCAAGTTTGAAGTCGATCCGACGTTTCGTTCTCGAGATATCTTGCACACAACACTTTGTTCACAACAGACTGACGCACACACACACACACACACACACACAGACACACACACACACGTACAGACATACACACACACAGAACGTACAAACACTATATGTCTCCCCTTGGTCGGGGAGACATAATAACCACCAGCATCGGTGTTGGGGGGGGGGGGAGGCAGGCTGTTACGTGTAAGGCAGGACAGTCACTGCAGCTTTTAAAGCAAATCTTCAAAATCATAGTAAGACCACCTCGCGTATCGAATATCCGAGATCAATTATTACTGTACTTACTTCTTCTTGTTCACCTTATTATTATTTATTTATTTGATTATTATTTACTTCTTACTCACTATTTACAGAGACATCACGAACTCACGCCGCACTGAACGACTTGCTAACATCACTGCACAATAACGCATCGTCCACAGGGTTGGAACGGGTTGTAAAATTTGAACCCGAGACCCATGGGTCCCGTTCCGGTGTGAGATCGTATTTTCACCCCCACAGTATTTTCACCGGGGGGTGGAAATACTATGATAGTATTTTCACCCCCCTTATAGAATTGTCACCCCTATATGTACTTCAGTTGCATGATGTTTTTATTGGCTGTACATTGTTTCCAACTTGTTCTTGAATATTTAGGCTCCGAGCTTGCGATAACACGGAGAGTACCGTGCTTTTTGTGACTGTAGTGCAAGGTTCCAGTCACCAAAATGAATTTTGAACACCTCCCCCTGAAATTTCTTTTAGCTGTTTTCCGATCTTTTTATTCTCAGGTGACGAAATAAAATTCGTTATACCTTGTATTCCTTTCGCATCCACGGCAGAATCTGGTATGAAAACCATAAAATTGGGTGAATTTATATTCAACAAATTAAATACATTTTGATAAGATGACCGACTCCGGACATTTTGTGCAATCGAACGCGGTAAAATATAATTGCAATTTTACATAACGAAATGTTTTCAACCAATGGTGTGGCTCGGATTATATATGCATGTACTCCGGACGTGTCCTCCGGGGATAAATTGTAATTTGTAACCTCAGGAGTAGATATTCAATCCACACCGGAGACCAAAGAAGTCTTTGGTGTAAAGACCTAAAAGTCTATTGTAAATTGATAATCTTGACTGCAGACCAAAGGTAACTTTGGTTCAAATATTGTTATTGTAATTAAAAAAATGTACAAATAACATTCGAGAGAAATCTGATCTGACGATCAGTGCAAGAAATTTAAATCCTTCAGTTGTTTTTTTGTTTGGGGGGGTGAAAATTTAATAAGGGGGGTTAACATTCGATAACCAAATTTCTATCGAATTTTCACCGGGGTTTGAAAATACGATGTCGAATTTTCACCGGGGGTGAGAAATCCATAGGGGTGAAAACGCGATGCCACACCGGCCCTAAAATCTCCAAAACATCCATTTACGGGAATAAACTTGTATTATACGGAAGTAAACGACCAATTTTTCAATCTGCAGATCTTTCTGTTTTTTTTTTTGTTTCGTGTGTGTGCGTGTGTGTGTGTGTGTGTGTGTGTGTGTGTTCCAATAAGCTAGAATTAAATCTTTTCTTTTGGGAGAGAGCATAGTGCGTTTTTCTGGAACTTAAACTGTTTTTATATCACGGCATGATGATCCAATCAAATTGAGTGGTGCGATGAATCATAAATCAGCTTTTTTATCTCTTTATTTCATCGAGTATGGTTGTTATTTCAGGAAGTCCTGTGATTAAAAAGCTCCAAAAAGAGCTACTTAATGGCTTTGTTATCTACAAATGGACGCATGCCATTTTAAAATGTAAACCAGAAAACCACAATATCACTGCGCGGTGACACCTTACCTCATTTTATTGATTTACTCAACATACACGGCACCGCAGTGTAAATGATATCAGACCCACTAATCTATACCACTCCATAATTCTTCGAATTTCTATTCTTAGCCCATCACAAAACTGATTAAACTAGAGAAACCAGTGCACACCAACATCAGTTTATCTGAACATGTCAAACATTTTATTAGCCAGCCACTGCTGATTTGTTTTTGTAAACAAAAATAAATGTTTCCCTAGACATCTCACCCTATTGGTATCTCAAGCCTTGATTCTATTTACGTCCAGGTACAAGTTCAGCAATGTGGATATGTGGTAACTTTAAAATGGGTTTACACTACATGTCTTTAGCATTCGGGTCTAAATATGGTCATTACCCTCTGAGGTTTTACCGCAAGTCTTTTTTTATCCTGGTCACAACAGGCAGGTTTTACTGTTCACATTTTTATCCGATTCCAAGGGTAGTCGCTAAAACAGGTTTAACTGTCGCCTCTTACCTGGTGGGAAGAGGAAGTGGCAACACAAACAGGTTTTAGTGCACGTCTTTTTTATCCGGGTCTTGAAGGTGGTCGCTACAAACTGGTTTCATCGTAGCCATTTTTGTTTATCCGGACCTGGAAGACGATCACTGCATTACCAATTCCCTATTTTTTTTTTTTTTTTTTTTTGTTTTGGTTTTTGGCTCTTACGTTCATCATTCTAATGTAGGTACGGCTCTGAACCTCAGCCCTAACCCCGTTACTCCTTTTGAAGTCGACATGACTTTCCGTTATCGAGATATTTTGCACATAAAATCTTGTTTACAATATATACCACCTCATGCGCCGCAATCATTCTTTCTATTTGACAGAATATTTCGGACCTACAAAGCAACTATCCCACCAAGTTTGAACTTTCTCCGATGTTCAGCGGCTGAGAAATATCGCACCCAATATTTTTACGCAATGACGTCATACGCCTGCCCTAATACCGTAATTTGTGTCAGAACCGTCCGACCTAACCAAGGCATAAACAGATCAAGTTTGAAGTCCAACGGACATTTCGTTCTCGAGACATCTTGCACACATTTTGCTCACAACAGACTGACGGAAACAGGCCTTTAACCAACCCCCCCTGGCTTTACCCACTGACTGCCCTCACCCCTCCCCGTTTTTTACCTCCAGGTCTTTACCTCCCCCCCCCCCCCATTCACCCTTTAAAGGAACTGCAATCATTTACCTGTCAAGAAGAATAGTGAAGAATGCCATACCGAATTTAATTGTGCAGAATTTGCAGAAGACTGCAGATTACAAAGATAGATACAGGTGAAAGGGAAATACAATTACTTACGTGACTGCAAACCAAGCCTGCAATCAACTGAATTGCAACCAACTAAAACCACTCAATACTGTGATAAATTTCCTTTCAAGCCTATGGTGTTAGAGGTGAAAGGTAAATGAATGCAATTCCTCTGAGGGGTGAATTGGGGTAAAGGAGTGGGGGTGGATAAAAACCGGGTCGGCAAGGGCACTCGGCAGGGAAAGGCCGGGGGAAGTAAAGGCCGCGAGGTGAAGTCCTAGACGCCGGACTGACACACACTTGCGTGAAAACACACACACACAGAACGGTCAAACACTGTCTCCCCTTAGTCGAAGAGACATAATAATTATTCTACGTACTGCAAGCAACTGCTTACGTTACAGGACTATTCCCCGGGGGATGATTCCCCCCAGACTACTCCCCCCTCGACAATTCCCCCCCCCCCCCCTAGGACTATTCCTTCCAAATCATTCCCCCCGGTCCGATTTTTTCAAGATATTTTTTTTTCTTTTTCTATTTTCATATACACTGTACTCCATTTTCATGTGCGCTTGGATTATCGGGTTACATGCAGCCTTCCTTAACAGCGAACCGGAATCGCTGGTGTTTAGTAACTGGAGATATTGGCTCTGGAGTTGCTTGGATTACCGGGTTACATACAGCTTTCCAGAATAGATGCTATTAGGAGTTAACAACTGGAGTCGTAGTTATTAAGCAGCCACGATTATTGGTCTGGAGTCGTTTGGGTTATCGGGTTACATGTAGCCTTCCCGAGGTGATGCTAGTAAGTAACAGTTACTGCAACGACCGTGAACTTCGGAACATGCATGATCAAACCACAGATGAACTGCTCCGGACTAACAACAATATCGAGGAGTAGGCACCGCAAGGTGTTAGCAGCATTGGCACCCCTGCACCATAACCTGTGGCGATTTCTCGATGTTCTAAGAAAGGAACAAAGCCTCAACAATGTCATGTTCGATCAGATAATGGGTGGCCACATGTAACCAAAATGTGACCATTTTCAAACAAACCGGTGGGAATAATGTCCTGGGGAATAGTCCTACGGGGGAATTATCCTGGGGGGGGGGGGGGGGGATTGGGGGGGGGGGCAGATCGGGGAGAATTGGCCTAGACCCATAGCCGCTGCCATATATGGAGCAACCCGGCAGTGAAAATATCTTTTTTATCAGCCCAGAAAAGTCAAAAGCTAGTCCTGAGAAATGCCGTGTCATGCTATGCCCAGCCAGCCGCGATAATTTGTGCACTGGTTAACAAGCAATCATCGAGAGCACAGCCCCAACCGGAAACGGCGATGGGTCGGTTCAAAATTAATGTATGATCCGAATATGCAAAATTTTAAAGTCTCACAATGACCTTGACCTTGGACCCACGGTCATCCCAACCTAATCAGGTTGCGACATCTTTTACATACCAGTTACAGACAAGTTTTGGTTGAAATCCGTCCAGCCGACCTTGAGATATGGTGTCCAAAAGCAACAGATGTGTAAAATTTCAAAGTCTCAAAGTGACCTTGACCTTTGACCCAAGGTCACTCAAAGTTAAACAGGTCACGACCCTTCTCCACAAAAACCACATACCAACTTTTGGTGAAATCCGTTCAACTGAATTTGAGATATCGTGTCCACAATAGCTTTACACACTTTATAATCAAGCTTAAAAATTTCAAAAATTCGCCAAAATCCAAATTTTAACGAACCGTCAAAAAAATTGGCGTGGTTCAAGCTACGACCATGGCGGTGAGTCCTGTAAACTATCAGACCAAATGGCCTACCCATCTAAAGGGATGAGTGATAACGGACGGACGGACGGACGGAAAGACAGACGGACAGAGCCCAATCCATAAGTCCGGTGTTCAAAACACATAACGATGCCACATGACGTTATTCGCTTCACTATATACACCAAATACATATATATATATCACATGGGACAAATCAACAAATATTTCGCACACTTTCTTTGGAACCCATGAGGAATTCCATGCGTTTATTATTGCTACATGTGAGTCTGTCAGTCAATAACAATGTAAATTCTTGTGTAAGTAAGCTTTGAGGTAATAAATATAAAACATTACCGTTATATGCTAGGTTTTGTATCTGTTCTAAGGTAAAAAGAAATATCTGATTAAGTGCAGGCAATTATAAACAAATAAAAAAATAAAGACGCAAATATATATATATACATATATATTTACATATATATTTGAAAAGAAAACTATCGGTTGGTTTGGCTGAACCGAACCGAAAAAACCGAACCGAACCGAAGATTTTTGTTGAACCGAACCGAACCGAATCGAACCGAGCAGGAGGTGAACCGTTACATCTCTAATACACACCACACACAAGGAGAGAACAAAAACAAAATGTTTCCCCGTGGAAAATAATTGCACTGTAAGCATATGCATACTAGCGCTGAGCAAATAATCACAATTTATCAACCTCTAGCTCTAAATAACAGTTCTCCTGTTTTATTCCAATCCCCCCTCCCCCTACTCATATTTCACATACAATAATCTATTCATCTGGTCGCGAACAAAGTACTTTTAGGATTGTGCTTAACGTGTAAAAGATGTGGTTGTTGTCACTATTTTATTCGCTGCAAATCTCAGTTTTCCTTTCAAACACTGCTTTGTTATGGCAACCACTTCACATGCCAGCTAAGTAATGAAATACGATGAAGTAGTTCTGGGCCTTGGGGGACAAAAAGTTAAAATTCAAGAACGTTTTCAGGTTGAAATCAAGATATGTAATGTCAAAGTTGAAAAATGAAAATCAGTTCATGCCTGTACCATACTTTGTGAAAATAAATCGCCGCAGAAACAGTTGCTGTTTCACATGACCACAGCACCGACCCTTCACAAAAAGGCATTACAACAAACGCTGTGTAAACACGGCACCCAACCCTTCACAAGGCGGCATTACAACAAACGCTGTGTAAACACGGCACCCAACCCTTCACAAGGCGGCATTACAACAAACGCTGTGTAAACACGGCACCCAACCCTTCACAAGGCGGCATTATAACAAACGCTATACGAATACGGGGCCGACCTTCACGCGACACATAACAATAAAACGCCACATGACAACTGACTCCGACCGTTCACTCGAAGGCATTACAATAAAATGCCACATGAATGCGGGACCCGACTTTTTACGCAGCGGACATTATAATAAAATGCCACATGAATGCGGGACGCAACAGTTTACGCAGCGGGCATTACAATGAAATGCCACATGAATGCGGGACCCGACTTTTTACGCAGCGGGCATTATGATAAAATACCAAATGAATGCGGGACCCGACCCTTTACGCAGCGGGCATTATAATAAAATACCACATGAATGCGGGATCCGACCCTTTACGCAGCGGGCATTATAATAAAATACCACATGAATGCGGGACCCGACCCTTTACGCAGCGGGCATTATGATAAAATGCCACATGAATGTGGGACCCGACCCTTTACGCAGCGGGCACTACAAATAAAATGCCACATGAATGCGGGACCCGACCCTTTACGCAGCGGGCACTAAGATAAAATGCCACATGAATGCGGGACCCGACCCTTTACGCAGCGGGCATTACAATAAAATGCCACATGAATGCGGGACCCGACCCTTTACGCAGCGGACATTATGATAAAATGCCACATGAATGCGGGACCCGACAGTTTACGCAGCGGGCATTATGATAAAATGCCACATGAATGCGGGACCCGACCCTTTACGCAGCGGGCATAATGATAAAATGCCATATGAATGCGGGACCCGACCCTTTACGCAGCGGGCATTATAATAAAATGCCACATGAATGCGGGACCCGACCCTTTACGCAGCGGGCATTATGATAAAATGCCATATGAATGCGGGACCCGACCCTTTACGCAGCGGGCATTATGATAAAATGCCATATGAATGCGTGACCCGACCCTTTACGCAGCGGGCATTATAATAAAATGCCACATGAATGCGGGACCCGACCCTTTACGCAGCGGGCATTATGATAAAATGCCACATGAATGCGGGACCCGACCCTTTACGCAGCGGGCATTATGATAAAATGCCACATGAATGCGGGACCCGACCCTTTACGACAGCGGGCATTATAATAAAATACCACATGAATGCGGGATCCGACCCTTTACGAAGCGGGCATAATAATAAAATACCACATGAATGCGGGACCCGACCCTTTACGCAGCGGGCATTATGATAAAATGCCACATGAATGTGGGACCCGACCCTTTACGCAGCGTGCATTACAATAAAATGCCACATGAATGCGGGACCCGACCCTTTACGCAGCGGGCATTATGATAAAATGCCACATGAATGTGGGACCCGACCCTTTACGCAGCGGGCATTATGATAAAATGCCATATGAATGTGGGACCCGACCCTTTACGCAGCGGACATTACAATAAAATGCCACATGAATGCGGGACCCGACCCTTTACGCAGCGGGCATTATGATAAAATGGCACATGAATGCGGGACCCGACCCTTCACAAGACGACATTACAGTAAAACGCCACATAGATACGGGACCAGGTCCTTTCACGCGGCGGCAGTATAATGAAACGAATACGGTATATACAAACCTTTACGCGAAGGCACTGCAAGAAATGATATGTGAATACGGAACCCGACCCTTTACGCGTGGTATCATAAGTGACCGAAAATCTTTATTTTGACTATTCGTGTTGAACACACGTTTTTGTGATACGTTTGCCATTGTTCTTATGCATTGTTTTAAGCTGTACATTATGAATTGCACTGACGCTTTGCTAAGCCGCGACCACATCCGCCCGTCAGTTAGTCACGTGTCACGTCAAGTCGTATTTCCTAATTCAACAGAATAACTTTCTAACGGCTGAAAGTGTGTTGGAACTGCTAACCTAAAGTCTCGGAAAAACTGACTAAACGTCTCGAACATTACGGAGAACTCTCTACTGCTTAAACTTTTCAAATGACAAATGTTAAGTCAGCGGATATGGTCAAACCACCGGTGTATAGTATTTCTTGCTACTGGCAAACATTTCTTTCTCCTTTTACTGACATCACAATAAAGCGCCACATGTACGGGATCCGGCCCCTAACGCGGTGGCATTACAATACACACTCCATGAACACGGGATCCGGCCCCTAACGCGTCGGCTCTACAATGAAACCTCCAGGAATACGGGATCTGACCCGCAATGCACTGGCATTATAACAAAATTCAAGACTGAGACATCGCCCCCATGCCGTGGCCTTACAATAAAACATTAAAATAGGAAGCAACAGATCCCCCCCCCCCCCCTCGTGGCGCTTTATATGACACAGGCATCTCCTGTTCAAAGCAAAAGAGACCCACATAAAGCCAAGTAGAAACGTTTGACATATACAGTTAAAAACAACTGAAACACAACACAATGTGGTACACAGACATATTTGTTCCAACACAAACAAAATCGACGCTCCGACATTCAGATGCTACGTTTTTAATGGAACGGTGGAGGGGAGAGCGATCCACAATTCTCGGTGAATTTGATGTTAGATAACCAAATATATATATATGATGTCCTGCCAGTAACTATCTACAGAACAGCATTGTTTCTCTAAACCATTGCGCAATGAAAAACATCTACAAAGGCATATTTGAAGAAAACTCCAAGGGAGTAACAACCAAGGATTTTTAGCCAAGCTGAAAATCGAAGGTGCCCATTGAGAGAAAAAAGGCGGCGTAAAACATTATTATTTTTTGTCAATTACCAAACAGCTGCAAGTTCTTGTAGGTGTGTTTACTTGCTCCGGAATTTTTTCTAACTTAGTTGCAAGACAAATGTTTTCATTGCCAATTCACTTGTTCACTCAACTTGCGAATCATATTCGTAAACTATGGTGCTATTCTTGTTTCTAGTTTTTTAAGGCCGTTTACAGTTTCTGTTATTTATGCAAAACGTGTAATTTGTTACGCAAACCCGAACATTTAATTATTAAATTGATCGAATGTTTTGCCGTTTGAGAAGATTTCTACACCAGTTCAATGTTTTTTTTCGGTAATTTGAACTGAACCCATTTTTCAACTATTAAATTAGTGTTTCAAGCATGGCTGACCCCCCTCCACTTTTCAGAGTGGGGGGTTAGTATCCTTCGCCCCCCCCCCCCCCCCCCCGTTGTTAAATGTGGCTACGCCAATGCATGCGTAAATGGGTGCATGGTCAGAGTTTCAAGCATGCGTAAAAGGGTGCATGGTCAGTGTTTCAAACATGCGTAAATGGGTGCATGGTGACTCTACAGATTGCTCCCTCCTGCATAGAAATAATGGAAACTAAACAGCAGAGACCAAATTTTGTGGCCATCCAAAGCCACATTCAGTTGGAAAGTGAAAATGACGCCCACAAAACCCCCGCCCCCTCCAGCTGTTGCGACATTTATCTTCAGTTTGGCGACGAGCACAGGCGCTACTGTAGTTTCGTAATGCATTAAAAACACAGTTTGCAGGTGCAAATGAAATATCCACTTCAAAAGCACTTGATATGGCTGCAATGATTTATAATACATGTGTTCAATATTTATGAAGTTGACCTTAAAATAAATAGGGGTGGTGGGTAAGGTTGATTGGGGAAGGAGGCATGGGGTAGGCGTGATTCCGTCAGGAGAACGTTACTGGCAAGAGAAGGTAAAAATCGGCTCGTTGGCGACTCGTTTCACACAGAAACTTGTAAAGACAGACGGCTTTACATTTTCATGTGATCATATTTGCATAAATATCAATGATGACTGATTTTCCGGTAAAGTGATTCAAGGGTTCTTGAGTGTATTGCGTCTCTTCATGCGATGACTTGGGCCCTTGTTAATTACGTGTTAGATAAGTTCTTGACACACAGCTATGTCGATAAGGTTCTAGACGTTGACTTTGTGTGAACCCAGTATCTTTCCTTGATTATACCAACAACTTCAAGCAATACTTACCGTTTTCTGGGTACGCTTTCTTTTCCAGTGATGTCTTGTATTTCATTTACATTTCAATGTTTTCACGAGGCGATATATTACAGCATTCCTACGAACGGTGCACGATGAAACGCCGATAGTTTCACGACAAAATTGTCAATAAACTGAAAGAGCCTGTCTGTGCCATTCACCATTTTCTTAGCTCATATATCATTAAGCGAGTGAACGTTTTCAAATGCCACACAAGACAAAATCGACAATATTTATTAAGCTTCCTTAAAAGTCGTTTAGCTCCCACCGGGGTTGTTTTCTGCCCTCGTAACCCAAAAAGGCATTTCTATCATTTCTCACTGTCTTTTTTTCTTTTTTTTTTAACATCGTTGTCTAGGCTTTTAGCGCTTGTTCATATCCAAAGAAAGTTTGTCTAAATAAAGGCCAAAGCTTTGTGTCATGTTGCATTGCCTCCATCAGAACGCACTGGCTGATTGAGACCGACCGCCGTGGGAAATGCCACATACCTACAACAACATTCCTTCGGCTAGCTCCCAGGCAGTTGCAAACAGTAAAGCGTGAGATTAGTTTAATTAGGGCACAGAATTTGCTGGTCCCCAGAAAATAGAAAGTGTAATCCGTCAACGCCGCCAATAATCTAGGATTTCACTAAAAATGCGATCACGGATCACACTTCAAACTGTGTCCCATGCAAAAGTACGTCTTTGCCCCCTGGCCGCTTCCCCGCACCAGTGGGTTCCTAGTCAACTGGGCGCCAAGTCAACTGGGCGACAACTCTGGAGTCAACTGGGCGACAAAAAGTCAACTGGACGACAAAAAAAGTCAACTGGGCGACAAAAAAATATTATGTTTTACATTTTGGGCTTCATGCAAAATGGTTATTTGTAGCGATTAGAAAATCAAGCGTGTACAAACAGAGATGAAAGTGAGTAATCCGTCTCAAACCTTGAACTTAATGCATGTAACATTTGAAACATTTTCAATTTTAATCACACTAAAATCTACTGAAATTCAATTACACACTTAAAATCACTAATCTTAATTCCTACAGACGAAACGTTTACATAAAAATTGCAATTATTAATAACAAATCCGACATTTACAGCGGTTCGATGATTGCAATTCTCTGAAATACAGGATTCGAAACACATTTAACACAACTGATCTTAATACATATTGACGAAAAAAGAATAGCCTGGTAGGCGAACCCCTGGGGAACATTCCTGCGTAACATCTAAGCGATTGGTGTAAAACTGTAGGAGTAGCATTTAAAAAAACGGGTCAAAACGGGCACAAAAAGTGCCGCCATTTTGTCAGTTTTTCGTCAATCGTCAAAAAATTAATAGCCGGGTGGGGGACGACCCTGGAAACATTCCTGCGTAATATCAAAACGTTTGGAGCAAAACTGTAGGAGAAGTAGCATTTTGAAGAAAAAGTTTAACATACGCACATACATTCAAGCCCCCTATAGTGATACGACTAACCATGTCCGACAAAGTCGGCTGGGTTAAAAAGGGTGCTTAGCCACGGTGAGTCATTCCGACTGCAACTAGATGCTGTCAGAGAGCAGCAATACCCCCCGTGAAACCCTAAATATTACCCCTATGCAATATCTAAGCTGGACACCCTTCCTTGAAGTCCACTCCGTTTGCATATATGTCGATTTATGACGATTTTCAAAAGCCTGTCATTTTGTCAATTTTGCTTCGATCAAACTGAAACCTTGACGTTGCACATCTTTATACCCTATATGTTGCCTATATGAAATATGAAAGCTGAATTATGCTTCGTTGATATAGAAGTGGTGTCCACAAAGTCCTATACATGTGCACATATGTCTATTTTCAACGATTTTCAAAAGCCTGTCAATTTGTCAATTTTGCTTCGATCAAACTGAAACCTTAACGTTGCACATCTTTATACCCTATATTTTGCCTATATGAAATATGAAAGCTGAATTATGCTTCGTTGATATAGAAGTGGTGTCCACAAAGTCCTATACATGTGCACATATGTCTATTTTCGACGATTTTCAAAAGCCTGTCAATTTGTCAATTTTGCTTCCATCAAACTGAAACATTGACGTTGCACATCTTTATACCCTATATTTTGCCTGTATGAAATATGAAAGCTGAATTATGCTTCGTTGATATAGAAGTGGTGTCCACAAAGTCCTATACATGTGCACATATGTCTATTTTCGACGATTTTCAAAAGCCTGTCAATTTGTCAATTTTGCTTCGATCAAACTGAAACCTTAACGTTGCATATCTTTATACCCTATATTTTGCCTATATGAAATATGAAAGCTGAATTATGCTTCGTTGATATAGAAGTGGTGTCCACAAAGTCCTATACATGTGCACATATGTCTATTTTCGACGATTTTCAAAAGCCTGTCAATTTGTCAATTTTGCTTCGATCAAACTGAAACCTTGACGTTGCACATCTTTATACCCTATATTTTGCCTGTATGAAATATGAAAGCTGAATTATGCTTCGTTGATATAGAAGTGGTGTCCACAAAGTCCTATACATGTGCACATATGTCTATTTTCGACGATTTTCAAAAGCCTGTCAATTTGTCAATTTTGCTTCGATCAAACTGAAACCTTGACGTTGCACATCTTTATACCCTATATTTTGCCTATATGAAATATGAAAGCTGAATTATGCTTCGTTGATATAGAAGTGGTGTCCACAAAGTCCTATACATGTGCACATATGTCTATTTTCGACGATTTTCAAAAGCCTGTCAATTTGTCAATTTTGCTTCGATCAAACTGAAACCTTGACGTTGCACATCTTTATACCCTATATTTTGCCTATATGAAATATGAAAGCTGAATTATGCTTCGTTGATATAGAAGTGGTGTCCACAAAGTCCTATACATGTGCACATATGTCTATTTTCGACGATTTTCAAAAGCCTGTCAATTTGTCAATTTTGCTTCGATCAAACTGAAACCTTGACGTTGCACATCTTTATACCCTATATTTTGCCTGTATGAAATATGAAAGCTGAATTATGCTTCGTTGATATAGAAGTGGTGTCCACAAAGTCCTATACATGTGCACATATGTCTATTTTCGACGATTTTCAAAAGCCTGTCAATTTGTCAATTTTGCTTCGATCAAACTGAAACCTTGACGTTGCACATCTTTATACCCTATATTTTGCCTGTATGAAATATGAAAGCTGAATTATGCTTCGTTGATATAGAAGTGGTGTCCACAAAGTCCTTAGCTTGAAGAGGGGACGGACGGACGGACGGACGGACAGACGGACGGACGGACGGACGGACGGACAATCTCAAACCTATATCCCTCCGTTTCACGGGGGATAATTAAAAGGAGTTCAAATAAATTGTAATTAACAAGAGTAATCGGGGTGTCGGAGTGCCGTCCGTGGTATTTTCAAACGTTTCCATTGATGTCCAATTGATTAGTTTGGTATTGCAATCAATAATTCTATACATGATGGTAAATGGTTAAGTACTAAAATGTTTCAAGTAATTTATTTTTTTTTGTCGCCCAGTTGACTTTTACTGTCGCCCAGTTGACTTTTTTTGTCGCCCAGTTGGACATTTTTTGTCGCCCAGTTGACTGTCGCCCAGTTGACCTGACGCCCAGTTGACCAGTTCCCCACCAGTGTATCTCACCAGTTCCCCTTCCCGGCTAGGCTAGCTTACCCTCACCAGTGTATCTCACCAGTTCCCCACCCCGGCTAGGCTAGCTTACCCTCACCAGTGTATCTCACCAGTTCTCCACCCCGGCTAGGCTAGCTTACCCTCACCAGTGTATCTCACCAGTTCTCCACCCCGGCTAGGCTAGCTTACCCTCACCAGTGTATCTCACCAGTTCTCCACCCCGGCTAGGCTAGCTTATCCTCACCTGTGTATCTCACCAGTTCTCCACCCCGGCTAGGCTAGCTTACCCTCACCAGTGTATCTCACCAGTTCCCCACCCCGGCTAGGCTAGCTTATCCTCACCTGTGTATCTCACCAGTTCCCCACCCCGGCTAGGCTAGCTTACCTTCATCAGTGTATCTCACCAGTTCCCCACCCCGGCTAGGCTAGCTTACCCTCACCAGTGTGTCTCACCAGTTCCCCACCCCGGCTAGGCTAGCTTACCCTCATCAGTGTATCTCACCAGTTCCCCACCCCGGCTAGGCTAGCTTACCTTCACCACTGTATCTCACCACTTCCTCAACTCCGGATAGGCTAGCTTACCCTCACCAGTGTATCTCACCAGTTCCCCACCCCGGCTAGGCTAGCTTACCCTCACCAGTGTATCTCGCCAGTTCTCCACCCCGGCTAGGCTAGCTTACCCTCACCAGTGTATCTCACCAGTTCCCCTCCCCGGCTAGGCTAGCTTACCCTCACCAGTGTATCTCACCAGTTCCCCTCCCCGGCTAGGCTAGCTTACCCTCACCAGTGTGTCTCACCAGTTCCCCTCCCCGGCTAGGCTAGCTTACGTTCACCACTGTATCTCACCAGTTCCCCACCCCGGCTAGGCTAGCTTACCCTCACCAGTGTATCTCACCAGTTCCCCTCCCCGGCTAGGCTAGCTTACCCTCACCAGTGTATCTCACCAGTTCCCCTCCCCGGCTAGGCTAGCTTACCCTCACCACTGTATCTCACCAGTTCCCCACCCCGGCAAGGCTAGCTTACCTTCACCACTGTATCTCACCAGTTCCCCACCCCGGCTAGGCTAGCTTACCCTCACCAGTGTATCTCACCAGTTCCCCTCCCCGGCTAGGCTAGCTTACCCTCACCAGTGTATCTCACCAGTTCCCCTCCCCGGCTAGGCTAGCTTACCCTCATCAGTGTATCTCACCAGTTCTCCACCCCGGCTAGGCTAGCTTACCCTCACCAGTGTATCTCACCAGTTCCCCTCCCCGGCTAGGCTAGCTTACCCTCATCAGTGTATCTCACCAGTTCTCCACCCCGGCTAGGCTGGCTTACCCTCACCAGTGTATCTCACCAGTTCCCCTCCCCGGCTAGGCTAGCTTACCCTCATCAGTGTATCTCACCAGTTCTCCACCCCGGCTAGGCTAGCTTACCCTCACCAGTGTATCTCACCAGTTCCCCTCCCCGGCTAGGCTAGCTTACCCTCATCAGTGTATCTCACCAGTTCTCCACCCCGGCTAGGCTAGCTTACCCTCACCAGTGTATCTCACCAGTTCCCCTCCCCGGCTAGGCTAGCTTACCCTCATCAGTGTATCTCACCAGTTCTCCACCCCGGCTAGGCTAGCTTACCCTCACCAGTGTATCTCACCAGTTCCCCTCCCCGGCTAGGCTAGCTTACCCTCACCAGTGTATCTCACCAGTTCTCCACCCCGGCTAGGCTAGCTTATCCTCTCCAATTACTTTTCAAATGTAAAAAACAGACAAAACGTCCAGTTACTAATGTTGGCTGAAATGAAGAACACATGTCTGCTAATAAACATAACTAATTGAACTTAATCAGTTCTACAATTAACACACCTGTGATGTTGTCAATATAATTATTAATTCACACTCTCCGCCACAAAAATAAACACTGGCAATAAAATACAGCTCCATATAACACAAAAAAAAACAAACGAGCTTTCCGGTAAACGGAACAGACCAGGAACAGACCCCGCCCCTTTTTTCAGTGGTAGGAACAGACCCCCTCCCCCCTCCCCATTTTTTTATTATTATAATAATGTTTAAATATTTCTGTGAAATTCAATTAAAAAATCAAGTTATTTGGGGGATGACAGAGCAGCGAGCATATCCAGTATCTATGTTCACTTTCTATTGGGGGTTAGGACATTTTGTACCTTTGTCACTTTGTACCTCCATCATTTTGTACCTTTTTGGACACTTTGTACCTCAAATTCTGGGACACTTTGTACCTCCGCGAAAGACGTTTTGTACCTCTTCTACCACTTTGTACCTTACCATTTTATACCTTTTTTACTGCAATACTCAGTTAAAACAAAACATTAAATACCGCCTGGTCTACCTGGCCTTCGTTTCAGTGAAAACATGCTTATTTATTAATTGCAATAACCTGTAGGATAGTTCTGGAGGCCATTCCGTAAAGTGGCTTTACCGTGATTGCAATTATCCCGAGTACCTTTTCTTACTAGTGTAAATTGCATTACTTGAGTTTAGGTTATAGAGTTACTCAGTGAATGGGGCAGGATTGATCAGCTCTGGGAGTATATTAAATGCACTCATTTCAAGCAGATTTTCTCCGGAGTTACGCAACTAGAATGAGTGAATCTACTCAGGTGTTACTCTGCAAAATCGCTGTAATTGGCTGGACTTTCAGCACCAGTCTTCTGGTGCAAAGTGGCAAAGGTATAAAATGTCCCAAGACCACAACGTGTACGGGCCAGTAAATTCCGAGCCACGGAAGCGTGCAAATTGACAATAAAATGTGTAAAATTAAACTTGGTTGTAATTTTTCTCATTTCAAAGAGAGTACAAAATGACTTAAAAAAGGTACAAAGTGGTAAGGTACAAAGTGGCAGAAAAGGTACAAAACGTATTTCGCTAAGGTACAAAGTGTCCCCAAAAAGGTACAAAACGTCTTTCGCGAAGGTACAAAATGGCAAGGTACAAAGTGGCAAAGGTACAAAATGTCCCAATGCCTTCTATTGAATACATCTCCGGCTCTTGGGTCGGGGTGTGGGTGTTTCGCTAATCTGCTGTAAACTTTGTGCATATTGAACCTCCGTTAATTGTTTTGACAGAGAGGTTTTGATTGCATTCGAGTTCTGTAATAATTGTGTTATTTGTGTGCATGGCTGGTAAAAATTTCGAAATTTTTAAAAATTTCATGAAATTTGAAATTTTTGAAATATTTCAGAAAGAAATAGAAATTTTTGAAATCTTTCAAAGCACATTAGAAAAAAAACACATTTCCAGGCTATGCATAATTTCTGTTGGTTTAATTTAACAAATACCACCGTCAAAAACGCATAGACAGATAAAATGGCTAAATCGAATCCCGGTCATCTGCCCCCCGGTCAACTGCCCCCCCCCCGTCATCTGCCCCCCCCCCACCTTTTTTGCAACCTGGTCTACTGCCCCCCCCCCCCTTCAAAGTGGAGGGTTGGTCGCTTGCCCCCTCCATATACTATTTTTTCTTGGGTTCTTGCTAACAAAGACACAATAAATAAAATTATATTTATTTTACTGAATGTATTGCACCTCGGTAAATTGCAATTCACTAATAGAAAACTAATTGCAACTAACTGTGTGATCTCACAGTCATTAATTGTCTTATTGCTAATAGTTTTATCAAATTGCAATTGCGATCACCCTTGGATGAAGATGAAACAACAACAATACATCCTTTCGTTATGATGAAAGGACATTGGCATATGTTTTGATCGTGATGAAAAGGTGTTGTATCACTAATAAACACGCAATTTAAAATAATAATTGAAAATTGTAAAATACAGAACAATATATATATATATATATATATATATATATATATATATATATATATATATATATATATATATATATATATATATATATAAACATTTCACACACACAAATATATATATATATATATATATATATATATATATATATATATGGGGGTCTGTTCCTACCAAAAAGGGGGGATCTGTTGCGGGGGGGGGTCTTGTCCGGGGGGCCTGTTCCTACATTCGAGCTTTCCATAACAATGCAAGAAATGAGTATTCTCATAATAGTTAAGTATAAATGAAGCATTTGGAGGGGAACTTTTACAGTCGTCAACTGGACTACCAATATGAAAAAAAGAAACCAATCGTTACGGCCAAAACTTGGTTGTCACTGACGACCGGACGACTGGTTTCGCGACCACTGGCTACAGGGGCTAGACTCCACATACTCAGATGCCAACAGTAACCTAAATACTCATCACTTCGTAAGTATCCTACCAAAGTGTTCGACCACTCTTGCCGCGCCCGGGAACTGTCATGGCGGAGGCAGGGGGTGTAGCTGTGCTCCTATAAGGAGAACACATCGGACAAGGAATGGTCGACGTTTTGTCCGCCTTTACAATTGCCGGCGTTTTGATCGTCGACGTTCTGCCCCCCTTCCCATGCTGAAAGTAATAAATGCAATATAATTTTGTTTCTCAAACATTTGTGTGAAAAGTGATATTTGGCAGAAAGATGTAAACCTGTGGGTACGTAGGTTATGCCGCAACAATTAAAGAAGCACACTTCAGGCCTGGGGCCGGAAGGCGCCGAGTCCCGCTTCCGGGTCAGCATTTCATAATGGGACTGTTGTATATTTATTTGACCCATTTTCATCATGCAATTTGGTACAAACATGAGTTAATGATATACAAATAAATATCCATTGTCAAAAGTGTCACAGTTACCTCCGGGGGAGTGTGAGACATGATTTCTTGTCTCTCTCCCCCCCCCCTCCCACCCAAAGCAGAAAACAATAGATGTTATCTATTTTTGTATTGCAAACAGAAAGACACCACCTACAGGTACGCTAGCAGCATAATTATGACACCCCTCGGTGTACGCATGTATTCGTTTGTTGGTTTATTAGCTTAATGCTCTGATTTTCGTAGCACACAGTGTGCCCTGGAATAAATATGTTTGTAAATATGCATTATTTATGCACAGGGAGGGGTGAGGGGCATGGAAGTTTTAGAATGCCATACCCCTGGGTGTCACTAGAACAATATGTAAACAGGCAAATTAAGAGTATTCAAGTCAGCGCCACCCTTCTCGCCAATGCTCAGGGTGAACCGCCGCAAAAGCGCATGAAGCGCCTCTATGCGCAACTCCAGACCAGGCTGTTCCAGCTGTGCGCGGAAAGGCAGGAGGGCACGAAGACGGTGGAGTAGTTCCCGACAGGAGCGATCCACAACATTCGCTGGAAGCCACATTCCGATGTGGAAGGTCATTGAGCTGCTAAAGACTATGGATTATGATAGGTTTATATGATACGCTAATTAAGATTAAATAATGTTGGTGGATTTTTCCACCATGTTGAAATTATTCTTTGGTTAAAATTGTCCGTTTTTAACACTTTCACACTTCCATTTTTCCGTTTACCGTTATTTCCGGTACGAATCCACGACACTTCATCTAGCGACAATTCATCTAAATGAGAGGGGGTACGACAATTCATCTAGAGGGGGGTACGACAATTCATCTAAATTCTATTAAACTGTCAATTTTTATTTTTTATTTAAAAAAAACAGAGAGGGATAAATTACAGGCTAAATGCCATGAGATATAGTTAAAAATACCAGCTAAAACCCTATAATCTCCTGCCTGCCATATCTGCCTTACTCACTATCAAAGAATATTAACTAACGCCTATACAGGGTCAAAAGGAACCCCATCACTGTGAAAGGGTGTCTGCATTGACGGAGTTTAAATGCCCGCGGCATTCCCACCGCGCCTCTGGAACGTGCACGAATCCACACTGAACAACGAGGCAAGGATAATCAGGTGGAGGGCTGGAATAACAGGCCTACCCACCTTGTAGGGTTTACCCATCCATCAGTGTGGACTTCAACATGCGGTGGTAAACAATCAACCGGGAAAATCAGGAAGGGAATTAAGAACATTAATTTGTGTAGAACTGAAATGTGTGGGATACCTTCCGGTACCACTTTTTTCCGGTACACCAAGTTTTCTTACACCCATGGTGTTTCGTTGTTATGGAAATCTTATGTACTGGTTGTAAACAATGGAGCATAATAAGCCAATTCGGACCTTCCTATGGAGGTGTTGCTCCGACTGCATATTTTTTCTTTTTTTAATAAATCATGCCTATATGATAAGGGTAAAAACATCGAAATTCTAATTTTCTTTCAACACGCACTCTTTCGAATTAAAAAAAAACATCATATGATCTTTTAAAAAATTTTACGCATTATTCAGTCCCTTCAATAGCAGCTTGTGAGTATTTTTCGGCAAAATGGAATTTATATTTTGCCACTTTTTTCTCTCATTTCTCAATCTTCATCCTTCATCCCAATCGAACTCAGTCGATACGCAAACTTTTCAGATTCCGTTGAATATTGTCTTGCTCTAGCCATATCGCTAAAAAAGCACTGTTGTTTTACCTGGACTTTCACATTTTCATGTCTTAATGTGAAAGATTCTCGTTATATATCAAACACTATATCGTCGATATTTTCCTAGCATTTAAATCAATAATTTCTTAGGCCATCCAAGAGATGCGCTACCCCCTGCCATCCCCCCCCCCCCACCCCACCAACGCGACCAGGGTATGAGAAAATCATACAACTCCAGAAACAGCTGGACGCAACCGCACGGTCCATGCCTGACAAAAGTATTTACTTACTTTAATGAGTAATTTCGAATTCGCATTTATCCCCTTCGTTTAAAAATATCCATTTAAGTATATTCCTTAAAAACCATATCCAAGGTGCGGTATCCTCTAAATTTGGTTTAAGCTCCGAGTCTATCCAACTAGTGTCCACTGAAATTGCACGCAAGAATTGTGACAAATGTATACACCGAGACTAATTGCAGTATTCCACATGGCACGATGCTATGCATACTACAGAACTTTCTTCCCAGAGCGCAAGATAATGTTATCCGCAGGAGTTATTTTGTTTTCTTTGCTTCCAAAGCTGAAGTTATGAAGACACTTCCCTGTTGTGTATCGGTCAAAGGGATCTTCAAGCATCAAACTTCTACTTTCGTAATCCCTGCAGGCACAAAAACTTTTGTCTCTGTCAACAATGTGTCACATCGCCAAATGACATGCTGGGCGGAGGAGAGAGGGCGGCACACGCCAGCTTCTGTCCTCAGTGGAGAGCTCTGTGCTGCGAGGTCGGCCTTCCACCAGCCAATAACACGCGGTCTAGCTAGTCTTTTTAACCTCAGCGGGAAACCTGTTGGGGAGTAAACAAATGCAAGAGTTCATTTAGCATTGATCAATAATTGAAAATAGAATGTCTAGGGACATTCTGACCAGCCGAAATCTAGTGAATCAAGTATCAATAGGCTTGTAGGGTCGCCAGAAAGTGGTGGTAGCTTTTTGAAAACCAGTGATTGAATTTTTTTCAAAGGCCGGTGTTGCGTGCGTGTAATCCCCGTGCTAACAACCCCTTCCCCTGGTGTAACAGGCTATCTTACCTCCCCCTGTACAGCTCCAACCCCGGGGGAAGCTATATTAGGTCATCCCCCTCCAGTATATTTAGCTCCCCTTCCCCTTCGAACTTCGTTGCCTGTGAATATATTTGATAATATTAGTTCATGAGAATAAATGGACTCAATTAAACTGTATCAAACTATCTTGAACTACTTTATTGACAAAATTCAACATAATTCAAATAAAGTATAATAAAAAAGGCATCCTTGACCAGAAAGGTTTCAACACTTGACAAGCCTTTGGCTTGCAAGGGTTATATGAATTTGCGCGAGCGAAATTCGTCCTTTTTTTCTTCTTAACAGTTTTTCCGATTTTTTGTGTCTTCTTCTTCTATGGGCCCTACGACCATGAAACTTGGGACTTATGAAGAGCTTGATCTGAACATGCGCATGTCACTTTTTATTTTCGTTTTTGATTTCGTTTTCTTCGTTAAAACGAAATGTGAAAAGAGTGTATTTTTTTGCAAGTAAATGCGTAGCACAGAATACACATTTGCTCAGTGAGCTTTGTGGGAGCTCTCACTGCGTATAGACAAAGACTGTTTACTACTGTTTATAGTCTTTGGTATAGATAACACGGCGTTTGCCTGATCAGTCAATCAAACTTTAAATCAACAGCAACCAAACACTACTCGGCTTATAAGACGTATTCAAGCTGTGTTGTTTGCAATATATGATTCAAGAAATAACCCACTGAAAGAAGTATTTTTGCGTTTTAATTTTTGTCAAGTGTTTAACATTTCGCTAGCAGAATGAGCTTCTCGTTTTTATTTTCTCTTAATATCCTTTTTAGCATTTTAGACAGTCCAGGTGGATACTTATGATCGCTCAGATTATCACAATATTAACATCCACATTATCCATGAAGTGATTTCTTGTATGTTCAATTTCATCTTCCTTTCAGAAAGCGATACTAATAAGGGGCAAAAATACCAGGTAGGGGGGGGGGTTAGACAGCTTAGTCTAGTCCCCCCCCCTGGGGGGAAATAACCTAGTCTATCTTCCTCCACGGGGGGGGGGCTGTACAGGGGGCAAGATATACTGTTACACCGAGTTTGTTTGCACGCACCTGGTGAATGGAATAAAATCCCACCAGTCTTAGAAGTTACCCCAATTTTGCACACCCCCCATCAAACATCTAGATGTCAGAATGGCGTCGGGTTGAAGCCGTGACCCTGCGTTTCTGACCTCGGACTGACGTGCCGGTATTGGTTGTGTATGAAATGTAACCGGCGTCGGATTTTCAACGTCAAAATGAAGTCGGGATTCCGACGTCAATTCGACGTCGAATTTTGGTTGAAAAGGATATTAGAACCAGTGTGAAGTGTAATTTACTTAGTCAACACACTAAAACTGTGTTTAACAAATCTGACTGTGACATAGTTAACAAAACTGTTATATGGTCAAGCGTCCGGTATTTTTCGGAAGTGGCTGCTTTGATTCGGAAATGTGTTACGGCAGAGCTGGCAGTGATGGGTATTATATGAAGCTAGCACATCGCCAAAGACAGACCACGCTGGAAGAGACTCGTTAAGGCCTTATGTCCCGCTCGGGATGAAGAGCATAAGTAAGTAAGTCCGGTATTTTTTATTCCAAATGGAGTCGAAAGTGACGTGTTAAGTAAATAAAAAGTTTTGAAAAATGTCAGACAGGGCTAAATATACCCATAAACATTCTTTTTAGATTTAAAATGTATGGTTTCGTTCAACATCCGACATATTTAGAATGTCTGAGAATCGTCAAGAATTCCCAAGCTGTTTTTAAACTTTGCTTTGAATTTCCTAATAAAACTAGAGCCTCCATGAGGCAGGATCCCCCGTGTAAAACATAATGTCATTGGACGTTAATCTGGAACTCGTCTGGACAAAATCTCCATGCTAATGAATTTCCTGAAAAAAAACAGCCATATTTTACAAGTCGTATTTTTGAGAATTTTTTGGCCAATTTTAAAAATAATACCATTTTAAACCCCTTCAATATACGTTCTAACCGTATACCAAAGGAAAAAGCTATACCACAAATACTTTCGGATATATAGAACAGACACGAGCACGCACGAAAGCGGACAGGCAGACGGACAAGCTGAAACCTACATCCCGTCTTTACACGGGGGATAATAATAAAATGAAATACAAAAACACCCAGTTTACAGGCATGAAGCTTTGTTGCAACGGCACAGAGAGTATTTTCTAGTACTCAAGGCCGATGACGAAAGCCAATGACGCAGTGCGCATCAGCGAAGAACTGGATGACTGGCAACATGGCACAGATTCCTTAATTCCCACTTGCAAACATAATTTGCAAATCGGTATGCTTTGCTAAGAATTCTGGCTGTTTATTCCTTCCCTTTTTCCGTCTCGGAGGTTTCCAGAAAAGTTTTGTAGAAAACGGTTTGTAGTAGAAAGACGGAATTTGGCAGAGACAAAGCGGGTAACCTTGACCTTCAAGGTCAAGGTCAAATTGAGGTCCAAATATTTTTTTCAAAAACTTATTCTATCACGAAAAATTTCTGGAAATACCGCTCAAATCCTTGTTTAAACACGTGTACGGTGTCAGTAGGCAGTAACATCGTGGATGGAATCTCGACATTCGGTGTCAATGTCAAGGTCATGTGACCTTTGTACATTGAAATCCGTTAGAGAAAAATTATCCATTATCTCGAAAACGGTTAGAGATAGAGCGATTTTGAGCTTATCTTCGCGCCTTTGGTCCTAAAAAGACGTTATATAGGAGGTACCTCGGTGACCTTGACCTCCTCCGTCATGGCCAAGGTCAAAAACCGGAAGTTGACCATTATCTCGAAACGGTTAGAAAACTGAATTTGATTATTTGAGATAACATTATATTTACTTCGATGTCCTCGTTCAAGATAATAATTCGGAAGCTGACAATTACGTCGAAACACTGAAAAATGTGTCTTTGACCAGATATAGATTGTACCATTGCGAGTGGGTGCCATTTCGCTACGTCTAGCGAAATTCGGTCTAGTTTAAGCTCATGTGGTTATAACAAACACAACAAAACAATTGTGATATAGTTAGGCGGGTGACATGTATTTTGTATATTGTTAGGCCCAACTGCATACCTAAACTTATTAACACTTTACAAGCCTTTGGCTTGCAAGGTGTTTCTGAATTTGTGCGAGCAGAAGTTGGTATCTTTTTAACACTTGACAAGCCTTTGGCTTGCAAGGGTTATATGAATTTATGCGAGCAAAATTCGTCCTTTTTTTTTCTTCTTGACAGTTTTTCCGATTTTTGTGTCTTCTTCTTCTCTGACACTATGGGCCCTACGACCATGAAACTTGGGACTTATGAAGAGCTTGATCTGAACATGTGCATGTCACTTTTTATTTTCGTCTTTGATTTCGTTTTCTTTGTTAAAACGCCATGAGTAGTAGGGAAATGAAGTTCCACTGCAGGAAGTGACGTCATAACAGGCGTTGCCATGGTGATAATGACATCATCAGTCACGTGACCAATGAAAAGCCAATGAAATCAATGAAGAAAATGAAGCCCCGCCCACTTCTGTCTATCACCTGTCAATCATCGTGACGTCATGAATCACATGACCAATGAAAAGCCAATGGTCACAGGCTATTTGCACATGTGGCTGTAGGCATAATGTTTATTTTAGTAACTTAAAAAGTTACAAAAATGCATACAACCACCTGCGTAAATAGCCTATGGCTACTTTATAACAAAACTAGATATAAAACAGAATCAAACAGTAAAATTTTCATTCAAATCGATCAACTATAGCGAAAGTTATCTACTTTTTTAAGTCACTAAAATAAACATTATGCTTACAGCCACATGTGCAAATAGCCTGTGACCACTTTTGTGTGAAAACCAGAAAGTGGGCGGGGCTTTATTGTCTTCATTGATTTCATTGGCTTTTCATTGGTCATGTGATTCATGACGTCACGATGATTGACAGATGATTGACAGAAGTGGGCGGGGCTTCATTTTCTTCATTGATTTCATTGGCTTTTCATTGGTCACGTGACTGATGACGTCATTTTCACCATGGCAGCGCCTGTTATGACGTCACTTCCTACAGTGGAACTGTCATTTCCCTACTACTGTCATGTGAAAAGAGTGTATTTTTTGCAAGTAAATGCGTAGCATTTAATAACAGCACAGAATACATAAAAAAACCAGGCCATAGCAAGACATGCAAGATCTCTGCGAAAAGACAAACTTATCAATAGCACATGGACAAGGAATTGCCTCGTCTTCGTCAAAACGACTGCAAATGCTGGAACGCCAAAAGTGATTGCAATTCGGGAAATGTCTGACTTTGAAAAGTATGGGATCACCAACTAATTATACATTTTGCAATATAACATGTCTCGTCTCGGCCCATCCAGCTTCCATGCATATAGCCACCCTAGATAATCACACAAACTGTGTACCAGTAGTTACTATGTTTCAATGCTTTTCAGTCTTTTTTCCTCTCGCATATTAGATATTAAATAAATGTCTGTTACTTGCTGAGTTTGTGACTGCGTTAATAACGCAGCTAAAATCCAGTGTGAAACTTGTAAACTGTTTGTTAATCGTAAATGTAGAGGAATAGCAAAAAACATCTTGAACTTTCTATTGAAAAGTGATGTAAAGTTTAATTGCATATCGTGTTTAAATTTGTTCCCATTTCAAAGTTTAACTGATGAAGAATTCATTTTTATAAATTCAAATCTAGACATTCATGAAAACCTATTCGACGTTTATAAAAATTGTGAAGAGCCTAATTGTATTGAATACTCTGACTACAAGGATCATGACTTTGAAATGGACATCGATCCTGACAGCATTTTTTTTTGCTGACACTGTAAAAGATTGTAAATATTACACCGTTAACGATTTGACACGTACTTTTAGAAGCGTGGAAGGATTCTCTATAATTCATTTTAACTGTAGAAGTTTAAGGGCTAACTTTAATACCTTAACTGATTATATTAACAGAATTGATAAGAATTTCAACATCATAGCGATGTCAGAAAGTTGGTTGAATGAAAGTGATAGCACTAGCGACTTCTTTATTGTAGGATACGAGGCAGTAAACATAAATAGTAAAAACAAAAAAGGCGGCGGAGTCATATTATATATAGATTGTCAATTACATTTTAAAATTTGTAATAATTATTACATTTCGATCGACGACGTATTAGAATGTATTTCTGTAGAAATTATTGCTAAACACGCAAAAAATATTTGCATCAGCTGCTTATATAGATGTCCAGGATCCAATCTAGACAGTTGTATGGAATTTCTAAATAATTTACTCTGCTTAACTAGACATAAATCTATGTTCTTATGTGGTGACTTTAATGTCAACTTATTAAAATGTGATTCTCACCCCAGAACTAAAGATTTAGTAGAACTGTTACAGTGTCATGATTTGTTTCCCCTCATAAATACCCGACAAGAAATACGTCTGATACAAGTACTCTGATTGACAATAAATTTACGAATATTGTAGACAATAATATACAAAATGGTTTATTGATAAATGATGTTAGTGACCACTTAGGTATATTCACATTCTGCAAATATAAGGGAATAAGTTACAGAAAGTTAAAAGCCTATTCTCTTAAAAGAAATATTAACGTAGAAAGTGTCTCGGCATTTAAACATGACTTAGATAACTGTAGTTGGGACAATGTTTTTTCTGTTTTGATTTTATTTGTAAATTCAAAGAAATATATGACAAAAACTGTACATTGCAATATATTAGAAACATCAAATCTTCTAAAAAAACCATGGATCACTAATTCGTTGTTAAATGCGTGCCACAAAAAAGACCGATTATACAAAGAGTTTTTAAATTATAAAACGCCCAAAAATGAAAACAAATTCAAAGCTTATAGAAATAAGCTCAATTCAATTCTTAGATAGATACTGTAAACGGGAATATTTTACTAAGCTGTTAGAGAAACAATATGGCAATATAACGAAAACCTGGAAAACTTTAAATTCTGTACTAAATAGGAAACGTCAAATCTCTATGTACGCTGAAACTTTTAACACTTCAGACGGCAAACCAGTATCGCGAAAAGCAGATATTGTGAACGGTTTTAATAACTTTTTTTACTAACGTTGGTCCTGCTTTGGCAGCGAAAATTGACAAAATTGATGATGGAAACATATTTGACTACTTGAAATCTCGACAAGAAAATACTATGTTTCTTATAAATACCGATGAGAAAGAGTTGCTCGATGTTGTTAATTCGCTTAAACATAAGAAGTCAGTTGATTGTGAAGGTATTAATATGAGTATTGTTAAAGAAACTTTCGCTACTATTGTCAAGCCATTTATACATATTTGCAACTTGTCTTTTACATTTGGTATATTTCCAGACAGGATGAAAAAAGCTAAAGTTATTCCTCTGTTTAAAAGCGGTGACAAGTCAGAATTCAGCAATTATAGACCAGTGTCTCTATTTGACAACCGCTTGGATAATTTTATTGACAAGTTTAACGTGCTATCTGAAAACCAATATGGTTTCCGCTCTAAGAGATCAACCTCTTTGGCACTTTTAGATTTTGTAGAGGAACTAACCACTTCAAGAGATAAAAAATTATGTACTATCGGTGTCTTTATTGACTTAAAGGAAGCTTCTGATACAATAGATCATAATTTGCTTCTCCAGAAATTAGATTTCTATGGTGTTCGTGGTGTTTCAAACCATTTGTTAAGCAGTTACCTCTCAGATAGAGAACAACTAGTACAAATTGACGACAGTGTCTCAGATGTCTTACATGTTTTGTATGGCGTGCCACAAGGTTCCATTCTAGGCCCTGAGCTATTCATCATGTACATAAATGACATTGTTAAGGTATCCAAATTGCTTAAATTCATTCTTTTTACAGACCATACTAATTTGTTTTATTCCGGGTCTGATCATCACAAAAGAATTATCAAAATTGGATCGCTGGTTTAAATTAAACAAACTGTCTTTAAATGTGAGTAAAACTAATTTCATGGTATTCGGTTGTCCGAATTGTAATGACTATAATTTAAATGCTCAATTTGGTGATGCAAAAATTTCTCGCGTTCACAGTTCTTAGGTTTTGGGTGTTATTATTGATGATAAACTTAATTGGAAAGAACATATCAATCGAGTACGTTCAAAATTAGCAAAGTGTAAAGCAATTATGCATAAAGTTAGTTCAGTTATTGATAACCAAACACTATTCATTATCTGTCAATCTTGGTTCTTACCGTATATGTCCTATTGTGTTGAAATATGGGGAAATACTTATGAAACAAATGTCAAGGAAACCGTATTTTTGCAGAAACGAGCAATTCGTGTTATTTTTGGTGTTTGACGGTATGAACACACGAATAGTTTCTTCTTCGAGTGGCGTATCCTGAAAATATATGAAGTAGTTAAATTTAAATCATTAGTAATTAGTAATAATGTTTAAAGCGATAAGTCAAACCCTTCCTTGTAATATACAGCGTCACTTCGAAATCATTAATAATGACAGAATTACTAGACAACACGGGAACTTTAAACACGCTTATTCGCGAACTACATTAAAAAGCCATAGCGAAAGGATTAAGGGTGTACACATGTGGAATTCCTAACCTCCAGAATTGAAAACTGTTCATTCGGAAAGGCTTTTTAAGAAAAAACTTAAACACTATCTTATTGATACTTATGGAAAGACGCAGTAGCTATCTTTTATCACAATGTGGCAACATTTTGCCTGATATATGTTTTTTTGGATTAACTCTCTTCTTTTTATGATCGAGTAGTCTCATATAAAATTTGTGATAAAATATCAGTTGTGTTTTTAACACTCTTCGATTAGTGCAGTTAGCACCATCCAATAAATTCTGAAGTGTATATAACGTTTAAAATCGTCACTTGATAAAGGGGCAAGCATTGTCACAAGCGTTTGCTTTTAGCTTGTTCCCTTTTCTGGCCTCCTTGAATTATAAATTACTAATGTTTGTTCTCTCAGTAACAACTTCTGGTTTTGGATTCAGAAAATAAAGTTTGATTGATTAATTGACTGATTGATTGATTGATAGAATACACATTTGCTCAGTGAGCTTTGTGCGAGCTCTCACTGCGTAAATAAATAACACGGCGTATGCCTGATCAGTCAATAAAACTTTAAGTCAACAACAACCAAACACTACTCGGCTTATAAGACGTATTCAAGCTGTGTTGTTTGCAATATATTATTCAAGAAATAACCCACTGAAGGAAGCATTTTTGCATTTTAATTTTTGTCAAGTGCTTAACATTTCGCTAGCGGAATGAGCTTCTAGTTTTTTCTTGACAGTGAACGGGATTTTTTGTGCCATCTACTCAGCTGACACTACGAATCCTAGGGCCACGAAACTTGGGACTTAGGTAGAACTTGATATAAACGTGTGCATGACACTTTTTATTTTCTCCTTCGATTTAGTTTTCTTGTTTAAAACGCCATGTGAAAAGAGTGTATTTTTTGCAAGTAAATGTGGAGCATTTATCGCATAGCACAACACACAAATGCTAAGCCTTGTGCCAGCTCTCACTGCGTAAATAGATAACACGGCGTATGCCTGATCAGCCAATAAAACCTTAAGTCAACAAAAACCAAACACTACTCGGTTTATCAAACGTATTCAAGCTGTGTTGTCTGCAATATATTATTCAACAAATAACCCTTTGAAGGGAGTATTTTTGCGTTTTAATGTCTGTCAAGTGTTTAACATTTCGCTAGCGAAATGAGGTTCTAGTTACATATTTGTCACCATACACTCAGATTGAAATAGCTTATAAATTTGGTCTAGTAATCTATATTCTAAAAAATTTTAAACATTGGGGTTTTGTCCTATTGGGCTTTTGTCCGGATTGCGGTTTTGCCATTCTCTGTAAAATGATTGGGGTTTTGTCCTCTTGGGCTTTTGTCCTATTGGGCTTTTGTCCGGGATTCAAACCCGACACATATGTTTTCAAAGTCCAGACTTTATTGCACTGACATCGTGACCAAATGACAACCATTTTACAACACCAAAAGACGTCGGATGGTTACTGGTCATTTTTCTCTACAAATGATACATTACCATTGTTTATTTTAACCACACATTTGTATAAAAACAAACTTTCAATTCTTACCTTTTCTTATCAAAGAACTCACCTGAAATTTAAAAGAGAGTCTTTAAATAACACAAATAACACAGTTGTGTCTACTTTATGCGTTTTATGTCACAGGTGTTTTTCAGTTTTGTCACTTTTTCTCGGTGCATATGATCAGCTGATTACAGTTATAAAGTCTAAAAAGTAAAAGTAAAGCGTTATATCAAAAGTTCAACCTGATAATAAAACGCATAGACAGATGTGGAACATACGATGGCCTCTGATGTTAAATTATGGAATCTGAATCGCAAAATGGCGTGTATATTGTCTGAGGCACATTGTTGCAAACAAACTCTTACGAATATGTTCACTTTTCACTCGTGCTGAAGAAACGCGCAGACCCATCAAGGGATTAAGACTCAACATAAGACTTATATAGTGTGAGAGAGTTTGTTTGCACAGGGAATTGTTTGCATGCAGCACCAACAATTGCCCAATCCCTGGCAGATCTCAGAAAAAATCCCAAAGAAGCCCTAACGTCGGACTGCAAGCCAATCAATCTGCAGCAGGCAACGTATTTTTGGAAAACAAAAAGATATAAAATACTGCCAATTGGCAAATTTTATGAAAATCATAAAAAAGTAATTTTTCGAAAGAGTACAGCATGGGAACATTCGTCAAAAATACTAAAGGAGCCCCTCAAAATTAGTGGAGAAAAATAATTTTGAAAACTGGTTACCAAAAAAGGCTACCAACAATTTTGAATGCCTCCATTTGGTCAGTTTCTTGGCGGATTGCCAAATAGTATGTTTTTTTAGACCGAACCATCTAGGGAACATTCGCACAAGTTTGTAAAGGAATCTGATCAAAATTGCGGGAGAAGACGCATTTTGAAAATTGACTACCAATAAATTAAAAAATGCCACCCCCTACAATTTTCGATGGATCGCCAAAAACGGTCATATTTCAAGAGAGCCCTGCCTCGTACGTGAGCATTTGTGCAAAATTTAAAGACAAAATGATCAAATTAGTGGAGACGGGGTTATTGTCACATAGGGGTCTCAGTGACACCAAGGGGCCTAAGTGACACCAAATGACCTCAGTGCCACTTGGTGTCACTGAGGCCCCCGGTGACGACAACCTTACCTGAATTTGTGGGAGAAAAGGCATTTTGAAAAATGCAACCAAAAAAGTTTAAATGAATATCACTAACGCCTGATGCTTGACTGGTCTAACTGACTGCCTTGCCCGAAATATACTGTTAAAACTAGACCGAATTTCGCTACACGTAGCGAAATGACACCCACTTACAATGGTGCAATCTATCTGGTTAAAGACACATTTTTCAGTCTTTCCACATAATTATTAGCTTCCGAATTATAATGAACAAGGACATCGAAGTAAATATAATGTAATCTCAAATAATCAAATTCAGTTTTCTAACCGTTTTTGAGATAATGGACAACTTCCGGTTTTTGACCTTGACCATGACGGAGGAGGTCAAGGTCACCGAGGTGCCACTTATGTAACGTTGTTTATACCCAAAGGGTCGAAAATGTGCTCAAAATCGCTCTATCTATAACCGTTTTCGAGATAATGGTCAACTTCCGGTTCTTTACATTTACAATGCCGGAGGAAGTCAAGGTCACCGTGGTACCTCTTACATAACGTCTTTTAGGCCCAAAGGGCCGCAAATAAGCTTAAAATCGCTCTATCTCTAACCGTTTTCGAGATAATGGACAATTTTTCTCTAACGGATTTCAATATTCAAAGTTCATATGACCTTGACCTTGACACTGAATGTCGAGATTCCATCCACGATGTTGCTGCCTACTGATAGCGTGGACGTGTTGAAACAAGGATTTGAGCGCTATTTCCAGCAATTTTTCGTGATGGAATAGGTTTTTGAAAAAATAGTTTGACCTCAATTTTACTTTGACCTTGAAGGTCAAGGTAAAAAAATTTTGCGGATTTCACGACAACTCATTACCCTCTATGTCTCTGCCAAATGCCGTCTTTCTACTACAAACCGTGTAGGAGTTTTCTGGAAACCACTTTGGGGTCAAAACACTTTGACCTCAATTTGACCTTAGCCTTCAAGGTCAAGGTAAAACAAATTGCAGATTTCACAACATCTCATCACCCTCTATCTATGTGCAAAATTTCATTGTCCTACGTCAAATAGCGTAGGAGGAGTTTAATATAAAGATAATAAAGATTTCTATAAAAGTCAGTAGCTCCAAAAGATTTCTTCTCAACATAAAACAGCAGCATCAAAGTTCCATCAGTGGCACGGGTTTTCGAACTGGCGGAGTCTGACTACGGTAACCAGAGTGCCAAACCTGCTTTTATTCGGACATAATCTCCACCTGTTGTACAGTATTTAATCAGGATGAGGATGGCGTGTCACTGAAAAGCCAACTGTTTCATTTATTTATTTTTCTGGTCTAATGAAAAAAAAAAACGAAGCAAAAAACACACACACACACGAAACAAAAATCTGGACAAATTGCCGGTAGACTTAATATCACTAGATCAAATGTCGTGGATTCTATATAACAAGGGGTTAGAATATAACACTAAAAATAAAGAAGTTGGTTTGTCATGGGAAAGTTTTTGCCAAATTACGCTATTGGACTTCTGAATATGTTCTACCTTCTGAATCCGGGACAAAATGACTCCGCCCAAAATGACTCCGCCCAAAATGCCTCCAAAAACTGCAAGGGGGGACAAAATGACTCCGCCCAAAATGCCCCGAAATATTATTTCGAATTTTTTTTAACTATTTCTGGCAAAGTGCCAGAAAATGTGTTTTGAGTAGACGGGCTTAATCCTGATCACGGGGAGTGTGAGAGGTGTGGCTTCGTTTCCGCAAAGCTGCCAGTAACGGTGTAACGAACTCGGATTGGTTGCGCGATACAAAGTGGATGACGGCTTCAAACTCTTTTGCGCAAAACTGGATGGATTGGCATTCTTACCTATCGATGAAGTGGTGCTTGGCTTCGAACATTTACGTGCCACTGCACCAGAAGGTTGTGAGCTACTTCTGGACTACTTCGCCAAGACTTACGTTATTGGCAGCTACCGCAGGGCCCGAACTGCCGGGGATGGCGCCATACGAGTGCGCATGCGCAGAACTCCCCCACGATTCCCACCAGAGGTTTGGAATGTTCACGACGCGACCATCAAGGATGAGCCGAGGACCAACAACCAATGTGAGGGATTTAACAATAGATTCTTCCACCTGGTTGGCCACCATCATCCAACCATCTGGACGTTCATCACGGCTATTCGGCAGGAAGACTGTGCCGTCCGTGCAGCTATTGAGCAAGATTTGCGCGGAGAACCACCGAAAAAACGAATTCGCAAGGAGTATGTGGCACTTCAAAGACGACTCAAGACCCTGTGCACAGATCGCGCCGAGTTAGAGACACTGTGATTGCTAACTGAGTTGATTAGCTAAATGCGCCAGTGAACTTGGAGAAACAAGAACTCTGATTATCAGTTTTGATAAAATGTGAATTAACAAGAGTTGTCTTTTTCATTTATTAAAATAAACCATTCTTCCCTTCACTTTGAAAAAATAAGATTTCGAGGTATTTTGGGCGGAGTCATTTTGTCCCCCCTTTCAGTTTTTGGAGGCATTTTGGGCGGAGTCATTTTGGGCGGAGTCATTTTGGGCGGATACCCTACCTTCTACCATCTGCCGGAGTAATCGAACGTCGCTATAACACTATAACACAAAAGCAACCAACTCACAAACTTGGGTTTATGCTCCAAAGCCGCCAAATAATGAACGCTGAATTTAAGATCATCCAAGATATGAACGCCTTAATGCTGTCTTTAAGACAGCTCAAGTGTTGTGATCAGAAAGAAATGCCGGCTTACAAGCTGCTTTTAAAGTCTTGCAGTTCAAAGGGAGCGTAAATAAAACCCGACGATGAAGCTAAAACGAAGTTTCAAGTGTTTTGATCATGCGTAAATTTTTTAACAGCAAAGCGCTACAGCCTTTCATTTCCACGCAAGTTACCTCTAAATCATTTCAGTAAGCCTATGATTGATGGCAAGCCAAAATACAGGGCACAGCTTGCTTTGCTTTCAGCCCTTGGCTGTTATGAAAGACACTTGTCGGGTGCCTACATTGTCCCCGTTAATGAGTTGGCATACACATAAGTTGTAATATGTCGACGAATAACGATTGGTCAACAATTAATAGGTTTTAATAGTTATTTGAGACAGTCAACATTGGTTACTCAGTAGAAAGAGAGAGCTTGTTATCTCAAGCCGGGGGATAAGTTAACAAACTTAAGAGACTAGAAAAATGCCGCAATTATGTGTATCTTGGGTTTACATAAAAATACAGTTCATGTAATGAGGCGCCGAGCACATAAAAACACAAGTAAACGTAAATAAACCACGCGCTGAACCTTTTGTGTATTCAGTTCAGTTGTGCTGAAAGATTCAAATATACAAGTTATTCAATGCCAATCAATAAAGAAGGCATTTGGTGACTGCCCAGTTGGCCTACGGCTCACAGTACCTTTGAGTCATGACGTGTATAGCTCGTAATGCCTACGGCTACAACGCCTGTTATTTGGAAGAACTTCTGTATTTTCAAAATATAATAATTTCAGAGCAAGTCGGTTGTTGCCCTGAGGGTATCTTCGATTACTTTATTCTCGCGGCCATGGTCCAGGTCGTCGCGGAATTTGCGTAGACAGGCGGCCTTTACAGCGACAAAAAATTTCGAGTGCGGTTACTGAACGCCTTAGATGTTGCTGTCAAGTGCATTTTTGGTGTTACTGCAACTGACTGCGAAGTTAGAGTGCAACTAGACCGATTTCGAAACCCAGTTGCGAAACAAGCACTTGGGATACTAAAAAACGCTTATTGAATAAGCTAAAAAATTTCTTATCTTATTTCAGTTTTTAAATTTGCATTTTTATTCTTGAGTCTGTTCCGGTTTAGACTTGCATGGAGAATGAAAATTTTCAGACATAATTAAAACATTCCTGTTATGATTTAAAATTAAATACTAAAATTAGATATTAAATAAAAAATAGCCATTTGCAAATCATTAAAGAACGCAGTAATGCTTTATAGAAGATCAACAGCAGCACATGCTAACCGTATTCGAGATAATGGTCAACTTCCGGTTTTTTACCCTGACCGTGATCCAGAAGGTAATAGTCAGCGAGGTACCTGCTATGTAAAGTTGTTAAGGCCCAAAGTTTCGAAAATGAGCTCAAAATCGTTCTATCACTAATCGCTTTCGAGATAATAGTCAACTTCTGGTTTTCAACCTTGACCGTGACCCAAAGGGTCAAGGTTGCCGAGGTACCTCTTATGTAATGTTGTTTAAAGTAAAGGTCTAATTCTGTCAAAACCTTGACGATGCACATGTCTAGGTCATGGTGAGTAACTTACCAAATTGGTGATGCTACCATTAATGGTTACTGAGTAGTGGTATAGACAAAATTTCAAAGGTCAAGGTCACATTGCTGAGGTGAAAGGTCAAATCCACCCAAAAGCCTTGACAATGCACATGGTTGGGTCATAGTGATTCACTGTGCTAAATTTGGTGCTGCTAACATTAATAGTTATCGAGTGGTGTCCCGGATAAAATTTTAAAGGCTACGGTCACACTGCTATGGTCAAAGGTCAAATCCATACCAACCTTGGCGATACACATTTCTGGGTCATAGTAAGATACTGTTCAAAATGTGGCGATACTACTATCAGTAGTTGTTAAGTAAAAGCCCGGACAACATTTTAAAGGTCAAGGTCACAAAATTCAAACTATGCACTTATCAAGGTTTTCGAAATAATATATCGTCACAAAATAGTAATAAATGAACACTACAAAGTTCTCACTACCACATTTCCGTAGCATTCAATATATTCACAAATTGTAACGCAGTTATTTGTAAAAAAAGTTTCATAAACATACAACATTTGCTCTCCGTGATCAACTTTTCACTTATTGCAGCATTGAAAAAAAGCCCAGTTCAGCACAGCCAACTACTTACAGAACAACAGTACTGCATGGTCACGTGGCCACAGAGGAGCTTGTCATTATGGGACAGGCCACAAGCCACACAGTATTGATCTGCATTATACATAATCGCGTGCGCACAACAGGCAATTTTTACTGTGAGATGTGCGTGTTTTAATACTTGTATGCATTTGGTGGGGGGGGGGGGGGATGGACTTTTTATAGGGCGTTGGAAAATTTAAAGTAACTTTTATCCGCCAATTGGTATTCAGTTAAGCGTTCTGTATACTAATAACAAAAATTCCTCTTTAAAACCGACGAAGAACAAAAAACGGTAGAATGACGTCATTATGACGTAATACGCTAAAATTAAGGCTTTCACGATATCCTTTCTAAAAAAATAGTCTTATAACGTACTTGACCCCAAATCTCAAGCTCCAGCCGTTTTGAAGATATTAAGCTCTAAAGTATTCATGACGTCATAAGATGTGGAAGATGACGTCATACGTAAAACATTTTTCGCTTGGATCGAGTTTACCACATATCCTATGTGTGCCAAGTTTCACTTTCCTACCTCATATGGTCTCGGAGGAGATGCGCGGAAACCAAGTGTGACGAAGAATAACCAAAAAAAAAAAAAAACGAAATATGAAGAAAAAAAATTAAAAAATATCGTGAAATATTGCGAGTACACACATGTTCTAAAAAGACTTGCAAGGAAGGGGGGCTTCTTTCGGAAACTCCCGGTAATGGCCCTGCGTGGGTAAAAGATATATAATGGTCCTGAAATGGACACATTATTAACTCTAAGCGCACAGAAATTCCAGAAACTGTTTTGTTGTTGAAGGAGAACACGCTTAAGCGACTCGTTCAGCGGCAGTGGTCGAAAAACGCACCTCTGTGCCGGATGATCTGGGCGACCTAGTTCTAGTTGGCTCGAAAAGTGGCTCGAAACCGCGGGCAAAAATAAACAACAGTTGTTATTTTTCGACAATGGCTAGGGTTGGAATTCCAGACTTCTGACCTTTGGCTCGTGGGTGGCACTGCGCCAACTCTCCTCCAGTTGAAAGCGGTTCAGAGATGTTATTGGAATTCAGCGAGCAGGGAGTACCAAGACCTACGAGCACGCTGGCGCACTCTTGTCACCAGCGTGCTAACGGCGAAAAGTGCATTCGTGCCTTTCATTTTTTTATAGAGCACATGAAATGGAAAACAATAAACCACGAAAATCACGAGGTCACTTGAGAACAGAATGTGAAGGATTGAAGGTTGAGAAGTGAGTCCAAAATAGAAATTTAGATGAATTGTCGTATCCATCACTTTTAGATAAACTATCGCTAGAAGAAGTATCGGGATGCCTTATGTGAACCATAAAAATACAGCACTGGCCGTATATATAGTACGATTTAGTCTCGGCCGACTATTAAAGTATGCCAGAAATGCCTAATATAATGATTAAACCACATTAAATATTTTTGCACTTCCCTGCGATGCTTCCTGTCGCGTCCCTACGTTTTTTTATGACGACGTCAGTTACACACCTTCAGTAGTGTTTAGCGTCTAGTCCAAAAGTTCAGTCAAACCAAAAATAAGAACAACACTTTTCTTCACTATATTATCTGAATAAAACGAACTGGTTAGCCAAACACATACGGGGGTATGCATTTTTGCTAGCGACATTCGGTCAGTGACATTTCGGCCAGAAGTGAAAATGTGACATTTGGCCCACTTCAATTTTTTTAAGTCTTGATAATTTGTGTTATAATATTAACGGTCTTCGTTCTTAGTATAATTTTAGTTTCAGTTTGGAGTTACCAAACTCTGTCCTGTTGATATTTCCTAAAAAAACTGCAGACTATACTAGCCATGCGTATTACCTGATAACTGCAATTACCCCAATGGACCATTTTAAAGTCATACGTGTTGTCTACAACGAGGGATTAAAAGCCAAAAGCTACTTACCTACGTGAGACAGCTCCCGACGAACGTACGACATTTTACCGAAATTGGTGTCTATAACAGACAGCAACAGTGACTGACACATAATGACGCTCAATGGATTGCTTTTAGAAACGGGGTGCTATTACTCTGTCCCCTTCCCGATGGATTAAAACAATATCGATATAACAATATTAATTTTCAAAATTTGCTGCTCTTGTTCACTGACTGGAACAATTATAAAAGAAAGTTTTCGAAAAGAATATTTAACAAGAATGTCCAGGGACACTCTGACGAGGTGTAGGATAAGCGGCCACCCTAGAAGCGGCCACCAGTAAAACTGCCCATGGAAAATCTGGCCTCCGGGGGAATCAAATAAACATTTTCATCGATTTAAAAAGTGATATCTTCTTGCCTCTTCTCTTTTAAAATAGTGTTAAGAACATCGTCAGTCAGTCTACAAAACTTAAAATTTGTCCCATTAGTTCCTAATCCGGCTTTATTAACTTTTGTTCGGTAGGGATTCTCACGCAGTAACCCTCCTTTAAACATCAAATCCTGTGCATATAATCTTAAAACAGAAACTTTAAATCTAGTGAAAAGTTTATCAGTTTTATCAGTTTTAAGCCATAGTTCCCCTGAAATATTAAATGTGTGTATAACAAGCACACAAGCGGACTGCTATGATGCATGTCAGTGACCAGCTTAGGTCAAAAGCCAATGCATATTGATCATGTCATAATACGTATCAGGATGAAACAAACCTTTCTTATGTCGTAAAAGGACACAGCTGAGCAGAATAAAAGAATAAAAGAAAACTGTGATAACTCGCCAAAGCCTAGAGAAAACAAGTTCTAGATCCCGAGCCTGATAGCACCATAAAATACTGGAATGTGTATTAATTAATGGATATAAAATACTGGAATGTGTATTAATTAACGGATATAAAATACTGCAATGTCTATTAATTAACGGATAGCAATCGGATCGTGTTAAAATTTCGGAATTTGCATGAGAAGAGTTGGTTGCAGAGCCAAAAATGTTAATGTCAAGAAATAAAGAAATAACCACATAAGTGTGTACAGAATTGCAAATAGCAAACACATTTTCAATAAAGGATTTTTCGAGCTTGTGAACAACCAAAACGGACACACAATAGAGCGAACAGAGACTTCTGTAAGATGTTGTTTATACAAGTTAAAAAATTGAAGTTATCATAAGGGGTATTGAGGCTGAGAATTCTCATGCCAAGACAATGGCTGACGTCATAAATATGGTTTAATAATCCTTGATTCTCAGTGACTCCTTTGTTTTAATAATGTTTGTACCCTTAGCGCACTGTTCTTTGATCTTCAGAATCTGGCACTTTTAAGACAACTCCTTAGAATTATAACAGCAAAAATTATGTGCTTATACAACAAGATATTTTCTCAAAAATATTACTTTGTGGCCACTTACCCGGTTTTTTCCATTTATGTAGTGACCGGCTGACCGGTGGGCACATTGTCCATTGCCACTTGATAAAGACACCATTGTGACCAGCTGAGGTCTAGTGAATAAAGCATCAATAGGCTTTTACGGTCGCCAAAATTGGCGGTAGTATTTTTAAAACGGGGTGCCGTCATTTTGCAATCGTTAGCAGACCCCAAAAATGTAAATTTCAAAGAAGTCCTAACCATAGAAAACGACTCAAAATGAAAAGAGCCTGACTAAAAGTATCTCCAAGAACAGAAATATTTTGGAAAACTTAATCCCTAAAACATTCACACGAGGGTATGAGACGAATTCTTGCAGGTGCACCAAAATGTAACTGTTAAAGAAAATATCACATAGAGAATATTATTCTAAAATTTTGAATATATCGCATCAAACCGCAGCAGACAACGTATTTAAAAAAACTGATTTGTGGGAGAAGAAGCATTTTGAAAATTTGTTGGTATAAAAATTCAAACTGGCACCATCTGACCAATTTTTGTCAAATCGCCAAAAGAAGTAATTTTTCAAAAGAGGATGACCTAAGGAACGTTCATAGGAAATTTTAATGTGATACAGCCAACATTAGGAAGAAGAAACATTTTGATAATTGTCGAACAAAAAATTTAAAATGGAGCCTTTTGGTCAATTTTCAACGAACCTCGAAAAAGTATTTTGCAAGAGAGGACTAACTAGGGAACATTCTTATTAAATTTGAAAGGAATCCGCTCAGAATTGTGGGAGAAGAAACATTTTGAAAACTCGCTGAAAAAAACGTGATCAGGAAAGCATTTTAAGTAAAAAGTTTGCAAACGTACATACAAACATACTACGTATAGACGACGGATGCCCCTTCCCCCTCCCCAATCCCCACTGCTGTTACGAAGTCTTTTTTAAAGGGATGGTCGAAAGCCTCAGTGGGCGCTAATTTTGAATTCCGTGATAGGTTATCTAACCCACCGCATTCGCTTAGCTAAGGCAATTGGAGCGAACGTCAATACCCTGCTTACCACCCCGGGCTGGAATCGAACTCGGGGCCTTGGGATTACCAGACCACGCTATAACCAACTGAGCTATCCGTCACTCCCTTGATGTGACGAAATCGGTTGGTCTGAAAACCATCTGCCTCAGATGTTACACTTTTCACTTCTGGGTCGAAGTGTCTCTGGTCCAAATGTCTCTGACCCAAATATCAGTGGTCGAAATGTAGCTGGGCCAAATGTCTCTGATCCCAGTGTCATGGATTCACGGAGCAGAAAAAGACAGACTTGAGGGTTAAAAACTACACTCGTGTACATTAAAAATTATACACAATTTCGAAGTTTTTGTATCTTTAAAATTATTTAACATGGAGGAATTCCATTTTCGCTGAAACAAGATTACATAAATGCTCACTAACTGACAAAACAACAAATTCGAAGAGTGGCAACGTTTCGAGAGAGTTCAATTTGAAACAAGTGTAGGTCCAATTTTCACCGTTTTCAGTTTCAGTTCAAAAACCAAGCACTTCAATAACATGTTGGACCACCTCCAACGTGAAGCAGAGCACCAATCCTTCTTGATATCGAGCAAATGAGACGGTTAATGCTCCATTGAGGGTAGCGGTACCACTCCTGGATCAATGCTTGGCACAGTTCGGCATGATTTCTCGAAGGCGGATTCCGTTGTCTACCATCCCTATCGACGTTATTCCAGACATGTTCTATGGGGTTCATGTCTGGGGAATAAGGTGGCCACGGCAAGATGTTAACGTTAATGTGTTGCAGGTACAGTAAACTGTCTCTGGCAACATACGGTCTCGCGTTATCCTGCATAAAGATGGTGTTTTTCTTTTTTGCAGGATGTTGGGGACCACTTGGAATGCCAGTACCGTGTTAGTGTAGCGTGCTGCAGTTAGGTTTCCGTCGATAACGAGTAGCTGAGACTTCCCACCAAATTTAATCGCTCCCCAGACCATAACCGATCCACCTCCAAATCGGTCAACTTGAGCAACACAAGATCTGGTGTAACGCTTACCATTTTGCCGATAAACACGTGCTCTACCGTCGCTTTTGTACAATACAAACCTGCACTCATCGGAAAAGATCACTTTGCCACTAAGGGGTTACGCACCCACTCCTGTCGTAAGCGGCGTCGTCGTGCGTCCAGTACCACGCCTCGATAAGGTCTGCGAGAACGTATCCCGTGTTCCGCCAAACGTCTGGACATTGTCATTCGGCTTATCCGGTTGTTCCGTCTGCCTGGTGTTACTGTCGCCGTTTGCGTAGCACTCTGTAACCTGATTTGTAAGTACACTAAACGGATGTGGCGATCCTACTGGCGATCCTCCACGGGGTTGTCCGGGTCGAGGTCGATCAAGGATATTCCCCGTTGCTCTATGCCTCTCCTGCAGCCCATAAACCGTTGCTCGGGTGCACCAAAATCGGTTAGCGATGTCTCGTACAGAAAGTTTCCAGCATGCCTAAAACCCGGTACCTCTCGCTTTCAGAAAGCCGTGCTTAAGAAATTTCATGATCTACTGGGTGTATATTGTGCACTGAAACAATATTACTTAAACCCCGCTTTTGATCCGTACTAAAGTTTTAATGGTCATAGCAACGTGTGAACAGCAATAAAGGTGTAAACCAACATCCAAACTATCATGTGGAATTTCAAAATTGAAGCTTTATTATTTTCGGAAATATTTCAAAAAAAGTGTGTATACTTTCTAAAGTGCATGAGTATAAAAAATAGTGCACCAAATGGTGCACCATTACAAATTCCTGAAGTCAAGTCCCAAATAACACGGAGAAAAATAAATTGTCTCTTAGAGTTCTGGTGTTGAATTTGCTAATATTACTCACAGAAGCAATCCATACACGATTAATTACTGAAGTTTTAGAGTTTATTGTTTTATTTTGAACCACTGTCTTTTTCAATACACATGTTGTTGATTGATGATGATGCCTGTGTGACTTTGTTACATGATTTTAAAACATTCAGAAAAGAATAAAATTTAATGAGCAAATGTTGTACGCTTGGCATGTGAAACTGACTGTTATAATAGCCTCCAGCTCACTTATTAAGCGTTACCTATCCGCACCTACGCGCGCGTGAATACACTATTCAGAAGTGTCAGTTAATTAACTTCGGTAATCATTCGTTATAGATCTATAGTTGTGGCAACATGTAAATTATAAGTTATAAAGAAATAAACTAAGTACACCAAATCTAAGATAGCTATTATTTCATGGTGGCAGCGCATGGAACAAAGTGCAAATCAAAAATGTAGCTGTCAGGATCAAAGTCCAGGAGCGAGAAATCGCAAAGGAAAAGGCACATGCATTCCATTAATCAAGAAGTGGGCTCTGCTGACGAGGTTTGCTTTGATATGACAACTCAGGTGGGTGATTCTATTAGCGCTGGTAAAAAGAGAGCAAAACTTACCGAAATGTCAATATGGGTAAAAGTTAAAAATTGACACAGGTGCAGCAAGCTCGACTTTTGCTCCTTCGTACCTTTAAAATGTATGGTGAAAAACAAAGTCCCAAACAGCGTTGTATTGAAAGTGTTCAGTTGTGAGTCTGTTAGCGCAAAGAGATGAACAAATCCCGTGTCTCGGAAAGTTTACCATGTCGGTCAGTGAGAAAGGAGAAGTATAGCAAAATGTCGATGTTTGCGTTGTGGATGTGTCTGTTTCAGTCTGGAGTTGGTCACAATACACGTCGATATTTTACGTGAGAAATGTGTGTCAAGCGTGAATCGGGCAGCTAGAAAAGTTAAAAGTTCAAACGATCTTGTGTCTAAGTACCCCGACCAGTTTGGCAAAATTTGTTGTTTTCGCGGTGTTGCACAGCTGCATCTCAAAGAAGATATAGAGATGTAGGTGGCCGCACCAAGAACGTGTAGCATTCATATGCGTGGCAAAATCAAGGCCAAGCTCAATCGTATGGAAGAAGTAACCGAAAACACAGACTGATGTTCCAATTTGGTATTTGCAGAAAAAAGGATGGTTCAGTTAGAGTATTTTAGATCCTTAGAACTTAGGAATTAAACCTAAATCTGAAGCGATGACCACACAAAGTTCCTTCCTTGGAAGAAATGAACCCAGAATTTGCAAACGCTACAGTTTTCAGCGAATTAGATGCAAGGTTACCTTTTGGTTTGATTAATTCTCAAGACGAATTTCAATCTCAAATGGATGAAGTCCTGGAAGACTTACCAAGGGCGCTGTCAAGTACTGACGAAGTATGTGTGTACGGTGAAACTGAAGCCCAACATTACAAGTGTTTGTTAGGGTTACTGAATCATGCCAGTGAGAAAGGGTTAGTTTTCGACAGTGCAAAATGCCACATCAAACAGCCCAGCATTTCTTTCTTTGGCAATCTGTACAGCAGCGAAGAAGTCAAACCCGATACAGCCAAAATTAGGGATGTTCAAGGCATCCCCGCTCCTCAAACCACAAAGCAACTGAAATCGTTGCTAGATCTTATCTCATACCTGGCAGAGTTCATACCCAACTTCGGAAACAAGGCGCCTGTGTTACGCGAGTTGACAAAAGAAAAGAGCGTGTGGTATTGGGATGAAGTGCATCAGAAGTACTTCGACCAATTAAAAGAATGTATTACAGAAGAATGTGTGCTAGAGTATTACGACTCTGATGAGGAAGTTACGATAGAGGAAGATGCATGCTCAAAATGTCTAGGGCAGCGTTGTTACAAAGAGGTAAAATTGTGACCTACGCATCACAAACACTCTTACAGTAAGATTGGACGTGAAATGTTGGTAACAGTGTTTGGTATTCAGCGATTCCGCACTTTCCTGCACGCGAGATTCTTTACTGTAGCAAACAATCACAAACTGCTTAGTACAATTACAACCAAGCACGATTGCAAAGAAAGCTCTTGCAAGTTGCCGGTTACAATTTCATAGTTATCTACAAGATGGGTGAAGACATGCGATTATCAAAAGACGCATTAAGTAGATTATGAAACCCAAAAGGCCCCATAGATATTGGAAACATACATAAACAGCACGAGCACTGAAAACTTTGTGCTCACTAACTTCTCTTATGCCAAAAAAGAACAGTTGAAAACGGAAACAAGAGGGTTTTATTAACTGCAGGGTCACCATCCCCAGCAAAAGCATTTCAAAACGCGCTTCAGAGCTTACTCGGTAAGTTCAGTTGGGTCGCATGCGTGGTCAATGTTGTACGTCACTTCCTGCGCTGACATGTCACTACGCTATCGGCACTAGGGAGTGCGTATCAACACGTGCAGCTTCGCCATGAAGGAAGCCGTCCGTGCCTGAACCTGCTCTGCACATCGTTACGTACGCAAGCCGAGAAAACACGCCATGCTTATTTCCAAGAGATTAGCAATCAACTCGCTATACTGCAACTGGTCCGTGTATACGCCGCCCTTGCTGATATCCGTAAAGCCACTCTCGCTGCTTTGAACCGGGGCTCCACAAGAAACAACTTATTGTGTGTTTTCTATAACATTAAGCTTAACAATTAATTATTATAATCAAAATGCGGGTTACCAACCAAAAGTTGGATTTTATCTCGAAAATAGTTAGATTCTGAGCTCACGTTTTGAAAATACAAAATTTTCAGTGTCGAACGACCGTTTGGTCGAATGTCCTCACTCACTCACTAAATCACTCAATTAATCAATCAACGCAAGTGGCACATAACATTTTGTCAACTTTTCTATCGCAGTTGCAAACGGGAATCATTTTGCATCCTGTTCTCTTTGAAACTTTTTTATCTAAGCCTGATTTCTAAACAAGAATAATCCCACACATTAAGTCTTCAAAAGAGGTGAAGAATAAAATTTTTTTGGTTTCGGTTAAAAAAGAAAGATGTTTTTATTTTGGAATGCATGAAAATGCTTCCAGTATTACACAATAATAATATTAAAAAATTTACAACATCAGAATATGTCAGCATTTCTTGTTTCAACAAAAAAGCTTTTAAATCAAGAAAAAGGACAGTACAGGTCAGAAGAAAAGGCTTGTCACCAGCGCGGTAACGGATGCTTAAGGTTCATATTGGACAGCTTCCGAAGAAAGTTCTCAGTGTGAGCTAACAACTGGTAGAATTTAGAAAATTTAATTTGATAAGTAAAACTGGGAGTAAACGTTCTACATGCATGACATCTAGTATACATAAAGTTGTATTTGCCATAAGACAAGATATTAAATGCATCAAAGTATACTAAATACTTTCCATGGACAGAAAAAAATCCTCACATTCAGTGTCAAAAGAGCATTTAAAAAGTCCAGCTTAATGTTGAAGTATGTCTCTGCAAAAAACTGGTCTTCCTATTCCCAAACCTTCTATTCTCAAACGATTCCTTTGGGAATGGGAACTATTAGTCCAGTCCGTCGGCGGTTTTGCATGCGTAGCACAATTCCACGATTGGGCCTAAAAGACATCATCCAAGAGATACCTCGGTGACCTTGACCTCCTCGGTCATGGTCAAGCTGAAAAACTGGAAGGTGACCAGACACGGTTACAGACAGAGCGATTTTGAACTAATTTTCGACACTTTGGATGTAAAAGACGTTATTTAAGAGGTACCTCGGTCACCTTCACCTCCTCGTTCAAGGTCATGTCTGCATTTTAAGAGTTCAGATTTTTTTGGCCCCAAGTGTTATTTTCGGTAGTCGTTACCGAAAACGGTCTAGACACACTTGGAGATGTTCAATCCTCCAGATAATTGCTTTCGTACGATTCGGAAAAGTGTTTCCGTATGTTTCCTTTTTTCGCCAAAACCTTATCACGTGAACTCCTCTGAGACGGCTAGGGCTAGGACAACAAAATTTGGCAGAGACGTAGTATAGCATGCTTAGTTGGTCCAGCTCATTCTTTTTAGAAATTCGTTAATGTTTCATATACGAAAATGGACATTGCAATTTAAAATTTGAAAACCTTGTCACGCGAACTCCTTTGAGACTGTTGGGGTTGGGCCGACCAAATTTGGCAGAGATATAATGTAGAATGTGTAGTTGGTCCAGCTGATTTTTTAAAGAAATTCATTAATATTTAATATGTAAAAATGGACATTAAAATGTTGCCACTTACGTAAATTGTAAGCAAGCAAACGCTTTGATTTAAACTGGCATGATGTGAGCCTAGTTGTATTGATATCCCAGCTGTCTACAATGACAGCCATCACAGCATGTGTGTGCAAGTTAAGGTTGGGTGCAGCGCTTGGGATTTTTCCCAATTCCTAAAGAGTGATGACATTTAGCTCACTGATAGAAGGTGATTAGATGCCGTAAAATATGCATTTTTAAACCATAACACTAGAGCACGATTGACATCCTCGGCCATAGTCAATGTCAAAAACCAAAAGTGGGCCATTATCTCAAAAACGGTTAGAGATAGAGCGATTGTGGGCTTATTTTTGACCGCTTGGGCCTAAAAAAACTTTATATAAGAGATACCTCGCTGACCTTGACCTCCTCGGCCGTGGTCAAAGTCAGAAACCGAAAGCTGACCAATATCTCGAAAACGGTTAGAGACAGATCGATTTTGAGCTTATTTTCGACCCCATGGCCTAAAAGACGTTATGTTAAAGGTACCTCAGTTACCTTGACCTCGTCCGTCATGGTCAAGGTCAGAAACCCGAAGTTGACCACTATCTAGAAAACGGTTAAAGGTAGAGAGATTTTGAGCTTATTTTCGACCCTTCTGGCCCTAGGAAAACCTTATATAACAGGTACCTCGGTGATCTTGACCTCCTCCGCCATGGTCAAGGTAAAAAACCGGAAATTGACGATTATCTCGAAAGCGGTTAGAGATAAAGCGATTTTCAGCTTATTTTCGGCCCTTTGGGCCTAAAAGACGTTATATACGAGGTACCTCGGTTACCTTAACCTCCTCTGTCATGGTCAAGGTCATTATATCGAAAACGGTCAGAGACAGAGCGATTTTGGGCTTATTTTCGACCCCTTGGGCCTAAAAAAATTCTTGTACCTCGGTGACGTTGACCTCCTCCGTCATAGTCAAAGTAAAAGACCGGAAGTTGGCCATTATCTCGAGAACAGTTAGAAAACTGAATTTGATTACTTGCGCCTAAAAGAGGTTACATTACATTTACTTCGATGACCTCGTTCAAGATAATAATCCAGAAGCTGATAAATATGTCGAAACACTAAAAATGTGTCTTTGACCAGATATATGGCGTCTCTGGCCTCTGCCATTGCAAGTGGGCGCCATTTCGCTACGTGTAGCGAAATTCGTTCCAGTTTAACCTGCCTATGTAAATAAAATCTCACACTGAAAAACAACTTATAATATTTTTACTTTAAACTTTTATCAACTAATAATTTACTATGCCTTTACTATGTTCAGCTGTTTAACATTCAGTAACAAAAGGGATGGTCTTGTAAGCTCCAACATACGGGTATTTCAATACACCATAGCCCAAAAATAAAATCAGTACAAGTATGGGCAGGCATTCCTGAGGTATAGAATTGGTATAGAAAACATTACCAACAATATTAGTGCAGGATTTAAAAGCGAGCCGTAAAACTGGGTTGGTATTAATAAAACATTAACAGTGATGCTATCACAGTGTTTCTGGCACCCTAACGCTAACCCCATTTTCGTTATATATGTGTAGAAATTCCTACCTCTTGTACACAATATCTTTTCAACAATTATGAGTGTCAACTAATCAACTGTGTCCAAATATTACTTTCTGTTTAATTCTGACATGAAGCCAATAAAACTGGAACCTCATTTCGCTAACGAAATGTTAAACACTTGACAAAAATTAAAACGCAAAAATACGTCCTTCAATGGGCTATTTCTTGAATAATATATTGCAAACAACACAGCTTGAATACTCTTATAAGCCCAGTAGTGTTTGGTTTTTTATTGGCTGATCAGGGATACGCCGTGTTATCTATTTATGCAGTGAGAACTCGCACAAAGCTAAGCAACTATGTGTTCTGTGCTATACGATAAATGCTCCACATTTACTTGCAAAAAATACACTCTTTTCACATGGCATTTTAAACAAGAAAACGAAATCGAAGGTGTGTCATGCACACGTTTATATCAAGTTCTACCTAAGTCCCAAGTTTCGTGCCCTAGGACCCGTAGTGTCAGCTGAGTAGAGCTGCGTTATTGTTAGGCGTATGTGCCGATAGATAGGGATTTCAAAGACACTATATGGGCACGTCGAAATTATAATAATCCTGAGTTAAAAAATTGGGGTCTAGGACAACTCCCCCCCAGACAACTCCCCCCCAGACAACTCCCCCCCCGACAATCCCCCCCCCCGAACAATTCCCCCCGTAGGACAGTTCCCCCCGAGGACTATTCCCCCCCCCCCCCACTTAATTTTTATATTATACTTTACTTTGAATGCCAAAGTCTTTACTTTTAAAATACCTTAAAATCAAAAATGCAAATTTTTTTTATCTGGAACGAAACTTTTTTTCTGCCATTTAAAACTTTATGTTGTGGGCAATTTCACGCAAATAGTCAACAGTATGTCGGTTTTCGAAGTCGCGGACTGTTTGACGAATGCGTTGCGCAGAGTCGGCGTACCAGCGACGTGGTAGCTCGGGCAAGCGGCCACCCATAATTTGACCAGATGCACCGCGAACATTACGGCGGATCCGACCGATGTAACATTGAAAAAAGGTTTTTTGCTGCCACTGTGATGGCCAACTTAAAGTTCATTGGTTTGGATAAGGCATGCAAATTGCAACTGCGACAATGTTGAAATGAAAGGACAATTACCATCTCCATTTAGAAGATAAAAGGGCAACAATTTGTAAAAAAAAAAAAGAGAGAGAGAGAGAGAGAGAGAGAGAGAGAGAGAGAGAGAGAGAGAGAGAAAGAAAAGGAAAAAATAAGAAAAATAAAAATGAATGGGGGGGGGAATAGTCCTCGGGGGGAATTGTCCTACGGGGGGGAATTGTTCGGGGGGGAATTGTCGGGGGGGGGGGGGAATTGACTGGGGGGAATTGTCTGGGGGGGGGGGGAATTGTCCTGTTCCCAAAAAATTGTAATCACTAATTATAAACATGTATGCGCACATTGTAAACTGGTTTGAGCAGGCTGTCTGAAAAATCGGCATATAAAAACTCACTATTATTATCATTATTATTACATGACACAAAAAGTCTGTTCACTGTCAAGAAAAAAAGATACCAACGGCTGTTCGCACAAATTCAGAAACACCTTGCAAGCCAAAGGCTTGTCAAGCGTTAATAAAAAACCAGCTAGAATCATCTATGAGGAATGTGAATATGATTTGCAACAACCCAAGCCTGCGTATCGTGCAAGTGAGATCCTTGTAAAACTAGACCATAGCAGTGAACGGTCGGTTCTGAAGTAGAAAATGCGTTTGGCTGTAACCTGCTTCATTCCCCAAGGGTCTAAAGTACCGTCACCTCAATTATCAGCCCTTTCTTAACTGAAGGATTCAAACCCTATAAAACATGATTGAGGGTTAGAAAAGTGCCCGAATGTCAAGCCGAATCAATCACAGCCTCTCAATGAAGCTCACCCATCTGGCCCCCCTGTGCCCACTGCGGTGACTGGCAGTCGATCTGGTCGGACATCGGAGGAAGCGTAATGACAGGCTCTTGGCATGTGTTATTTATAGCTGCCAAACACCCCTCGGCACCTTATTAAACTCTATAACACATAACGACGATGTTACTTATGGAGCAAAAAATAACACAAAGAAGAATAGATAGTGGTCTACTATCGACATTCCCTCTTTCCACCATTACCATTTATCATACTTGGAGGAAGATCTCTGTGAAAGGCTATTAGCCCAAATGTTTTTCTACAGCGTTTCGTCCGATATGCACAATGTTCGAAATGTGCCATTTCTGCGGGACCAGTCTTTGAGACTAATAAACATTGTCGTAAGGCAGGCGGGGGGGGGGGGGGGAGAGGTGCACTTAGTATCATATGTGCGAAAAAAAAAACGCAGAGAAACAGGGTATTTTTGAGGCCAGACACGGTCCGGCAATTTGTTAAAAAAAAAGAAGGGGGGGGGGGTAATTTTTATTCAGCACTTTCCCACAAAAGGAGGCTTCTTTCAGACGTGTACTCCGCCTTGGGAGACAAAAGGGAGTTCGATTTCAAATGTAACACTCTACTCTTAGGGGTGGTTTCTGAAGTCATGGATACGCATGGTAACCACTTGGTACTCGAGCCCCCCCCCCGCCCTTCAGGCCTAACAACTTGGAAGTGTTATGAAAAAATATGCTTAACATACCTTTATAAATCAGCAAGTAATTCCCATTTAAAGTTTATATTTTTCTATCCATGTACAACGCTTTTCTGAGCTTCGCACGAAGGTGAAGAAACTAATTGGAAGTAACGCAGTTTCACCAATAAATTCGGGTCGGATGGATCAGATTGACATCATTGCTATACCAATCCTGTACCGATAATTAGTGCTCTTAATGATAATCGATGCACAAAACTGACCTGCCTTTCGAGTTTCTGTCAAAAATGTGATGGGTTACACACGTATGCACAGTTTCCTCTGCTTTCTCTCCAATTATTTCCATAATACTAATTTCATAAAATGCCCACAGCCACCGCTTAGGCCTGTGCGTCTCGTGTGAGAATACAGCCAATATTTACTTAAAGTTTTTCCTCAATAAAGTAGCAGTGGATAAGTGGACTTTTCGGTCAAAATGATGGCCTTTTGAAATAGTTTGGACGCTGTAGTTGAAACCTAACGAAACTAAAGAATTCAAATATAACTTCTTTCTGATCTCACTGGCAACACAGCCGCTTGAGAACTGCAATGAGATCTGCATAAAATTATAAGCTGTTGGCATTACTATTCAAGGATTGGGCGGATTCGCAATCATTTATATTTTGTGAAAAATATCCCGCATGAAACAAAGTTGACATTTCCAGAGGGACATTTTCATGGAATTCCCCAACACAGTGGGAAAATCTGATGCATGAAGACAGAGTCCTGTCGGTTCTGCAGTATATTTCACTTCAGCAAAGCACTTGCAATAATAAAAGACCTTAATACCAACCTGTGATTTGTCTGCACCCGTCTTTTTTCTTAATATATCGTATACATGAAGCAGCTGTTACCACTCTGCAATCCAGTACGAAGTCCGAAACTTCGATAAAACGAAGCGATAAAAACATAGAGCATTAGATTAATATTTCTGTGTTTTGTGAGAAAACAGCGTCTTAAGCGGGCGTTTTTAGCGCAACTTTTTGGCATGATACACAAACAAGCAATTAATTAGTCCTGACAGGTATCGCAGCAAGACTGATGGACAGTGCAGAAACCGTAAACCTTCCAAGGGTATCACATCTCAAGTGCCTGCCTTGGTCACTGCAGTGCAGGTCAAACATTATCCAGTGGGAAAGATTCCCGACGTTTTATCAGGGAGATTTGGTTTCGTATTGCCCGGTCAGCCAGTCCTTGTTGATCGAAATCACTGTTGACATAATATAATGTTCCCGGGCAGGTGCGCATGGAAACCATGTGAAAACCGAGAACGCGGACTTGAACTTCATCTCAGAGCTTCTACATACAAGCTCTCTGACTACACAAGAAAACCTGGACGGAACCCACGTTCGAGGCATAACATAGAAAACCTATATCTTCCACAGCGCAGTGTTACTGAAAATGTAGCTAAAATAGGAATGTACTATTTACCTTGTCTTATTTAACACTTGACAAGCCTTTGGCTTGCAAGGGTTATATGAATTTGTGCGAGCAAAATTCGTCCCTTTTTTTTCTTCTTGACAGTTTTTCCGATTTTTTGTGTCTTCTTCTTCTCTGACACTATGGGCCCTACGACCATGAAACTTGGGACTTATGAAGAGCTTGATCTGAACATGTGCATGTCACTTTTTATTTTCGTCTTTGATTTCGTTTTCTGTGTTAAAATGCCATGTGAAAAGAGTGTATTTTTTGCAAATAAATGCGTAGCATTTAACGACAGCACAGAATACACATTTGCTCAGTGAGCTTTGTGCGAGCTCTCACTGCGTAAATAGATAAAAAGGCGTATGCCTGATCAGTCAATAAAGCTTTAAGTCAACAACAACCAAACACTACTCGGCTTATAAGGCGTATTCAAGCTGTGTTGTTTGCAATATATTATTCAAGAAATAACCCATTGAAGGAAGTATGTTTGCGTTTTAATTTTGGTCAAGTGTTTAACATTTCGCTAGCGGAATGAGCTTCTAGTTTACACTTGGGACAACGTCCCAAGCAGATTTTTTCCGCGAATTCTGTACATTTCTCTTTTCTTCCTTTTTTAATTTTTTTTTTCATATTTCGTTTTTTTTTTATACTTCCTCACTTGGTTTTCGCGCATCTCCTCTGAAGTCGTTTGAGCTAGGAAAGTGAAACTTGGCACACAGATAGGACCTGTGGTAAATTCGATTCAAGCGAAAAATTTTTTACGTATGACGTCATCTTATGACGTCATGGATATTCTAGAGCTTAATATCTTCAAAACGGCTGGAGCTAGAGATTTGGCGTCAAATACGTTATGAGACTACTTTTTGACAAAGGACATCGTGAAATTTTAATTTTAGCGTGTGGCGTCATAATGACGTCATTTTTCGTTTTTTTTTGTTCTTGGATGGTTTTAAAGCGGAATTTTTGTTATTAGTACACAGAACGCTTAATTGAATATCAATTGACGGATAAAAATTACTTTAAACTCTCCAACGACTTGTAAAACGCCCCCTCCCAAATGCACACAAGTGTTAAAACACGCACATCTCACAGTACAAGGTGTCTATTGTGCGCACGCGATTATGTATAATGCAGATCAATACTGCTGTATGAGACTTGTGGCCTCTCCCATAATGAAAAGCTGGCTGTGCTGAACTGGGCTTTTTTTCAATGCCGCAATCAGTGAAGAGTTGATCACGGAGAGCAAATGTTGTATTTTTATGAAACTTTTTTTTTTTACAAATAACTGCGTTACAATTTGTGAATATATTGAATGCTACGGAAGTGTGGTAGTGATAACTTTGTAGTGTTCATTTATAGATCACTCTTACTATTTTGTGACGATATATTATTTCGAAAACCTCGATGGGTACATACTTTGAATTTGTGACCTTGACCTTTAAAATGTTGTCCGGGCTAGTGATTAACAACCACTGACAGTAGTATCGCCACATTTTGTACAGTATGTTACTATGACCCAGACATGTGCATCGTCAAGGTTGGCATGGATTTGACCTTTGACCTTAGCAGTGTGACCGTAACCTTTAAAATTTTATCCGGATCACCACTCGGTAACTAGTAATGTTAGCAGCACCAAATTTAGCAAAGTAAATCACTATGACCCAAGCATGTGCATTGTCAAGGTTTTTGGGTAGATTTGACCTGTCACCTCAGCAATGTGACCTTGGCCTTTGAAATTTTGTCCAGGCCGCTATTCAGTAAACAATAATGGTAGCATCAGCAAGTTTGGTAAGTTACTCACCATGACCCAGACATGTGCATCGTCAAGGTACCTCGGTAACCTTGACCTTCTGGGTCACGGTCAAGGTCGAAACCAGAAGTTGACTATTATCTCGAAAACGGTTAGTAAAAGAGCGATTTTTGAGCTTATTTTCGACCCTTTGGGTCTAAATAACGTTACATAGGAGGTATCTCGCTGACCATAACTTCTGGATGACGGTCAGGGCAAGAAACCGGAAGTTGACCAGTATCTCGAAAACGGTTAAAGATAGAGCGATTGTGACCTAATTTTCGACCCGTTAAGCCTAAACAACTTTACATAAGAAGTACCTCGGTGACCTTGACCTTCTGGATCACGGTCAAGGTCAAAAACCGGAAGTTGATTATAATTATTATTAATGTCGATTTTGCGCTCATTTTCAACCCTTTGCGCCTAAACAACGCTATATAAGAGGTACCTCGGTGACCTTGACCTTCTGGGTCACGGTCAAAGTCAAAAACCGGAAGCTGACTATTATCTCGAAAACGGTTAGCATCTGCTGCTGACATCGTTGATTGTCTATAAAGTATTACTGCGTTCTTTAATGATTTACAAATGGCTAGGTTTTATTTAATATCTAATTTTAGATCTAATTTTAAATCATAAAAGGAATGTTAATTATGTCTGAAAATTTTCATTCTCCATGCAAACCTTAACCGGAACAGAATCATAATGAAAATGCGAATTTAAAAACTGAAATAAGATCAGAAATTTTTTAGCTCAGTCAATAAGTATTTTCTTAGTATCCCAAGTGTTTGTTTCTCAACTCGGTTGCGAAATCGGTTTAGTTATTACATAAGTAATTGTAAAATAAGAGTTCCACTGCAGGAAGTGACGTCATGATGACGTCATAGCCTGCGTAACCATGGTGATAAGGACCTACCCCACCAGGCGGCAGACGGGCTAAGCCTAGGACATACTATGTGTGAAACCCATTATGACGTCATAGACGGCGTAACCATGGTGATAAAGTGAGGACCTCCCACCCTAGGACATACCATGTACCGACTCCCCCCCCCTAGGACATATCATGTACCGACCCCCCCACCCCTAGGACATACTATGTACCGACCCCCCCGCCCCCCCCCCCCCCAGGACTGTGATATGGCTAACTTCAAGAGTGTATAACTTTCGCTGTGCTTGGTCGATTTGTATGAAAATTTCTCTGTTTAATTCTATTTTATGTCTAGTTTTGTTATTAAGTGGTCACAGGCTATTTACGCAGCTGGCTGTATGCATAATTGTGATATGCCGCCATTTTAGCTTTGTAAAAAGTGAGAAAGTGAGACAACTTTCGTTATAGTTGACCGATTTGCATGAAAATTTCACTGTTTGATTCAGTTTTATGTTTAGTTTTGTTATAAAGTGGTCTCAAGCTATTTGCCTATGTGGCTGTATGCATATTTGTAACATTCCACCATTTTAACTTTGTAAAAAGTGAAAAATTGAGATAACTTTCGGTATAGCTGACCGATTTGTATGAAAATTTCACCGTTTGATTGAGTTTTATATCTAGTTTAAACATTAAGTTATTAGAGGCTATTTGTACCGGTGGCTGTGTGCATTGTGGATTCACCTTAAAATTTTAACTTAAAAATGGATTAACTTTCGTTATGGTTGACCGATTTGAATGAAAGTTTCACCATTGGATTCAGTTTTATAACTAGTTTTAACATTAAGTGATCAGAGGCTATTTGTATCGGTGGCTGTGTACATCATGGATTCACCTTAAAATTTTAACTTAAAAGTGGAATAACTTTCGTTATGGTTGACCGATTTGCATAAAAATTTCGCAATTGGATTCAGTTTTATATAAAGTTTTGTTATAAAGTAGTCACAGGCTATTTGCCCAGGTGGCTGTATGCATAGTTGTGACATACCGTTATTTTAACTTTGTAAAAAGTGAAAAAGTGGGATAACTTTCGCTATAGTTGACCGATTCGAATGAAAATTTCACCGTTTGATTCAGTGTGATGTGAAGTTTTAACATTAAGTAATCAAGGGGCTATTTACACAGGTGGCCGTATGCATAATTGATTCACTTCAAAATTTTAACTTAAAAGTGAGATAACTTCCGTCACGGTTAACCGATTTGAATGAAAATTTCACCGTTTCATTCAGTTTGATGTCTAGTTTACAGTGATTATAGACTATTTGCATAGGTGGCTGCAAGCACTTTGATTGGAGCACACCCCAGATTCAAAGATGTGTTCAAATAGCAAGCCCATTCAGGCACGTGTTTCAATTATTTTTTGCGGAAAAAACATATTACGTCATAGTATTGTTCAACATTTTTTTTTACAATTGTACAACAATTGTTCAACAAGCTGTTGTTCAACATGTTCAGCATGTTGTTCAACATGTTCAACATGTAAACATGTTCAACATGTTGCTTAACATGTTCTTCAACAAGTTGTTGCTCAACATGTTGTAGTTCGAGCAATTGATGCAATAGCAGCCAGTTCAGAAAAACAAGACATATATTGAATACTTTTATTAATACACTTAAATACACACAGCTTAAATCTATAACAATATTACAACATTTGTTGATTTACAAAGTCCTTATTATAAAGCTTAGTCAAATAAGCTATTCTATTTTTCTTCATCTGCTTCACTCTTCTCCATTACACTGTCCTCATCCATATCACTTTCTTCGTCGCTGCTTTCAGCTTCCTCCTCCTCATCTAGAAGCTCTTCATTTTCATTCAAATCGGTCAACTATAGCGAAAGTTATCTCACTTTTTCCACTTTTTACAAAGTTAAAATGGCGGCATGTCACAATTATGCATACAGCCAGCTGCGTAAATAGCCTGTGACCACTTAATAACAAAACTAAACATAAAACTGAATCAAACAGTGAAATTTTCATACAAATCGACCAAGCATAGCGAAAGTTATACACTCTTGAAGTTAGCCATATCACGATCCTGGGGGGGGGGGGGGGGGGGTCGGTACATAGTATGTCCGAGGGGGAATCGCTACATCGTATGTCCTGGGGGGTAGGGGGGTCGGTACATCGTATGTCCTAGTGGGGGTGGTCCTCACTTTATCACTATGGTTACGCCGTCTATGACGTCATAATGGGTTTCACGCATAGTATGTCCTAGGCTTAGCCCGTCTGCCGCCTAGGTGGGGGGGGGGGGGGGTCCTTATCACCATGGTTACGCAGGCTATGACGTCATCATGACGTCACTTCCTGCAGTGGAACTCTTATTTTGCAACTACTTACAGACCCTTCTTGAAAGCAGCGGAATAATAATAATAATAATAGTAATAATAATAATAATAATAATAATTATAATTATAATTATAATAATAATAATAATAAAATGCAAAAAGAAAAGAAACAAACAAACAAAATATAATCGTATGGTTATAAACTGGGCGCCGCTGTTGCTGGCGATTTGTTTCCGTGGAGGGAACGTATAAACTGGTTACCATGCCCGTCTATAACTTTTTAAGCCACCCCTAATCACGGAGTGCTCATTTTGAATTAATACACTTTTTCAACCAATAACCCTCCCTTTGTGGGCAACGCAGAATTATAGAATGAAAATACCCCGTTTTTTAACAAACTGGCCTCAAAATTACCCCCATTTTCCGCGTTTTTGGACACACATAGTAGCACATATGATAGACGTGCCCCCTTCTCCCGGGAATTATTCTTCACCAAGGACTAACATCAAACTCATGGATGGTTGTTTTGCTAGACAAACATCGTAGTTCTTGAATAGAGGACCAAAGGGTCAAAACTAGCGTTTTACTTCGTAAACCCAGTTTTAACGAGTAAAAGCGTAATTCGCGTTCTCCACGTTTATATGGATTTCTCTTCCGGTAAATGGTTTCAACACAATAGCCTTTTTTTGTCGCAGTTAGAACAGTCCTATCCCGCCATCCATCCATCCATCGACCAATCAGATTGAGAGAATCGTCTAGTATTACGTCACTGATGATAAAGGGCATTCCTTTAAGCTCCAAAAAGGTGGTTATAAACTCCCCAGACTTGTTGTGGGATGGATGGGCGACAGACTAGCTAAAAGTGGAGAACGCGAATCACGGTTTTACTCGTAAAAGTTTTTACTTCGCGAAAGCTTCGACTTCGCTTTTCTCCACTTTTAAATGGGATGGACTAAAGTCCGGAACATTGGAGCCTGCTATTTTGAACTGGGCTAAAAAGATCATGAATTACAGTATGACCCGTAAAAGTCCGATTTAAGGACATATATATAGGGGTACTCTAGCTAAAGTCAAATGAAAACTCACACCTAAGTTTCAACTCTTGTAATACACCCAAGAGACAGTTCGGGAAACACTCCCGAACAGAGATCACATACAATTGAATAATGAAATTAAAAGAGTATAACACATGAAATAAGTCCCTTAAAAAGCAGGATAACAGACCGATTGACTGCCAGTCTCGTTCATCCCCCTCCTACCTCCCACTGAATGGAACCCGACCTGGGACACTCAATGCTATGCAGAATATCCATAATAAAAATCTTTATTATTTATTGACAACTGGATCGTAAATCAAAATGACTTACGTAAAATATAACATTTACAACAATAGCCTAAGTATGCTATGTCAAGAAACATGAGTTGAAATGGTAGCACTTGCACTTAACCACTTTGACAGAAAATGTGACTTTAAGATAATACGTAACAAAAGAGTTGGGGGAAGTTCGGCAACCTGTTTTAAGTGCATCAGAAACAGACACATTACGTAGAGCCGTCACAGAGTTAGCAACCCGCCGATCATGAAGGGTCTTGATTTTTTAATTCGGGTTTTGGGCCCGTGTCAGACTGTACCTTATTTTACCTGACTTTAAGATAATACTTAACAAAAGAGTTGGGGGAAGTTCGGCAACCTGTTTTAAGTGCATCAGAAACAGACACATTACGTAGAGCCGTCAGAGAGTTAGCAACCCGCCGATCATGAAGGGTCTTGATGTTTTAATTCGGGTTTTGGGCCCGTGTCAGACTGTACCTTATTTTACCTGACTTTAAGATAATACTTAACAAAAGAGTTGGGGGAAGTTCGGCAACCTGTTTTAAGTGCATCAGAAACAGACACATTACGTAGAGCCGTCAGAGAGTTAGCAACCCGCCGATCATGAAGGGTCTTGATTTTTTAATTCGGGTTTTGGGCCCGTGTCAGACTGTACCTTATTTTACCTGACTTTAAGATAATACTTAACAAAAGAGTTGGGGGAAGTTCGGCAACCTGTTTTAAGTGCATCAGAGACAGACACATTACGTAGAGCCGTCAGAGAGTTAGCAACCCGCCGATCATGAAGGGTCTTGATTTTTTAATTCGGGTTTTGGGCCCGTGTCAGACTGTACCTTATTTTACCTGACTTTAAGATAATACTTAACAAAAGAGTTGGGGGAAGTTCGGCAACCTTTTTTAAGTGCATCAGAAACAGACACATTACGTAGAGCCGTCAGAGAGTTAGCAACCCGCCGAGCATGATCGAAGGGTCTTGGTCTTTTAATTCGGGTTTTGGGCCCGTGTCAGACTGTACCTTATTATAAGCCGATAAGACGACCCATCCCTTGAGTGACAATGGGTCTTCCCTATAAAGCCAGCTTTTGGGATAAGAAAAACTTTTCGCATCCCCCGTTCTCTTTGCTTACCGTTCCGTGTAGAGCATGGATCTTGCTTCTCCTCTTTCCAGAGGCCCGTGCTAGCAAAAACGTAAATCTTAATGTTACATTTTTAGCACAGCTAGCGTCAGGACACTGTATGTAACGCAGAACTAGGGATAGATCCCATTGGACCACATTCGAAGCAGAAGGAGGGATGTTGGCTTTGAAGTGTGTGATAAGTTGAGACAAGGCCATATCCTCCTCTGGGTTATAGCCTGTTGATGTTTTGAGTCTAGAACCGATGGCGGCTCTGTAGCCTTCTACGGACCCTACGTTTAACTGACTGTTAGTGATCTCGGAAATCTGCTACCACTGCTAGGGAAGCCTGAAATGTGTCCTGCTTAGACTTACCACACAAGGCGGCAAATTTTTTCCATTGTTCCCTGTAAACCTTAGCCATAGAGTATTTATGGCTGTGTACCATTTTCTATGCTACTTGCTTGGACAAAAACTTTCTGGGAAGGACAGGTTAGACACCACAGGTCAGGTTCAGTAAGTAAAGGGAGGAGTGGAAGTGCTGCCAGTGCAGTTGAGACAGCAGTTCCTTGTGGTAAGAGATTAGGACTGGTTTGACCACTTTGCAACAGAGAAGTAGCGTAAACCACGGGGGCTCCGGTGACCACGGGACTACTAACAGGAGAACGCGTTGGCTCGACTCGACTATCCTCTGCAATACTTCATGAAGGAGTGCTTGAGGGGGAAAGGCATAGAGAACTTTCTGTATTTGTCATGGACACCTGAGGGCGTCAACAGATCCAGAGTAGGAAGTCCCCATGGTGATTGTCGTACAATCCAAAAGGAAGGAAGATCGGGATAGACGACACTAAGTGTGAATGACTTGAACTGCTCTGCAGGCCAGATCTGCCAATACATTGAGTTTCCGTTCCGTTCCGAGAATAATATCGTAGTCTGGCGGCCAAAGGACAGAATTTGGAAGGTCAGACTTGAGAGATGATGTGGCGTGTCCCTCTCTGCCTGTCAGGTACTCTTCTGGTGTGGAGTTGTCTAAAAGTACTTAAGCATTCCTGCCCTTTAGTTGTTTGGAAAATTTGTTCAGAGCTATCCAAACAACCCGGAGTTCCAACCAGCTGGCGTGATACCTGCGCAGGGGAAGGAGCCAGTCGCCTCTCAACATTGACAATGGATTCTCCACCCGACCTGAGGGCGTTGTTTGGGTCTCTACCGCTGGTAGGTTTGTAACACATAATTTTTGCTTTGGAAGACCGTCCCTGACGTAACACTAGCTTTAACTTTCAACGGGCACCTTCTTCTTGGTTGCCTTAAAAAGACCGAGAAGCGACTCCATGGTTTGCAAGCTTACCTTCCGACCGAGGGCATTCTCTCTATGGCTAGGGAGATTTGCTGCTGTCGTTCAGACGTGAGAAACTCGTTAAGTTCAACCTTTCTCCTCGGAAGATAATGTGCTGTTTGGGAAATAATTTGGATTTGGACAGGTTCACTGCTAGAACTACCTGTAAGACTTTCCTGACCAGTATCACAGTTTGGTGGAAGGTTGTTTCTTTATCTGGTGAGCTAGAAATCAATCGCCTAAATACTGGTCTAAAACGTTCACGATAGCATTCGCGCTGTCCGTTTCACAGGCTGTTCTAGTGCTTCCAGCGGTATCTGGTCAACGGAATGCCGGTATGGGCCGGCTCGAGCACAGCAGTATTTCGATGGAAGGAAGCGAGATAACGTGCTGTCATCCACTTTCTTTAATTCGTGCGAGCGTGCCGTTATCGCGATCGCAATGTCTTTGAGCTTTGCTCAGTGACTAACTGCGTTAAAATCATCTTATGAATTGCATTCAGAAGTCAATTCAGACTATTCTAGACGAAAGGAGAGACTTATAGGCGTGATTTCCCGTAACTTACCGTTCGGGAAGTTCTCGGGAAGTACTGGGAAGGGATGGGACTGAGCAATCGTTAGGGCGCTGTCCGCTGACTGTTCGAAGACTAGCCGATTACGGGAATGTGGCAAAAAGGTGCCACAAGCCCAAGAAACGCTAAAAAGCATCTCTTTTCGACCGGACAAAGATCAGTAGTTCAAAACGTGCTTTTGCAATACTGGTCTCATCCTATGGGTGTAGACTCAAACAAACTAACTATTTCTGAAGATCACTTAGTCAGTTGATGAAAGCTGAAATGACTAAAACAACTCCTAGGCGATGTGTGCTCGAACCAGCTAAAGATTCTCCATCTTGTAGCTGCTTGTGGAAAATAAGAGATGCACTTTCCATGACTATCGGCGTGTCACCTCTACCGGTACGTGTAAGCTCAACATCCACCAAACAGAATTTACAGGTGCCAAATTTACCACTTTTCTCGAAATTTATCCAAAATCTAGAAAGGGATAAATTACTCTTCTATTAGTTAAATAAACTAAATTCGAAGCAAATTCGCACCTTTAACCAGTTCCCCAAAGCAAAAGCTGAGGAGCACACAGAATGGCGTGTGTTCGAAGAACCACGCTTAAAGGGAATGCCCTATACTATCAGTGACGTAATACCACAGGATTTCCTCAATCTGATTGTTCAATAGATTGATTGCGGGATAGGACTGTTCCAACTGGACAAAAAAGTTCATTTCTATTGCGTGGAAAGCGGTATCCAGACAGAAGGGCCTTGGACAAAAGGGCCTTGGACATAAGGGCCTTTCCCAAAACGGCCTTTCCCAAAAAGGCCTTTCCCAAAACGGCCCTAAATGAAAAGTTTGACAAAAGGGCCTTGAGAGTTTTTTTCTAGGATTTTGAGTTTTAATTATTAAATAAAATATGTAATAAAATAACAAGTAAAAAAAAAACTTCATTGTGTTTTTAAAGATAACTTACTGCTTGATGTTTTGTTTCAGTTTCTCCCCATCACTCTCTTGAGATTTCCGAAGCACTGTGCCACAGGTTAATCTCTGTTTATACCAATCACTGGCTTGATGTTTTACTCATTGTAAAGACTCTTTCAGTTACTTCCCATCACTGTCTTTAGATGCCAGATTTCGGAGTCATTGTGCCACAAAAGATAATCTCTGTCCTTTGTTTCGTTCCTCTGCACTGTGCTGCTTAAACACGCGCGCTAAGCCGGATGATGTTGGCGTGTCAGTGTATTGTCGATGGTAAATGGAACAGACCCCCGCCCCCAGAACAGACCCCCCTTTTTTTGCAGTGGTAGGAACAGACCCCCCCCCCCCCCCAATTTTTTATTATTATAATAATGTTTCGGTATCTCTGTGAAATTAAATTTAAAAAATCAAGTTATTTTGGGGATATCCATCTGCAGATATCCAGAATCACTTTCAGTTTCTATTGAATACATCTCCGGCTCTTGGGTCGGGGTGTGGGTGTTTCGCTAATCTGCATATTGAATCTCCGTTAATTGTTTTGACAGAGAGGTTTTGATTGTATTCGAGTTCTGTAATTGTGTTATTTGTGTGATCTCACAGTCATTAATTGTGCTATTGCTAATAGTTTTATCAAATTGCAATTGCGATGAAACATCAATACATCCTTTGACACCTTTCATTATGATGAAAGGACATTGGCACATGTTTTCATCGTGATGAAAAGGTGTTGCATTACTAATAAACACGCAAGTTAAAATAATAATTGAAAATTGTAAAATACAGAAAAATATATATACGAAAAAAAAAATTAAAAAAATATATCTCGGGACATAATATATATATATATATATATATGTATATATATATATATATATATATATATATATATATATATATATATATATATATATATATATATATTTATATGTATATGTATATATATATATATATATATATAAATGGGGGTGGGGGTCTGTTCCTGGGGGGTCTGTTCCTACCAAAAAAAAGGGGGGGGGGGGTCTGTTCCGGGGGGTCTGGTCCGGGGGGGGGGTCTGTTCCTACATTCCTTGTCGATATACGAGTTCTGAATTTGAGGTCTTTATTTGAACTGTGACCAACAGCAATGGATATAACACAAAGTAATAAAGGACAGCCAAAAATTTGTCTCGATGAATCAGGCAATAAAATCAATAAACTTTGAGTTGTATTGGAGTTATTACACAAAAAATAAAAATAATTTTGAGAACCATATCCAAAAAAAATTCTCAAGGCCCTTTTGTCCAACTTTTCATTTAGGGCCGTTTTGGGAAAGGCCCTTTTGGAAAGGGCCGTTTTGGGAAAGGCCCTTATGTCCAAGGCCCTTTTGTCCAGGGCCCTTCTGTCCCGGATTCGTGGAAAGCATTTACCGGCAGGGAATCCCATCTAAAAGTTTAGATAAGCGAATTGGAAGCTTTTGCGAAGTAAAATGGCGGTTTATAACGATAGATCGGCTCTTTGCCTTGTGTTTCTTTCCTTATGCCTCCTGATTTCTGGACATGAATTTTAACGGCTGGATTGGAATGAATATAAACCACAGGACATTGCCAGACTTATCTTTGATCCACATTTGTTTTGTTTATGGCTTGTTGGCCAATTACATTCGCAATATGTGCCTTCATAAAATAAGATTAAACTGACCAGGAGGCTTATTTGTGCCATGGTTTATTGGTTTGTCGGATTCTTGAATCAGACGCCAACTTGAACGTGCGTTTTCTACCTTGTTACTTTTTTGCCTTTGTTAAAATGTTTTCCTGTATTTTTTACCTATTACAAAGAAAAATAGAACATGCATGAATTCATTTTCACTTGCCGACATTTGATAGTTTACCTCCAAATTAAAAGTAAAATGATTTTCGGTTCTTCCATTGCCCTTTGCACTTCGCAAAACAAAAATTGAAAATCAGAATAACATCACACCTTTGTGCTGTTGAGGAGGCGGGGGCGGGGGCGGGGGGGGGGCGGGGGGGGGGGGTGATAAGTCAGTAGCAAAGGAACTGTAACTGACAGCTGCCTATTTCCAAATTCCTTGGCGCGCAGAAACTAGAATATTCTTGTATTTACAAGTTTGTTCAACCACAAGTGCTTCTTTTTCTTTTGACAGTAAACAGAAAGAGTTAGAGCTAATAAACGACCCTAGGACACAGCAAGAAATGCCTAAATTATTGGTCCAATAATCTACTCCTAACCCAATCTTCAAGCTCCCAAACTGATAAACGAAGACTGCAGTAATGTATTTTTATATCAAGTCAAGAAAAACGTTTCACATTTCCTGTTTAACCAGCGCAATCACTTCCTCTGGCCATCAGCTCGTTTGTACATAACCTTGTGATCTATGGTTCAAGATGCCATTGTTCTGCTTATGGTGTCCCTTGTTCAAGATCAACATGAAAAACAATTGGGTTTTCTTAAAGCCGGGGCAATGCATCATCAAATTTGGTAACTGTAAGCGCGACCACAAAGGTGCATATTCGAGAATTGTCAGGGAGCAGTTTTCGGCGAAGGTTTTACCTATGTTAAATTACAAAATAAACCCACATAGACATGACAACAAATTTGAGCGGTGCATGTGTGAATGAAAACTGACCCACAACGAGCAAATGATTCAGCTGAACAGAATGATATGGCTGCTAGCCTGTCAAAAGGTTGGATAACTTCTTGCCATTGTTGTTTCTCGTGTATTTGGCCAGTGTCAAGAATGTGGGCCGGTTTGCCAGTGTCATACCTGTCTGGTCTGTCTGTAAATGACCATAGTTTGAATGGATATTATCGCTAGGTGGCATTGTAGTGTTGTCCTATGTCATCGACAACGGCACGTTTGCTAAAAAGCAAATTATAGAACCACTGACACGAACTCCCAGCAAAAGAATGTGTGACACCATTTATAAAGACGCGTTACAATAGTGCCAAGACCTGACCACTGTTACCCTGGGGAGATGCCTCGTTATCCTGGTGAACACTCGACAATGTTATTTCAGCCTTTTTTTTCTAATGGTTCTATAATGCACATGCAGGCTCAGTTTTCACTGTTTCATCTTTGAAAAAGTGCTTTCAATTTTCTTCCGTCCTTTTTTTTTTTTTTTTTTTTTTGCTTATTTTTCTGCTCGGTTTTTGTCAGTCACTCAAATGCCGTATGTTCGTCCACATAGCGGTAGACCAAAGCGTTAGTCTTGCTTTTTTAATAATTCTAATGAGATGTAAATTTGCCTTTTGAAGTTTTATAAAAGAGTCAGAAAAATTAAAAGCAAATTCAATTATCAATAACAGGATCAAAATTAATTTAGTACTGTAAAGATGGATGTTTTCTGTTTCTTGTCACGTGAAAATCATCGCTTTCTCAACGTTTTCATGGCATTAAAAGTTAATACATAACATGTAATTTATTTCGATGTCCGAGCTGTGACTTGACAGAACCTTATGGTTGACTTCTTCGATGCTGGAAGTTCATATCTTTGATTTTTTTGCCTGGAACTGGACGTATTCCTCCCAAGGGTAGTCTCAACATGACGATACAATTGACTTCTTGAGTAGAAAGTTCTCTTCCCTTTGCTTTCCCGTTGCTAAGGTTTCGACAGGCCACGAAATGTACACTTTTCAAATTCCAAGCGGTGACTGAATGACACTAAGGAGTTTTCACGCAAACTTCTAGAAATAAACTTTACAGAACCCCTCAGACAGAACCAGCAGAGGAACTAAAATGATTTCCCAGATGCTAGTTTGTATGGGCTTTTCACAGTGCAATGACACTAAAATGGGACTATTTAAAAGTGATACACTTTTAGGTGGTCCCATTGTAATTAGCAGTATACTAGGCTTTGGTTACGACATTAAATGGATGTTTGACATCGCATACAATGTTATATGGGCTTACATATGAATTTTGCTGATATTTTTTTCTGTGCTAGTGGTATGTGAAATGAAGACAAAAAGTACATTGTCGTATGTTGAGCAAACGACACTCAACAAGCAGGAAGACAAAACGAGCTGAAAAGCAGACAAAACGAGCTGAAAAGCAGACAGAACGAGCTGAAAAGCAGACAAAACGAGCTGAAAAGCAGACAAGGAGAATGCAGTGTAAGGTTTGTGCCGGGAACCTTATAACATCCATCGATCAGTCTGCCTAGTTCTTTCAGAATGGCAATTTTCGGGAAAGGAAAAATTATTTGCACGTGTGATTTAGCCAGTTTCCAACGAAAAAAACTTGAAAGCTGTTCAAATCCTTTAACATCATTCCCTCATAACCATGATCCTCAAAGATGCCGCAAACCTAAGAATATGAACCGTCCAGGTTTTGTTTCTTGTAACATCCTCAACCCAACTCTTTCTTCCGTATCTGCATTCAACAACCAGAAAAAAAATTGGAAACGAAATGCATAAACTTGGCTCCGTTTGTATCATGTTCTCATATTCCTGGCGGCACCAGGTGAAACACGTTACTAAAACTGATCCAAATCACTCGGTGAAAAAACTTTCCATCAGACAAATCTTTTTATCACATATTAAATGCAAGCTACAGTGCACTTATACTCGTATAAGGGAAAACCGACCGAAGAGTTGTTGTTTTTGTTGTCGCAAACTGTTCCGGCGAGTATCCTGGGGGGGGGGGGGGGAGGGGGAGTATCCTGGGGGGACGGGGGAGGCGGCGAGTATCCTTGGGGGGCGGGGGAGGGAGGGGACTCCACCCAAAAGGGGGATACAAATGCGCATTCGTGACTTTTTAAAGGCAGCCCTAAACGGGTAGTGTCAAGTTTATAAAAAAACTACTCCCTTTTTAACGAAACGCTGAAACGTAAACATGACAGGCATTCACACCTGAGAAGTAAACATGACAGACACTCAAACCTGAGAAGTAAATATTACAAACACTCACACCTGAGAAGTAAACATGACAGACACTCATACCTGAGAAGTAAACATGACAGACATTCATACCTGAGAAGTAAACATGACAAACACTCACACCTGAGAAGTAAACATGACAGACACTCATACCTGAGAAGTAAACATGACAGACATTCATACCTGAGCAGTAAACTTGACAGACATTCACACCTGAAAAGTAAACATGGCAGACACTCACACCCGAGAAGCGTGTGCACAATTTCGAGGTGTTTTTTTTTTTTTTTTTTTGGTTGTGGAGTCCAGAAAAAACCCTTTGCGAGGGAAACGATGAGTACTTAATGAAAGTTACCCGCCTTTTTAATGAAACGTGGACCGCATCTGGCCTAAAATTTCCTTCTCCTTGTTCTTTTAGAACACTACGGCACTGCGTTTACTTCCAAGTTGGGTGCCTAAGGCTAGAGTATTTTACATGTTTACTGCAAGCCATTTTCTTCGTGTTGTTTGAACTAGAAGACGCCAGCAAAAGCAACGTACAGTCATGTCAAAGTTGTTGATGTTTTAGGTTTGATTTCCTTGAATTGTGGCACCTTGTCTGACACTGGAAAGTACAGCAAGCGAGAAAATAATGTACAGGCCGCCCTGGAGGCTTGGGGAGGGCGCGCCAGGTTAAATAAGGTGTCTCGACAACTGCCTCTAACCGTTATGAAAATGCATCATTTTTTCGTGCCACCCTTCCGTCATTTGGTATCGTAGTAATATCAAAATTAAAGCAAAATTAATCTAAAATACGTTTCAGTTTTGCACAGGTCATATTGTATTGAATGTGAGAAACAAATAAATATGAATACACTGGCGTGGATTGTGTTTGCCACCTGTACGCACAAATGTGAGTGATACAAACCGGTGTAACAGTATATCTTGCCCCCTGTACAGCTGCTCCCCCCCCCCCCCCCCGGGTGGAAGATAGACTAGGCTGCCCCCCCCCCCCCCACCTGGTATTTTTTGCCCCGTACTGTGTACCACTTTCTGAAAGGAAGATGAAGTTGAACAGACAAGAAAGCGCTTCTTAAATAATGTGGATGTTATTTATCAAGGATACCTTTTTATATTTTGTTTGAATTGTGTTGAATTTAGTTAATAAAGCAGTTCAAAATGGTTTTATACAGTTTAATTGAGTCCATTTATTCTCAGGAACAAATATTATCAAATATATTTACATATAAAAAATTCGAAGGTGAGGGGGGGGGGGGGCGGGCTAAATATACTGGAGGGGGAAGATAGCCTAGTGTAGCTTCCCTCTGGGGAAGTTGTACAGGGGGCGGGGGGGGGGGGGGGTAAGATAGCCTGTTAAACCGGTGTTCCGTGCTGAGAAACATCCGTGACGAGAAACATCCCTTTACCATGGAAGTCAATGGGAAAGGGGTTTTGCAAGCAAAAAGGGGTAGGTGTGTTTGCGAGCACGGCTCTTTTCTCAACAGCTCTTGACGTTTTTTGGGGGAATGGGGTTGTGTTTGAACACCAGATTAGGGGGTTTCAAGCATTTGTTTGGTTTTAATATCTTTTGTTTAAGAAATCAATAAATGAATTGGTTTGCATTTAAACCCAATAAATGATACAAGATGCATTAATTAACTTGAGTAATTCACTTAAAAAGGTGAAGAGGAACAACGTTTAATCCAAGTTCTCGGTAAGTAAAAAAAAACAATTGTAATTGCTTTGAATCCCAGATCTCAGTAAATTTATGACACACTGTGCAGTTTGTAGACTGGCCTTTATCTGACAGACCACCTTTTTGTAGTGGCTGATTTTTTTTTTCCGTCGTTAAACTGTTTTCACAAGATATTTTTTTCATTTATCACATATTTAATTTTAAATTATCAGTTATTTATTCATTGCTAGACCGATGGATCGTATCTTTCAGGTGGTTGAAAATTTGTGAAGCTTTCAATTACATAGTTATTGTTCAATATAATATGACTAGAAAAGGATTTTATTTCCCTGTTCAAGTTCCTTTTAAAACTAGAACCTTATTTCGCTAGCGAAATGTTAAACACTTGACAAAAATTAAATGCAAAAATACTTCCTTCAATGGGTTATTTCTTGAATAATATATTGCAAACAACACAGCTTGAATACATCTTATAAGCCGAGAAGTGTTTGGTTTTTGTTGGCTTAAGGTTTTATTGACTGAGCAGGCTATACGCAGTGTTATCTATTTACGCAGTGAGAGCTCGCACAAAGCTCAGCAACTGTGTTCTGTGATATACTTTAAATGCACTGCATTTACTTGCAAAAATACACTCTTTTCACATGGCGTTTTAACAAAGGAACCGAAATCGAACACGAAAATAAAAAGTGACATGCACATGTTCAGATCAAGCTCTTCATAAGTCCCAAGTTTCACGGTCCTAGGGCTCATAGTGTCAGTGAAGAAGAAGAAGACACAAAAAATCGGAAAAAGTGTCAAGAAGCAAAAAAAAAAAAAAAAAGGACGAACGGCTGCTCGCACAAATTCATATAACTCTTGCAAGCCAAAGGCTTGTCAAGTGGTAATAACCCCTCTAGCTTCTTAGCAAACACTATTGTTCGCTGACTTGGTCGGTCAACTATTTGGCCAGAGGATTACTAATAGGATCAAGTCATGTTTCTGAGCACGGTGATTTCTCAGAACGGCCCAGTGCGTTCCAGAAAACGGGGTAAGTTTCTCGTCACGGGCATGTTTCTCAGCACGGTACACCGGCAATGATACGAATGACCCAAACTTAATCGTCCCAGCTTCAGCATCGATGCGGGCCGCAATGCGAATAACGCAACATGTTACTCGTATGATCCAATGCCTGCAGACTGCAGCGGCATACGTCATAAAATCTTGGCCTGGACACCTGTCAATTTTACAATCCCACGCCAGTGGACAGCAGAATCGCTAGATTTATCTAGGAAGTACCTGCCCCGACACGCAAGAAAACACATACTTAGTGAGCATAATTTAGATTTAATTGTAGCCGAAAAGCTGTTAGTTTAGCACTTGCTCGTAAAACAACATTGACTGTGGTGCCCACACCTGGCAAATTCCCTCAGAATGGAAAGAAAACTTTTCCCCGAGAAGTTCTTGTTTTTCAATGCTTTCAAGTCGGATCCTTTAAAAGTGCAGTTTTCTTTGCTGTAGGAACAACATTTTCATGTATTTTTAGCTTTGAATTGCTAGCCAATCGTCAAGTGTTGCTCTGTGAATGCCGAAGACACTGCTGCAGCTGAACATCAAACCCGTATTGATTTCTTTCATATGCCCGTACCTTCTTTGTTTCAGAAGCTTTACGTGTGAGCTATCTTTAAGATTTATGTACACTTAATGTTTAAGACGAGGAAAACGGTACAGGTAAGAACTGTTGACAGACCGAACAACCTCTCACAGGTAGGGGCTATATTAGCCTGTGGGCTTTTACTGGGGTACAGAAGAGGTATTATTCCGCAGCTCAACTTATCAGAAAGTTCAGAAATTAGAAGGCCCGATATTCCGAAAGAGCACTTCTTGGATGCTTGAGAAGTGCGGAGGTGCATTAGTCCAAAAGGTGATTATACCGAAGATTTTAGTCGGTCAGTGTGGATTTATCAAGAAGGTTGTCTGTGCTGGGCGGGGAGGGGGGGGGAGACCAGAGATTTCTGTCTCCGCCCCGAGCATTTCGCTTAAAACTTTGTAAGAAAGGTGTCTCTGCATTGCCTGGCGTGTCTCTCTGTTTTTTAACTCTTCAAAAGTCTCTAACTCGCTGCGTCCATAGACACAATAGGGAAGGAAAGACATTGTTTGGGTGGTACTGATTCTTTTTAATTTTTTTGTGCTAAAGTCACATATGCATTACAGTAATAACAAGTGGCAGGCATTATACATTTATGAGAAACGTCCAAGGGGTACACCCAAACAAGAGTAGATGTAGTTTATTTTGGAACTACGATCATTTTACCAGCGTTTATTCCTAATACTTTCGAACACTGAAGACGCATCTCAAGAGGGATATCTGTATAAAGGAGATATGCATCGGATGACCAGTCCCCCTGGGACTTAATGACTTGCTGGGGGAGACCGCATGCGAGGGCATAGGTCGCGCCCGCTCCGCGCTAGCTGTGTCCGCTATACTGGGTGTCGTCGAGGCCAATTTTGCGCAGGCATTGTTTTAGGAGCGAAGTAAATACTGCGGGCGTTAACGGTATAGTCTCCTCACCACTATTATATGAAAACAGGGGCGACATATCCTGTGTGGTATTCGACTCGAACAGAAAACGCAGTGCGGTTACTGGGCACAGTGCGGAGTCCGGTATACGGGGTAGTGGCACAACGAGTAGTCTTGAAAAGTCCCGCATCGTTTTTGTATACTTTACTCGTATTAGTGCTCCGTCTACACAGAAGGTGACATCACTACGGCACAGGTCTGTTCGGCAATTATGGCTATCTCGTGAGCGCGTGGGAAGGGTAGATTTCCGAAAGAACGTAAAAACCCCAACGAGGAAGGAAGCCCTGAAGCATAAATCCAGTAGTTTCTTAAGGTCTAGGATTGCGTAGACACGCGCTAAAATATCCAGAGTGAGGGGCAGCTTTTGGCGCGGGGGGCAGCCATGTTTGCTTTCAATTCCTTTAAGAAGCGTCTTGAGAAAATAATTGTCACCAAGCAGGTTGGGGTAGCCAAGTTCCAATGCAAGATCCGTATGACCGATAAATGACACTTCACTGACTGAGGTGTGAGAGTCCTATGTAGAAAACAAACGTAGCGCAGAACAGTATCCCTTTCAGCTTGCAATTGGGTAGGGAGCAATTTCTCCTCGAGTTGTAGTTGCGACAAATCTCATTCCCGGTTGGGTCTTTGGGTCCTTCCATTCTCGGACGTTTGGTGGGTCTCTTCACGGGTGCCTCGAAACGGTGGGAGAAAATGTATATGCCCATCAGGTATGTGTCGTCATCTCCCCATCGGACCTGACCCGAATGAACCCTCTGTCTGTACTCAAAGTCATAGCGCATGCACCGACTGACGGGATAGTGCTCACACATGTCGGCAAATTTGATCGCGTACAGATTGTATCGGTCCTTATCTTCCTGTGACTTAAAGTATCCAGACCTAGAGAGCGTATCGTACATTCTAGCACGACCCTTAATCCATTGCTGGAGAGTGGTACCTTCCGGTTTCAATCTGCGCCCCGAGTTCATAACTACAATTTTAGTGTCCCAATTGTGCGACAATATTGCCTCCTTGCTCTGCGCACCGAGAAAGGACCCAAGAAGTCCTGTACGAAAAGCGGCTTGCTATTACCTGGTGTCCTGCCGGTCAACCATGGGTCATCGTCCGGGACGGGTCTGTCCTTCAGGGACTCGAAAAAGGCTGCCATGGTATTGCTGTCCGGCTTGGGAAGCGTATCCAAGGTAGCGGGTACTTCAGGCGTCGCGTCGCTGGAATTCGCAGTGCCTTCTTTGGTTCTTTCCTGATTTATTAACTTTTTATCCGTAACTGGTTTTTGCTCCTTATTTTCAATTTTGCTATCCTTTAATTCACTAATTGCAGCCTGCATGGCTCTCTGTTGACCCATAGACAGTTTTAGGGCTTTTAACACCGTCGCGTCAATATACACTAGAGTATCCAATGAAAGAAACTCTTCATACCCTAAAGCGTCAATTGTGTTTTTAATAAGATGCTTATGTTTAGCCAAGTCTTGCAGTTTCTCTACTGCTTGGTCAACTTGTTCTTTATCCATTTTATAAGGCTAACCTATGCTTTAATTTTACCATTTATCCGCTATTGCTAAGTCCTTAAGCTGCTTTTGCTAAGTGTAAGTGCTGAAATTTTAATTGCAAGTGAACTGCAATCGAAGAGGGATCAGGTTTTATAGGGGTGGTCCCCGTCTGTGAGGGGTCGAGAGGGCTTAACCAATGATCACAAAGCAAACACTGAATAAGGCGAGGAGAAGGGGCGAGACCCCACATGGGTTTAAACCAAAATAATTACGTAATTATTTACTCAATAAATCAACCATCCCTCCCTTAACAACTGTTCTTCTACATTTAACAAAGAGTAACCTTTATCCACGGATGCATTTATCTCTGAAGTACTTTTTCAGAAACTATTTGGATGGGGTCGTAAACCCTTGTTCTATCACTGTATGGGGCAGGAGGGATAACGACTTATAGAATGCTCGTGATAAAACAGTCCAGGTGGTTTGAATGCAACAGCTGTTTCTGATAGTGGACTGGTGTGGAAAAACGTGGTAACATGCCTACTTGGCTGCTGGCATAAGCTCTCTCAACTTTGCCAACTCCTAGTTTCGGGACCTTCTCTTTATGAACTAAAGTATTATTAACACTTGACAAGCTTTTGGCTTGCAAGAGTTATATGAATTTGTGCGCAAAAATACTTCCTTCAATGGATTATTTCTTAATAATATATTGCAAACAACACAGCTTGAATACGTCTTATAAGCCGAGTAGTGTTTGGTTTTTGTTGGCTTAAGGTTTTATTGACTGAGCAGGCAATACGCAGTGTTATCTATTTACGTAGTGAGAGCTCGCACAAAGCTCAGCAACTGTGTTCTGTGATGTACTTTAAATGCACTGCATTTACTTGCAAAAATACACTCTTTTCACATGGCGTTCAGATGCACACGTTCAGATCAAGCTCTTCATAAATCCCAAGATTAACGGTCCTAGGGCCCATAGTGTCAGAGAAGAAGAAGACAAAAAAAATCGGAAAAACTGTCAAGAAGAAAAAAAGGACGAAGGGCTGCTCGCACAAATTCATATAACTCTTGCAAGCCAAAGGCTTGTCAAGTGTTAAAAAGTTAAACACACAGTAATCCTACGAATTCAATGACTCTCCAAAGCAAACAGAGTACAGTTCCGCTCTACGGTCCAAAGCCTATTTTTGCAGACTAGGCGAAAAGCCTCCTCCCGGAAAACCTGAAGACGATTCACTGCCAACTGCATTTCTATCCACAGTGCAATTCAGCGGTCTATCTATGTGAAGTTTGTTTTAATTATTGTTATAATGTACAATTTAAGGGTAGGTAAATACAATATTTTCGAAAAAAAAAAACCCTTATATAAACATGAAAGAATCTTTTTAATTATTCAGGATCGTTAAGCTCCATTAGCTTTGCATGACGATTCACGAAACCCCCTTCTGATGACGTCACTTTTCAATTTGCATAAGCAGCATCTCCGTTCGCTCGAGAATGTGTCCGTAGCCCGAAAAACCTTTAATGCCAAAAATGCAAATGTGCGTACAATTTCAAACAACGTATACACCTATACAGTTATTTCTTTATTTCTGGACATTAACATGTGTGGATATGCAACCAACTCTTTTTATTCGAGCTGTGTTTAACAAACAGATCAAATATCACAGCTTTTCACTCTGTTCAAGATGTGTAGAATTGCCGTTATAACTATATTTTCCTTACACCGAATTATTAAATCATCTTGAGTACTGTCCCGGCATTCTGTTCTACCAGTTAAATACACCTCTGATGGGCTCATCCCCCCAAAAGGCCCGGTGTATCTTACCGCCCCCTGGAGGCTGTACTAGGCTATCTCCCCCCTCCAGTATATTTCCCCCCCCCCCACTAACTTTTTTGCGTGTAAATATATTTTAATAATTTTTATGTTCATGTAAATAAATGGACGCAATTAAACTGTATAAAACTATCTTGAACTACTTTATTCACCAAATTCAACATAATTCAAACAAAACTAGAACCTCACTTCGCTAGCGAAATGTTAAACACTTGACAAAAATTAAAACGCAAAAATACTTCCTTCAATGGGTTATTTCTTGAATAATATATTGCAAACAACACAGCTTAAATACGTCTTATAAGCCGAGTAGTGTTTGGTTTCTGTTGACTTAAGGTTTTATTGACTGATCTAGCATACGCCGTGTTATCTACTTACGCAGTGAGAGCTCGCACAAAGCTCACTGGCCAACTGTGTGTGATGTGGGTTAAATGCTTCGCATTTACTTGCAAAAAATACTCTTTTCACATGGCGTTTTAACAATGAAAACGAAATCAAAGACGAAAATAAAAAGTGACATGCACATGTTCAGATCAAGCTCTTCATAAGTCCCAAGTTTCATGGTCGTAGGGCCCATAGTGTCAGAGAAGAAGAAGACACAAAAAATCGGAAAAAGTGTCAAGAAGAAAAAAAAGGACGAATTTTGCTCGCACAAATTCATATAACCCTTGCAAGCCAAAGGCTTGCCAAGTGTTAAATATAAAAAGGCATCCTTGATCAGAAAGTTCTTTGTTTTTCTCTTAATAACCTTTTTAGCATTTTAGAGAGCCCAGGCGGATACTCCTGATCGCTATGATTATCACATCTATATTATCCAAGAAGCGTTTTCTTGTATGTTCAACTTTATCTTCCTTTTAGAAAGTGATAACAATGGGAGTGGGGGGGCAAAAATACCAGGTGGGGGGGGGGGGGGGGGGGAGCCTAGCCTATCTTTCGCCCGGGGAGAAGCTGTACAAGGGGCAAGATATACTGTTACACAGGTAATAAAATCTCTGTTAAAGGACTATTAGGTATTTTATTCCTAACATTTGTACATAGTTTTGTAGCATTGAACGTTGTGATTACTTATCAACGTTCTGATTCACCTAAGGCGTCTGTTGGCATGCTCGAAAAAATTCTTAGCCATTTTTTAAGTTAAATGGTGTCTCCACAGTAAAGGTAAAAGATTGGATTCTGGTGGAAACGTAATCTATTCTTTGGAACCCCTATTTTCAGAGCATGGTCCCAAAGTTATCCGATTTTTTTCAGATATGGTACAAATCCCGAAATTTCAACAAGATCAATTGCTGTCTATTAATAAATACAAATTCCGGGATTTTATCCTGGTGAGTTCACGAGGGTTTTTTAACCTCTTTTTCTCTGGGGTTTGTTCAACTCTCAGATTTCTTTTATTCTGAATTTTCCGCCCCTGAAACAAGTAGCTGAGAGCAACAGGGTACAGAAGTTACTTGAAGCATGGGCCTTTATAATGCAAGGTAAGGCATTTTAACTACATGTTTTCTCAAGTCATGTCATAATAATAATAATTATAATAATAACTTTTCGCCTGATAGAAAAAAATATATTTCGCCTAAATCACCTGTTAAAACGAAAACAAGGAGAGGGCACAGTTTTCCCTAAACTGCTTAGTGGAATAGCCAAATATACTGACGGCAACATGTCAAAACTATATCACCAAATATCACCAAAAACTATCACCAAATGGACTACCATAGTATGTTTGCTTTCTTGACAACTGATTCTTTGAAATACTGCACCTTTGGTAATCTGTGCTTTCGGAAAACTGGAAGTTTGCATTATTGCTGCTTCTGACTAATATAGCATCTGGTCCTTTGGATGAATGGGGCTTTTTATCGAACTAATGAGCCTTCGGAGTACTAAGTTTTCGAAACACTAAACCTTCGGAATTTTGAAGACTGAAAATTTATTAGTCTTGAAAAACAAATACTACTGAAAAAAGTTCTTCGTGGTTTTGAACTGCCGGACTAGTGAGAGTTAGGAGTGCCTCGATTTTGGAGTACTGACCCCTTGGAGAAATGGGCAGTTCCCTTTTACTGAGCGTCATTCCGTGAAACACAAGCCATATAAGATTTGTTAAATTTGACACTATCCAAAAATAGATTTGTTCATGTAGAATTGAAAACAAATTTTTTTTAAATACACGTTTCAGCAGTTAGCTAAGTTGAATTTAACTTAAGGAGGTAGGGGGTAGGGGGGAGGCAAACATGTAAAATACAAAAAAAATACAAAAGGTAAGGGTCGATCTTGAATTTTAGTTTTAGTTATGAAATGGATGAAAAAATCACCGGGACACATTATCATATGTGTTACTATCCTTGGCCAAAAGATAAATAAATGAATAAAAAAAGACTTGCGGTGTCTCAAATGGGTTAACAGGGGGCGGGGTAATTTTCATTCGGTACCACAAATGGACGGAGGGAGCGTTGTTGTTCAGCATCCAACCTCTTCGGCGGTTCCGTCTTTTGTGTAAAACACATTTTTACTTAGCGAGAGAGAGAGAGAGGGAGAGAGAGAGAGAGAGAGAGAGAGAGAGAGAGAGAGAGAGAGAGAGAGAGAGAGAGGGAGGGAGGGAGAGAGAGAGAGAGGGAGAGAGAGAGAGAGAGAGTGGGAGAGAGAGAGGGAGAGAGAGAGAGGGAGAGAGGGGAGAGAGAGAGAGAGAGAGAGAGAGAGAGAGAGAGAGAGAGAGAGAGGGAGGGAGGAGAGAGAGAGAGAGAGAGAGTGGTAGAGAGAGAGAGAGGGAGAGAGAGAGAGAGAGAGAAGGGGAGAGAGGGAGAGAGAGAGAGAGAGAGAGAGAGAGAGAGAGAGAGAGAGAGAGAGAGAGAGAGAGAGAGAGGGAGAGAGAGAGAGAGAGAGAGAGAGAGAAACATCCTTTGATACAAAAGATATTTCTACTTATTTTAACAATACATGTTAAGGGAGTGGGGGTGTAAGAATCTCCGTGTCTGGTTAAAAGGGGGGTATTTTTCAAGCTTGGCATTTTTTCGGGGTCGTCCTGGACACATACGATAACCAGTTGGTACGTGATTGGTTGTTTAATAGTGTACATACCTGCAAAATAATGCACCAGCATCCAGAAATTGTTTATGTAAATACTTGATCGTTTTGTATTTTGCAACGATAATTGTCAGGCATCACAGGTGAGAGAGAAATTACTATCCCTTTACTTACATTTCAATCCAATGGCGTCATCGAAGGCACAGTCTCATTCCTTGTTTATTCTGCAAAAGTGAGTATTCACAGTTTCAAATAGCTTCTGTTGCACTGTGCTCGTTGAGTGCTATTTCAGAACATCGAAGAGTCTATTTATTTTAAGATCAGAAAATACAACAGTTTGTACTCAATATCTTGTGCTACTACCGCAAGCAGAGATAACCCTTCTGGGTTATGGCAAATACCTCCTTTCCACATATGCAAGCAGTGATTTAGATGTTGTTATAACAATCCAGCCTGCCTTTATCTGCAACATGTCTTGATAAGATTGTGTGAACACCAAACTGTTTAACTATAAACTTCTTTCAAAGGCTTCATTGCCATCACCGAAGCTCGTACACCAAATAAAAAACCAATCTGGTTTGATCTTCGTTTAATTCGGGATGCTTTTAGCGCGTGGCCATACCAGAGCTGCCATGACGCCAACAGCAGTTTCTAAAGTTGGTCTCGGAAAGGAACCTGGACCTATTTGAAGACATGTATGGGAAATTGTGGAGCGGATCTGTACAACACGACCATTCCTCGTCCAAAATGCCACTACAAATCACGCACAAACGTCCATCTCTGCCAAATTTCTAACATGTAATTTAGCGCTTAGGCTTTCACGCTGCCCGAACTGTTAGATTGAAGATTTGTTGCATTTGCTTGCTGGCGAATGACTTGAACATGTGACCAATGACCCAATGGCGGCAATATATTACGCACACCTCTTCGGTTACATAAAGAATGTTCACAGCATTCTCTGGACAACGCGATTATGAAATGCCACAGAGTAACCATGACATGTTTCCGGCATTCCGCCATACCTTGGTACTATCGCGTGAAAATCGCCAACAGGTAGAATATACAACCTTTAGCACAGCGCAATGTATCACTGGCATTTATAATTAACACGAACGATGATAGACACAGATTTATAGCGGGCAAAGATCAACTCTTGCGGACAAATTTATACCGCCATGGCACGAGTTAGCAGCTGGCCTTCATTTCAGTCGCCCATTGACATATATCATCCTCACAGTAATGCTGCGCCAGCTCTCTCAGGTAACTGTCGTTCCCAACAGCAACCAAATAACCTTCCAACGGAGTGCTAATCGAGTTTCTCCAGCTTCGGACATATCAAAATAAACTTTTTCGCTAGTAGTATGTAAAAACAAATGAGATCACATGACAAAGACACATCGGGACGATATCTGACGTTGTCATGACGCCCCTGCCACGCAACGACGCCATGAAAAGGAAACTGTGACGTCTTGATATACTTCCTCTTACGTTGTCCAAAATTTGAACATGCCATTTTATTTCGTAAAACGCTTTTTATGAGAAAAAGTATAAATCGCGTTCTCCACCATCAGAGAGATGTCGCCATTCAAGGTAATCTATCGGATTAATATCAATGAAACTTTTCTACATGCGTGGGCGGACAATGTAAACAATCATTGTCAACATGTTATTATTTGGCAATGTAGGAAATCGATAGGTCGCAAAGACATATGAAGTGTGACGGCTTTTGAAGAGGGAATGGATTCAAGGTCTGGTCAAAGAAACGTCTAAAGATGGAAAACACGGAGTACGCTTTCGTCATAAAGCTTCAGGTCGCAGAAGCTTTTGTTCGCGTATTACCACCGGTAGACAGGACTTGGAACGAGAATTTGCCTAAAAAACCCCGCACGCCTCGGCATGCCTAGTGCAGCAGTTTCACTTTTTAATAAGAACTACCCTTTTACTGAATATGTATTGTACAAGACTGAATAAAAGACAGCACAATTCCTTTTAAAACAGTAGTATGAAAACGTTGGTTCTACCGCACTTTGTGACGTCATACTGTCTGGACCGGAAGTGACGTCATAGCGTCTGGACCGGAAGTGCTGTCTGGACCGGAAGTGAGGTCATAGGCGTAGTCATGGCAACAAAGTAAACAACAGTTCTACCGCACTTTGTGACGTCATACTGTCTGGACGTCATAGGTGTTGTCATGGCAACGAAGTGTTGTGAAGGCAACGAAGCAAACAACAGTAAACAACAGTTCTACGCCAGGCGTAGTCATGGCAACAAAGTAAACAACAGTTCTACCGCACTTTATGACGTCATACTGTCTGGACGTCATAGGTGTTGTCATGGCAACGAAGTGTTGTGATGGCAACGAAGCAAACAACAGTAAACAACAGTTCTACGCCAGGAAGTGACGTCTGGACCGGAAGTGACGTCTGGACCGGAAGTGACGTCTGGACCGGAAGTGACGTCTGGACCGGAAGTGACGTCAGAGTGACGTCAGAGGTGGACCAGATAGAGCGCGCGCGTGTTGTGATTTTTTTCCCACTCTCTCCACACACACCAACAGCACGACTGAGCATTTCATAAGCCACATAGGTATTTCAACCTTCTGATGGCAACTTTTTCCCCCACACTCTCTCTCCACACACCACGACTGAGCATTTCATAAGTCGCATAGGTATTTCAACCTTCTGATGGCAACTTTTTTTTCCACCACACTCTCTCTCCACACACCACGACTGAGCATTTCATAAGTCGCATAGGTATTTCAACCTTCTGATGGCAACTTTTTTACATACATACATGCATACATACCAACACCATGAAAAAATGTTTTACTTATGTTTCTCTTTGTACTCCATTATTCGTTTTTTTTTTTGCTTTTTGTTTTTTTCTTTGTTTTTTTTTTGTTTTCGTTTGAAATGCAGTGTTTACTTAGAAAAAATGGCGTCCTACAACCTGCAATCGTCATCAGCAGCATTTCGTCATCAGTGTAATCAGACTTCGTCATCAACAACGTAGACAGCGGTGTCTGGCTTTTTTTCTGAGGCAGCAGTGTCTAGCTGCTTGGAGTTGCAGTGTGACCCTAAGTGTTATACTTGACCGATTTGTCTGAAAATTTCACTGTTTGATTCAGTTTTATATCTAGTTTTCACATAGTAATGGACTGGTTGCGCAGCTGGCTGTATGTATCATGAATTCACCTTAAAATGGTAAGTTAAAAGTGAAATAACTTTCGTTATCATTGACGGATTTGCATGAAACTTTCACTGTTTGATTCAGTTTTATATCTAGTTTTAACATTAAGTAGTTATAGGCTATTTGCGCAGCTGGCTGTGTGCATATTTACCGCCATTTTAATTTTGTAAAAAGTGGGATAACTTTCGTTATGATTGACGGATTTGCATGAAATTTTCACTGTTTAATTCAGTTTTATATCTAGCTTTAACATAACGTGGTTATAGGCTATTTGCGCAGCTGGCTGTGTGCATATTAACTACCATTTTTAATTTTGTAAAAAGTGAAAAAGTGGGATAACTTCCGCTATAGTTGATGGATTTGCATGAAAATTTCACCGTTGGGTTCAGTTTGATGTCTTAGTTTACAGTAGTTTGCATAGGTGGTTGTCGGAATGGCGCGCGCCCACCATTCAAACATGTGTTTGAATTATTTTTACGTCAAACTATTGTTCAACAAGTTGTTTAGCAATTGTACAACAATTGTTCAACAAGCTGTTGTTCAACATGTTCAACATGTTGTTGAACATGTTCAACATGTTGAACATGTTCAACAACATTTTCAACAAATTGAACATGTTCAACATGTTCAACAACATGCTGTTTAACAAGTTGTTGTTCAACAAGTTGTAGTTCAAGCAAAGAAAAAACAAGACATATGTTGAATAGGTTTATTAATACACTTAAATACACTTAAATACACCTAAATACACTTAAATACACTTAAATACATACAGCTTAAATCTATAACAATATTACAATATTTGTTGATTTACAAAGTCTTTATTATAAAGTTTAGTCAAATATGTCTATTTTTCTTCATCTGCATCACTGTCATCCATATCACTTTCTTCGTCGCTGCTTTCATCTTCCTCCTCCTCATCTAGAAGCTCTTCAAAGAATGCATCGTTTCTTCTTATAGCCGCCTTTAGTGCCTTTGAATACTCGCAATGTTTTTCATAAACAAAGTAATTAAAGTCTTCTAAAATGGTTTGATAATGTTCGTTTTGTTCTAGACGTTGGGCATATTTGAATAGCCTCATAAACAGTTGTTTAAGTCGACGCTTATAAATGGGTTGAAAGTCATCACTTGCTATGTCACGCGCATCTTCAAGCCCTTGTTCTTCATATTCTGAAACCTTTTCTTGAAATTTGGCATCATATTCATAGTAGACTTCTTGAACCATATCATACCAAACAGAGTCTGTTTCTGACTCACTTTCAGAGTCAGTTTCTGGCTCACTTTCAGAGCTGCTGTCATCATCACCCTCACCACAATGTTTCATATGTTTGTACAAAGCTTCTTTACTGTTGTATAACGCACAACATTCTGTACAAGCATGTGCATTCTTTTCAGTCATGTTGACGCTTTGACTTTCCATAGAAGACCCATCTAAAGTTTCAGTGATAGGTTGTTTTACAGGGTTTTCCATATCTATCTCCAATTCTTCTTCTTCTGAAGTGTGAGCATTCTTTAAGTGCCTTTTAAGACTTTGTGGCCAATTGTAAGATTTCAAACAAATGTTGCATTTATACATCCTTTCGGTTCAACATACACTTTTCAAATGATGAAAAAGCCTTTAAACATAGCCTTATATACAACTTGTTGAACAACAAGTTGAACATGTTCAACTTGTTGAACAACATGTTGAAGAACATGTTGAACAACATGTTCAAGAAGTTCAACATGTTCAACATGATGTTGAACATGTTGTCTACGCCTAGGGTTAGGGTTATGCCGCTTAGGGGAGTCTAACGTCATGACGTCTTTATGATGTCATCATGACGTCATTATGACGTCATCATTATGACGTCATAATAACGTCATTCGAACAGGCGTGCGCGTTACCAAAAAAAACTGACTCAGCGGAATTTGTTTCTGTTTGATAGGCATGAAATGCATGTTTCACTCTTCCTTTTATGTTACTTCGATGTAATCAAAATATGGTGTGTAACTTGCTGAAAAAAGCCAAACTTGTTAAAATTGCTAAAATTGCTGACTCAACAAAAAAAAAATCACAACACGCGCGCGCTCTATCTGGTCCACCTCTGACGTCACTCTGACGTCACTTCCGGTCCAGACGTCACTTCCGGTCCAGACGTCACTTCCTGGCGTAGAACTGTTGTTTACTGTTGTTTACTTCGTTGCCATCACAACACTTCGTTGCCATGACAACACCTATGACGTCGCTTCCGGTCCAGACAGTATGACGTCACAAAGTGCGGTAGAACTGTTATTTACTTTGTTGCCATGACTACGCCTATGACCTCACTTCCGGTCCAGACAGCACTTCCGGTCCAGACGCTATGACGTCACTTCCGGTCCAGACAGTATGACGTCACAAAGTGCGGTAGAACTGTTGTTTACTTTGTTGCCATGACTACGCCTATGACCTCACTTCCGGTCCAGACAGCACTTCCGGTCCAGACGCTATGACGTCACTTCCGGTCCAGACAGTATGACGTCACAAAGTGCGGTAGAACCAACGTTTTCATACTACTTAAAACCTTTAATTATAACATAAACTTTTAAATATAACATAAAAAACTAACAAACTCGATGCACAATTATCATGTGACGAAATAGAAGGGTGTGTGAAGAGAGGCACTTCCCAGACCAGATGACTTTTAAGAGTGATCAAACCCATCGGAGATGAGCCATCCCTCACGAGTAATCCCCTGGATCTAGGTAAGACCACATCAGAAAAGCCATCCACTGAGAAGGCTCTACCCTCATGAGCCAGTGTGACTAATGGGTATACCCACATGGGAAGAACCACCTCCTAGGAAGGCTCGACACATACACATAGTTGGCTCTCCCCCTTTTGCAAAAGAGAAGGATTAAAAAAAGGCTCGTGTGAAAGCTACGAAAACCTAAAACACTGTAGCTAAGAGAAAGCACCACTGAGGTTAACCCGACTGAACACATTAAAGCTTCTCCTACCCTCCTCATAACACCAACCTCCCCCAATGACCATCCTGATAAAACTGCAAATATTACACTGAAGTACAGAAGAAAGTTCACACGTAAACAATTTTTTTGAAAGAGTAAATCGTTTTTCACGAAATTTGGACCAGTACATCCTGACTCAGTTTTGCACCACTTGTTTTTTTTTTATTTTCGCATCTCAGTTTTCAAGGTCTTTATGAGAGATCCCTGTTCTTTGAGTTTTCCTTTCTTTTGAGCTTTCCTATGCATAGCCAGCATTAAGTTACACTTCTGTACATAGGGGTTCAGTAAGAATGAATTCACGCTAAGATGCCGTGACTTACAAAAAACTGTCGCAAGCAAGCCATAGGCACGTTACAGGCTGGTGCTTCATTAGCGGCGCCATAGGCACGTTACAGGCTGTTGGTTCATTAGTGGCGCCATAGGGCACGTTATAGGCTGTTGCTTCATTAGCGGCGCCATAGGCACGTTACAGGCTGTTGCTTCATTAGCGGAGCCATAGGCACGTTACAGGCTGGTGCTTCATTAGCGGCGCCATAGGCACGTTACAGGCTGGTGCTTCATTAGCGGCGCCATAGGCACGTTATAGGCTGTTGCTTCATTAGCGGCGCCATAGGCACGTTACAGGCTGTTGCTTCATTAGTGGCGCCATAGGCACGTTGCAGGTTGGTGGTTCATTAGTGGCGCCATAGGCACGTTATAGGCTGTTGCTTCATTAGCGGCGCCATAGGCACGTTATAGGCTGTTGCTTCATTAGCGGCGCCTTAGGCACGTTATAGGCTGTTGGTTCATTAGTGGCGCCGTAGGCACGTTACAGGCTGTTGCTTCATTAGCGGCGCCATAGGCACGTTATAGGCTGGTGCTTCATTAGCGGCGCCACAGACACGGAATAGGCTGATGCTTCATTAGTGGCGCCATAGGCACGTTATAGGCTGGTGCTTCATTAGCGGCGCCATAGGCACGGAATAGGCTGGTGCTTCATTAGTGGTGTCATAGGCACGGAATAGGCTGGTGCTTCATTAGTGGTGCCATAGACACGGAATAGGCTGGTGCTTCATTAGTGGTGCCATAGACACGGAATAGGCTGGTGCTTCATTAGCGGCGCCATAGGCACGGAATAGGCTGTTGGTTCATCAGTGGTGCCATAGGCACGTTATAGGCTGGTGCTTCATTAGCGGCGCCATAGGCACGGAATAGGCTGGTGCTTCATTAGTGGTGCCATAGACACGGAATAGGCTGGTGCTTGATTAGTGGTGCCATAGACACGGAATAGGCTGATGCTTCATTAGTGGTGCCATAGACACGGAATAGGCTGATGCTTCATTAGCGGCGCCATAGGCACGTTATAGGCTGTTGCTTCATTAGCGGCGCCACAGACACGGAATAGGCTGTTGGTTCATAAGTGGCGACATAGGCACGTTATAGGCTGGTGCTTCATTAGCGGCGCCATAGGCACGGAATAGGCTGGTGCTTCATTAGTGGTGCCATAGGCACGGAATAGGCTGGTGCTTCATTAGTGGTGCCATAGACACGGAATAGGCTGGTGCTTCATTAGTGGTGCCATAGACACAGAATAGGCTGGTGCTTCATTAGCGGCGCCATAGGCACGGAATAGGCTGTTGGTTCATTAGTGGCGCCATAGGCACGTTATAGGCTGGTGCTTCATTAGCGGCGCCATAGGCACGGAATAGGCTGGTGCTTCATTAGTGGTGCCATAGACACGGAATAGGCTGATGCTTCATTAGTGGTGCCATAGACACGGAATAGGCTGATGCTTCATTAGCGGCGCCATAGGCACGGAATAGGCTGTTGGTTCATTAGTGGCGCCATAGGCACGTTATAGGCTGGTGCTTCATTAGTGGTGCCATAGACACGGAATAGGCTGGTGCTTCATTAGTGGTGCCATAGACACGGAATAGGCTAATGCTTCATTAGTGGTGCCATAGACACGGAATAGGCACTTTGGATACAGGGAGACTGTTGTTTTCAAGCTACGGATGCGTTGTCATGACACAAGCCACTCGGGATACAACTCGAAGTATCCGGATGATGCGCTTCCGTGATCACTTTCGCAGTGCGACGTTAACCGCAGGGGGGCACCCTGAAGTAAAAATAGAAGTATAAGTGCAGAAATAGTCATCAGACGTCGGAATGGTGTTGAACGACCGAAAAAATCGAAGCGTTAGGCAAAAATTACAATCAAAGGGGGCCCTCTGAAAATAATTGCATTTGCAGTTTTGATTAACTACGGAAATAACGGTGTCATAAGTTTGCTTTATGTGGAAAGAGATTAAAGCTTACCTGTTAAAATCTTCAAAAGAATTCAGCAATTTGGTAACTAAAAAAACAAACCTCTCTTTTCCATGTAAACTTTCCTTTGTCCATCAGTATAATACAACACAAAATACTGTGAAAAAAAACCCGGATCTCTGTGAAATAAACAGCCTGCGCTCAATGAACCGCTTGAGATCCACTCAAATAATGTGATTATGACTAGCAACAATATACATCTTATTAAATGCCATCAACTGAAATAAACTTTTTTACTTCGCAAAAGCTTTGACTTCGCTTATCTCCACTTTTAGATGGGTTCCCTTCCGGTTTTAATCTTTCACGCAGAATAAAAACAAACTTTTTTGTAGCACTGGAATAGCCTACCCCGCCATCCATCCATCAACCTCTGGTATTTCGTCATGATTGACAATGGGCATTCCTTTTAAGCGTGTGTTTGAAAAAAAAAACGAATTTAAAAACTGTGTGCTCCACGAATTTTTCGCTGGGGAACTAGTGGAAAGGTGCGAATTTGCTTTTTAGGTAGTTTATTTAACTAATAAAGGACTACTTTATCACTCTCTGGAAGTTGGATAAATTTGGTTCAGGTTTTAGGCAAATACAGCACTTGTAACTTCGGTCTGGCAGAAGTTGAGTATACACGTAGCATGTCGATCGTCCCGAGAAGTGTGCCTCTTTTTCTTCACAAGAAGCTGCAAGATCGAGTATTTACACACACTGGTTCGAGCACACACCCTCAGGAGTTGTTTTGAGTCTTTTCAGTCCGCATTGCCTGCTTAGACTCTAAGCTTCACACAGCTGGCCGTACCATAGCAGGAATGACCGGTTTTGTTAAAGCTTGCGATCCAAAAGGACCTTTTTTCTATCTTGTATCTGCAAGCTCTACAGGATAGAATTTTGTCCGGGCGAAAAAGGCTGTTTCGAGGCGTTTTTTGAGCTTGTGGCACCCTTGGAACCACAAGCCCGTTTATGGGTCTCGAAATGGGCATAGTCACATCATGGGCCCCTTTTTGGGTCCATAGCAACGGCCCCCATAATCACAGGGACCGTGATTCCACTTAGTCCCTTGCTGGTTATTACGGCGGGTTTACGGGACGTCCTATGTCTCCGCATGAGATCATGTCCCCCTGGGACGCATGGAAACATGGGTCCGTGTGGGGCTATGGACTTATGGGTTCACGGTCCCATATGGGTATATGGGCCTTATGGGAACATGCTCCCACACGGAAACATGGGACTATGGGACCTGTGGGTACATGGTCCCATAGGGGTACATGTTCTAAAAATGGAGTTTTTTCGCCCCAAACCGGTGTGCGATCGCTGCAGAAGAGTTCGGGGTCTGGCTCTGTGTGTAGAGACAAATACCTGCCCCGAGTGTGAACAGTTAACCCACAGAGAGTGGCGGGCAATTTACAGGAACAGGGCAAAGAACGGCTTAGATCATCCCAAACGGCTGATGATAGATCTATCGTCCCTCAATCAGTTCCTACAAATAACCTCCTTCCAGATGGATACGGCAGAGGTTATAAAAGAAACTTTACGGGGGGGATGTGGAGTACATCGCTAGATCTGTCCGACGCCTACCTTCATGTCCCCCTACACCATTCGGCCAGGAAGTATCTAAGTTTCCAAATAAAGAAAAAATGTTTTTGGTTTCTGGCACTTCCTTTCCGCCTCTCATCCGCCCCGTACGTGTTTTCAAACATTATGCGGGTCCTGAAGGCATGGACACGTCTCCAGGGAATGCTAGTGTTCCAATACTTAGACGATTGGTTCCTAGCACACACTCAACGAAACATAGCATATCGCCAAACAATCCAGCTGATCAAAAAGGCGATACAGGTAGGTCTTGTGGTAAACATGGCCCAATCAGAATTGACACCAAAATAAGACATCATTTTCTTGGGTTAACGATGGGTATTGTCAGCAGCCCGGGCATTCCCCACAGCAGACAGGCAGCAGAAAATTTCACGGAGTATCCAAAACATCTCTGCTGACCGAAAGGCAAGGGTGCATGCTATGGAGTCATTGCTAGGTCTATTAGTAGCAACCGAGAAGACGGTCCCGTTAGGCTGCCTAAATTACCAACAATTTCAAGCATTGGTAAGACAGACCCTAATGAAGGGACGGTCCCCCAAAGCCACGATGACAGTGTCCCAGGCCGTTCTCCAATGGTGCTGCGACCCGAACGAAGGGTTTCTCTTTCATGTCCCTCTCCCGAAATAGAGCTCCAAACAGACGCATCCAGGGAGGGGTGGAGGATTCATTGTCAGGATCAGATGTGGAGGGGAAAATAGCCAGCGACCTTTTACAGATACAATATCAAATGGCTAGAACTCCGAGTGGTATGGATAGCTCTAAACAAGCCTTCGGACCACCTCGGGGGCTAGAGTGTCAGAGTTCTTCTGGAGAACTTTACGGCAGTTGCGTATCTAAAAAAGTAAGGTGGAACCAAGTCCCCACAACCCTGACTTCTCAAATCCTACTCTGGCACGGGAACACAAAATCTACATCGTAGCCCGTCACCTTTCAGGGAAGCTGAACGTGCTGGCCGATTTAGCGTCCAATGCAGGTCAGGTCATCCACACAGAGCGGTGCCTAGTCCAGTCGTCCTTCCGATGGGTGACACAGGAGTCCCTTTGGGGCCCTCGACGTAAGGTCTATTTGCCAATGCACTGGCAACACAGCTACCCAGGTTCGTATCCCCATGCCCGGATCAGACAGCCTGGGCAGTGGATGCATTAAAGTGCCTTTGGCCTCTGCAGGAAGTGCTCTACACCTTTTCTCCTCAAGCAATCCTGCCACAGATCGTACAGAGAATAATAGAACTTAGACCCCTATCTCTGCTACTAACAGCCCCGTGGTCCCCAGAGTCCCCGTGGTTCGCCCTACTCCTCCGTTTCAAGGTGATCAAATCCATCCCGATACCTTGCCACAGAGAACTTTTATCTCAACCTCATTGGCCCCACTTCCATCCGTCCCACAGCTACTGAACCTACACCTGTGGTGCCTAACAAGTCGTTCCCAGAGAAAAAAGGTTTTTCTCCAAACAGGTGGTAGAAAGATGGTAGAAAGAGCCAGGTGGTAGAAAGAGCCATAAGCAATCCACGGCGAAAGTTTATAGGTCGCAATAAATAAGTTTGCCTCTTGGTGGGCTACATCTAAGCTAGATCCCTTTCAAGCGTCACCGGCAGTGGTAGCAGATTTTTTGGATCTTTGAATCTTTTCACGGAAGGTCAACTGAATGTAGGGTCCATAGAAAGTTACCGATCCGCCATTGGTTCGAGACTTAAGGCATCTACTGGCTATGACCCGGGTGAGGATACAGCCTTGCCACAATTAATCAGACACTTCAAGCTAAATTCCCCTCCCCTGCAGTCCAATGTGGCCTAATGGGACCTGTCACTGGTGTTAAGTTATTTACAGCGTCCAGAAAACTTCGCTGAGGAATACATTTCCGCAAAAGGTTCACTTTCTTGCTAGCTTTAGCGTCAGGTAAGAGGAGATGCCAAATCCATGCATTGGACAGGGAAGCAATAAAAGAAAACGGTGAGTGGAACAGAGTTTTCCTTACCCTGAGAGCCGGCTTCATGGGTAAGACACGTATTGTATCCCAAGGTCGGGGCACCTTCGACCATATTGAACTCCCGGCCCTTCAAGGGCAACAAATGACCGAAGACCGAGTGTTCTCGTGCCCGATCAGAGCACTGCTGCAGTATCTTTCGATTTCAGAAAAATATCGTTCAGAAAATCAAAAAGCCCTCTTTCTCTCCTTCATACCAAAATTCAACAAGGACCTTTCTAAACAAACTATCTCAAACTACATTAAAAAGGTCATTTTGGCAGCTTATGAGCGGGCACAGACCGATACGAGCCTACAGAACGACTGCCAAGTTAAAGCCCATCATCTCCACTAAATAGCAAATTCCCTGAGGGCTCTCCGTAATGTGTCTTTGGTAGATATACTTAAAACGGGTTCTTGGTCTTCTCCCAACTCATTCGCTAAGTATTATCTAAAAGAATTTTTGCAGAACGAATTGACAGGCCTTTACTCTTTAGGCCCCTTCATCGCTGCGGAAACCACCATAACGAACCCTTCTACGCCGATTGCAGGCAACCCGCTCCAAAGCTGAAAGGTAAAGGCAAACAGAAAGGGGGATTTGCTAAAAGACACAACAACGGATTCAGGGGCAAGAAGTAGTGACACATCCAGACCGTATCTTCGTACCTTGAGTACTGTTAAGCAAGTGTTTTTAATCACCACAAAACGGATATTTTCACTTGCATGGACGTTAGTTTAATGTCAAGGATGTTTTCCATTTTAGAAACACATATTTCGTTCAGGCAGGGTCACTACGGTCTTAGCACCCTGCTTCCTGCCGTAATCCTCCCTTTTCGGACCCTAGGGCCAGAAAAAAGGGGGGCATACACGGTACCGCCTGTTCCCGTAATCCCGTACCACCATCGGAAACAAGGGGACCATGCCTACCGTGCCCATGGGTGCATAATTGGCCCAAGACACGGAAATGTCATTGGAATGAAAGTTTTTCACCATTTTAAGCTTAATTTCAATCAGTATTAGAATTTAAAGAATTATCTGGTCGTATTTTGTAGGTTTTGCGGGTAAAACCTTCAACTTTACGTTATGTTCTTATTTTTTCAAGGCAATTGGATCTTATCATTTGCCTCAGTCTAACTTCAGTACAGCATGTTATCTGATATTGTGAACACTGCAGGCTCAGTCCCGTGCAGTGTTAGGTTTATTTGCGTAAATCTCAGAGGTTTACGATCGTATTGCAAAATATCGATAGCTTGAAACTATTTTTAGAGTCTGGGAAGACGGGGGATGGCAATAACTATCAAGCCTGATTTACATGTGTCAGATCTCTACATTCTGTTCCCATGCGATCGTATCTCACAATGTTTTGTTGTAGGACGGGGAGTGTTCCCCCCATCCCAGGCTCTTTGGTAGTATCAAACGAAGTGGAACGTAGTTGGCATTTTTATTCAGTCTTTAACTACAGTTCAACTTTAACATCTTCTGATGAGCCTTTACGTATCTAGCGCAATTGGCAACCCTTTTTGTAATGCAGTTCAGAATGGCAGGCTCACCTGCTCCGGACTCAAGTCCCATCTAAAAGTAGATATAAGCGAATTCAAAGCTTTTGCGAAGTAAACCTAACGTTTTATTTCGTAAAACGTGTTTTACGAGTAAAAGCGCAATTCGCGTTCTCCACTTTTACCCTACTCTCCCACCCATCCAGCCCGCGACTAGACTGGGTGCGTTATTCAACCACCGAGTGGGGCTTAAAGGGATTGATTGATTGATTGTTTGATTGGTTTAACGACACCAGCAACCCGTTAGGGTCATATTGTGTCAGTTCTGTTACTATAGGAAGACTCAGTTGAAACTAAAATCGATTAATATAGACAAAACAAGCAGTGTACACATCTAAAACCAACTAAATTCAATTTAAAACTTACTGTACAAGTGTATTTCTTTCAGAAAAGAAATAATTTTTCTTGGTGCTACCTTTGTAAAAAGGTCTTTCATGGAGTTCACACTGTAGTAGCGTGAACGAATGTTCTGAAAATCTATGCAATTGAGTAGAATATGTTTTACAGTCAAACGTTCTTGACAACCAATACATTGTGGAGGCGCATCGCCTCTCAAAAGATATCCGTGGGTGATGTATGTATGCCCGATTCGAACTCTATGCATAACCGTTGAATAGCGAATATTGCCAAAAGCTAGGTGCTTTTGTCCTACTGTTGGTTGGATTTGAATGAGTTTGTTATTTCTTTGTTCGTTCCACTTTTGTTGCCAAAGGTTTTTTACATAACTTGAGATATGTGGTTTAAAGTCGGAGTACGGTATGAGAAGGTCGGATATGTTGTAGTTTAGCGCCTCTTTTGCTGCATGGTCCGCAGCTTCATTACCCGCTATGCCGACGTGACTGGGTACCCAGCAAAACACTAGTGATTTTCCTTGTTTGATTACCCGTTCATAACGTTCTATTAGGTCTAAAATCATTGTATTCGACACTTGCAGATTTTCTAGTGATTGTAAGACCGATAGCGAATCGACACAGATAACAAATTTTTTGTACCTACTAATCTTGACGATTTCCATGGCTAGTTGGAGTGCCCGAACCTCCGCGGAGAAGATGGACGAGCCATTTGGTAATCTTGTTTTGAGGGTATTTGATTTTGTAACTATTGAGGCAGCAACTTTGTTATCGAGCTTAGATCCATTCGTGTATATGAAATGATGGTGAGGGTAGGTTTCCTTTATCTCAGGAAACCTAACTTTGAACTCTTCAGCATTTATTGCGTCTTTGGAAAAGTTTGTCAGAGCTTTGTTTATGGTTGGCCTTTGTATTTTCCATGTTGGGTATTTCGAAAATTTTAAATTTGCAATTTGCTCGACTTTGATTCCAGCATTATCAAGGTGGTTATGGATTCTAGTGCCAAAGGGTACGATAACCCTAGGGCGTGTGTTTAAGATTTCTGAGTTGTCTTTTTCGAACACTGCTTGTGGGTGGGGTTTTCTTTATTTGCATATAGTTTAACTGCATATTGCATTGAGAGTTTGATTCGCTGGATATCTAGTGGATGTTCATTTGATTCAACCTGAAGGCTTTCCTCAGGTGACGTTCTGAAAGCGTTAAGACAGAGGCGAAGGCCTTTGTTTTGTATTGGGTTGAGCATCTTTAAGTAGGAGGGCCTTGTCGATCCGTAGACGATGCTACCATAATCTATTCTAGATCTTATTAATGATCTATACAGTTTTAATTTAGTACTGGTATCTGCTCCCCAGTCTTGGGAGGAGACGACTCGTAGCAGGTTGAGTGCCTTTTGACATTTCCTCTTCACGTCTTTTATGTGGGGAATAAAATTTAGCTTCGAGTCCAGAATTAGACCAAGGAATTTGTAGGATCCTTATAAGGTTTTGGAATTGGCATAATGGTGGCTTCTTTCCATATTTCAGGAAAGTTACCTGTAGTCCAAACTTGATTGAGTAATTCTAGGAGCACTTCAAGGGTTTCCTCAGGTAGGTGTTTTAGAATCTGGTAGTGCATGTCGTCTGGTCCGGCAACTGAATCATGCGAGTTTTTTATGGCGTCTTTCAACTCTGCCAGGGTAAAAGTGCTATTGTACTGTTCCAAGTTATTTGAGGTGAAGTCGATTGGTATTTGTTCTTTTGCTTCTTTTATTTGACGGAAGGCTTGGGAATAATTGTCAGATGAAGAGTTGGATTGAAAGGTTCTGCCAAAGGCATTTGCTATTTTATCGGGATCTGTGATAGCCTGGTTGTTTGTGGTGAGGTGGTTTATAGGTTTTAAGATGTTTTTGCCAGATATTTTCCGAATTATCTCCCATACTTTTTTGGTTGAATTTTTCTTATTTAATGTGGAGATATATTCCTCCCACGTTTGCTTTTTGCTTGCTTTGATGGTTCTGCGTGCTGCGGCACGCAGCCGTTTGTGTTCAAGTTTGGTAGTATTGTCCGGGTTGATATAAAATTGGCGAAGAGCCGTTTTCCGCATAGCTATTGCCTTTTTGCATTCGTCGTTAAACCAAGGTTTTTGTGGCTTTTTAGGGTTTCCGGAGGTTTTAGGTATGGTTTTTTTTTATGATTGCCTGGATTAGAGCAGTAAAAAGTAAAATCGGGTCGTCATCATGTGTAAAGTAGTTCGTTTTTATGGCCTTTTGGTATTTGGTTAATCAGGTCGTTGAGTTCTTCCGGTTGGGGTTTGGAGGGTGGTGGTAGGTATATGTTACAAATGGAAAAAAGTTTTCTTCATCGTAACACGAACTGCAGATGCTTGCAGGTTTGTATTTAATTTAAGTTCACTTTGAATAACGTTGTTTTGGATTAAGGTAGTGATTCCTCCCGAGGCGCGGTTGTTATTGGCGTTTTTGTTGTAGGAAGTGTAACCGATTAAATCTGGTGCGGAAATATCAGTACCGTATGTTTCTTGGAGTCAAAAGATGGACGGGTTATATTGCTGGCTGAGAGTTAAAAGATCTATCTGGTTGGTCCAAAAACCTCTAATATTCCACTGAATTATAGCCATGTTACTTGCTATTAGCTCGTGAGCGATGTATAAAAGCTCTGGCTGGTTTTGGTTGTGCGGGGAGTGGAGTAGGGGATGCCGTTCTTTGGTCTGTTGTGTGCAGCTGTATTGGGCGCAGTGTCTGTGGTGGTGACTGTCCCTCCTCAGGCCCCTCCACCTCCATCAACGGGTGGAATCTGTTGGAGGCCTGCTGCACACGTTCTCTGGCAAGATGGGCCTTGTTCTTAAGTTTTGACCTAGTCTGTTTGTCTGGGGTATTCACTTTACCCCTGGTTGACGGACTAGGTGATGGGTTCCTGGGTGACGGAGTATATGGACGAGCGGACATGGGTTGCATCTCCAGCTCGGACTTGCTTGCTATGGTATTGCAATTTGCCGGGTCAGTGTTAGTGCCAGTGGAAAATTTCGACTTTTTGGGGGTAGTTTTTATACGACATATTGTTTGAGTCGTGACCCAGGTGATATCCGTTTGGCACGAAGCTTCTTGGGTGTCAATCTTGGCAACGGCAGCGTATGAGCGACTTGATGATTGTGACTTGTAGACCAGTTTTCGTGCCTCTGGGTACGGGATGGACTTTTCATGTTTTAGTTTTTGTACTTCCTTCTCCGCCAGCCACATTGGACAATCCTTTGCGGATGCTGGGTGGTTTCCCTTGCAGTTAATGCATTTGGTGTCACCAGTACAGGATTTGAAGTCATGACCGTCCTCACCGCAATTTGCACATGTCATCTCCGATCTTTAACACTTGCTGCTACCATGTCCATACCGCTGGCAGTTGTAGCACCGCACAGGGTTGGGAATATATGGCTTAATGCCTAATTTCAGGTAGCCAACTCTGACGTCTGATGGCAACGATGACCTCCGGAATGTAAGTATATGGGTCCCGCGAACGCCGAGTCTACGGCATGCCGTCACTCCGTACTTGTCAAGCTCGGGTACGAGTTCCTCCTCTGTACAGAAATTGAGTTCAGGGTGGCTGATGACTCCTTTGGTGTAGTTCAGAGTCTGATGAGGGGAACTTTTCACTGGTATATTAACAAAGGTTTCCATTTCCAGATGATTTTTACTCTGTTGAGCTGATGATACCTGTATCAAAATATCGCCTGAGCGGAGTCTTTTAATAGAGTGTTGAGAACCAACGACAGAACGTATACCTTTTTCAATCGCAAAAGGTGAAAGCTTGAAGGACCCTTGTTGTGGCCAAACAACGATGAACTCAAAATAGGCAGTAGGAGGAGACTCGATGTCTAAGTGAGGACGCTTATTAGCGCCTTGTGGTGTATTGTAAGTCTTTGTGTTGATAGTTTTCTTCTCCATGTGTGTCTCTTTTAATTTTCTCCCAAGTCTGCCGGTCCCGGAATTACTCTGACCACCTTACTTGGCAGCGGGGATTTCCCACTGGGACTAGGACACTTGGGATAGCAACAACATTTGTACATGTTGAAACTTACCCTTAAGCCGCAGTATGGTTTACCTAAACGACCAGCCGTTCACTGTCATGGAGGGAACCATGACCACCCCTCTTGGTTGAAGAATCGGGCCAAAGCCATGTGTTGCCGGCGAATCTCGACTTCGCAAGATAGGACAGCTCAATGATTAGGATCCCGGTCTCCCCCCGGTAAGGGTCGCAATCCACGGCAAAGTGTGCTGGTATTGTACTGGAGTGCTACAATTAAGTAGAATCCAGCTGTTGGAGACCATAATGGAGAAGCACACCACGGATTGCCACGCTTTTATGCGATAAACGTGGGAACGCTTCGACAAGGTATTCAATCGGGAGGAGGGCTGAATAGTAAGACCAATGGAGTACTTGCAATTAAGAAGACCCCAGGGGAAAAGGTATAGAAAAAAGGTTTAAATGGTGTTATTACTATGAACGGATATGATTATATAAATTTATTATTAATTATGAAGATATTTTGGGAAAGCAGAAGTTAGGAGATGTAAGAGTTCAGGTGTTTATTTGGAGAGAAGGTATATATTATAGATAAGGTAAGGTGAGGTGGGGGGGGGGCGAGATACCAGTAGAACTGAGGTAAACTCAGTAGGACTGGTACCCCGAGGGGGGTCGGAGTATGGAAGCTCCGGCCCTCCATAGGGTCAAGGGGCTCCTTTAATATTTAAAGGGGCGGACCCGTGATAGGCAGTTTAACGTCATGCCCGGGAGGGGGTGCGAACGGGAAGGTTAAGCTTAAAGGGAATGCCCATTGTTAATCATGACGAAATACCAGAGGATTCCCTCATTTTGATTGGTTGATGGATGGATGGCGGGGTAGGCTATTCTACTGCTACAAAAAAGTTTTTTTATTCTGCATGAAAGGTCAAAATCGGAAGGGAATCCATCTAAAGTTGAGAACGCGAATTGCGCTTTTACTCGTAAAAGCACGTTTTACGAAATAAAACGTTCGAATAATTTCTCACTCAAAATAGCCCAGTCACGGAGTTAGAAGTACCTTCTAAATTAAAGCTCTACGACAAAGAAGGGTGAGGCGATAATCAACTCTCTTACCCTACCACGTGGCAATGGTAATAAACACCACACAGGTCTGCCCCGACAGCTCGCTGGGGTTCATGGCCCCAACCAAACTAAAGAAAACGCCTCAGTCTGCCATTGCTTAAACACTGACTGCCCTCTGATTGCTTTTCCCCTCTGGCCTTTGGGGGCTGTTTGAACCCATGCTCACGCTTGTTTGTGCTGCTCTTCTCTCACCCTGGTTGTAGTTCTTTGCCACAACAGACTGACAATCACGGTTGAAAAGTATGTTTTCAGCAGTTATAAAGTCCCAATAAAGCTCTGTCAATTCATTCCGAGTAAATTCTTTTCAATAGAATTCAATAAATGTGATGGAGATGACCAACAACCAGTAAGTAATATGTCCTCTAACAAACGTTATGCAAAGAATTCAACGTTTTTGCCACCTGTCTAACATGATGTGCCCTTGACCTTACATTCTGCCAAAAAAAAAAAAACAAGGTCCGATTGGGTTTTGATGTAAACCTCTAATATCACACGCTAATTAGAGACCCTTCTGTTTGGAAATAAAGTAGATATGCCGGGCCTAAAAGAAATTAGACCGTTTTCGCTCCCGAGTAGCGAAAATTACACTTGGGGGTCACAAAAAATACGATTCTGAACTCTTAATCTCTTATACATGGTCTTTTAGGCCCAAAGGATCGAAAAAAAGCTCAAAATCGCTCTATCTCTAACCGTTTCCGAGATAATTATCAACATCCGGTTTTTGACTTTGACTATGTCCGAGGAGGTCAAGATCACCGAGGTACCTCTTACGTATAGTCTTTTAGGATATAATGCCAGGGGCCGTGTAGTTAACTTATCAATCTTCTGATCACAAAACAAAACACCGGAGTTCGCACTTGAAACAAACCATTTAACTTATCAATCAATCAAACAACTTGTCGATTAAATAAACAAGGGGGCGGGGTTGGATAGAGGGGAGGGGGTGCGAACGGGAAGGTTAAGCTGATAAAAGTAAAACTATCCAGATAGACGAAAAATAATAAAAGAAAGGTTCCCGGTGGGGCAGTGCGCCGGTGGGGCAGTTATCCTAAGTTGCACAAATGGTGCGGCAGTCATCAAGTGGGGCAATCATCCTACGTTCGTCATTTTGAGGTGACAAAATGCACCGTGAACGCGTCTATTTGTTTATTTTTCTACTTCAACATTTCTTTCTTTGCTGCTGGCCTCAGACGGATATAAAATCAGCGGTTTCTTGGGGCATAAACTTTCAATGTTTGCTTCAAGAACTTTGAGTGACAATTTTTTTTTCATGTTATGTTTGCGTACTCCAGTCATTCTAGAAAGACCTTTTTTTTGATTCGCTGTTTGTTGAGCAAGTACGAATTCTGCTGCCAAAAAGTAAACAAAACGATAAAAGCTATAAATTGAGTTTTTGACAACAAGACATTTTATAGAAACTTCATCGATGTTACGAATTAAGATGGAAGCCGGTTTTTAGTGAAAAAAGGGCCTGAAGTGTGAAAACAAAATTATGACCCGAACTGAAAATAATTACGAGCATTTAATATATACTGGACATTTTTGGAGCATGTGAGATCATTTGAATCCCGGACCGTTTGATAAAACCAACACAAGCATGTCACTACGCTCGGCGTATTTATCGCATGCAAATATCATTCACCTAATGCACAATGTGGCTGTTGGCACATGCGGTAGGCCCGTGCAAATGCTGCTGCAGCCCTCTCGCGTTGCTTTTGATGACAAAAAATTACTGTTTTTTTAACACTTGCCAAGCCTTTGGTTGCAAGGGCTATATGAATTTGTACGAGGTGCCGTTGATATCATTTTTTTCTTGACAGTGATCGGATTTCCTGTGTCATCTCCTCCACTGGCACTACGGATCCTAGGGCCACGATACTTGGGACTTGATATGAACGTGTGCATGACACTTTTTATTTTCGCCTTCGATTTCGTTTTCTTGTTTAAAACGCCCCGTGAAAAGAGTGTATTTTTGTAAGCAAATGCCAAGCATTAAACGCAGAGCACAGAACACCACACACTTGCTCAGCTTTGTGCGAGCTGTCACTGCGTAAATAGATAACACGGCGTATGCCTGATCAGTCAATAAAACCTTAAGTCAACAAAAACCAAACGCTACTCGGCTTATAAGACGTATTCAAGCTGTGTTGTTTGCAATATATTATTCAGGAAATAACCCATTGAAGGAGGTATTTTTGCTTTTTAATTTTTTCCAAGTGTCTAACATTTCGCTAGCGAAACGAAGTTCTAGTTTTATTTGTTTTTGTTTGTTTGTTTGTTTTGTTTGTTTGGAGGCGGGGCCACCGTCTGCTCGGGACCTCAGTACCACTAGTGGTAATGAGGTCCCGAAGTGGCACTGAGGACCCGGTGGCACTGAGGACCAAAAATATTTTTTACTTTTAAAATCCTAGTTTAAATTGTTTTAAGCTGAAAGAAACGTTCAAAACCAAAAATCAATGTTACTTTCCGAAAAAAGTGAAGATTTGGTACTGAGGGCCCGGTGGTGGCACTGAGGACCCAAACTTTTTTTGCTTCAAAATGCTAGATTTAGTTGTTTTAAGCTGAAAGAAACGTTCAAAACCAAAAATCAATGCTTACTTTCAGAAAAAAGTAAAGTGGTGGTACTGAGGACCCGGTGGTGGCACTGAGGCCCGGTGGTGGCACTGAGGACCCAAACTTTTTTTTTGCTTCAAAATGCTAGATTAAGTTGTTTTAAGCTGAAAGAAGCGTTCAACGCCAAAAATCAATGCTTATTTTCAGAAAAAAGTAAAGTGGTGGTACTGAGGACCCGGTGGTGGCACTGAGGCCCGGTGGTGGCACTGAGGACCCAAATTTTTTTTTTTTTTGCTTCAAAATGCTACATTAAGTTGTTTTAAGCTGAAAAAAAAAGTTCAAAACCAAAAATCAATGCTTACTTTCAGAAAAAAAAGTAAAGTGGTGGTACTGAGGACCCGATGGTGGCACTGAGACCCGGTGGTGGCACTGAGGACCAAAACTTTTTTTTGCTTCAAAATGCTAGATTAAGTTGTTTTAAGCTGAAAGAAACGTTCAAAACCAAAAATCAATGCTTACTTTCAGAAAAAAGTAAAGTGGTGGTACTGAGGACCCGGTGGTGGCACTGAGGCCCGGTGGTGGCACTGAGGATCCAAACTTTTTTTTGCTTCAAAATGCTAGATTAAGTTGTTTTAAGCTGAAAGAAACGTTCAAAACCAAAAATCAATGCTTACTTTCAGAAAAAAGTAAAGTGGTGGTACTGAGGACCCGGTGGTGGCACTGAGGCCCGGTGGTGGCACTGAGGACCCAAACTTTTTTTTGCTTCAAACTGCTAGATTAAGTTGTTTTAAGCTGGAAGAAACGTGAAATACGTAATTTAAAATTTAAAATAATCGGGTCCTCGGTATCACCACCTGGTCTTCAGGGCCACCACCGGGGCCTCAGGACCACCACCGGTTACTCACTACCACCGTCGAGTCCTCACTACCACCACCGGGTCCTCACTACCACCACAAGGTCCTCATTACCACTACCGAATCCTCAGTACCACCAACCGAGCCTCAGGGCCACCAACAGGTCATCGATGCCACCACTTAGATTTTTTCGAAAAGTATGATTTTTGTTATTGTTATAATGGTTTACTTTCACTCTCAAACATTACAAATCTAACATGTAAAATGAAAATAAAGCAAGAATGTCCAGGGACGTTGTGACTAATCTAGTAAATCACGTATCAGTAGGCTTGTATGGTCGCCAGAAAGTGGTCATATTGCAAAACATGGCTGTGGAAAAATCTTACAAATTTATAAAGGAATCCGCTCAAAATTGTGGGAGAAGAAGCATTTTACAAAATTGCTACTAAATATTTATAAATACCCCCCTTTAGCCAATTTTTTGGCTGATCGCCAAAAATAACTTTCCAAAAGCATACCTCCCACAGAACAACTTTGCAAGTTTTGAAGACAATTCGATCCAAACTGTGAGAAAAAAACCTTTTTAAATATGCTTCCAAACAAGTTAAAAATGCCCCTATTTGGCCAATTGTTGTCAGTCCCGATCGCGGGAGTAGAAGCATTTTCAAAATTAGCACCCCAAAAATTTACAATGCCCCCCCCCCCCCAATTTACCCAATTTTCTTTATGATCGGTTTTTCAAGAGACAAAAGCCTGGTGAACATTTATTCAAAATTGGAAGCTCATCCGATCGAAATTGTGGAAGAAGAATTTTGACAATTGGCTACAAATAAATTAAAGAATGACCCCATTTGGTTAATTTTTGGTTGATCGCCAAAACAAGTAAATTTTCAACACAGACCTTGACCATGATGGAGGAGGTCAAGATCACCGAAGTACCTCTTATATAACGTCTTTTTGGCCCAAAGGGTCGAAATTGAGCTCACAATCGCTCTATCTCTAACCTTTTTCTAGATAATAGTCAACTTCCGGTTTTTGACCTTGACCGTGACCCAGAAGGTCTAGGTCACCGAGGTACCTCTTATGTAACATTGTTTAGGTACAAAGGGTCGAAAATGGGCTCAAAATCGCTCTATCTCTAACCGTTTCCGAGATGAGTCGGCCTGTCGTTAAGGACGCGTGAAGTCACGTGACCTTTGACCTTGACCCTCAAGGTTCAGTGTTTCGACCTCAAGGTCAAGGTTAGTGATGAAAGTTTACCCTTTACTGAGTACGTTTTATGCATTCACACTGGGATTTGAGCACCTTTATGGCTACTTTTCGTGATTAATAGGTGTTTCCAAAAATATTTTGACCTCAATTTGACCTTGACCTCTGAGGTTCAAGGTCAAAAAATTTTACGGATTTGACGACAACTCATTACCCTCTAGGTTTCTGCCAAATGCCGTCTTTTTACGACAAACCCTGTAGGAGGAGTTTTCTGGAAACCACCTTTGAGGTCAGAAAAACTTTGACCTCAATTTGACCTTGAACTTCAAGGTCAAGGTCAATCATTTGCGGATTTGACGACATCTCGTTACTCTCTATCATTGTGCCAAATTTCATCGTCCTACGTCAAATAGCCTAGGAGGAGTTTTCTGGAAACCTCCTTGACGGAAAAAAGAGAGAAAAAAGGAAAAAAAGGACAGAAATTTCAAGAAAAACTACAAACTTATACCCATTTGCAAACGAACTTTGCAAGTGGGAATTAACAATCGAAAATTTTTTTATGTCCCCCGCCCCCATATATATATATGCCCTCCCTCTCACGCCAAAAAGATAAATTGCATTTTACCTCCCCCCTCCTCCCCGTTCTTTCCCCCCTACCTCCGATGCCAAAAAGGGAAACTTCGCTTTTTTTAATTTTATGAATAGACATATGTATTTGTATATATTTTGTGGAAAACAATTAAAAAATGCACCCAATTTAGCCAATTTAGGCTAAATTGGCTAAAATGGCACATACTCGAAAAATGCACGTCTCAGTGCATCAACACCGAAAGGTAGAATGCATAAAAAGATTGAACAAAAACATGCCGTGTGAAAACGTCAATGCTGCTCATAGTGCTGCTTTGATGAAGCCGCTTCAAGGCTTAATAATTGCAAAGCCGATGGGAAAGGGCAAAAAAAAAAAAAAACGGAATTTGTCTTTGTTGGAGGGGTGGGGTGGGGGGGGGGTGGTGGAGGCTATATATATATAGTATATATATACCAAAAAGAGAAATTTCGCATCTTTTTTTTCAACATTTTGTGAATAGACATGTGTATTTGTATATATTTTATGGAAAAAACTGTAAGATATTGAGATAAACATATTGGGTGATGGTGGATGATGGTGGGGGGTGGGGGGGCGGGGCAGTGGGAATACAAGAAGATAAAAGATCCCATGCCACCCCTGACGGCGTCGCCTAACGGGGTGGCAGGGAGGGAGGCGGAAGAAGCAGTGATTTTAAGATACAATTAGAGATGGGGGCGGGGCGGGACGGGGACGGGGACGGGGAGTTCATATGAAAAATTTGTCGGGACCTCAGTGCAACCGGGTCCTCAGTGCCACTTCGGGACCTCAGTACCACTAGTGGTACTGAGGTCCCGAGCAGACGACAACCCTTACTGTTTGTTTGTTTTGTTTGCTTCGCATTTTGATGAGGAAAATGAAAACAAATATGAAAACAAAATATGATGTGCATAATTTCAGATATTGCTTCAGATCAAGTACTGCGTATGTGCGAAATCGCCGAGTCTTAGGGTCAATGTGGTCAGGCGAGTAGCAAAGACAAAATGACTGACCAGCAAAGAGAAAAAAAAAAGGTCCGAAACACTGGCCCTGCACAACTTTAATATATTCTAAGTCTTCGACTTCGACTTGATAAGTGTTAATAAAATACACTTTATCAAAGACCTTGTTTGCCCTGCATCCATTTATTTCCCACAACCGTGTACTCCCTAAGTAGAACCACAGAGTGGGACAGAGGTAAAGCGGTGCTATTTCCAGTGTAGCTCCATTTGCTGGCGTCCACCAAGTTGAATGTGCCTATGACGGGATTAAGAGAAAGTGAACCGTTTGAAAATTTCTCAGCCATTGCCCAGGTGTGTTTAAATGTGGATATTTTGCAAGCAGCTGTTTTTCAGCATTCATTCTCATCCCCAGTTTTTATAATACTTTTGGTAACATTTGCAAGGCAGCTTACGTCTTACCGCTGGTTTTCTCCACAACAATAAAACTTAATTTCCTCTGTTTTCTTCTTTTTTTCTCTTTACCAAGGCTGTCTTTACCCAGCAACATTGCTGCTAATTTCACACTTGTCAGCATTTTTCTGACAATAGAAGTATTAGTGAACCCAGAGTAAATTGATACAGAGAAACGCTTGAAACCTCCCTGATGAATAAAGATTGATTACTCTCAAACCCAAAGCCAACTCTTCCTTGAGCTTTGTCACTAAGTCTATGAAATCAAGAAATCAGCAGAAAATTGTAAATGAAATATCCCTGCGAATGCGGGTTTTTCTTCGAATATTAAAGGGAACAGATTTCGATCTCACAAGATGAAATGATTTGTACCGAAACCTGCAGATGAGCTCCTTGTGTGCAGTCCAGTTACACTTCAAAGAACAGCGAACATCTGACCTGAGATTGAAGAATCGGGAGGAACATAACACTTCTCAGAAAATTAAAATCTGCTAAAAGTGGTCATATGTACGTCACGATGATCTGGTGCTGAGATCCCGGTGTAATGAAACGTTTTGACCCCCAAACAAATCGACCCCCCAGTCGATTTCTTTTAAAACAAACAGATCCCCCGGTCGATTTGTTTTAGGAAATCCCGCCATAACAAACAGACCCCCCGTATAATAAAATTACCCCCTTCAAATAATCATGTCTAAATATTAAATTGAAGTAAAAACGGTACATATGCTTTTTAAATACTATTTTAAGCATTATCTACCTTTTGATGTAGAAAATTATTGTTTTAACTCGTTGAAAAATGCTCCGGAGTTTTATCAACAGAAATTAATATCAATAAAAACAGATTTTTTTGTGACTGTATGTTAGTGGTGTTGGAAGTGTTTTCGTGTTTGAAAATTTAGATGTTAGTTGCTAAATAAATCGTTATTCATGGATATAGTTTTTATTTCAATTAAACAAACTAATAAGCTGGCCATATGTGGAAAGAAATGAAGAAATCAAGCAAAAAATAAGGGGGGGGGGGGTTAAAACATTTCATGGGGGTTCTTTTTGTTTTAAAACAAATCAACTGGGGGGGGCGATTTATTTTGGGGGTCAAAACGTTTCCTTACACCGGGTTTCTGGTGTACATTAGGAAGTCCGGAAACACATCCACCACTGGGACTGAATTTGTCTGATTTCTGGAATATGGATGAACATAACGGGACTATTGAACAGTGGTATGCTGTTTATCGCTGTATTCATCATATCTCCAAACAGGTGCGAATCAACCACAGTTCCCAAAACAAAAAATAAAGCTGAGTGACAAGAAAAAGACTGGAGAATTATAGCAGCGAAGTGCCACCTCTATCGAAGCCTCGTCGTAATCTTTCGTCTCACTCTTTTTTCACCGACTCGACATAACTCGCGCAATGACATTGTGAACAATTCTTAGAACTCAGGAGGGATATTTGATATAAAAACAAATCAGTGTGTAAGAAGACATTCTCGGAGGCTTAATCCAAACACCATCGGTGGGCATGATGTTGGTATGTGATAGGATGGCATTACCCAACAACAGCATTTTTTGTCAGTAAAAAAACAGCAATCTGCTCAAAGGGACCCATTCTTCGCTTATATTTCTTATCTACCTCTTGCAGCTTATGCCGAAACATTCCTCCTGTTATATTTTGTTTATTATTCATTTTTATTTAGCTTTTTATTTATTATTATTTTTCTTTACAACAATCATGAATTACGTGATAGAAAGTGGACTCATTTATCAGTACGAATTATGACAATTTCTAGTGAAATGCTGTTTGCCGACCCAGCCCATTCAATAACTAACAAGGGAGACGACAGAGAACACAACCGTTATTTATTTGAATCGAAAATGCGGGCACCATTTGCGATGATACGGGAAAAGCGGGGTCCACAGCGGTGCTTTGCCGAGCGGCTCGGCAGCTTAACATTGACCTTGCTCTCAGATGTTCAACTCGGATGCCTGTTTGCGTAGCGTTTAAGTAACTTGGCCTGATTAACCTCACACCTTTCATGCGGATTGACAAGGTGTAGCAAATCATTCGCGCTCAGCGCTCGTCTGTTTCCCTCAGACCTGTAATCTTATGATGTATGGTCTCGCCTACTCATATCAATCTTACTCATAAGAGGTTTATATAAAGGAGCTTATCTTCACTTAACAGGACAGTGCTTCTTTTTTAAAATAAAACAATAATTGTTTGATAGCTACGCAATCAAGCAGCGTGGTGGTGGTGGTGGTGGTGATGCGGGGGGTGTTGGTTGTGGTGCGGATGGGGGAGGGGGTTTGTTGGGATGGTGAGGGGGGTTGGTGGTGGTGGTGAGGGGGAGATGGTGATGGTGGTGAGAGAGGAAGTTGGTGGGGGGAGATGTTGGTGGTGATGAGGGGGGAGTTGGTGGTTGTGGTGAGTGGGGAGGGGGGATGGTGGTGGTGTGAGTGGGGGGAGTTGGTGGTGAGTGGGGGGGAGATGGTGGTGGTGAGTGGGGGGGATGGTTAACTGATGTGACGAATCAACATCTCCGAGGTACAGCATGTATAAAGAGGAATTATAAATGACAGATTGTGTTGCATTACTTGTGAGTTGGATTTTCTAATAAAATTGTGGTTGTTTAAGTAGTTGTTTCAGTCTTATTACATCTATAAATGATAAAAAGAAATAAAAAAAAGGTTTCTGGTCGATTCGTACCCAAGTCGTTTCGTACCCAATTTAGATGATTCGTACACAAATTGGTTGGTCGATTCGTACCTCCCAAAAAACTTTTTCGATTAACACCGGCTTTCGTTTTTGTTTTTTGTTTTTTATCTGATTGCTTGCTTAATTTTACTATTTTGAACCAGTTTTCGAACTTCATAAGTCTTAATCGCATCGTGATTAATAATATATCTCTTAATCAGGTTATGCTGATATATTAAGAAGCGCCAAATTCGCCGTCAGAGACACGCACGATTATCTGCAATCACTTGCTGACCTCCTAATTTGAAGATGAATGGTCTCAAAGGTCTGGACCTGACCCACAGTCATTTCTGGTGTATGACAACGGCCAGAAAACAATTGTAGGATGATAATCTTTGCCACAAACGAGGCTCTAAAGTGCATGGCTACTACGCAAACTTGGTTCATGGAAGGAAACTCTGCTTGGGCTCCATCTCGATTTTGCCAGTTGCTGGGGATTTGCTGTCCTGTCGGAAATGCTGTCATTTCGACGGTCTACGCTCTGCTGCAGCACAAATCACATGAAGCGTACGAAGAAATGCTACGCGCTGTCGTGCAGAAGTGTTCGGAAATTCACCTGGAGCCTGATTCGCTGACTGTGGTAATAATGGACTTTGAAATGGCACTGGTGCGTGACGTGTGTCCTAGGTGATCTAGTGATCGTACAGGGTGTTTTTAACACCTCACACAATCTTCTTCGAGAAAGGTGCAGAAACTTGGCCTCAAAAACTGTACTGCAAATCTGAAGCTGTGAAGCTATTTTGTGACATGATTGATTCGTTGGCGCTGCTGCCTATCGCAGATTTCTTTGTTGGTTTAGAGTATCTGAGAAACAACTCTCCGGATGATAGTCTAGACCCTTGCTCAACTATTTCGATGCCACCTATATATCAGAGTCATACACAAGAGTCCAAAGCCGGGATGACACAGACCAAGAAGTAGTGCGACAGCGCCGTATCCCGGCCATGTTTCGGCCCGAGATGGAATGTCCATAACTGGTGAGCAGAGGACAAACAGCTTAACCGAGGCTTGGCACAACAGGATACAGCATTTGGTTGGTGCAGCCCGTCCTTCAATGTGGAAACTTATCCACCGGTTAAAAGGGGATGCGGCTCAAATGAGCACCACGCTGTTATGCATCGCGCGGGGAGATTAACCGTGAAGGCGCGTCAAGCGCGCATACTCTCAGTTGCAAGCGCGACTTCACTAGTTGCGTTCAGACTGCAGGGGTGGAAGCAAGGCAGTAGAACAGTTTCTGCTCGGCTCAGAACACAACATCAGATGAAAACCGCAGGCAAATTTCGCGGATTGTGCGTAGAACTTGCAAGACTGGACAGGTGGTGGGCCAAAGAGGCCTTAACTAAACAGATCAGTTAACTAAACCATGTGTTAAAATGGTAAAACTGGATAACTGAAAATGTAGTTTAGTGAGTCTTAGATGTGTATTCTAGGGCAGATTGATTACTGAGTAATTAAACGATGTACAGTTCACGAAGTTTTCATGTAGTTTCAAAGGTGAACAGTTTGATTACGTAAGTAAAATAATGTAGTACAGATAAACTCTTCTCTTTTATTTGTGTTGCCATTTTGTCTGTTTTACACATTGCCATTTTGTCCGCCTGCCGTTTTATCCACATGCCATTATGACCGTTGCATTTTGTCCTCTTGCCATAATGTCCCTGTCATATGTCCGTTGCCATTTTGTCCAAAACCACTGACCCAACCTAAAATCGACCTTTTTATCTGCGTCGGACTGGTTCTGTGTGTATTAGTTATTCGGACACCGCGGCTGAATGGAAACGGCCGCTTACATTTTAAGGGCATTAATTAATTAATTGGTATTTTAAAACCGAGCCGACCGAGCCATACTTCTAAGCAAAGGAGCAGAAAATACACGGTTTAACAAGAATAAACGTGATATTTTATTACGTTAAACAATGCTTCTCCGTTTGGGACATCTGGCTGTTAATAGACCATTGGCTGCTATCAATCTGGATTACTGAAAATGCTTTTGCACTCATTTAACCCTTTGTGCTGGGAGTGAAAGAAAACTAAATATTCCCCAACCCGTCCCAGGAGAACTTTGCCATACGGGAAATCTTCCCATCGCTTATCGATCACTGATTAAGCCATTCTCGTATTGGAAAATTAAACCGCGTTCAAAGAGACTTCGTTATCATACATAACGCCAGTCCGCGCACATGATAGGAGTACAAACAGCGCCCTGGTAACACCGCTCTGGCCAGCCTGTGGTATAAGGCGTTCACCGAACAATTGTATTGTTTCAATTAAGGGGGAAATTCTGGGCACCCTCATAACAAAGATGTCAAAAGTGACATGTCGAGGAGTGATGAGACTGCTCAGGCGATGATATCTCCTGTTTGCTGGAGAGAGGTCCTATCTTATCTGGAACAGGTGTGAAATCATGCATGCAACTGTAAACAAACGTAATAGGTCATTGCGTTAAACCTCCCAACATAGACAAAATTAGCAGATTGTGCTTCATCTACCGGTGGCAGCAGAAAATGCCGTTCTCTCGTTCCAGCATACGCGAGACTACTCCCAACGGAAAATGCTGGGAACAGCTGAAGATAATGACCAGATATAAGATATATTCAAGGCGCACTCCAAAAACAACAAATATTGCGGACTACTCAACAGAGTAATCTGTGCAAATGCCAGGTCTCTCCAAAGTTGTTTAAAGTAGTTGATTCTAAAGCAAATGAAGTAAATGTCTGGATTTGTGGTAATGCCATAATACCCAACAAGGTTTAATATTGCATTCCTCAAAAGCATGCATCGTATCAAAAGGCCATGATTTCTTGAAACGTTTGCATTAGTTCATCGTTTTGCCTCAACATTACATAGACAACGACTCTCATTTATTTCAGTATCTAATCGACCAAGTATGTAAAGTCTGTCAGTTTTACGGCTGCATGTTCGTACTGATGACTCCTCCCGCTTCTCCATGGAGAATACGTATATCTGTTTATTTGTTTGTTTTGTTCGTTGTTTCATGCGTGCAGTGACATTTAGATGTGTACTAATACCGAGAAAATATTGATCTGTAGCAATGGCGTTATAAATTACACGATATTTTAACACAGCACAGGATCTACGGTATGCGCTATTTCGTCCGGGTTCATTCGAACAATTAAGTGAAAAGTGGGACACTATATCATAAGTTTTTCAAAACTCATTTCCCATTAACTTGCTTAAGAAATCAGTTTCTTTTTTGCTCAGCAATACACACACAAAAAAAAAATACTCTGAGTCAGTGGAAATCCAGAAGAATACTAAATAACAAAATTAATAAATTAATCTAGGTCTCTGCACGGTGTCATGGCGTGGTGTCATACCACAGTGTCCTGGCATGGTGTCATGGCGTGGTGTCATGGCGTGGTGTCATGGGTTCAATCGACCGGGTGGATAATATTCTCAAGTGAAAAAGTTTTACCCGGAAGGTAGAAAAAGTACTGGAAATGGGCTTTTACAGGAGAAATTTAGGCTAAAATTTTAGAAACACTAAAATACAAGAAACACTTCAGACGCTTCAAAGAATTAACAATCTATAAATTGTTCATGTACATGACATGTCATATAATCGTTTAATTAAACCATATTTTTTTCTAGAAAAAAAGAAGCAAGTATTTTTGGCGAATGCCGGGTCACAGATATTTTTATCAACAAAAATCACCCCGGTCGGATCTAAACATTTTCAGAAAAAAGGAAATGAAGACTGCTAGCCGACCGGGTCAATTTTTAAAAAGGTTGGATGAGAAACGACAGAATTTTTCTTCCACTATGCGCCCAATCTACTGAGGGGACTCAACATTGTGTTTTTGTTTGTTTGTTTGTTTGTTTGTTTGTTTGTTTGTTTTCCCCACCCCTTCGCTTCACCTGAAGAGCTTGAATTTTAGTTAAACAAAATAACTAATTTAACCTTTTGTTGTATCTTAAATTTTAAAAGTGTCGGATCCAGTTGCTATGAATGTGAAACAAAATGCACTTTTTGAGAAATTTTGCGAGGTAAACTGTCTGAAGTATCACAACTTTATAGAACAATAATGCTCATCGGCTGAGAATGTCTCGAATATCAGCGTGGTTTTCGAAATATACTGTCGCGTCACCACAAACCTGGCAATTTTTGTCGTGGTGTACTCTCATTCTTCTTTTAGCTCTGGCCTTTACAGATTGACATGAGCCAGAGAGAATATAAGTGTTACTCCGCTTGAAATATTGGCGGTATCACACTGAAAATCTTATATTTTGAAGAAGGATAAGTTTTAAGAAATATTTGACAGAGAACAGACACAGTTTCCACTTGTTTTTCTTTCTCGTTAGATATTTGTATAAGATAAAATTGTTTATGGCGCTTTTGAAATACTGTTAGAAGCAAAAAACAAAAAAGTCTGGTTACTAATATTTACACTTGGGGATTTGCCGAAATCCCCCAGTGTACTGAATTTGTACGAAAATTTTAGCTGCAGTTGTAGCATGTTTTTTTTAGTTTTTTTTCAGTTTGTCTGTGGAACTAGTCAGAGGCCCTCTGGGCAAGAAAGAAGAAATTTATACATGATAAACTTCAGTATGTCTAGTTGATCTTCTTGTGTTTTCTTTTTTATTTCGCTTAATTTTTCAATTAAAAAACGACAAAACAAATTTGCGAAACGAGAAGCTCATTCCGCTGGCGAAATGTTAAACACTTGACAAAAATTAAAACGCAAAAATACTTCCTTCAATGGGTTATTTCTTGAATAATATATTGCAAACAACACAGCTTGAATACGTCTTATAAGCCGAGTAGTGTTTGGTTGTTGAATTAAAGTTTTATTGACTGATCAGGCATACGCCTTGCCATCTATTTACGCAGTGAGAGCTCGCACAAAGCTCACTGAGCAAATGTGTATGCTGTGCCTTCGTTAAATGCTCCGCATTTACTTGCAAAAAATACTCTTTTCACATGGCTTTTTAACAAAGAAAACGAAATCAAAGACGAAAATAAAAAGTGACATGCACATGTTCAGATCAAGCTCTTCATAAGTCCCAAGTTTCATGGTCGTAGGGGCCATAGTGTCAGAGAAGAAGAAGACACAACAAATCGGAAAAAGTGTCAAGAAGAAAAAAAAGGACGAATCTTGCTCGCACAAATTCATATAACCCTTGCAAGCCAAAGGCTTGTCAAGTGTCAACAAGCGGCAAGAAGCAAGTGTCAACAAGCGGCCCGTAGAACCACAGAACTTTGTACTTACGTATAATTTTGATCTGTGGGTCTGCGCCTACGATTTCGTTTTCATGCTTTAAACGCAATACAAACACAGCTGATTTTAGAATAAAGAACAAGTGTTAAATACAGCGCATATAAAAGCAAAGCAACGGTTGAGCAAAACAGCACAGCTTATGGGCGTTACGCGAGCTCTGCCTGCATAGAGAAAAAGTGCTAGTCCGTTCAATCGAAAGACGTTGAGCCAACATAACCAAGCAGATGTACATGGTTTATAAACGGAATTCAAGCTGTGATGTTTGCTAATATATCAATGCCATGACAATTTCAATAAAAAAACTTGTCCAAATAAAAACATTGACATACTAAATTGTCTAAAATATTAATATTATATGAGAACGGAGCGTTCAGGTGGTTTCCGCATTAGGGGAATGTTTGTCAAGTGTTGAAGATTTCGCTTGCGGTCTGGTCCCAATTGCTAAAGAGTGAAGAAATCTGGCTCCCTGAAACAGGGTAATTAGACGCTGTAAAAACCGCATTTTTTAAACATGTCCTGAGAGAACGATTGACATCCTTGGTCATGGTGGGCCATTATCTCGAAAAAGGTTAGAGATAGTGCGATTCTGAGTTTATTTTCGACCCATTCGGCATAAAAGACGATATGTAAGAGGTACCTCGGTGTCCTTGACCTCCTCGGCCATGACCAAAGTCATAAACCGGAAGTGGGCCATTATCTCGAAAACGGTCAGAGACAGAGCGGTTCTGAGCTTATTTTCGATTCTTTAGACCTAAAAGATGATATGTAATAGAAACCTCGGTAACTGACCTCCTCGGCCCTGGTCAAAACCAAAGACCATATTCTTGAACACGGTTAGAGGTAGAACGATTTTGAGCTTATTTTTGACCCTTTCGGCCTAAAAGAAGATATGTAAGAGGTTAAGAGTTAAGAATCGTATTGTTTGTGACCCCCAAGTGTAACTTATGGTACTCGGTAGCGAAAACGGTCTAGTTTTATTATTGTTTTAACCCCCCGTTAAACACTTCCAAAGTGCAACTTACCACTTTTAGGGTGGTTTCTGCTTCGAGGGGCACATAGGAGGGTTTTGGCTCAGTTTTCCCGTCTCTGACAATAAGGATTATACAGGACAGGTGTTTCACTTTCATGTTTTTATTATTTTGCAAAGAGCTTAAATTCCACAGTTGGAAGAGGTAGTGACGTAATGCATTCGGTTATTGTCCGTAGCGTAATACATGCATGTATATGAAGTATTCTTCATGCGCCTTATTGCAAATGCAAGAAAAAAACTATTATTAATTGAACAGAAGTAGGTGGGAAACGAGACTTCTGGCCGCTTCGTTCGTTTAGAAGTCCCATGAGATTTCCGGTCATTTGGAAGTCCCATGAGATTTCTGCCCGGTGTGACAGGAAGAACAACCTCCTCAGAGGAATGGCCCATTCGTCTTATATTTAGCCCCATCTCAGGATATTTGGTCCCCCCCCCCCTTTATTTTTTTTTTGAGAAATTAAAAACAATAGTTTTATATGTTTTTATTTTCTGTATAGAAATGGTTTCTGTAAGTTTCTACAAATTACAAATTATAAATGTCAAGCTCACTAAAAACACAGATACACTTCTGAAATGTATATGTAGCATAAACGGGAGTGTAATGATCACTCAGTATTATTATTATTATTTGTACGTCAAATTTCTGGCTGAATATGTCCACAGGGGGAGAAAACGGAAATTTCGGTGTGGAACACAAATTTTTATTTTTCACGTTTTGATTTTCATCAAGGAATCCATTGCTGGCTAAATTTTCGTCGATTTCTTGTGTGTTTCCATCCATGATTAATTGAATTATAAATCGCATAATATTTTTGCATGTTTTGCAAGCAGGGATCTGATTCTGGATTTTTTAAATCTCGGCCATCAAAGCGCCCTTGGAACTCACCATAAGGATGAAATTCAACATATTTAAATTTAAAGAATAATCCATCAATCACCCGAGTGAACCTGAACATTTTAGGGAATACGCGTATTTCCCGATTACACAAATTCCCTGTAACAATTACAGATGTAATCTTAGCGGTGAGTGAATTGTGTTAGGTTCAGGTGATTAGATTAGTATAATAACCCATTAATTGCTCCCATTTGATACAGCTTAACATAGTTGGAACTTTGTTCTTCGGAATCAAAGTGGTGATTCATGACAATAACGGTTTTTTATTATTTAAGAAAATTTATAATGGGGCCAAATATCCTAGGACGAATGGACCAACGGGTGACTAAATATCATTAGGGGAGGCCAGATATCCTAGGACGAATGACCCCCGGCGCAACAAGTATCCTGAGATATTTGACCTTAGGCCAGTTATCCTGGGGGCCATTCCTCCTGGGACACGGGGCTTGAAGCCCCATGAGACTTCTGACCAGGCTAGAAGTCCCATAAGATTTCTGGCCGGGCTAGAAGTCCTAAGAGACTTTTGGCCGGTCTAGAAGTCCTATGAGTTTTCTAGCCGATCCTGAAGTCCCATCAGACTCCCAGGCGGTGCTCCCCCAGGAGTAAAAAAATCCGTTTGTGCTACTTGGAAATACAGTTTGCTTTATTTCATAACCAATACATCAACAGTCATACATCATCAGTGATACAACACCAACAGATTTCGTACGCGTTGGTGGTTCTGAAAAAGGACCGAGGCTTTTATTTATGTTTGTTACACATGATCCAATTTTCATGGGTTCTTCCGTTTATACACTGCTCTCCGTTGAAGGCATGGTATGCCGTCAGAATTCTGCACTCTTGGCAAGTTGAAAAATAGTTTTTATTTCTCGCGGCATGCAGGCCGATGAAGCAGGCACATGAGGTGCATAGCATATGCCGGCACTGTATGCTCATGCACCTATCTTCTTTAACCCAGCGTCCGCACTGCCCGCATATGGAGTTGTATGCGTTGCTGTAGTAGATTGCCCAGAGTGCATATTGGTCATCTTCATGACTTGAAGTGTGACCTCGTCCCAGCATAAATTCCATCGGGTTGCATTCTCAAATCATTTTCTTCTGTGGCTTTTAAACGGATTTAAATGTGATGGGCAAACACAGCACCTCCACTCTCTTGGAATCCGGATACAGTTTATATAAGAAATGCCTGGCGGGATATGCCTTGAAACTTATGCCTGCACTAGCATTTTTAACGGTTATGATAGCATCAACCCGCTTGATTGTCAACGGTTCGTGAATCTCCGAGTCTCTCATTGCAGTATCCATGACGAAAGTGTATGCAGACTTAGAGTTGACATGATTGATATAATACCTGTCGACTCCCCCCACTAACCGTTTTCCTCGTGACTGACCGATCCCCGACCCCCCGGGGCAAAAATTCAGATTTTGCATAGTTTCAGTTGACTGACCCCCCGGGTCGAGAAATTGCTATTTTACACAGTGCAAACGAGTCAGAACATCACTGCTTGTCAGTAAATCATACTGAACACTGTCAACAGACGGACATAGCTAAAAATTTACTGATTCATTTCTACGGCTACAGCTGGGATACGACAAAGATGGCGACACATCAACTAGCCTCCACGATGTGACTCGTCCTCAACGCCCCTACTTGCGTAGCTCAGCAAGCCGGGACAGCGTCAAGGAGCAGAACAGAGGGAATTGAGCTGGTTCGCAGCCACACCACTCCTCATCGGAAAAAAAGCACAGGCAGCAGGAGAGCAGGTACCAGGTTTCACAGCTGAAAAGGCAACAATGAACTACGGTACCGGTGGAGATGAGGGACTCAAGTGTATGAGGAATCCACCGCTAAAGTCTATCAATCTGAGTTAAATAAGGTAAAAGAAGGTAAAAGAAAAGGGGAACTCCTTGCATTGGATAAAAAAGTAAATGGCTCCTGGGAAACAGTGGTTTTTAAATCCAAATCATCCGGCATGGGTAAGACCAACATGACCATTGGAGGTTTGGAGACCTTCGAAGAGATGTCTCCCTTCTCTTCCCATTCTCACGTCAAATGAGAGCTCTCAAAAAGACATCCTTAGATTACCTGGCGCCAAGTCAAAGGGCTTTGATCATTTCTTTTAGAGCTGTAGTAAACAAGTGATTTTAGAAGCTTATGGTTAAGATCCGTTAGACCCACATATCTTGTCAAAAGGTAAAATCAAAGCTCGTCGAATGAGGCAGATATCTAATGCTTTGAGCGCCTTCCAAAAATTTTCTTTAGGTAACATGTTGCGTACGGGTTGTTGGTCTTCTCCGAATACCTTCATTAACTTATACTTAAAAGAATTCACTCAGAATTAACAGGAGTTTATTCCACATTGCTACAGAAAAGTTAGTCAGTTAGTTAGATGATTTGATTAACGAGACGACCGACCCTTAGCGGGTTACATTGTGTCAGTAATCATTGACAATTCTACAAGTCAAAATCCAGGTAGTCTAAAACCGTGTATATTCTAAAATCATAAAATAAACAACGACCAGAAATACTGATAGAGGTTGTTTTCTTTTAAAATTGTATACTTTTGCTAGGTCCTACTTCATCAAAGAGCTGCCTCAAAGAGTCAACTCTGAAATGACGTCTTAGAAATCGATACAGTCTATCAAAATATGTTTCACTGTGTAAGGTTCCTGACACCCGTCACAGTCGGGTGCCGGCTCACCTCTAAAATGATGCTTGTGGGTGATATATGTATGTCCTATTCTGGCTCCATGGTAAACCATTTCATCTCGTACACTGTTTAGTGGCGGGGGTTTTTGTCCGACTAAAATGTCAGTTTGGTATAGCTTGTTGTTTCTTTGTTTGTTCCATCTTTCTTGCCACGGTCTTTTTGTGCATCTTGTGCTGTGGTATTTAAGATCGGAGGTTGGTATGAGCATGTCACTACAATTATCATTTAGAGCCTCTTTAAAGTGTGTTCTAACCATGGTTCTCCGTCTGTTACAGCAGGAACTGCAGTGAGAGCCACAGAGCAGCCACAACAAGCAAACGAGGGCGTAGCTTCAAGCAATCCTAAAAATCCAAAAACAGAGACGGAAAGCAGTCCTAAGTCCCACTTCTCTTACGTTGTCGTAGAGTTTTGACATATTTATGCAATTTAAATTATTCTCACTTCCAGATGTGATGATGTTTTGATCTGAGTGAGTAAGCACTTAAATTATGATTTGATTTTGACGGCATTTATGTAAATTCAATGTTATTAGTCACATCAATTTTTCGATTTCATATCTAGCACCAGTTAGTGCACTTACTGCTCGTTCATAAGAAAATCCTATGAGTCTTAGTTTTTTTAGTAAAGCATTTATTTCCATATTATTTAAATATTTCACACATCTTTCTGTTCGTATAGGATTGCTTAATGATCATGGCGTCATTCTTTGCACTCTCTTTAGAGTTAGGTTAATTTAGACTGTCCGTATATGCGTCTGTAAAGTACGTTGGTTCTTTTCGAGGCTCTCTATTACTCCTTTTAAATTGGAGGGGAGGAAGCAGGGAGGGGGCAGCCAATTAGGCAAATGGGCGGAGCCATGTCGAATGATGGCTTTTCCCACATGGATATACCCATTAGCCATATAAGCTTACATGACTATATAGAGGCACTCCAGTATTTGGCTCCACGAACATAGTCGGAGACATGTGGATAAGTTATTACATAGGAGGAACCTATTGGATTGGCACTACCTAAACGGGTTTACAATCTGTCGTTCTTCATTGTTATTGTCTTTTACTTTAATTATATGAGTATTGTACATCGAGGTTGTTATTTGTTGAAGAGTAAGTAAAACGTCAAAGTTACTTTGATGTCTTGCATTTACTCTCGTTCAATACATATCACAGTAAAAGTGTAGTTCGTAATGGAGGAATTGTTCTATACGAGGCGTTTCTAACGAGTTTTACCTCAGCAATGGTTTCCAATCTCGTCTAAAGGTGGAAAATACTGAGTTGCTTTTGCGAAGTAAAACTGTCGTTTTATTTCTTACTACGATTTTTAGAGTGAAAGCGTAGTTCGAGTTCTCCACCTTTAGATCATTATTACACCTGTTCTTTTCCATCCCCTCTATTACCCGCTTCGGCAAGAGTTGGGAGCACTGAATTTAAAAAGGAACGTCAGTCAAGTGTTGGCATCCTTTCAGGCTCGAGTGATTCCAGTTTGACCTACTAAGGCAATTTTACGCCTGCAGAAAATTTCAAATAATGATTTATACATCGATTACCGTAACTTTTTTCTAAAAGTGGAGAACGCCAATTACGTTTTTAAAGGTGTTTTAGAAATAAAACGATTTTCGTGTTCTGTTAATGGTAAAGAACCTGGATAAAAAAGCCTTGCAAAGAGTGCATTGAAGTTGTACGGAGCCAACGTTTCGGACCTTTTATTCTTTACTGGTCCGTCGTTTTGTGTCTACTACTCCTCTGACCATGCTACTCCTAAAATTCGCACATATGCAGTAGTTGATCTGTAGTTGTGCATCTTGTGGATTTCGCTTCACTTTTATGATCATAACGTGAAGTAAAAAACTGATTTTTATCAAGAAACGCGTAGGGTCTCTCTTGTTTGCCAACAGCCACACTGTGTATTACATAAATGTGTGCTTTATTTGCATAAGCCATATAGGTTGAGCATACGATGAAATGCTTGTGTTGGTTTATAAGAACGACGCATGGATGCATAATCTCATCTGGTCATTTTAAATACAGTAGCCTCCATTTCAGCCAAAATCGGTTTACTCAAATTTTCGCTTTACTCAAATTAATTTGAAAGTCCCGATATATTTTACTTATGTAAGTCCCCCCTCCTTTTTTTAGTGGAAAAAATTCTTTAAAAAATTAGGCAGTTGTGATGTCCCCATCTACTTCGTCTCTGAAACAATTGATCTTCATTGATCTATTCACCAATATTGATCTTAGGAGAGACTGATCCGTAAACTAATTGCAGTTGTAATTGCAATTTTTCTATTGGTGAATTGCAATTTACCGAGGTGCAATACATTCAATAAAATACATATAATTTTATTTATTGTGTCTTTGTTAGCCAAGAACCCAAGAAAAAATAGTATATGGAGGCGGCAAGTGACCACCCCTCCACTTTGAAGGGGGAGGCAGTCGACCGGGTTGCAAAAAAGGGGGGAGGCAGACGACAGGGGGCATTGACCCGGGGGGGGGGGGGCAGATGACCGGGATTCTGTGTGGCTTTGTCTCTAGACATTATGACACCGAGTAACTTAGCAACGGAGCACATATTCTTTGATAATGGTCTCCGCGGTTACGGAGTTAATCTATAATTGTGATTCTACAACCTGAAGTGCAAACAAAACACTCGGCTTGTTAACAATTGTTGCTACGAGTACAAGTTTCATCAAGATGTTTTAACTTGTATTTTACTGGTTCGAAATAGCGCTTTTTTTAGTACGCGCCCCTTGTCACTTTCGCAGTTAATATATGTGATGGAAAATGGAATCACAATGTTGTATATATATTTCAGAAGGACGCTGTAAATAAAATATGAAAAAAAAAAGATTTTTCACTTTGTAAAAATGTTAAGTAATAATATTGTAGCATTGAAACACCCCAGCATTGAAACACCACATCATTGTATGGGCCCATCCAATGGCTGGGCTAAATCAATACAGAGGCTATTGGAACAGCACATACAGATTCCCCCCATGAAACACGACTCAGTGAAGGAAAACACAACACATAGGGACTTCGTCTGTAGCCTCAGTAAAGTTGGGTGATATTTTTTCTTGTTAAAAATTGTTAATTGACGAAACAATGACAATATTTTTCAGTAAGGGTTGTCGTCTGCTCGGGACCTGACCAGTGGTACTGAGGTCCTGAAGTGGCACTGAGGACCCGGTGGCACTGAGGACCCGACAAATTTTTCATACGAACTCCCCGCCCCGCCCCCATCTTTAATTGTGTCTTAAAATCACTGCTTCTTCCGCCCCCTCCCTGCCACCCCGTAAGGCGACGCCGTCGGGGGTGGCGTGGGATCTTTTATCTTCTTGCATTTCCACCGCCTCGCCCCCACCCCCACCACCCAATATATGTTTATCTCAACATCTTACAGTTTTTTCCATAAAATATATATAATACACATGTCTATTCACAAATTGTTCAAGAAAAAAAGACGCAAAATTTCTCTTTTTGGCATATATATATATATATATATATATATATATATATATATATATATATATATATATATATATATATATATATATATATATATATATATATATATATTTATATATAGCCCCGTCCTCCAACCCTCCTACGCAGCAAAGGCAAATTGCGTTTTTTTTTTGGCTTTCCCATCGGCTTTGTAATTAAAGCCTTGAAGAGGCTTGATCAAAGCAGCAATATGAGCAGCAGTTTTGGTTTTGAGCGTTTCTTTCAGCTTAAAACCGCCTAATCTAGCAGTTTGAAGTAAAAAAAAGTTTGGGTCCTCAGTGCCACAAGCGGGTCCTCAGTGCCATCGGGTCCCCAGTGCCACTTCGATCGGAACCTCATTACCACTGGTGGTACTGAGGTCCAGAGCAGACGGTGACCCCGCCTCAAATATTAGGTACAATTCTGCCGGCCCTGCATGTGCTGTTTCCATGGATGGGGTATTTCTATGCAACTGTCTGTAGATTTGGCCCATATTCTTGATCAGATGTGTTGTTTCTATGGATGGGGTATTCCTATGCATCTGTCTGTACATTTGGCACATACTGATTCTATATGTGCCATTTCTGTGGCTTATAGCTATAGGATGGGCCCATTCTACACCCATCAACCATTAAAACAGCTCATCTTGTTCACAACACAAGGCAGTTTGTTCCCATTTTTAATGGGAGAAGAAAATATGTGCTATTTCTATAGCCAAATATGAGCTGAAACTATAGAAGCGCAAAACAACGAAGATGGGGTGAATCAATACCTCGCTGTTATTGGATGGGCCCATCCTACGGATGGGCTGTTTCAATACAACAAATATGATAAATTATATTTGTCACAGCCGAATATTATTCACCATATAAAAGAATCACCATACAATAAAAACAACAAACACTTTATGCGAAACTATGATAGTCACGTGACCACTCGGCAGGGCCATTTTCGGATAATTCAAATTTCGGTTAACTCAAAATATTTTGCTTGGTCCCGGCCACTTTGACTTATCGAGAGTTTACTGTACATTGAATGTTCATATAAATCATCAGCTTTAATTATGCACCATTGTTGGTGAGGGCTGGGTGTCGTTTCATAGAGTAAGCAGCTATTTATTTTCTACAAAGATTTCGAACTGGCAAACAGTTTCGTAGAAGGCTTTCGGAATATGAAAACAAACTTGTTTGTAAAGGGAAAGTAAACCAAATTTAGGCTTAAAAGTTTTTACAATTGTACTCGAAGGCAAAAGTTTTTTTGAAAGTAATTTTTTTATTACCAAGTGTTTTATGTTTCGCTTTGCGAAAAATAGGTTCTTATTTTACATTTGGTTGTCCTCGATTGTGTGTTTAGTGCTAAACAAAGCCTGCTGGTCACTTCCCTCCAGTGCTCCACCGTTTAATTTGCATGTCACGTCCTGTTCTATCGTTTTATTTTCGTAAAACGCGCTTTTACGAGTAAAAGCGCAATTCGCGTTCTCCACTTTTATATGGGTTCCCTTCCGGTTAATAATACCACGCAAATAGAAATGAAATTTTTCTAGTGAATAGAATAGTCCCTCTACTCTCCATCCTGTCTTTCCTCCAACTCCAGCCAATCAGCATGCGAGAATGATAAGACTTACGTCATTCGAAGACATCAATCATTCCCTTTAAGCCCAAAAAATTGGTGACAACGCACCCAGGCTTGTTGCGGGCTGGTTGGAAGGGAAGATAGGATAAAAGTGGAGAACGCGAATTGCGCTTTTACTCGTAAAAGCGCGTTTTACGAAAATAAAACGATAGTTTTACTTCGTAAAAGCTTTGAATTCGCTTATCTCCACTTTTATATGGGACTAAAGTCCGGAGTAGGGAAGCCTGCCATTCTGTAAAATTGCATAAAAGTAAACTTGCGAATTACGCTGTAAAGCTCGTCAGAGCGCTTTGTCCTTGGACATCTAACGAAATGGTGTTGAGACAAATAAAAGGCTCAAATTAAGTTCCACTTCTTTTAATTTTCTTCCAAGATATGGTCGGGGGGAACACTCCCGACCTGATGACAAAATTCAACAAAATAAATTGGAGGTAACCAAAAAGAAAGTTGTGGGCTGTATAAAGTGACCACGTAGCCCACTCGACTGAGTATCCAATCCATCCCGCTCCTGCCTCCCACTGGATGGAACCCAACCTGGGATACTCTACGTTACATCTAAAACGTACGAATTCTAAGTGATAATAACATTTTATTATCTTTGCAAAAGTTTAACCTAAAAAACATTAAATCTAAAACGATTATGTAAAATAAAGACTGACACAGGAGAAATTAACTCTGGCTGTGTCCTTAAATGCATGCTGGCTAAACAACCCTGAGTAAGTACACATGGGACACATACTAAAGGTGTTGCCCAGATAGAGACATAAAACAAAATACTGTTAAAAATCGTTACATTTGTGGATATAACATAGGTTCTTATCACAGGAAACTAAAATTGCTGAGATTATCCGCAAATCAAGCACTTATGGGCACAGATCCCGTAAACGGTACCCTGGTCACTCTTATATGGTCACTGCAGGATGGGCTCTCCTTCTCATAGGATCAGATGGTGGTAAGACCTTGTCTATCGGATAAGAAGAGAGACCGTCCACCTGTCACCCCCCCCCTCCTTTTTTCTAGGGGAACCCAGAAAAAGGCGAGACACCATGACTGTTTCCATGAGAACGGGAGCTGCTGTAGTGACGGAACCTTACACACAGTAAAACAGTAAGGGACATAAACAACGTTTCCGGACCCATACATTTGGGTTTCAATATAAACTTCGAAAAAGACGAACAGTCTTGTCCATGGTTGACGTGAAATGATGAGATCACTTCTTGAACTTGTGATGTACCCACCACGGCCCTTGGGTGGGGGGTTCTTCGGTTTGCCCTTGGCCTTAGGTCTGGGAGTAGAGGGCCTGTAACCAAAAAAGATTTAGGTTTTAATTGCTGCTTCCGCTGCAATGAAAGGACCTAAAGAATAAATACCCGAAATTTCGTCTTGGGAAAAATCTTTAAGGTAGTACTTAATAAACGAGTTAGGTGAAACCCAACAACCCGTTTTGAGTATCTCCGACAATGACACATTGTGAATGGCTATAAGGGAGTTAGCCACTTGTCTGACCTGATGGGCTTTGATGTTTAATTCTGTATGAAGGGTCGTGTCTGACTGAGTTTTTTTCATACGCTGAGACAATTATCTCTTTAATGTACCGGAAAATAGTTTGTTTCGAGAGATCTTTGTTAAATCCCGGCATATAGGAGATGATTAGTGCATTTTGGTTTGGTGACCTATAAGCATCGGAAATTTCTAAATACTGGCGCAATGCTTTCGCGGGACATAAAGAGATTAGTCCCGCAGGGACTTGTTCTTCTGGAAGGGATGGGAGTGCTATGTGATCAAATGTGCCCATCCCGTGGGTTTTGATATGGGTTTTACCCATAAAGCCTGCTCTGGGCACGAGGAAAACCTTATCCAAGGTCCCATTTTCCTTGCTCACTACTCTGTCCAAGGCGTGAATTTCGCTTCTCCTTTTGCCTGACGCTAAGGCCAATAGGAAGGTAAACCTTAGAGTTGCATTCTTTGCGGATATCAAGGTTTCTCCAAATATATCAGGCCCTTGCAGAAAACGAAGTACCAAGGCCAGATCCCATTTGGCTATATTGGGTGTACTCGGGGGGAATTGACTTTAAAATGTCTAATTAATTGAGATAAGGCCGAATCCTCCCCTGGATCGTAGCCTGTGGAAGCTTTGAGTTTAGAGCCTATGGCTGCTCTGTACCCCTCGATAGAGCCCACTTTTAAGTGTTCGTTAGAAAATAAGTGGTCCAGAAAATCCGCCACTACTGGTGGGGAAGCTTGGAATGGATCTAATTTTGACTTATTGCACCAGGAGGCAAATTTATTCCACTGGGCCCTGTATACTTTGGCTGTGGATTGTTTGTGACTATTGACTATTTTATCCACTACCTTTTCCGAGAATCCTTTTTTCTTCAAAAAGGATTGGTCAGGCACCATAGATGCAGGTTCAGTAGGTGCGGGGCCGGGTGTAAATGTTGCCAATGTGGCTGGGATAGAAGACCTTTGTGGCATGGAATCGGAAGTGATTTGACCACCGAGCATTGTAGTAACAGAGCAAACCATGGGACTTCTGGTGTCCACGGAGCTACCATGAGGAGAAATCGAGGTTTCAATTTGATTACTTTCTGGAGGACTTGGAGTAGAATTGTCTGTGGTGGGAAGGCGTACAGTACCTCCTGTATTGGCCATGGGCAATTGAGAGCGTCCACAGCCCATGCCGATGGGTCTGGGCAGGGTGAGACAAATTTGGGTAGTTGTGTCGTCCTGGAGTTGGCAAACAGGTCCAGGGTGGGAGGTCCCCAAGGTGACTGATTTACTATCCATAGGAAAGATGAGCGTGCTAGGCACCACTCCGTGTGGATTACTTGCCCTTCCCTGGAGGCTAGGTCTGCCAGAACATTGAGTTTTCCCGCCAAATGTTGGGCTGTGAGGGTGATATGACAATGACGGGCCCGGTATAGGATCTTGAATGCTAGTTTCGAGAGCGATAGGGATCTGGTCCCCCCTTGTCTGTTCAGGTATGCTATTGCTGTGGAATTGTCCAACAGAAATAGGACTGATTTGTTTTTGAGTAGATGGTTCAGTTTGTTTAGGGCTATCCAGACTACTCGCAACTCTAGCCAATTGATATGATGTTTGTTCAGGGAGGGAGACCATATCCCTTTCCATACTTGGCCCTGACAGTGTATCCCCAAACCCTTTTGTGACGAATCCGTTTGGAGTTCTATTTCTGGAGCTGGGGAATGAAAAGGGACACCCTTGGTCATTACAATGGGATCATACCACCACTGTAGAAGGGATTGTGCCTTCTCGGAAATTTCCGTTCTGGCTTGTGGGAACCTTCCTTGCCTTAGAGCAATCTTGACCCGTCTTTGGAAAGGTCTGTAGTGTAGGCGGCCCAGGGGAACCGTCTTTTCGGTTGCCACTAAAAGGCCTAGAAGGGTTTCCATTGCCTGTAAACGTACTTTTTGACCGATAGGTATTGCTTTTATGGCTTGAGAAATTTTTAGGCACCTTTCCTCGGTAGGACTGGCTCTGGCATTTTTTAGATCCCATTTCTTCCCGAGAAATACGATGTTCTGTTTGGAAGAGAGCTCTGATTTGGGTAGACTGACCACAAGCCCGACTTGCAGGGCTTTTTGCACCAATGTTACCGTCTGTTGGTGGGCTATCTTTTTGTCCCGATGGGCTAACAGCCAGTCGTCCAGATATTGGAAGACTAGCATGCCTTCTAGACGAGCCCACGATTTCAGAACTTTCATTACTTTCGAGAAAACGTATGGGGCTGTGGAGAGGCCGAAGGGAAGTGCCCGAAACCAGAGACGTTCTGTGCCCACTTGGAAGCCTAGAAATTTTTTGGCTGATTGGTGTAATGGGATATGGAGGTAGGTGTCGGATAGATCTATCGAAGGCCCCACATCCCTGCTTGTAGGCTTTCTTTTATGATTTGGGCCGAGTCTATTTGAAAGGTCGTTGTCAAAAGAAACTCGTTGAGAGTGGAGAGGTCTATGACTAGTCTTCACCCACCTGACTTTTTGGGGACTAAGAAGACCCTGCTGAAAAAAAGCTGTTTGGGCTTCGGGCATTTCCTCTATGGCCTCTTTTCTTTTTAGTGATAATAGCATCTCTTGCAGAGCCAGATCTTTTTCTGAACCCTCGGGGTAGGAGGTGGCTAGATTTTTTGGGGCATGAATGGTGAGAGGGATAGGAACTTTGTGACCCCTCTGATCCCGTTTGAATGGGAGGGAGTAGCCGTTTTTCAGCCATCGGACTACCCGGCGGGGAGCCCCCATTTCTGCCCAAGCCTGCCAGAATTTGCCTAGCCTTCCTCCTACGGGCCAGCAGTCGTTGCAAGATTGCAAATCTTTTAAGTTTTCTGCATTTATTAAAGTATCGCCAAGAGACCAAGGAGTCTCTGGGCGGTACTTTGGTTGGCTGCTACCTGCTCTGCTGCGGCGATGGGCCCTCCTGCCTGGTGCCGTAATTCTGTTTCGGCTTCTTGGCTGGGGGCGGCTGTTCTGAGCTCTGGCGCTGGGTTCTCTTGCGCTTGAATGGGCGTCGGAGAGAGGACCGAGACATTCTTGACATGAGTGCAAAGTCTTGTGACAAGGAGCGGCTCTCTTGATTGACTTTCTCGATCCCCGCCGGGGTTAATAACTCCTTCTCGCCGAGGATGGGGGCGTGGCGTAACTCTCTTAGCCCTTTTACGCTCGACCAACAGTGCTGTAAGAACGCGTCCCGTCTAAGGAACACCATGGGCGTCATCAGAAATGTTGCCAATTTGACCACGTCTCTGGTTGCCGGATCCTGATTCAGGGGAGCTGTTTGGGAGGTCATCCGAATCGGGGGATCCTCCTTGTCAAGAGCTGGGGAGCCGACTGTAACGTTCGCCAGGCGGGCGATCTCTTGGATTGCGTCTCGGAAAGGTACATCTTCCGGGGTCATCGTAGAAGAAGTGACTGAAGGTGTTGCATTCTCACTACGAGGCGCAAGGTCCGGTTCAGAGGGGGTCCTGATTGGGCGTCTTCCAGCCGCTGCTGGGTCTTTCCATAGTTTTTGACCACTACTCGGAGACCTGACGTAATCCATCTCTCTGAGAGGGAGTCGAAACTGGGCTCCCTCATCCGGCCCCTCGTCTTCGGATTCTTGATCTTCCGAACTTTGCACGGACTCTTCCCTATGCTCCACGGCTTCTGAGTGTGAGGGAGCAGCGCACGTGGGAGTATAAATTTCCCGTTCTCGATTATGTGGGATCGACGACAAAGTCGAGGTCACTGAAGGTATAAAGTCGTCGTCCTCTTCTTCGGCTAGTCCTGATACCTGACCTGACGGGGGAAATTCTGAGGAACCGGCGTCACTAATAATTTCCACCTCCGCTGGTTGACTGCTTGGGCCCAAGCCAGAAGGTGGTGAATGGGTCGGAGATGAATGTGTATCCGGAGGAGGGCGTGAAATCGTAGCAGACGGTTTACGTTGACGCCGGGGTTCAGCGCTCTGTTTCTTGAACTGTGGTTGGAGCTCTTGAAGCTGTTTTTGTAACTGAGTCTGTAACGACAGAAACGCAGAGAATTCGCTGGGTAAGCGAGGAATTTGAGGAGGATGGGGGGAGTTCCATCTGAGATGGGATCCCCAGTTGATCCGACATCGCCGAGAAACTTGCCCCCGAATCCGTGTGTGTGACCGTGACCGGCTCTGGGATGGGTGCTGTCCCCGATACTGTTTCTTTTTTAATACCTTCCGTGGGGCTGAGAGCCCAAACTTTCCTCAAGGTCTCTTTTTCCTTACCCTCTGGTAAGTCTAGTTCAGCTACCGTTTCCGAGTATGCCCTCCGCTTACGAGATTTCCTGCTTTTCTTATCCACTGCGAAGGCATCCGATTCAGAGCCCGTATCCATTTTCACAGGCGTGGAGACCTGTTCTAAGATCACTGAACTGGTCTCCACGGTGCAGAAGATAAGGCTTTCCTTCTATCCCGTCTGCGGCCGTTGCGGACCCTGTTTCTCCGAATGAGTTTCCACTCTTTCCCTGAAAGGTGGTGGCACTCAGCGCACGTATTTAACTCGTCGCAGAGAGGCAAGTTGCTTTTTCGTCTACAACGGCCGCAGACCGAATGAGGGTTGAGAGCTGAGGGCGGATGTGTACACTACGGAAGCGTCGGTGGGTCCCGTAGACCGGCTTCTGTCATATCTGAAAAACAAGCAGAAGAAAAATGCTGATAAGTAGACTGTACATGTCACCAGTAGACAGGTAAAGCATACAAGTAACAGTTATTATTATTTTAGGCATTTTAAGAGTGACCGTAGGCAGTACGACGACCACTCTCTTTCATCCAGACGTTACTCGCGCATTTATTGGCGTTCAGGATTTCAGAACCAGAAAAACGCGAAACGGGACACCTGATCCCATTTTCGGGATTCTCGGTTGATCCCGAAAACGGGATATGCCCATGAGCCCGAAAAACGGTACAAGTCCATAACCCCGACTTAGGCCTGTCCCCTACGCGGGGGAGGGGGGCATAAACGGGCTTCTAGGTGCCATTGAAGGCACCCTGGTGCCGTTTATGGGATACAGCAGTCCCATAAACGGGCTACAACGTAAAAATTCGCCAAAATTCGCCACAACGCCAAAAAACGTTGAAAGTCTGGAACAAAGAAAGTAGCATACAGAGGAAACTGGACGGAACTAAATGGTCTCATAGGAGTGTCGGATACAGCAAAAACGGGCCATTACGTGATGACACCTTAGCTGTAGCTGACTGGGAATCAAAGCAGGCAAGGTGGGCTGGAGAGACTCAACCAACTCCGAGGCGATGTAGGCACGAACTAGACTAAGAAGAATGGTCCTGTAGCTTCCGTGTGGAGAAGAGAGGCACACTTCCCGGGACTAAAAAATGTCTCCGCAACGTGTAAACTCAACAACTACCAGACCGAAGTCACAAGTGCGGCCATTTTGCTCTAATCCTGAATCAAATTAATCCAACATTACAGAGGATGAAGATTATCCTGAAATGCAATAAAATAGAAAATTAAAAGCAAAATCGCACGTTGCCTAGTTCCCCTTTTTCAAAGAAAAAGTGGAGCACACAGAAATGTGTGTGTTGTCAACACCACGCTTGAAGGGAATGATTGATGTCTTCGAATGACGTAAGTCTTATCATTCTCGCATGCTGATTGGCTGGAGTTGGAGGGAAGACAGGATGGAGAGTAGAGGGACCATTCTATTCACTAGAAAAATTTCATTTCTATTTGCGTGGTATTATTAATCGGAAGGGAACCCATATAAAAGTGGAGATAAGCGAATTCAAAGCTTTTACGAAGTAAAACTATATCTAAACGAGAAGCTCATTCCGCTAGCGAAATGTTAAACACTTGACAAAAATTAAAACGCAAAAATACTTCCTTCAGTGGGCTATTTCTTGAATAATATATTGCAGACAACACAGCTTCAATACGTCTTATAGCTGAGTAGTGTTTGGTTGTTGTTGACTTAAAGTTTTATTGACTGATCAGGCATACGCCGTGTTATCTATTTACACAGTGAGAGCTGAGCAAAAGTGCATTCTGTGCTGTCATTAAATGCTAGGCATTTACTTGCAAAAAATTCACTCTTTTCACATGGCGTTTTAACAAAGAAAACGAAATCAAAGACGAAAATAAAAAGTGACATGCCCATGTTCAGATCAAGCTCTTCATAAGTACCAAGTTTCATGGTCGTAGGGCCCATGGAGTCAGAGAAGAAGAAGACACAAAAAATCGGGAAAAACTGTCAAGAAGAAAAAAAGGACGAATTTTGCTCGCACAAATTCATGATGGTCCATGTGATAGCGATGATGGTCCCGGCGGTAGTGCCCATATGATGGTAGTCGGCGATAGTGATGATGGTCCAAGTGACAGCGATGATGGGCCCGGCGGTTGTGATGATGGTCCCAGTGACAGCGATGATGGTCCCGGCGATAGTGATGATGGTCCATGTGACAGCGATGATGGTCCCGGCGATAGTGATGATGGTCCAAATTACAGCGATGGTGGTCCTGGTGGTATTGTTGATAGTCCAAGTGACAGCGATGATGGGCCCGGCGGATGTGATGATGGTCCCAGTGACAGCGATGATGATCCCGGCGATAGTGATGATGGTCCATGTGACAGCAATGATGGTCCAGGCGATAGTGATGATGGTCCATGTGACAGCGATGATGGTCCCGGCGATAGTGATAATGGGCCAAGTGACAGCGATGATGGTCCCGGCGATAATGATGATGGACCAAGTGACAGCAATGATGGTCCCGGCGATAGTGATGATGGTCCATGTGACAGCGATGATGATTCCGGCGATAATGATGATGGTCCATGTGACAGCGATGATGGTCCCGGTGGTAGTGGTGATGGTCCATGTGACAGCGATGATTGTTCCGGCGATAGTGATGATGGTCCATGTGACAGCGATGATGGTTCCGGCGATAATGATGATGGTCCATGTGACAGCGATGATGGTCCCGGTGGTAGTGGTGATGATCCAAGTGACAGTGATGATGGTCCCGGCGGTAATGATGATGGTCCATGTGACAGCGATGATTGTCCCGGCGGTAGCGATGATGGTCCAAGTGACAGCGTTGATGGACCCAGCGGTAGTGATGGTCCAAATGATAGCGATGACGGTCCTGGCGATAGTGATGATGGTCCATGTGACAGCAATGATGGTTCCGGCGATAATGATGATGGCCCATGTGACAGTGATGATGGCCCCGGCGGTAGTGATGATGGTCCATGTGATAGCGATGATGGTCCCGGCGGTAGTGATGAAGGCCCAAACGACAGCGATGATGGTCCCGGCGATAGTGATGATAATCCAAGTGACAGCGATGATGGTCCCGGCGGCAGTGATGATGGTCCATGTGACAGCGCTGATGGTCTAGGCGGTAGTGATGATGGTCCAAATGACAGCGATGATGGTCCCGGCGATAGTGATGATAATCCAAGTGACAGCGATGATGGTCCCGGCGGCAGTGATGATGGTCCATGTGACAGCGCTGATGGTCTCGGCGGTAGTGATGATGGTCCAAATGACAGCGATGATGGTCCCGGCGATAGTGATGATGGTCCATGTGACAGCGATGATGGTCCCGACGGTAGTGATGATGGTCCATGTGACAGCGATGATGGTCCCGGCGGTAGTGATGATGGTCCAAATGACAGCGATGATGGTCCCGGTGGTAGTGATGATGGTCCATGTGACAGCGATTATGGTCCCGGCGGTAATGATGATGATCCAAATGACAGCGATGATGGTCCCAGCGATAGTGATGATGGTCCCAGGGACAGCGATGATGGTTCCGGCGATAGTGATGATGTCCAAGTGACAGTATTGATGGACTCAGCGGTAGCGGCAGCGTCGAAGGTACCACAGGATGACATATCGCTGCCGATATAGCCAGTGGTATAAAGTAAGCAATAAATTTCACTGAAGAGGAAGGATCAGACCGAATGATATGGTCAAACGCATTGGCTTAGTTATGGCGTTGGGGGATCTGGTGACAGTGTTACAATCACAATGCCTCTCGTAGATCGAGGCCGATGTGATTAGGCATTACACCAAGTCGCGATGAAAACGACATGTATTTTTTTTTACCATTCGGGGTGGGATTCTGACAGCAAGTTCTCTAGGATTCATTCTGATATTTGCAAACAGAAGTTGCTGGTGGATGTGAACAAAATGCACGAAGTAGTCAAACAGGAATGAAAATGGGTAGTCATGTGTCATTCGCTATGCTGTTCTAGTTTGTGCTGTAGCAACAAATACGAGCAGTCTTGTGACAGTGAAAAATGAATGTGCCACCTATCTGACAAAATCTGAAAAGATCGAGTTAATTTCTTTCTTTGCTTTGCAAAAAAATAATGTGTGTTTGAGGTATATTTGTGATAAGTATTCAAAACTTTTGGCAAGATTATTACGTAGCTTTTTATATGAGCAGAGTCGATGATTGCCACTTGGTTGAATAAAAAGATAGGGAGGATAAAAGTTGCATTAAGAGCATCGTGTCTTATTTATATTAAAATCTGCGGCTGCTCTGTCATTTCAGGTAAAGTTTTACGTGCTAAAATTTCGGGAATCTTTCAATTGCGTGCTGAGAATTACAGAAGAATATCTGATTTTTCTTCCCTGCAGATGGAATTACGTCGCCCACTGAGCATGAGAAAGCAATTAAAGCTTTAAGAGAAACATATCGCTGTTTTCCTTTTTGTGTCAAGAGTTAATAAATGAGAACAGTAAGAAATGGGCCTTCACCATTTATCTGAACTAAATTTTGAATGATATGGACAAAACATCTGATAATGGCTGGTCCTCACCGACGCCAAAGTGTAGCTATCCAAATACAGATCAAAATAAAGCAAATTACGCAACAGAATACATCAAAATTCATAAAAATCACGAGACAGTTCAATTCTTCACAGCGACACCACATAATTGACAGGAACCCGTTGTTCTGCCAGTGCTATTGTACTTAACTGTCACATTTTAATTTACTAGCCCACGGCTATTTGTGAACTATCTTTGTGAACAGGTCTTGTGTAGATATTTTGACCATGTTACCTTTTTTTCTAATCAATCAGAAACTTAAGTAGGTGTCGCTTTACTTTTCAAGGCATTTTCTTCTCTCATTTATAATGTCAGCCACATCCACGCAACACCGATAATATTTTAGTGACACTGGTGATTTGAAAAACTGCAGGTCAAAGCGTGCACTCGGTGGACACTAATTCCAAGTCCTGTTCCTTTTCAATATGCCTACATTGTGTAATCAAAATATCGAGATATTATAAAATACTGGGATCTCCCCAGTAACGTCATACATTTCAGGAACATTTTTGCCTCAACTAATTTTTGGGGAGGGAGGGGATTGGGCCGGGGTCTTCAGTTCAACAAATGCAGATTAGCTAGAGAACACTTAAATGGCCCACCGCGCTCTCAAAATGGTTCAAAAATGAGAGCGCTGCACTGCAACGCATTTGGCCCAATGCAACCAAGTAGCCACGGTCATAGGGGTCAGTGGTGGTACACAATCACTCGTCCCAAAGGGTCGAAAATAAGCTCAAAATCGCTCTACCTTTAACCTTTTTCGATTTGGGCTTTGACACTGACCAGGATCGAAGAGGACAAGGTCACCGGGTTACATCTTACATATAGTATTTTAAGCCCAAAGGGTGAAAGAATAAGCTCAGAATAGCTCTATTTCTAACCGTTTCGAACTAATGGTCCCATTCCGGTTTTTAACATTCACCATGACCGATGAGATTGGGCGATCAATATGCCTACGGCCAATATCATAGCATGTGCTTCAAGTGGGAACGCAAAGCATGCCTTCAATGGCAAAATTTCAGTGTTCATTTTTTGCATATAAAATGCAAATGAATTTATTTAAGACATGAGCTGGACCAACTAGACATGTTACATTATGTCTCTGCCATATTTAGTCGTCCTGGGCATAGCCGTCTCAGCGGAGTTCGCGTGACAAGGTTTTGGAGGGGAAAAAGAATCATACAGAAACACTACCGAATCGTACGAAGGCAATAAACTAGGGGATTAAAAATCCACAAGTATAATGAAAGATACGTAACAGTAGAGGCCGGGGCACACTGGGACACAGGGTACATTAGGACATAGGAGTTCTATAAAAATCTATAGCAAGGAACACAAAACTAAATCACAGTTTCATAGGTACGTACCAGCAGCCTCCATAAACTGATACCTATCCACACTGATAAAGAATAAATATATGGATGAAGAAAGTCTGATTTAAACTACTCCAAGTAAAATTCATCATATTCAGGAATTTTCGTTTTTTAAATAACCAGAGCTGATGGCGCAGACTCAGAGAATATCTTAACATGAAGAGTAACATTCCACGTGTAAAGCAGCATTGTTTCGGCGAGGTTATAAAATATTGTGGAAAACTGGAACATGGTGGAATAGTGGTTTCGATAAGGAAGTGTCGTTGGGACACTAATTTTGGGCAATAATCCAGTAATTTAGTTTTTTTAATAAAAAAATGTTGACTTCGTTTATAAAAGCGGAGCTGGAGCAGAGGACACATCGACCTGCATCAAGTTTGGAGCGGAAGACACATCGACCTGCATCAAGTCTGGAGCAAAAGACACATCGATCTGTATCAAGTCTGGAGCAAAAGACACATCGACCTGTATCAAGTCTGGAGCAGAAGGCACATCGACCTGTGTCAAGACTGGAGCAGAAGACACATCGACCTGCATCAAGTCTGAAAAAGAAGATACATCGACCTGTATCAAGTCTTGAGCAAAAGACACATCGACCTGCATCAAGTCTGGAGCAGAAGACACATAGACCCGTATCATGTCCGGAGCAGAAGACACATCGAAATGTATCAAGTTTGGAGCAGAAGACACATCGACCTGTATCAAGTCTGGAACAGAAGACACATCGACCTGCATCAAGTCTGGAAAAGAAGATACATCGACCTATATCAAGTCTGGAACAGAAGACACATCGATCTGTGTCAAGTCTGGAGCACAAGACACATCAACCTGTATCAAGTCTGGAGCAGAACAGACATCGACCTATATCAAGTCTGGAGCAGAAGACACATCGAACATGTGTCAAGTCTGGAGCACAAGACACATCAACCTGTATCAAGTCTGGAGCAGAAGAGACATCGACCTATATCAAGTCTGGAGCAGAAGACACATCGACATGTGTCAAGTCTGGAGCAGAAGACACATCGACTTATATCAAGTCTGGAGCGGAAGACACATCGACATGTGTCAAGTCTGGAGCAGAAGACACATCGACCTATATCAAGTCTGGAACAGAAGACACATCGACCTGTGTCAAGTCTGGAGCAGAAGACACATCGACATGTATCAAGTCTGAAGCAGAAAACGCATCAAACTGTATCAAGTCTTGAGTAGAAGACACATCGACCTGTATCAAGTCTGGAGCAGAAGACACATCGCCCTGTGAAGTCTGGAGCAGAAGACACATCCACCTGCATCAAGTCTGGAACAGAAGACACGTCGACATGTATCAAGTCTGAAGCAAAAGACACATTGACCTGTATCAAGTCTGGAGGAGAAGACACAACGACCTGTATCAAGTCTGGAGCAGGAGACACCTCGAACTATATCAAGTCTGGAGCAGAAGACACATCGACCTGTATCAAGTCTGGAGCAGAAGACACATCGATCTGTATCAAGTCTTGAACAGAAGACACATAGACTTGTGTCAAGTCTGGAGCAGAAGACACATCCACTTGTGTCAAGTCTGGAGCAGAAGACACACCGGAATGTAACAAGTCTGGTGCAGAAGAGACATCGACCTGTATCAAGTCTGCAGCAGAAGAAACATCGACCTGTAAAAAGTCTGGAGCAGAAGAGACATCGACCTGTATCAAGTCCGCAGCAGAAGAGACATCGACCTGTATCAAGTCTAGAAAAGAAGAGACATCGACCTATATCAAGTCTGGAACAGAACACACAACGACCTGTATCAAGTCTACAGCAGAACACACATCGACCTGTATCAAGTTGGAGCAGAAGACACAACGACCTGTATCAAGTCTGGATTAGAAGACACATCGACCTGTACCAAGTCTGGAGTAGAAGATACATCGACCAGTATCAAGTTTCAGCAGAAAACACATCGACCTGTAATAAGTCTGGAGCAGAAAACATATCGACCTGTAAAAAGTCTGAAATAGAAGACACATCGACCTGTGTAAAGTCTCGAGCAGAAGACAAATCCACCTGTATCAACTCTGGAGCAGAAAACACATCGACCTGTATCAACCTGGAGCAGAAGAAACATCGACTTGTGTCAAGTCTGGAGCAGAAGACACACCGACCTGTATCAAGCCTGGAGCAGAAGACACATCGACCTGTATCAAGTCTGGAGCAGAACAGACATCGACCTATATCAAGTCTGGAGCAGAAGACACATCGACCTGTATAAAATCTACAGCAGAACACATATCGACCTGTATCAAGTCTGGAGCAGAACACACAACACTGGAGAAGACAATATATCGACCTACATCATTTCTGGAGCAGAAGACATATCGACCTGTATCAAGTCTGGAGCAGAAGACACATCCACCTGTATCAAGTCTGGAGTAGAAGGCACATCGACCTGTGTCAAGTCTGGAGTAGAAGACACATCAACTTGTATCAAGTGTGCAGCAGAAAACACATCAACCTGTATCAAATCAGCAGCAGAAGACGCATCGACCTGTGTGAAGTCTGAAACAGAAGACACATCGACCTATGTAAAGTCTGGAGCAGAAGAGACATCGACCTGTATCAAGTCTGGAGCAGAAAACACGACTGGAGCAGAAAATATATCGACCTACATCAAGTCTGGAGCAGAAGAGACATCGACCTGTATGAAGTCTGGAGCAGAAGAAACATCGACCTGTGTAAAGTCTGGGGCAGAAGACACACCGACCTGTATCAGATCTGCAGCAGAAGACACATCGGCCTGTATTAAGTCTGGAGCAGAAGACACATTGACCTGTGTCAAACCTGAAGCAGAAGACACATCGACCAGTGTCAAATCTGCAGCAGAAGACACATCGACCTATATCAAGTCTGGAACAGAAGACACATCGACCTATGTAAATTCTGGAGCAGAAGACACATCGACCTGTATCAAGTCTGGAGCAGAAAACACGACTAGAGCAGAAAATATATCGACCTACATCAAGTCTGGAGCAGAAGAGGCATCGACCTGTATGAAGTCTGGGGCAGAAGACACACCGACCTGTATCAGATCGGCAGCAGAAGAGATATCGGCCTGTGTCAAGTCTGCAGCAGAAGACACATCGACCTGTATCAAGTCTGGAGCAGAAGACACATCGACATTTATGAAGTGTGGAGCAGAAAACAGAAGTCTGGAGCACAAGACACATAGACCTTCATCAAGTCTGGAGCAGAGAACACAATTCTGGAGAAGAATACACACCCACCTGTATAAATCTGGAGTAGAAGACTCATGGACCTGTACCAATTCTGGAGCAGAAGACACATCGACCTGAATCAAGTCTGGAGTAGAAGACACATCGACCTGTATCAAGTGTGGAGTACAAGACGCATCAGCCTGTATCAAGTCAGCAGCAGAACACACATCGACCTGTGTGAAGTCTGAAACATAAAACACAGAAGGAGCAGAAAACACAATTCAGGAGCAGAAAACACATCCACCTGTATCAATCTGGAGTAGAAGACATATCGACCGGTATCAAGTCTGGAGCAGAAGACACATCGACCTGTATCAAGCCTGGAGCGGAAGACACATCGACCTATATCAACTCTGGAGCAGAAGATACATCGACCTGTATCTAGTGTAAAGCAGAAGAGAAATCGGCCTGTATCAAGCCTGGAGCAGAAGACACATCGACCTGTATCAAGTCTGCGGCAGAAGACACATCGGCCTGTATCAAGTGTGGAGCAGGAGACATATCGACATGTCTAAAGTCTGAAGCAGAAGAAACATCGACCTGTATCAAGTCTGGAGCAAAAGAGACATAGACTTGTAACAAGTCTGGAGCATAAAACACAATTCTGGAGCAGAAAACACATTCACCTATATCAATCTGGAGTAGAAGACACACTGACCTCTATCAAGTCTGGAGCAGAAGACACATCGACCTGTATCAAGTCTGGAACAGAAGAGACATCGACCTGTATCACGTTTGGAGCAGAAGAAACATCGACCTCTATAAAGTGGAGTAGAAGACACATCGACCTGTATCAAGTCTGGAGTAGAAGACACATCAACCTGTATCAAGTCTGAAACAGAATACACAGAAGGAGTAGGAAACACAATTCAGGAGCAGAAAACACATCCACCTGTATCAATCTGGAGTAGAAGACATATCGACCTGTATCAAGTCTGTAGCAGAAGAAACATCGACCTGTATCAAGTCTGGAGGAGAAGACACTTTATTAAAAAAGGAGCGAATTCTTGAACTCAAAATTTGTTTTCTGTTTAGTTATTGGGATCAATAACTGAATTTTTTATCTACAAAATGTAATTGATGATTCGTTAAATTTCATACAAAGGTGCGCCTCCCTTAAGGTTTTTTTCAGTGTGTAAAATTGATTTTTTTTTACTCAAAAATATATTTTTGTCATGCAAAATACAGTTATTGATAAAAAATATTAATCGATGAGATCCGCATTGATTTATTAATGTCTTTGGTCGCGTTTGATACCAAACAATTATCATTAAATCTCAAAATGGCATTTCATAGAGCAGGACGTAAACCAAGTTCTCTTGTCTTTTACTATACCAGTTTAGCCGTCAGAAAATCACGGGATGAATTGGGACAGCAAACAAGTCAGAAAATCATGGGATGCATTGGGACAGCGACCCCGCCAGAAAATCCCGGGATGCATTGGGACAGCGACCCCGTCAGAAAATCAAGGTATGCATTGGGACAGCGACCCCGTCAGAAAATCCCGGGATGCATTGGGACAGCGACCCCGTCAGAAAATCGTGGGGTGCATTGGGATAGCGACCCCGTCAGAAAATCGTGGGGTGCATTGGGACCGCGACCCCGTCAGAAAATCACTTGGTGCATTGGGACAGCGACCAAGTCAGAAAATGGCGGGTGGATTGGGACAGCGATCCCGTCAGAAAATCGTGGGGTGCATTGGGACAGCGACCCAGTCAGAAAATCGCGGGGTGGATTGGGACAGCGACCCCGTCAGAAAGTCGTGGGGTGCATTGGGATAGCGACCCAGTCAGAAAATCGCGGGGTGGATTGGGACAGCGACCCCGTCAGAAAGTCGTGGGGTGCATTGGGACAGCGACCCCGTCAGAAAATCACGGGGTGCATTGGGACAACGACCCCTTCAGAAAATCACGGGGTGCATTGGGACAGCGACCCCGTCAGAAAATCACGAGGTGCATTGGGACAGCGACCCAGTTAGAAAATCGTGGGGTGCATTGGGACAGCGACCCCGTCAGAAAATCGCGGGGTGCATTGGGACAGCGACCCCGTCAGAAAATCGCGGGGTGGATTGGGACAGCGACCCCGTCAGAAAATCACGGGGTGCATTGGGACAACGACCCCGTCAGAAAATCGTTGGGTGCATTGGGACAGCGACCCCATCAGAAAATCACGGGGTGGATTGGGACAGCGACCCCGTCAGAAAATCACGGGGTGCATTGGGACAGCGACCCCGTCATAAAATTACGGGGTTCATTGGGACAGCGCCCCTCGTCAGAAAATCACGGGGTGCATTGGGACAGCGACCCCGTCAGAAAATCGCGGGGTGCATTGGGACAGCGACCTCGTCAGAAAATCGTGGGGTGCATTGGGACAGCGACGCCGTCAGAAAATCACGGGGTGCATTGGGACAGCGACCCCGTCAGAAAATCGTGGGGTGCATTGGGGCAGCGACCCCGTCAGAAAATCACGTGATGGATTGAGACAGCGATCCCGTCAGAAAATCACGGGATGGACTGGAACTTCATATTTCTTCATCGCTATCACTTATACTCAAAGTTTATTTATGCATTTTTGTTATCTTTCCTGTACCCATAACGCTTTCAGGTATTCGCATGTGTACCTTTATGATCCAATGGTTTTCCTAACCCGGAAGAAACGGTCTTACCTCTTCTTGAGATAACAGCATAATCTGTGAAACAGAGCCGCCTTCTTCATTCTGCAGCCACGCTCCATCTTGTGGCTGGCATGCAGGGCCAGAATGATTATCAGTTCATCATAGCATACTACCACACTATATCCCCAACAACTGGGGAAAGGCGGTGCTACATTTCCCATGTTAGAACGGCTTTGCAGATATCTTCATCGGGGATAAAATTCACACAGTGTGATAGTGGGAATCAGTGGGACACTGTGGGACACAATGGAATACGGTGTGAGAGTGGGATTCAGTGGAACAGAGTGGGATACAATTGGAAAGTGGGACTAGTTGGGACACAGTGGGAAAGTGGGACACCGTGGCATACAGTGGGATTCAGTGGGACTCAATGGGACACAGTAGGACTCAATGGGACACAGTGGGACTCAGTGGAACACAGTGGCATACAGAAGGACTCAGTGGGACATAAAGTGGGACACAGTGGGACTCGGTTGAACACAGTGGGATAGTGGGATTCAGTGGGACATGGTAGGATAAAGTGGGACACAATGGAATAGCAGGACTCAGTGAGACACAGTGGGATACACTGGGAGAGTGGGACTCAGTGGGGCGCAGTGGGACTCAGTGAGACACAGTAGGATATACTGGGACTGAGTGTGACACAGTGGCATTCAGTCGGACTCAGTGGGACACAGTCGAATACAGTGGGACTCAGTGGGCACAGTGGCATACAGAAGGACTCAGACGGACACAAAGTAGGATACAGTAGGACTCTGTGGGAGACAGTGGGACACAGTGGAACAGTGGGAAAGTGGGACTCCGTGGGACACAGTGGGACTCAGTGGGACACAGTCGGGTATAGCGGGACTCAGTGGGACACAGTGGCTTTGAGTTGGACTCAGTGGGACACAGAGAAGGATACAGTTGGACCCAGTGGTGCTTGTGGTTGAGGGATAAAAAAGTGTTTTTCATGTTCACGTTAGTAAAATCATATGAAACAACTGGGTCAGTGAAACTGACTATGTCCCCCGCCAGTGTACAATCCCAGTATTTCATTTTGTTAGATTGCACTACAACCCTTAAGCAATTCGTATCATATTCGTGAATTTTAAAATTCCAGCTGGGCCAATGTCCTTGGGCCGACCTGGCTCATTTACAATACCAATTCTTGTTACCACACATACTACCTATGCGTATAACATTTTGTCATTTGATAAAAAAATATAGGCTTGAGTGTGTTAACAAACTCACTCCAGTATGTAAGGGTTGTGAAAATTTCTGAAGTTCAGCTGGGCCAATGTCCTTGGGCCGACATGGCTCATTTACAATACCAACACTTGTTGGTTCCAATACTACTTATAGTTAGGATATCTTGTCAATCGATGCAGAAATGTAGGCTTGAGTGTGTTAACAAACTCATTCCAGTATGTAGGGGTTGTGAAAATTTCTGAAGTTCAGCTGGGCCACTGTCCTTGGGCCGACAGGGCTCATTTACCATACCGACCTTTGTTGGTTCCAATACTTCCTATATCTAAAAGATTTCAACAATCGATCCAGAAATGTAGGCTTGAGTGTGTTAACAAACTCATTCAACTGAGTAAGGATTGGGAAAATTTGTAAAGTTCAGCTGGGCCAATGTCCTTGGTCCGATAGGGCTCATTTACAATACCGATCCTTGTTCGTTCCAGTACTACCCATATATACAATATCTTAACAATCGGTCGAAAAATGTAGGCTTGAGTGTGTTTACAAAAAAGGTGTCGACAGACGGACAGACGGACGGACGGACAGATGGACGGACAGACAAAACCGAAAACTATAGTCCCCCGGCGAGGGACTAAAAATTTTGTAGACAAAACTCCTCTTTTCTTGATAGGGCTGTGCAAAAGCTAGCGCGTAATAAACAAGCAGATTCATTCTGAAGGGAAGACTCATAAAAACAGCTATTGATGTCATTTCATAATATAACACCTCTTCTAAATGAAACATCTTTTTAGGGACTCATCACCAGTTATAAATGACACCAGGCAGTGAAAAGAAATGCAATCCTAGCGGGCAGATGGGATAACATACAAAACAACAAGTCAAACGGCACAGAAGCACATTATCACTTTCAAGTAATATTCGTTTAGACGACAGCATAAGCTGACAAAGCAGCCCCATAAACTGCTATTGCCACAATTTGACGTTATGCTCAGTTTGCAGGCTATTTGAGAACCATGTGGAAGGCCATGACCAGTCACAGATGAGCCTGTTATCTACGGCTCGGACATGCACTTGCTACAAATTTATGTCCGAAATCTGCACATTTAGGCGACAGTTTTGATGTTTGTTTTTGAAATAGCACACACCGTCAGCAAATATGTATGTTGCCATTAGTGTATATCTATATGATATAAACTACACACTACATACACAGTACTACATAAACATTACTATATAAACAAACTGTAAACAAACAACATGGCAAACCATATGATAATTAATAACTTGACAATTTCATTTCAAACAAAGGGCAAAAATATGAATTCCCTCCCATATTGCAGATCAACAATATTTTGCATCTACTGCTGAAAAGAAAAAATCCATTGCCTTGTAAGAGATGTTAACAGAAGTCCTTAAAATTTGACATCTCATCCACAAACGCTATGTAGTAACTAAATCATTGTTAATTAAACATTGTGAACATGTAAATTATTATTTTATTTAAACATTTTTATTAAAAATGATTAAAAGAAAGGTAATTAACAAATGGTCGATAGTTTTCCCAAATTTTCCTATCTTTTTCTAGTGGACCCCCTTACATCCCCCCGTAACCTTACATCCCAACCCCCCGTAACCTTACATCCCCCCCTCCCCCCCCCCCCGTAACCTCAACACGGACAGCCTCTTGTACTTTTCTCCTCTGAGACCTTGTATTATCGCTCAGATATCAGTGATGAAACAAAGTCATGGGGTCCAAATCACAGATAAGATATTCCCTCTACGGCTCCAAAGCATACAAGAATACAACGTTAAGTGTATTGAATATGTAGAAACCAAATATCCATTTATTCGGCTAACATCCTGAAAATGTTATGTAGATTTTCGGGACAGGCGTACGAACAGTGTAGGTAGTGTTGCAGTTTGACACTGATCAGTTTTCACCACACAGGGAGATAGAAAAACTATTCGTTGGAGAACGAATCAAAGGTTAACACAAATCAAGTTCTATTTCTGTAGTGTTATTAAATTTCGCAAATAACCTCTGTTTATGAAACCATGTAATTTTAAATGCAAATGATATTGTAATGTCAGAGTATAACCTACTACTGTCTCACTAACAATTACTATTCTGAAGTTTTTTCCTGAATGCTTGTTTCTCTGGAGTTCACAGTTGCATGGAATGCCGTTTTAACATTTAATGCTTATTTTTAATATCAAAATATATTTAGAGATATCAATAAATCAATGTAGATCTCATTAATTTATATTTTGCTATCAATAATTGAATTTTAGATGGCAAAAATTTATTTTTGAGATCAAAACATCAATTTTACACACCTAAAAAAAATCTTACGGGAGGCACACATTCACATAAAATATAACGAATCGTCAATTAAATTTTGGAGATGAAAATTTGAATTACTGAGATCGATAATAACAGCATAATTTTTCATCTCAAGAATTGCTTCTTTTTTGTACAGTAAAAATTAAAATAAAGATTCTGTATGCAAGGACAGCCATTATTTATTTACAGATGTGCGTTTCTGAATTTTTTATTTAAAAAAAATAGACTGATATTTTGATATCAAGAATCAGTTTTTGAGATCAAAAAATCGTTTGCAGATTTCAAAATACAAATTAAAAATGTATCAGTCTGAAATAATGATATCTGAAATAAATTTTTGATATTAATATATAGAAAATCAATTAGTGAGCTCAAAATTAATATTTTGCTCTCAAATATTTCATTTTTGCTATCAAGAATCGAATTTTTGATCTCAAAAAATCAATTTTGGATATCATTAAATCATTTTTGATATCAATAAATATTTCTTGATATCTCTAAATATTTATTGATATCAAAAATTATTTTTTGAGATCAAGAATACATTTAGAGATATCAAGAATACAATTACAGATAGCAAAAATGAATTCTTGATATCAAAATATGGATTTATTGAGATCAAAAATTAATTCTTGACATCAAAAAATCAATTTTTGAGATCAAAAGTTAATTCTTGATATCTCTAATTCACTAATAAATGTGAAAACGGCATTCCACACTAGGCAGGCCTGTCTTGAACAACTGCTTTTTTTTGACAAATGGGGGCCATTTAAAAATTTCCGGTTGCCAATTTTCAAAATGCTTCTTCTCCCACAATTTTGATCGGATTGTCTTCAAATGTCGCAGAAATGTTTACTAGGCAGCCAAAACTGGTCAACTGGGGGCATTTAAAATGTTTCGGTGGCCAATTTTCAAACTGCTTCTTCTGCCACAATTTTTCAAAATACTTCTACTTCCACAATTTGGATTGGATTCTTTTCAAAATTTGTACGAATGTTTACTGGGTAGGCCTCTCTTGATGTTTTTGGCGATCCACCAAAAATTGGAAAATTCAGGGTATTTTAAAACTGTTTGGTAGCTAATTTTCCAAAGGTTTTTCTCCCACAATTTTTATCACACTGCCTTCAAACTTTGCATAAATATTTACTGGCTGTTCTCTCTTCATTTTTTTGGCGATCCATCAAATATTGGTTAAATGGGAGGCATTTATAATTTGTTGATTGCCAAATTTCAAAATGTTCTTTGCCATGCAATTTTGATCGGGTTACCTTCAAATTTTTCATAGGCTGACCTCTCTTGGAAATTACTTTTTTGGCGATTCACCAGAATTTGGCTAAATCGGGGACATTAAAACAAAAATTAGGTAAGCAATTTTCAAAATTTGTCTTCTCCTACAATTTGATCAGATACTTTCGGGCATTTTACAAGTTTTTGGTAGCCAATTTTCCAAAGGTTTTTTCTTCCACATTTTTGATCGGATTGCCTTCAAATTTTGCATAAATGTTCACTAGGCCGCCTTTTCTTCAAAAATTACTTACTAAATAACCGGTTTGGCAACAACACAACCCTATTGATACTTGATTCATTAAATCTCGGCTGGTCACAATTCCTTGTTTATTTAGGGAACCGCCTCTGTTGCAAGAATCCGAATGACTCACCTTTTGGATGATAGCCAAACACCAAACCACAGCCATTTTGGTGTTACCCTTTGACATGAAAAAGAAGAAATATCCATTTTCAGGCTACCCTCATACGTGACATCAGTTCTGCTCCAAAGCAAATATTTGTATGAGGAAAACAGAAAGAAACGCTGACGGACAATGGAAGACATGCTGACGGACACAGGAAGAAATGCTGACGGACACAGGAAGAAATGCTGACGGACACAGGAAGAATAATGAGGGACACAGGAAGGAAATGCTGACGGACAAAGGAAGAAATGCTGACGGACACAGGAAGAAATGCTGACGGACACAGGAAGGAAATGCTGACGGACACAGGAAGAAATGCTGACGTACACAGGAAGAAATGCTGACGGACACAGGAAGAAATGCTGACGGATACAGGAAGAAATGCTGACGGACACAGGAAGAATAATGAGGGGCACAGGAAGGAAATGCTGACGGACACAGGAAGAAATGTTCACGGACCCAGGAAGAATAATGACGGACACAGGAAGAATAATTAGGGACACAGGAAGGAAATGCTGACGGACACAGGAAGAAATGCTGACGGACACAGGAAGAAATGCTAACGGACACAGGAAGAATAATGACGGGCACAGGAAGGAAATGCTGACGGACACAGGAAGAAATGTTCACGGACACAGGAAGAAATGCTGACGGACACAGGAAGAATAATGACGGACACAGGAAGGAAATGCTGACGGACACAGGAAGAAATGCTCACGGACACAGGAAGAAATGCTCACGGACACAGGAAGAAATGCTCACGGACACAGGAAAGAAATGCTGACTAATAAAGAAAAGAAATACATACGAACGTCAGAAAGAAACGCAAACAAGCAGCGGAAGGAAAAGTAATGAGGTCAGTCATGTGCTTTTAAGAAATAGTCATATGTAGCCAAGTGAAAAATATGCCATACTTTTTCAAAGTATTTAATAAAGTGCCTGCTCCAGGTAATTTTAAATCGGCCTTAAATTATCAAAAAAAAAAAACGAGTTTTATTTTCCTCCCTTTAAGTAGAACTGAAAAACGGCGGGGGAGCGATACTGTGGGCACAATGAACAGCAGTAATTATGAACATTATGAACAAAGAACTACATCAGCAAAGCCTCAATCACAAATGAGCATGGCTGAAGACCCAAGTACATTGTACTTAATAATTTACACATATCCATTAACTTGATTGCGTGTTCAGCTTTTTACATGTTGTATACAAAAAAAAAAAAAGAATACTTAACAGAACGCTGTTAATATTTTATAACGAAACTGTTGCGAAATGTACTCTACTATCAACACAAAATAGGGCCAAAATGCTTTTATAAACCTTGTCAAAGGTGGATCTTAGGGAAAGGGGTCTTATACTCACGTAATCTTTCTCCCAGCAATTGCAAATGATGACAATTTGTCAATCGCCCTTTTGGTAATTGAATACAGTAAAACCTCTCTTGAGGAACATAGCTTTTTACAGAAAAATAGTTGCTGAACATGTTTTTGGTCGCGTTATTTCTTCGGTAATTTATATCTGTTACAGCGGATCTCTAGGATCAGCGGATCTGGTTCAATTAGCGGATCTCTTTTTGGGCTAAGAAAATTCTACAGATCCGCTGAAATTGTCATAATAGGCACATTTTTCAACGAACATTGAATTATAGACAATGGATTACAATCATAATCTCATTGAAATCACAGGTATAATTGCATTTCAAAGTTTATATTTCATCGTGTGATCTAAACTGTAAGTAAGTTAATGCAATTAGACAATGCAATTACAATTTTGAAATTAAACTCTCCACCCTCTTCTAATTCTACCTTGTTCCCCGGAGTGAATGTTATTCTCCGGAAATATCCAATACCGTTTTGCCATCTGTTCTAGAGAAATTTATTGGTTTAAACTGCATTTTTCACATCTTATTGGGCCCATGGGAGCTCTTGGAAGACGTGCCTAACTGATATAAATAATGTGCCCATCATTTTGATTTTCAACTTAAACAAAAAAATGAACATATGAACAAGAGATATGACGAATGAGACTGAAGCTCGCTTTACAGAGGAATTATTAACACTTGACAAGCCTTTGGCTTGCAAGAGTTATATGAAATTGTGCGAGCAAAATTCGTCCTTTTTTTTTCTTCTTGACACTTTTTCCGATTTTTTGTGTCTTCTTCTTCTCTGACACTATGGGCCCTACGACCATGAAACTTGGGACTTATGAAGGGCTTGATCTGAACATGTGCATGTCACTTTTTATTTTCGTCTTTGATTTCGTTTTCTTTGTTAAAACGCCATGTGAAAAGAGTGTATTTTTTGCAAGTTAATGCGTAGCATTTAAGCCACATCACACACAGTTGCTCAGTGAGCTTTGTGCGAGCTCTCACTGTGTATGCTAGATCAGTCAATAAAACCTTAAGTCAACAGAAACTAAACACTACTCGGCTTATAAGACGTATTCAAGCTGTGTTGTTTGCAATATATTATTCAGGAAATAACCCATTGAAGCCAGTATTTTTGCGTTTTAAGTTTTGTCAAGTGTTTAACATTTCGCCAGCGGAATGAGCTTCTAGTTAACACTTGACAAGCCTTTGGCTTGCAAGGGTTATATGAATTTGTGCGAGCAAAATTCGTCCTTTTTTTCTTCTTGACACTTTTTCCGATTTTTTGTGTCTTCTTCTTCTCTGACACTATGGGCCCTACGACCATGAAACTTGGGACTTATGAAGAGCTTGATCTGAACATGTGCATGTCACTTTTTATTTTCGTCTTTGATTTCGTTTTCTTTGTTAAAACGCCATGTGAAAAGAGTGTATTTTTTGCAAAGTAAATGCGTAGCATTTAACCCACATCACACACAGTTGCTCAGTGAGCTTTGTGCGAGCTCTCACTGCGTAAATAGATAACACGGCGTATCCTAGATCAGTCAATAAAACCTGAAGTCAACAGAAACCAAACACTACTCGGCTTATAAGACGTATTCAAGCTGTGTTGTTTGCAATATATTATTCAAGAAATAACCCATTGAAGGAAGTATTTGTGCGTTTGAATTTTTGTCAAGTGTTTAACATTTCGCCAGCGAAGTGAGGTTCTAGTTTACACAATATTCTTCAAAGAACAATATGACATTCTTGTCACTATAGTGTTACTGAGGATAAACAAGCGCAATCAAAACCGAAGGCTCAACACTATCTGCTGCAAAGTTATGATGTTCTTGTTTGTGGTGATGTCCAAAAAGTTATCCGAAAACAAAAGCCACCCCATGAAACACCCAAGTATTACGTAGCGTTGGAATATGTTTTCGATGTTCTGAAAAGAGCTCGCATTACCACCGGTCATGGTGGTCATGACAAAATGCAAAGAATAATCGTCGTTGCTATTCGTGACTGATTAACATTCAGTGACATGTAGGCTGCCGATCATAGTGGACTTATAACTGCTTGATTGTAATCAAAACATTATGAATATTTTAGTGATACATCCGTAACTGAGTCTCTGAGAGTTGTGATAAATAATACAATTTAGGATTTACTGACTTTTCTGTAAAAATCTGTAATAATAGCTTTGATATTTTTTTTTTCTTTTAATTTTAGATGAGTAGTCTCTGATTGATATTTCTATGAAAAAATGTACTCGCAAATAGAAGACACCGTTAGTAATCCCACTGCAGGATTTTTCAAAGAACACATTGCTTGAAAATTACGTGTGTGTATTATCAATAAGTGTTTAATAATAGGTTTACGCCAAAAATCACACCAAAAATGTTCTAGAAATACAACAAAAAACACAAAACAGCAAACATATAAAACACAAAAGTAAATAAATATCGTGTAAATACCATAATCTATCACTCCTAAACATTTCAGCGGATCTGTAGAATTTTCTTAGCCAAAAACCAGCGAATCTGTAAGATCCGCTCAAAATTTCAGCGAATCTGTAGATCAGCTAATTGAACCAGTGGATCTGTAGATTTGTTAGAATTTTCAGCGAATCTACAGATCCGCTGATTCTAGAGATCCGCTGTAACATATCTATACAGGGAATAGCTATGTATAACTATCGTTTTGTTTTTTAACATGTAGATCGCGTTCGCTTATCTCCATCTTCGTCCAGTGCAGAGAAGTGTTACCTTTTTAATTACGAACTACACTTCTACTAACACATACAATGTACAAGAGCAAATAGCAGATACTTTTGAGACATTTAACTGTTTCAGACGCTAACAACCTCAATGCGCAATTAACATATGACGTAGAAGGTGGACAGGCTCTTCTCGCCTGAGATGACTTTTCAGAGACGGGGAAACCAACCTGAACATTCTTCCAACATGAGCCAAGCTCATGACTATGGGTAAGATTAGCTGGAAAGAGCCATCTACTGGTAGGCCCTACTCACATGAAGCAGTATGGTTAATGGGTATACCAACATGGGAACAGCCAACTGCTTGGAAGGCTCTAACCACCAAGCATACTTGCCCCCCCCCCCCCCACACACACCTCCAAAAAGAGGGATAATGAAACCTCGTTTGCAAGTCACTGAAGCCTGAGTCACTGTAGCTAACAGAAAGCATTCACTCAAGTTGACCTGACGGAATTAATCAGAAGTATGCCTAAAGGGAGGGAATAAGATGAGACCAAAGCTTCTGCTACCCTCCCTCCCTCTAATATCATCTCCTGCCTCCGTGGGAGTACCTCCAACAGACCGCGGGTCACATACACACAGGCAGAGAAATGTGTGATAAAACTCATAATAATAATACAACTAAAATAATACCGTGAAATCACCGGGATCTCCAAGAAATAAACAGTCAGTTCTCACTTAGCCGCTTGAGATCAACATATTAAATATCAGAAAATAAACTATAATAATTTCCCACTCAAAATAACTCGATTCCGGAGTGGGAAATACTTTCCTAAAATTACAACAAAACGTGGCGACAAAGTGGGCGAGGCGATAGTCGCCTTTTCTCAGCTGACCCTCATAGTAATGCTAGTGAGCACCACATGGGGCTACCCGACAGCCCGTGGGGTCCAGAACCCCAAAACAAACACTCGTCTTCAACTCAAGAAAACGCTAAAATCTCTAATTTCTTCAAATTTAACAAATATGTTAGGCGATGGCCAGAAACCGGTGTAATGAAACGTTTTGACCCCCAAACAAATGGACCCCCCGGTCGATTTGTTTTAAAGCAAACAGACCCAAAATTGGGGGTCAAAACGTTTCCTTACACCGGCACGTAAGATCTCATTTAAAGAAACATTATGCGAAGCGTTCAATGAGTTTGCCACCTGCCTAGCTTGATGAACTAGAAATTTACGTCTAAAAATTATTGTCTACCTTCGTTTTGGCGTAATCCCCTAAAATCACACGTTAAATATAATTAAATGTTGACTAGTCTGTTTAAATTGTGTTTAAAGACGTCAGGTCTAAAAGAAGTAATTAAATCAATTTACTTTGGGGCACGATACTCTTTTCCTTACTCCAGATATTTTTAAGGGCACGCACGGGGAAAAGAGAGGCCTGTGCGTTACCTTGGAGTGAGGTGGAGGGATGGGGGCCAAATTTAATCAAGTGTCCCTAGCCCCTTAATGGCGATGTATGTCTGACCCAGAAAAGCCGGTTTGGACTTTCTGACCACCGTGCTCCAGGAGCCATTTACTTTAAACACCTCATTTTCCACAGCATGGGGACATCCCCTGCGCGAGTCGGAGCCTGACACTGGTTTTATCGTAGAAGCGAGAATCAACCTATAACATTCTATTGAGAAAGACCCAAGTTGCAGATAATCCAGAAAATGGCGGCCACTATCCCTGGGGAGGCTTTGTTCCACCGAGACCGATAGACTTTAGCTGTGGACAGCTTTGCACTTGAGTCATTTTACGTATCACCCCTTCGGAGAAGCCCTTATTTTTAAAAAAGCTGGGACAGGTATCTGGTTGTCAGGTCTAGGAGTTGTGGGTGGGGTGGTTCCAATGAGGGGTTGGTACAGCAACCTCCGATGGCATGGAATCTGTAGGCACTTCTCTGCATTGCAGCGTAACAACAGGGTGAACAAACGTGCCTGCAGTTGTCACGGTGTAATGAAGATGACTCTGCTCTCCTTGAACAGAATCGCTCTAAGTAGAAACTGTTTTAAATTTGCCTTTAGGGGAACAGAGAATCCCTGTTCCTGCCACTTGTATTTGAGTACTTCTATCTCCCGGGCTTGTGGGCCGGCTTCGGCAGGAGCAGACGTACTGGGGCAGTTGATGGGTGAGAGAGTTGGCGACGAGGTCTGTGTAGCGGGCACCACGGGATCGAGGCACTACCCATTGGAGGAGGATTGATCTAGACACCATTCTGTTTGTACCACTCTGCCCACTCTGGAGGCCAGGTTTGCTAACTTATCGAGGCTGACGGCAATGTGGCCTGCTGAAACCCCAAAAAAGGTGTGTTGTCGCAAGACAAAGGATCTCCAGGCTAGCTGCGTCAATTCGACTGACCGAGTACCCTTTGCTCCGAAGATAGGACCCACTATGGAGTTGTCCAAAAGAACATTCATCTACTTTTTCTCCAGGGTGGGGAGTAAGTGGGTGAGTGCTAGCCAACTACCCTCAGCTCTAACCAGTTTATGTATTGGCGCGATGCGTGCATCTGGATCAACAGAGCGGGTGGGAGAGGTTTGAATACGCAACCTTTCCTCAATTGTTATGAAGGGGTGTAAGCCGTGTAACACTTTAGCCTCCTTTTCTACCATTGCACGGCCTCACTCTTGGCATCCAAACATTCTTGTTCCCACTTGCAAACTTCGTTTGCAAATGGGTATAAGTTTGTAGTTTTTCTCGAAATTTCTGTCCTTTTTTTTCCCTTTTTTTCTTCTCTTTTTTTCCGTCACGGAGGTTTCCAGAAAACTCCTCTTAGGCTATTTGACGTGGGACGATCAAATTTGGCACAGTGATAGAGGGTGACGAGATGTCGTCAAATCCGCAAAAATTTTTTTTGACCTTGACATTGAAGGTCAAGGTCAAATTGAAGTCAAAGTTTTTCTGACCTCAAAGTGGTTTCCAGAAAACTCCTCCTACAGTGTTTGTCGTAAAAAGACGGCATTTGGCAGAGACATAGAAGATAATGAGTTGTCGTCAAATCCGTAAAATTTTTTGACCTTAAATCTCAGAGGTCAAGGTCAAATTAAGGTCAAAATATTTTTGGAAACACCTATTAATCACGAAAAGTAGCCATAAAGGTGCTCAAATCATAGTGTGAATGCATAAAACGTACTCAGTAAAGGGAAAACTTTTATCAATAACCTTGACCTTGAGGTCACTCGTCCTTAACGACATACCGACTCATCTCGAAAACGGTTAGAGATAGAGCGACTTTGATCTCATTTTCGACCCTTTGGTCCTAAACAACGTTACATAAGAGGTACCTCGGTGACCTTGACCTTCTGGGTCACGGCCGAGGTGAAAATCGGAAGTTGACTATTATTTCGAAAACGGTTAGAGATAGAGCGATTTTGAGCTCATTTTTTACCCTTTGGGCCTAAACAACGTTGCATAAGAGGTACCTCGGTGTCCTTGACCTTCTGAGTCACGGTCAAGGTCAAAAACCGGAAGTTGATCATTTTCTCGAAAACGGTTTGAGATAGAGCGATTTTGAGCTCATTTTCGACCCTTTGGGCCTAAACAACGTTACATAAGAGGTACCTCGGTGACCTTGACCTTCTGGGTCACGGTCAAGGGCAAAAACCGGAAGTTGACTATTATCTCGAAAACGGTTAGAGATAGAGCGATTTTGAGCTCATTTTCGACCCTTTGGGCCTAAACAACGTTGCATAAGAGGTACCTCGGTGACCTTGACCTTCTGGGTCACGGTCACGGTAAAAGACCGGAAGTTGACTATTATCTCGAAAACGGTTAGAGATATATCGATTTTGAGATCATTTTCGACCCTTTGGGCCTAAACAACGTTACATAAGAGGTATCTCGATGATCTTGACCTTCTGGGTCACGGTCAAGGTAAAAAAAAACGGAAGTTGACTATTATCTCGAAAACGGTTAGAGATAGAGCGATTTTGAGCTCATTTTCTACCCTTTGTGCCTAAACAACGTTGCATAAGAGGGACCTCGGTGACCTTGACCTTCTGGGTCACGGTCAAGGTCAAAACCCGGAAGTTGACTATTATCTCGAAAACGGTTAGAGATAGAGCGACTTTGAGCTCATTTTCGATCCTTTGGGCCAAAAAGACGTTCTATGCAAATTGCTTCAATGGGGTGGAACATTACGATCACTTTGCCCTCACACATCTCCATCTTGTTGAATTGCCGATGCCTGACTGCGATAGCTCCTGCCCTGCCCCACCCCCAATGTGAAGTGAATCGTACAGGATGCTGTTCGCTCTCTGTAAAAGGATTTCCTGCTTCTGCCCCCGCCAGGCGGGTAATTATTTTCACAATATCTCTGAGCTGGATGTCTTCGGGCATCACTGGAGTGGGATGGCGGGGATTGTGTTGCACATCAAGGTCTGAATCGAGCCTCTGCTCTTTGTATGGCTCTCATCGCAATCATCTCCTGTGCCGTGCTCCGGTCAGTTGTTTGTCTCCGCCCGGACAGTGAACTGGCGCTAGATTAGGTCGTATATCGAACTGCTGCGATACGGGAATGCGCAACTCACCTTCATTCTGCACTACAAACCCTGGATTGACATTTTCTCCCGTGGGTGGCACAGCTCGTGGCTCGGGCTTGCGAACAAGTGATTGCCATTACAGCCATCCTTCTCTCAACTCTGCTTTTTCTTCTTTGTCTAATTCCGCTATAGTCTAGGATCTGTTCAACTTCGGTCTCTTTCTATTGTTGACTTTGTCCCAGGCTTTTGGCTATCTCCTGTGGACTGAGCCGCGAAGATTCGGCGCGGGGGACGGGGATAGGAGACTGACTCCGACATGGCCTGCTGGCGTTTCCACTCCTCCCTCAGCTCTTTGCGTCGTTGATTACAAGGCGATTACACTCGATCGTCTTCCATTCAGAATGGATGAGATGTTCACATTATCCTCTTCCCACAACACCAAGTGCTCAGCTGTCCGACACTTAGCACATAGAGACTGTTGGGGTGCCAGGGAAGGATGGATGTGTACAGACCCTTCTGCTTCAACCATAAGGTAACAAGAAAGAATAAAAAGTAAATGGGCAACAGCACACAATCACACATACGCCATCTATGAGACCCCTCCCTCCTGTTCACGCCTGCCACCTGCTGCCCAAAGCGGTGTGTGTTGGGGGAGGGGAGGGGGGAATGGCGCTTCCCTTCCTATTCCATGTCACCCAATCTGAAACCATCACCCATCAGACAGTCAGACTGATACTGCCCCGTTCTTTCCCGGGTAATTGTGAATCCTTTGCTGACCGGTGGGGAAATACTAGAAACGCACTTAGTTGGGAAGAAATTGCCTTTACTACTTACCTGATGATCAACAAGAGACTCTAGTGCTAAGTTCACCTAAATACTTATAAAACATCAACTATCCAGCACAAAATCGCAAAAACAGAGGGCTGTATGCTTAAAACTGTCCGGCGTGACATTCCATACGTGCCTTTCCCACTTCCCCATCCCCTGCATTGCCAAATGAGGCAATGTTGACAATGTGTGCTACAGTGTGCAGAAAAGTTTCATTCATATTTGTGCGATAGATTACCTAAAAAAAGTAAATCATGTCGAAAGGTGAAGATAAATGAACGAAAGCTTTTGCGAAATAAAATGAACATTTTTCAGTCCGAAAAGCGTTCCTTACAATTATAGAGGTTTTATTGCATTTTACATTTTAGCCAATTTTAGCAAATACACGTGGTCGAAGCAAAATGACTGATTTAAGGGCCGCTGCCTTTTCTGCTTAGACCAATTCCGATGGACCCCGAAGCGGAGAGAGTTCCTTCACCGCGTTTTTTTAAACAAAATCTCCCTATGAGAAAGATGTGCCAGTTTGAATGGTCGTTATCAGTGGGCACGCTGGAGACATCCGTTCCGTGTGTTTTTGCTTGCTTGACCACTCGGCAAATTCCAATAAGTAGAACAATAAATAAAACCTAGGAAATAGGACTACCAGTGGAACTGAACTACAGTGGTCTGATTGCCAGGGTGCCTACAGGTGTGGGGCTGTGCATTACAGAGAAGTCACAGAGAACTGGGCTATTGCATCGTGATCCAGTTTGTGGCACTATCCCGGGATTCACATGTAACAATCATGACATTTGAACATACCTGTAAATCACACTAAAAGACTTTTACCCAACGTGTATAATATCGAAAAACTGAATTATTCCTGTGATGATTTTTGTTTCGTTTGTTTTGTAGACATGATATTAAATGGGGTAATAGCATGAGTAAAAATAAGTGAGAAGAAAAAGCGCAAAGCTTTGTGTTTTAACAAAGAGCCAGACATGACAGAGCCCCAGTACAAAACAAGCTACATATTGCATGACACAGCCAGCACTGAACAGAATGCATATAACTGAACACGACTGTTGGGTAGTAATACGGCAGAAGCAGTGTGTGCTGATGGCCCGTAATTACATAACCCTACTCACTGGGGAGAATGTAATTGCTTTCCCTTGCACCAAATAGCAATTTTTAGACTTTAAATGGCACTGCCATGTGTAATACACTTCCCTCGAAACATTACGTAAGACAGATCAGACCGTCATGCAAGATTCATATAACGACCACAGAGGAGAGGAAATATGTATTTAACGACCCCATCCCCACCCGAAATTTATGCCCCGTGATATCTGGTATTAAAGGATAAACCCACTAAAATTGGCTTTTGGTTTTTTCCAAAATAAATGACTGGTGCTCAGAGTCACAGGGTGACCATAGATGTCACGAAGGTTATCAGGCTGTTCTGCGCCCTGCATGAGCCTTGTGGGCCTCTTGGAGCAATCACGTGAGCACAAGGACAAAGGTGTGAGATGCGAGCATTTCACACAACACAAACATACATTAACACGTTATACAAATCCATACAAACAGTGTCTCTTTTGCACAGAACCACAAAAAATGACTTCCTTTTTTCTTTTCTTTCTTTCTTTCTTTTTTTTTTTTCTTTTGTTTTGTTTGTTTGTTTTGTTTTGTTTTGTAGTGGCTATGAACCAAACTCACTTTGCTTTTAGTAGCAAAAAATCTGTGTACTTGATCTTTTCAAATGCATTAGAAATCCGCTTCTGTCGGGTGGCAGCACTTAACGCCCATTCTCTCCATCAGCTCTTTCTCCTTCAGAAAGCTTTTAGTTGAAAATGAGCCAAAAGAGTAGTTTTGTCTCTTTTGAGATCCTGTACGTGTAGTTGTTCGTGTGTGTGTGCGTGTGTGTGTATGTATGTATGTATGTATGTGTGTGTGTGTGTGTGTGTGTGTGTGTGTTCTACTTATCCTCATTATTATATAGTTTGAATTTCCGTGTTTAGAGAGTTATGCCCGAGGAGAGTTATGCTGAGTATGTACAATCCGAAAACCCTTCTGAAAAGGCAAAATTTAACAAAGAAATGGGACATCATTTATAAGGTTTTGTCATCCAGATTTTTTTAACAATCGTCAGAAGTTAGACCAATTACCAGTGCCATCAAGAGGGTCAACTGTTATATTTTGATTACAATAAAGCTGGTGTTGCGTATGGGATTGCGTCCGTGTTGGATTGCGCCCGTGTAGGATGGCGTCCGTGTTGGATTGATTCTCCTTGCGATGTTTTCCTTCATATATCCAGAAGTTCCTGCTAAATGTCGATAGGCTCAACTGAACACCGTATTCTGAACACAGTACCCTGGTGTGGTAAGCACTGCCATTGGCAATAAAGTTGAATAAGCATTCCTAATATTGGTTGTGTATTTCCGACATTGTATATTTCGGATTGATTTGCTCTTTTGGATTGAATAAATTATGATTTATTTTCGCAGTTAAATATCGGAAAACTTCCTTCCCTGGACTCCCGCTCTCCCTGCACCACCAGTTCCATGAATACATTCTAATTTGTTGGCCTAATTTTTTGTACGGCCAGCTGGATACGAGTTCTTGTGCATCAAAGAATATAAAGCTGCACCCTGAACCGGGAGTCTATGCAATATGCATCGGGGCAATTTAACATGGAGATGCAGTCCAACATCCAACACCGGTATAAAATCAAATGAGTGAAATAATGAATAACTAAAAATCAACATCTTTAAATGGCCTGCATAAGTTCCAAAAAAAAAAAAAAAAGAAATATTTGTTGTAAAATTTTAAGTTGAATATTACAACAACCTATAGTTAAATTTAGCAGTATATGGTGTTGTTTATTGGCGAGAGCGACCTCCAGACTGTTTTACTGCTGTGACGCCAGCTACGGGAGGCGCACACATTGCCGTTATAGGACTGTTAAAAAACGCACTGGGACCTTGTTTTTAACCCATTCTTCAGATTCTTTCTATCAAAATAGAGATCTTCAATAGTTTCAGTAAAACTAACTGAATGCGGTTCATTATCTTGGGGTTTTTTTTCATGCTTGTCACAGCATGGTAAAAACACATAAAATCCAATGATTGACGCGTTTCTTTGAAAGACCCTTAGATGAGCTTTCTCGGGGACGCATTTATGCCCTAATTTTTTCCTCTTCTTTTTCCCATTTCCACAAGAGACTACAATGATACGCGCAGTTTTGCCATAACAATTTGTCCCTTTGAGAACATCTTTTTACTCCGCCAACAAAAAAAAGGATAATTTTACTGAATACTGAAACACAATTTGGCTTTGTATGAGCCGTATTTACGTTTTCCAATAAATGCGCATTGTTACGCTCTCAGCTCTCGAATTAACCATTCGCTGCTGTCTTTTTTTTGTTTTTTGTTTGTTTTTTTTTTTTTGAAGGAGGGAGGAGGGGGGGGGGGGGGGTCGTTTGTTTTACAATTAACAAAAGCGGCTTGGCTTTGTTGTAACACTTCACTAGCGTTTTGCAGAAAGTATCAAGAGGGCGCAGGTACTTGCAATAAAATGGTGCTTTATACAACTAGAATTTCCGTCTTCCTTCCTTCCTTCCCTCCCTCTCCCTCCTCCTCTCTTATTTTCTTTTTTTTTTCTTTTCTTCTCTCTGCCATAATTTCCTCCTTCCTTTCCTCCTTTCTTTCTCTCTTTGTTTCTTTCCCCCCCTTTTTCTTCCTTTCTTACTTTCTATCAAATTTTCTCTTTACAACTAATAACATTGTCCCGCAGCAGGCTACTTATCGATTTTGGATCGTGTCCGTGTGACCAGTTAATGCTAAAAAAAAGACTACACACAACAGCACCTATGTTTATTGATTGGGGAAGAAGAAAGAAGTCAACTGCAAATCCTTTACAGATTGCGATTGCGTAAGACCACCACCATATATAAAGAAGTACTCACGTGAAATAAGAGCCGTAATTGTGAATTGCATGTGCAGTTTTAATTATCATATCCACTCCACCGAGACCATCATCAAATGTCGCGTATTTTCCTGTCATTTTTCTCCTATATTTTTTTCCAACAGAATTTAAAATTATCCGTTTTTGTGTTGCATGTTTCCTAAAATCAATACATTTGGTTTCATACCTTATTGTACTGAAGTAAATCTAACTGATCATGTCTTTGAAATCCATTCGCTTTGCCTTTGCACCGCCATTTGTCTTCAGGCTATGAATGTATTATTTTAAAAATTCAGAAAAACTGAGACAGAATTGAAGTTCTTTATTTTCTCCAATGCCTCTTGTTTTTGGATATAAAAACAGCTACTGTTTATTCGTTTACATACATTTATGCCAAAATGAGATGTCATACATGTAAATGTTATGTGGCCTTCGTCACCTCAGTCATGGGACGTGCCAAACTTGTCACAAGTCTCTCACAGACATGGCAATCAAACACGCTTTTAACTTGCTGTTATTATTTTCTCTCTCTACACATACGTATCTCATCTTGGTATTTCTGTTTTCCAAGCCCCAGAACAATTTTTGTGGTACTTCTGCAAAAAAAAAAAAGATTGGCGAAATACGTTTTAGTGACGTTGATATTGTTGCAACTTGCTTTTTTTTCATGCATACTGTTTTTGTCTTTGTATTTTTTTTTTAAAAGTAATATGTTTATTAATTAGAAGCTCTGTGAACAGTTTGCCCCTCACACATATTTAACCATTTAAAACTCAGCTCAGTGTAAAAATATACGAGTATAATATTCGAGCGGTAGTGTGCTGTTAGCTTTTTGGCATAAAGTAACTCTTTTTTTCTTCGCCCTTGTTCGCCCTTGTTTCATTGGCAGTAAATCCTATAATAAAACTCAGACATCTATTTTAATGATCTTTTTATGCTGCGGATTCGCTTGAGATTCGCTTAGGTAATCCTGAGCAAATCCGGAGTATGAAAACCACACCCTTGGGATTAGCTAACCCTGCCAGGAGGGGTTGGGGATGACTGTTCACGTTACCGGGCAGATGGGAGGTGAAGGTGCCACATGGACACTCCCGTTTTTAGGCTATTTCGCATTTGAGCCCCAGTTCATGCCTTCTCACTCCCACATCCTTGTTGGCATTCTTTCAGCTGTTTTGGATCGATTTTTATTTATTTATTTATTATGTATGTATTTTAATACATTTTCTTGGAGGATTCAGTCGATTAGGCATATTTTCGAAATGTGAAAAGCTCTCGAGTGAAAAATCAGTATAGTTGGCGATTAGAAATATACGCATTATGATACTTACGGGATAGAATACTAAACCATCAGTTGTGTTGACAGCACCGAAATTATTGTTTGCCAGCCTCCTTCTTCCTCCAGTCGCAAACAAGGATCGTTTCCCCAGTATCCGCAATATGCTAAATGGTCTCGCAACTCCTCTCACATTTCGAAGGGTTCATGCCGTTGACCCCCGTCCTCAGAAAAGGGCAATTTCTGTGTATAAGTTATTCATTTTTTCTGGTATTTTAAAAATGGAATGGATAACAGGGAATCCCGACTTTTCGACTAGCGACGTTTCATCTAGCGAAAGGTCATCTGAAGTGGTGCACCTGATAAAATTGTTTACCTTGACCTTACTGGTCAAGATCAAATTGTGAAAATGGTCAATCGATTTCCGGACATCTTCTGCAAGGCCGTTGAAGCTAGAAAAGCCAAATTGGCACATATATAAAGGACGATGTGATCTGGGGCACCAGTTAAAAATTGTTGACCTTCACCTTGAGAGTCAAGGTCAAACCGGGAAAAATGTTATTTAAGAAAAACAATGCTTTATCTACGAAACGGTAAGTGATTTTCGACCTCCAGCCCCCATACCATGTTACGTGAGGTATAACTTCCGGTGACCTTGACCTCAAGGTCACTTTCGAGTCATCATTTAACTCGAAAACTATTGGACGTAGCGTTTCGGCACAAATACACTATGAGACTACCTTGCAGCGAGGAATTTTTTGGCACGTCAAACTTGTACCTATGACGTCATCATTTGCGAGTTATGACGTCATTTATGTTTTAAAGCTCAATAGTTCGAAAACTACTGAACCTAGCGCTTCGGCACAAAATACATTATGAGACTACTTTTAAGCAAGGAATTTTTGGGCACGTCAAAGTTGACCTATGACGTAATCATTTCAGAGTTATAACGTCATTCATGTTTTAAAATTTAATAACTCGAAAACTAATGAACCCGACGCCTCGGCACAAAATACATTATGAGACTACTTTCAAGCAAGGATTTTTTTTTGGCGCGTCAAAGTTGTACCTGTGACGTCATCATTTGCGAACATCGTGAACTTTTGTCTCTTCATCAACAAATCAGTTGACATTTTGAATAAGTGAAACGTCCTTTTCACAACAGAATAGTCACTTGTAACCAAGGTTATCTTGTTGGCATTTTGAATTTGTAAAATGTCTTCACTTCTGTATTCGTTCTGTTCCAAGTGACTAAGTGGGGGCTAGGGGGGAGACATATCCGTTTTTTTTAAACAAAAACACTGGTCCCTCTAGTTTTGACCTCATTTTCGACCTCCACCATCTACTACGATCGTTACTTACGGTATAACTTTCGGTGATCTTGACCTCAAGATCACTTTCGAGCCCAAAAACCGGAAGTTGCACTTTATCTCGAAAATGGTAAGAGATAGAACAATTCTGACCTCATTTTCTACCTCCACCCCTCTAAGACGTTCAGTAAGGTATAACTTTCGGTCACTTTCGAGCCCAAAACCGTTGAAATCGAACTGAAGTTGTGATTCAGCTAAAGTCGTTCGAGGTCTGTGGTCCTCCGGTTTGGTTTTTTTTTCATATATACAATATACAATACATAATCAAACTTGCATACATTAATTACGCACAAGCATATCATAACACCAAGTTTAAATTACCGCTGCTTTTGTCCATTTAGAAAGGAAAGTTTTTTTTAAATGAATAGCACAAAGAAAACGCCGAAATGAATAGAGAACCCTCTCCCCTGCCCCTTTATGTTTGAGGTTGGGGTTGCTAAACATAAAACCTGAGTGAACAGACAAGAGGACACTTAAACAGGTTTATATATGTTTATTTGCGAATCATTGTTAAGTGGTGTAGCCGGTGTGGCGTAGTTGTATAAAGCGTTTCGCGCCAAATCAGTTGTATAAAGCGTTTTGCGCCAAATCAGAACTCCCCGGGTTCAATCCTCGGTAAGGACGTCTACTTGTATGTGAAAAGGGAGCACGAGAAAGCATTACCATTTTTTTCTCTTCTTGTTGGTTAAAATTGTAGAGCAGAAAGAACAGTCATCTTTTTTAGACAGTTCACATATGATTTATCATTCCAAGTGGGATCTAATTCGCTGGGCGATTTTCGGTCTAGTTTATTCTAAAGCTTGACTACGTCTCGAGGAGTACATCTATCCCCAGTGGGGGATATGGTGTGTGTAAGGCTGTTGCGTGTTGACAACGCAAAATTTAAAAGTCGAAGGATAGGTAGACGTAGTGTCTAACATTTAAACGAATCAATCCATTAAGCAGTAGGCGCGTGAGACTGTCGTAGGTACGCTAAGTACAGCGCCGATTTTGAAAAATCCGCCATTTTGTCAAGTCCCATCCGGAAAATTCTTAATCACTACACTACAAGGTCCCAGGGAACCCGTGTGCAAAATTTGAAACGAATCCATCGATCTTTGTGGCCTGTAGGCGCGTGAGACTGCCGTATATACGCTAAGTCCAGTGCCTATTTTCCAAAGTCCGCCATTTTGTCAATTTTTGCCCAATCCGGAAAATTCTTAGTCGCCGCACTGCGGAAGGGTCCAGAAAAGCCGATTTATGACTGATTTCTTGATATCTTTAATTATATTTTGATATCAAAAATAAGCATTAAATGTTAAAACGGCATTCCATAAAGAAAATGATTTTTTACTGTCAAAAAAAAAAGCACCAACGGTTGCCCACACAAATTCATATAAACCTTGACCAAGTCGAAGACTTGTCAAGTGTTAATAAGCCTTGACCAATTCAAAGACATGTCAAGTGTTAAAGATCCAAATTACTGATTTCTGATCGTCCACTATATTTTATCTTTCACGCGACCGCTTTTCACATTTCGAAAGCATTAATTTCCTAAGTTTGGCAGTTCAGCAATCATGTCTGACGTGCAGAACTTTGTTTTACCTTTGCACATTTACTCGTAATCACGAGGAAACATTTGTCGCCCAAGAAAAACTATAACAATGAAAGGTCGGTTCTTGCCGCTACAGCATCGACGAAAAGAGATTCTTCCCCCCTCCCTCGTTCAAAAATTTGGGACAACTCGTAAGAAACGAAGCCTGATTTGACATCAGTCCCAACCCTCCTGAGCCCAACAGCCACTCCCCCCGCCCCCCGAGCCTGTCAGCTCCAACGCCCCCCCCCCCCCCGAGCCCAACAGCCACTCTCCCGCCCAACGACCCTGTCAGCCCCAACCCTCCCGACCCCAACAGCCACTCTCCCGCCCCCGAACCTGTCAACCCGAACCCTCCCGAGCACAACAGCCCCCCTCCCCCCAATATGTCAGCCGCAACCCTCCACAGCCCAAGAGCCACTCTTCTCCCCCCCCCCCGAACCTGTCAGCCACAATTAACCCTCCCGAGCCCAACAGCCACTCCCCGAGCCTGTCAGTCCCAACCCTCCAAAGCCCAACAGCCACCCCGAGCCCTAATCCTCCTGAGCCCAACAGCCACTCCCTCCGCCCCCGAGCCTGTTAGCCCCAACCTTCCCCATCCCAACAGCCACTCCCCCGCCCTCCGAGCCCGTTAGCCCCAACCTTCCCCATCCCAACAGCCACTCCCCCGCCCTCCGAGCCTGTCAGCCCTAACCTTCCCAAGCCAAACAGCCACTCCCCCGCCCTCCGAGCCTGTCAGCCCTAACCTTCCCAAGCCCAACAGCCACTCAACCCCTCGCCCGCGGAGCCTGTCAGCTCCAACCTTCCCAGGCCCAACAGCCACTCCCCCGCCCTCCGAGCCTGTCAGCCTTAACCTTCCCAAGCCCAACAGCCACTCAACCCCTCGCCCGCGGAGCCTGTCAGCCCCAACCTTCCCAAGCCCAACAGCCACTCCCCCGCCCTCCGAGCCTGTCAGCCCTAACCTTCCCAAGCCCAACAGCCACTCTCCCCCACCGAGTCTGTCAGTCCCTGAATCCAAAGTTAATACTTCTGTGACTTTTTTACTTCCCGATGTTTGAAAAATTTGTAATATCGGTCACTTACTACAAATCCCACACTGCATATGAAAAAATCTTTATTAACACGCATATTCACGATACAAAGCCCCGGGTAGTGTTGTTGCTTAATAAGCACACATGTTGTTTTTTTAAGACTGCACCAATAAAACCCTTCATCACGAACAACGTTATTACAACCTTGTCGAGATAATTGGCTGCAAAACTTCAAATAACCAGAATAATCCCAGAACTGTTTGCTCCTGAAATATCTCTTTGATATTTCATTTCGGAACATTTCATTTCATTTATTTTTGTGAGTACTCACAAAAAGTACTCTGAAGTGAACCCTTTACAAACATAAAACTGCCGCCTTGCTCTAGATTTCTGAGTTGATTAATTTGAAGTGATAAATCGGTAAAATTAAAAAATCTTCCAGATATCCACATCTCTAATAATTTTAACAATTCAATTGTTTGTGGTTAATCAAGTATGATTGCTCTGTAAATCCCTGGAATGAATAGCCTTGACATTTTTCTAACAATGCTCTTCTCTCAGCGTTCCTCATTGTGTGTGTTTATGGGCCCCAAAGATGTTTGAGGGTGAGTTGGTAGCAACACCCAGTACCCAGTCTATTTTTGTCCATTTTTTTCGGCAATGCCGAAGCGGCCAAAAACCAAAAACTTCTGTCAGTAATACTCTAACGTAGGGAAGTGGCATTGAGGCAGAAGTCAAAGTTTTGCGTTTTACACAAAGTCAGCAGGAACTGAAAGTTATTTACCAATGTGAGTATTGAAAATCAAAGCCAGGTCGTTTATGTTGTTTTTATTCTAAAAGTCGCGACGTCAACGTTGCCTCTTAAATGACGTTTGGATGACACAAAACCGACGTATGTATGTCGTCTAACCATGTCGGTTACTTCACGTCACAATATACTCACAGCAAACTGTCACTCCACCCACCAGGCAACTGGATTATTTTGTTGATGTTGGGCGTTATTTTAACCCCACCTCTATCACTGCATTTATTTTCCATGGAAACCTTGCCGAACCCGAACCAGAGACAATTCCTCTGGTACTGACATAGACTATTGTGGTTGCTTGTAATTGTGCACGTTCACATAGTTGGCTTTGGCAAACACAGATGCCCAATCTTTTACAATTCAAATCTGTTTAGAAAAGTCGTGATAAAACTAGACCGTATTCGCTACCGAGTAGCGAAAATTACACTTGGGGGCACAAAAAATACGATTTTGAACTCTTAAAATTAAGAACTTACTATGAACGCGCAAGAGGTACCGAGGCACCTCCTATGTAACGTTGCTTAGGCCCAAAATGAGCTCAAAATTGCTTTATCTCTAACCGTTTTCGAGATAATAGTCAACTTCCGGTTTTTGACCCTGACCGTGACCCAGAACGTCATACTCACCGATGTACCTCTTATTTAACGTTTTTAGGCCCAAATGATCGAGAGTGAGCTCAAATTCGCTCTATCTCTAACCCCTTTCGAGATAATAGTCAAATTCCGGTTTTTGACCTTAACCTTGATCCAAAAGTTCAAGGTCACCGAGGTACCTCTTATGTAACGTTGTGTAAGCCCAAAGGGTCGAAAATGAGCTCAAAATTGCTCTATCTCTAACCGTTTTCGAGATAATAGTCAACTTCCGTTTCTTTACCTTTATTGTGACCCAGAAGGTCAAGGTCACCGAAATGCCTCTTATGTAACTCAAAATAGCTCTATCTCTAACCGTTTTCGAGATAAGTCGGCCTGTCGTTAACGGCGGGTGAAGTCACGTGACCTTTGACCTTGACTCTTAAGGTTAAGATTAGTGATCCTACAGAGTATGTATTCAAGCTGGGATTTGAGCACCTTTATGGCTACTTTTCGTGATTAATAGGCGTTTCAAAAAATATTTTGACCTCACTTTGACCTTGACCGCTGAGGTTGCAGGTCCAAAAAATTTTGCAGATTTGACGACAACTCATTACCCTCTATGTCTCTGCCACATGCCGTCGTTCTACGACAAACTCTGTAGGAGGGGTTTCCTGGAAACCACTTTCAGGTAAAAACTGTGACCTCAATTTGACCTTGACCTTCAAGGTCAAGTTAAAAAAATTTTGCGGATTTGACGAAAGCTCATCACCCTCTATCACTGTACCGTATTTCATCGTCCTACGTCAAATAGCACAGGAGGAGTTTTCTGGAAACCTCCGTGACGGAAAAAAAGGAAAAAAGAAATTTCGAGAAAAACTACAAACTTATACACATTTGCAAACTAAGTTTGCAAGTGGGAACTATGCACCTATCGGGGTTTTCGAAATAACATATCGTCACAAAATAGTAAGAGTGATCAATAAATGAACACTACACAGTTATCACTACCACAGTCCCGTAGCATTCAATATATTCACAAATTATAACGCAGTTATTTGTAAAAAAAAAAGTTTAATAAAAATATAACATTTGCTCTCCGTGCTCAACTTTTCACTGATTGCAGCACTGAAAAAAAAGCCCAGTTCATCACAGCCACCTACCTACAAAACAACAGTACTGCATGGTCACCTGGCCACAGGGTAGCTTTTCATTATGGGAGAGGCCACAAACCACATATACAGCCGTTATGATCTGCATTATACATAATCGCGTGCCCACAATAGTCGCCTTGTACTGTGAGATACTGTGAGATGTTGTAACACTTGTGTGCCTTTCGGGTGGGGGGGGGGGGGCGTTTTACAGGGCATTGGAGAGTTTAAAGTAACTTTTATCCGTCAATTGGTATTCAGTTAAGCGTTCTGTATACTATTAACAAAAATTTCCGCTTTAAAACCGACCAGGAAAAAAAATCGAAAAATGACGTCATTATGACGTCATACGCTAAAATTAAGGCTTTCACAAGGTCCTTTGTCAAAAAGTAGTCTCATGAGGTATTTGACGCCAAATCTCTAGCTCCAGCCGTTTTGAAGATATTAAGCTCTAAAATATTCATGACGTCATAAGATGCGGAAGATGACGTCATACGTAAAAAATTTTTCGCGTGGATCGAGTTTACCACACATCCTATCTGTGTGCCAAGTTTCACTTTCCTAGCTCAAACGGTCTCGGAGGAGAAGCGCGGAAACCAAGTGACGAAGAATAACAAAAAAAACGAAATATGAAAAAAAATTTTAAAAAAAGGGAAGAAAAGAGAAATGTACGGAATTCGAGGTAATTTAAAATCTCCTTGGGACGTTGTCCCAAGTGTAAAATATTCAGATTTTCTGCTTCTTCAAACGCATTCTTGTATATTCTACGACACCGTGAAAGGGAGGGGGTGTCTGTGAGAGGCTGTAACATGACCCCAGACGAGCACCTGCAGTCAAATGTGATCATGAATGACACGTGTGTTTCATTTTTCATCAGTAACAATGCAACGGTTGAAACTTTAACGGGAAATGAATTTTCAAAAGCAACATGCTACAACAGATTGATGTTCATTTTTTGTGGAAATCTTCTCTGCGATTTTTAAGTTCTAAAGCAAATCACTTTTTAAAAAGATAAAAATAAAGAACTGGAGCATTTCACATGCAAGACGCCTGTCGATAAATCACACACTACAGCACATATTCTCAAAATGACTTCACTTACCAACCTGTTTGTTTGTAGCTACTTCGCTTCATAAGTCGACTGTAAATTAATGAGTACCCCTCGCCTTCTTACCCCATCCCCCACCATAAATTAATGAGTACCCCTCGCCTTCTTGCCCCATCCCCCACCATAGATTAATGAGTACCCCTCGCCTTCTTACCCCATCCCCCACCATAAATTAATGAGTACCCCTCGCCTTCTGGCCCCATCCCCCACCATAGCTTAATGAGTACCCCTCGCCTTCTTACCCCATCCCCCACCATAAATTAATGAGTACCCCTCGCCTTCTAGCCCCATCCCCCACCATAAATTAATGAGTACCCCTCGCCTTCTAGCCCCATCCCCCACCATAAATTAATGAGTACCCTCGCCTTCTTGCCCCATCCCCCACCATAGATTAATGAGTACCCCTCGCCTTCTTACCCCATCCCCCACCATAAATTAATGAGTACCCCTCGTCTTTTGGCCCCATCCCCCACCATAGCTTAATGAGTACCCCTCGCCTTCTTACCCCATCCCCCACCATAAATTAATGAGTACCCCTCGTCTTCTAGCCCCATCCCCCACCATAAATTAATGAGTACCCCTCGCCTTCTAGCCCCATCCCCCACCATAAATTAATGAGTACCCCTCTCCTTCTTTCCCCATCCGCCACAATAAATTAATGAGTACCCCTCGCCTTCTTGCCCCATCCCCTAGCATAGATTAATGAGTACTCCTCGCCTTCTAGCCCCATCCCCCAACATAGATTAATGAGTACCCCTCGCCTTCTTGCCCCATCCCCCACCATAAATTAATGAGTACCCCTCGCCTTCTTGCCCCATCCCCTAAAACCATAGATTAATGAGTACCCCTCGCCTTCTTGCCCCACCCCCACCATAAATTAATGAGTACCCCTCGCCTTCTTGCCCCATCCCCCACCATAAATTAATGAGTACCCCTCGCCTTTTAGCCCCATCCCCCACCATAGATTAATGAGTACCCCTCGCATTTTAGCCCCACCCCCCAACCTTAAATTAATGAGTACCCCTCGCCTTCTTACCCCATCTACCACCATAGATTAATGAGTACCCCTCGCCTTCTTGCCCCATCCACCACCAAAGATTAATGAGTACCCCTCGCCTTCTTGCCCCATCCACCCACCATAAACTAGTCTTTACAAAATCGGCACCACTCCCCACGCTTGCCCCTACCGCGTAGGGTGTGTGCGACTCTGTGTGCCCCAGTTTTTGGGACCATCAATAAGGCCAGGTGGGAGAAGAGGCTGGGTCTGTGCTTATGCTAATGTTACAGTCAATGGGTAAGGTCACAAATTTTAGTTACAGAAAGGAGGGGGGAGTAAAAAGTTTGAAATTTTTGCACAAGTACTTTATGGGTGGCTCCTGTTGATTTTCCTATTTCGCGGGGAATGTTATTCTGGGTTTTCTATGGAAGCTACCCTACCCTTCATTAAACCATATTGTGTTTTGTCGCAATTGCGAAATAAACATAATCTATTGTCATGGAAAAACAAAAATACATCTTTAATACTTTTAAAAAATACCATGTTAGTCTCTTTAAAATTGATCAGCATTTCTAAACATTTTGTTTAAGGGATAGAATTATAGTAAGTGTAAAAAATTACCTTTGAGTGCATTACCTCCATCTATTGACTGCAAAAAGGTCTTACTTTTGTTGCTGCTGCGTATGATAAGAGTCTTGTGAATTAAAAACAAAAATGGGAAACTCAGCACAAAAGTGCCATAATTTTGGCAGAATGCAGAGACGGTGAAAAGAAGCTGATTTATTAGCTAGGACGTAAAAGCGCCAAATAAACACTGAGAAAAAGGTATCAAAAGCGCAAAAAGAAAGTAGTCAAAAGCGCAAATTCCTTAACCTGGTAAAATGGGTGATTTTTTTCAATACACCAAGAAACTGGGTTAACACGGTTGTGTTCTTGAAATAATTTCTGTGGTAAACGGCGCCGTGCAGACGCGCTGTGCTGAGACTTATCTATCCCGTTGCTGAAATTATAACCCCCTGTGCCGTGTCACCAGCATCATAACAATGGTTGTGAATCATTACATTGGGGATTTGCCAAAATCCCCTAGTGTATTGAATTTGTACGGAAATTTTAGCGCAGTTGTGGCATGTTTTTCCCGTTTGCTAGTTTGTTCATGGAACCGGTCAGAGGGCTAGAAAGATGAAATCTGGATATGATAAACTTCTATGAGTAGTTGACCCTCCTATATTTTCTTTTTTAATTCGCTTAATTTTTCAATTAAAAACGACCAAACAAATTTGCGGAACCGGCGGCAAGAAGCTAACAGCAGAGCTGGCATGATATCAGCTTCGGTGTATTTGATCACCCAACTCTAAATGAACGCCCTCACAGCATGGGTGTGCAAGTTTAATTTGGCTGCAGTGTTTGGATTTTTTAACACTTGACAAGTATGAATATGTGCGGGCAACCGTAAACGGTCATCTGCACCCCGGTCAACTGCACCCCGCAATTGTGATGTCCCCGTCTACTTCGTCTCTGAAACAACTGATCTGCATTGATCTTTAACTCTGGTTAAAATAAAGAAATGTGAAAAACTATTGATCTATTCATCGTCTATGAACAAAAAGATATCTAACAGACGATTCATCTGTTCTTAGTCGCTGGTTAAAATAGATATAAAGAACGATTGATCTGTTCATTGTCGCTCAGTAACAGGGATGTAAGAAACGGTATCCAGACAGAAGGGTCTTGGACAAAAGGGCCTTGGACATAAGGGCCTTTCCCAAAACGGCCTTTCCCAAAAAGGCCTTTCCCAAAACGGCCCTAAATGAAAAGTTAGACAACAGGGCCTTGAGAATTTTTTTCTAGGATTTTGAGTTTTAATTATTTAATAAAATATGCAAAAAAATAACATGTAAAAACAAACTTCATTGTGTTTTTAGTAGTAGGAAAACGACAGTTCTGGGTCACTTGCCGTTTCTGGGTCACTTGCCGTTTCTGGGTCACTTGCCGTTTCTGGGTCACTTGCCGTTTCTGGGTCACTTGCCGTTTCTGGGTCACTTGCCGTTTCTGGGTCACTTGATGACGTCATACTGTCTGGAAGTGACGTCATCATGTCTGGAAGTGACGTCATAGCGTCTGGACCGTAAGTGGTGTCTGGAGCGGAAGTGTTGTCTGGACCGGAAGTGCTGTCTGGACCGGAAGTGACGTCATGTCTGGAAGTGACGTCATCATGTCTGGACCGGAAGTGACGTCATAGTGGCTGTTTGTTTCTATCTGCTTCAGTTTTTTGGATGGAGCGCGCGCACGTGTTGGGATGACGTCATGATGAAGGGTAAACGTCACAGCAGAGTGTGCGTAAACGAAACGTCATTTTGTTTTCGTAATTTGAAATAACGGACTTCCGTTGAAGTGTGGAACTTATATTTGTAACATGCCGCCATTTTAACTGTGTAAAAAGTGAAAAAGTGGGATAACTTTCGTTATAGTTGACCGATTTGAATGAAAATTTCACTGTTTGATTCAGTTTTATATCTAGTTTTGTTATAAAGTGGTCACAGGCTATTTACACCGGTGGCTATATGCATTTTAGTAACATGCCGCCATTTTAACTTTGTAAAAAGTGAAAAAAAAATGAGATAACTTTCGCTATAGTTAGTCGATTTGCATGAAACTTTCACTGTTTGGTTCAGTTTTATATCTAGTTTTTGTCATAATGTAGTCATGGGCTATTTGCGCAGCTGGCTGTATGCATAATTTGACATTTGCCATTTTAACTTTTTAAAAAGTGGGAAAAGTGTGATAACTTTCGTTATGGTTGACCGATTTGCATGAAAATTTCACCGTTGGATTCAGTTTGATGTCTTAGTTTTACAGTAGTTTGTGCATAGGTGGGTTATTGGAATGGCGCGCGCCCACCATTCAAACATGTGTTTGAATAAGTTTTACGTCAAACTATTGTTCAACAAGTTGTTTAGCAATTGTACAACAATTGTTCAACAAGCTGTTGTTCAACATGTTCAACATGTTGTTCAACATGTTCAACATGTTCAACATGTTCAACAACATGTTCAACATGTTCAACAACATGTTCAACAAGTTGAACATGTTCAACATGTTCAACATGTTCAACAACATGTTCAACATGTTCAACAACATGTTCAACATGTTCAACATGTTGTTGAACAAGTTGGTCGATTTGCTGAGTCAGCAATTTTAGCAATTTTAACAAGTTTGGCATTTTTGAGCAAGTTACACACCATATTTTGATTACATCGAAGTAACATAAAAGGAAGAGTGAGACATACATTTCATACCTATCAAGCAGAAACAAATTCTGCTGAGTCAGTTTTTTTTTTTTTTGGTAAAGCGCGCGCCTGTTCGAATGACGTTATTATGACGTTATAATGATGACGTGATGACGTCATAATGATGTCATGATAACGTCATAAAGACGTCATGACGTTAGACTCCTCTAAGCGGCATAACCCTAACCCTAGGCGTAGACAACATGTTCAACAACATGTTGAACTTGTTGAACATGTTCTTCAACATGTTCTTCAACATGTTGTTCAACAAGTTGAACATGTTCAACAAGTTGTATATAAGGCTATGTTTAAAGGCTTTTTCTTCATTTGAAAAGTGCATGTTGAACCGAAAGGATGTATAAATGCAACATTTGTTTGAAATCTTACAATTGGTCACAAAGTCTTAAAAGGCACTTAAAGAATGCTCACACTTCAGAAGAAGAAGAATTGGAGATAGATATGGAAAACCCTGTAAAACCACCTATCACTGAAACTTTAGATGAGTCTTCTATGGAAAGTCAAAGCGTCAACATGACTGAAAAGAATGCACATGCTTGTACAGAATGTGGTGCGTTGTACAACAGTCAAGAAGCTTTGTTCAAACATATGGAACATTGTGTTGAGGGTGATGATGACGACAGCTCTGAAAGTGAGTCAGAAACAGACTCTGAAAGTGAGTCAGAAGCAGACTCTGTTTGGTATGATATGGTTCAAGAAGTCTACGATGAATATGATACCAAATTTCAAGAAAAGGTTTCAGAATATGAAGAACAAGGGCTTGAAGATGCGCGTGAAATAGCAAGTGATGACTTTCGACCCATTTATAAGCGTCGACTTAAACAACTGTTTATGAGACTATTCAAATATGCCCAACGTCTACAACAAAACGAACATTATGAAACCATTTTAGAAGACTTTAATTACTTTGTTGATGAAAAACATTACGAGTATTCAAAGGCACTAAAGGCGGCTATAAGAAGAAACGATGCATTCTTTGAAGAGCTTCTAGATGAGGAGGAGGAAGATGAAAGCAGTGACGAAGAAAGTGATATGGATGCCAGTGAACAGAGTGAAGCAGATGAAGAAAAATAGACTTATTTGACTAAACATTATAATAAAGACTTTGTAAATCAATAAATGTTATAATATTGTTATAGATTTAAGCTGTATGTATTTAAGTGTATTTAAGTGTATTTAAGTGTATTTAAATGTATTAATAAACCTATTCAACATATGTCTTGTATTTTCTTTGCTTGAACTACAACTTGTTGAACAACTTGTTAAACAGCATGTTGTTGGACAAGTCGAACATGTTCAACATGTTGAACATGTTCAACTTGTGCAACAACATGTTGAACATGTTCAACTTGTGCAACAACATGTTGAACATGTTCTTGAACATGTTGAACATGTTGAACATGTTGAACATGTTGTTGAACATGTTGAACATGTTGTTGAACATGTTGAACATGTTGAACATGTTGAACATGTTGAACATGTTGTTGAACATGTTGAACATGTTGAACATGTTCAACTTGTTAAACATGTTGTTTAACATGTTGAACATGTATTTGAACATGTTCAACAACATGTTGAACAACAGCTTGTTGAACAATTGTTGTACAATTGCTAAACAACTTGTTGAACAATAGTTTGACGTAAAACTTATTCAAACACATGTTTGAATGGTGGGCGCGCGCCATTCCAATAACCCACCTATGCACAAACTACTGTAAAACTAAGACATCAAACTGAATCCAACGGTGAAATTTTCATGCAAATCGGTCAACCATAACGAAAGTTATCACACTTTTCCCACTTTTTAAAAAGTTAAAATGGCAAATGTCAAATTATGCATACAGCCAGCTGCGCAAATAGCCCATGACTACATTATGACAAAAACTAGATATAAAACTGAACCAAACAGTGAAAGTTTCATGCAAATCGACTAACTATAGCGAAAGTTATCTCATTTTTTTTTCACTTTTTACAAAGTTAAAATGGCGGCATGTTACTAAAATGCATATAGCCACCGGTGTAAATAGCCTGTGACCACTTTATAACAAAACTAGATATAAAACTGAATCAAACAGTGAAATTTTCATTCAAATCGGTCAACTATAACGAAAGTTATCCCACTTTTTCACTTTTTACACAGTTAAAATGGCGGCATGTTACAAATATAAGTTCCACACTTCAACGGAAGTCCGTTATTTCAAATTACGAAAACAAAATGACGTTTCGTTTACGCACACTCTGCTGTGACGTTTACCCTTCATCATGACGTCATCCCAACACGTGCGCGCGCTCCATCCAAAAAACTGAAGCAGATAGAAACAAACAGACACTATGACGTCACTTCCGGTCCAGACATGATGACGTCACTTCCAGACATGACGTCACTTCCGGTCCAGACAGCACTTCCGGTCCAGACAACACTTCCGCTCCAGACACCACTTACGGTCCAGACGCTATGACGTCACTTCCAGACATGATGACGTCACTTCCAGACAGTATGACGTCATCAAGTGACCCAGAAACGGCAAGTGACCCAGAAACGGCAAGTGACCCAGAAACGGCAAGTGACCCAGAAACGGCAAGTGACCCAGAACTGTCGTTTTCCTACTACTGTTTTTACAGATAAATGCCTTGATGTTTTGTTTCAATTACTCCCCATCACTCTCTTGAGATTTCCGAAGCACTGTACCACAGGTTAATCCCTGTTTGTACCAATCACTGCCTTGATATTTTTACTCATTGTAAAGACTCTTTCAATTACTTCCCATCACTGTCTTTAGATGCCAGATTTCGGAGTCATTGTGCCACAAAAGATAATCTCTGTCTGTTAGGGCCGGATTAAAAACACACGGTAAAATTGAGTATGCGCTTTATTGACGTTCCAATGGGGTTCAGAAGCGTACAAAGGCGATTCTCTGAAATACAGAGGACAACACACATTAATCAACACATCATAACTGACACGAACTATTTAACTGGAATGAACCAATCAAGTACACAACGACCAAAACTTACAGAACGATCGCCATTTTAAGGCAAACTACCGAACGGATAACACGTAAATATTGCATAAACTCAAGGTAAAATCTCGACATTTTTGTGAATTGTTTATTATTATTATTTTTTACTTGGTTAAATTACCCAATAATGTACAACCTTTAAAGAGGTATTGAAACACAATCACTGACTTACCAATTGTTGCGCGATTCGAGTTTCTTTTATCCGCCCTAAGAAATGTATTTTTCTAAAGTCCGCACACAAGCAGCGTTGACTTAAATATTTCATCCAGTTCTAAAAACTCAGGATCGTCAGAGGTCGACCCATTTAAAGGCGGTGACCGCGCGTAAAAGCAAACTCCTCATTAAGGCCACACCAACCTCCATCCTGGTCAGAGTAGAGCCAGAATTTTGTGTTTCTAACGAAACTTCAAACGATGAATACAGCTCACCGATTATCTGTTTGACCACGCAAATTCAATTATATGAAACATTGAGTTGAATTTTATTCGCTAATACCAAATTTATACGGGTTAATACTCATACGGCAAAGAAATACACAAATAAACACGAAAATTGTCAGTTTTCTCACTAATCTAAACAAAAAGAAACACCCCTTAAATTTAAGATGAAATGGCCCGAGATCCCGACACCCCCTGGCTTCAGTGCCTACAGTAAAATGGGGCAATCTAGGGGTGGATGCTCAGTGGAGCAATAAATTTTGGCAGGCTGGAAATGGCCCGCGAATTCAAAGGGCAGCTGACCAGCGTGGCTTGGTTCTAAGAATAAACATAGATAATATGATTTCCAGGAAATGAAGCTAGGAGATGTATTTTCAAAGATCCCCGCGATAAACACACAAAGCGCTATTGACCAAGGCGTTTCATATGCACCTTCTTTTTTTTAAATACATTTTACAACAGCAACTACAACAAGAAAATATTATACAACTAAATAAGATTCATTCCGAATCTTACACTGTCCTTTGTTTCGTTCCTCTGCAATGTGCTGTTTAAACACACCCGCTAAGCCGGATGACGTTGGCGTGTCAGTGCCTTGCCGATATACGAGTTCTGAATTTGAGGTCTTTATTTGAACTGTGACAAACAGCAATGGATATAAGACAAAGTAATAACGGACAGCCAAAAATTTGTCTCGATGAATCAGGCAATAAAATCAATAAACTTTGTTTTTGGATTTGTTACTTTATTACACAAAAATTAAAAATAATTTTGAGAACCATATCCACAAAAAATTTCTCAAGGCCCTTTTGTCCAACTTTTCATTTAGGGCCGTTTTGGGAAAGGCCCTTTTGGAAAAGGCTGTTTTGAGAAAGGCCCTTATGTCCAAGGCCCTTTTGTGCAGGGCCCTTCTGTCCCGGATTCGAAAGAAACGATTGATGTATTCACCAATATTGATCTCAGGAGAGACTGATCCCTAAACTAATTACAATTCTAATGGCAACTGGTTTCCTTTTGGTGAACTGCAATTTACCGAGGTGAAATACATTCAATAAAATAAATATAATATTATTTATTGTGTCTTTGTAAGCCATGAACCCAGGAAAAATAGTATACAGGGGGGGGGGGCACATGACCACCTCTCCACTTTGAAGGGGCGGAGGGGAGTCGACCGGGTTGCAAAAAGGGGGGAAGATGACAGGGGGGGCAGTTGACCGGGCAGATGACCGGGATTCGCGGGCAGTCGTTGGTGCTTTTTTTCTTGACAGTAAAAATTCATTTCTGACACTACAGGCCTTAGGACCACGGAACTTTGTACTTATGTAGAACTTGATCTGTGGGTCTGCGTCTACGATTTCGATTTAATGCTTAAAACGCGATGTGAACACAGCTGATTTTAGAATAAACTAGAAGCTCTTTCCGCTAGCGAAATGTTGAACACTTGACAAAAGTTAAAACGTAAAAATACTTCCTTCAATGGGTTGTTTCTTGAATAATATATTGCAAACAACACAGCTTGAATACGTCTTATAAGCCGAGTAGTGTTTGGTTGTTGTTGACTTAAAGTTTTATTGACCGATCAGGCATACGCCTTGTTCTCTATTTACGCAGTGAGACCTCGCACAAAGCTCACTGAGCAAACGTGTATTCTGTGCTGTCGTTAAATGCTACGCATTTACTTGCAAAAGATACACTCTTTTCACATGCGTTTTAACAAAGAAAACGAAATCAAAGACGAAAATAAAAGGTGACTTGCACATGTTCAGATCAAGCTCTTCATAAGTCCCAAGTTTCATGGTCGTAGGGCCCATAGTGTCAGAGAAGAAGAAGACACAAAAAATCGGAAAAACTGTCAAGAAGAAAAAAAGGACGAATTTTGATCGCACAAATTCATATAACCCTTGCAAGCCAAAGGCTTGTCAAGTGTTAAATAACAAGTTTTAAATGCAGCACATGTAAAAACAAAGTAACGGTTGAGCAAAACAGCACAGCATCTGGGCGTTACGCGAGCTCTGCCTGCATAGAGAAAAAAGTGCTAGTCTGTTCAGCCGAAACGCGTTAGGCCAACATAACCAAACAGATGTACATGGTTTATAAATTCAGAATTCAAGCTGGGATGTTTGCTAATATATCAATGCCATGACAATTTCAATTAAAAAATTTGTCCAAATAAAAACATTGCCATACTAATAAGTCTAAAATATTAATATTATTTGAGAACGGAGGCGTCCAGGTGGTTTCCGTTAGGGGAATGTTTGTCAAGTGTTGAAGATTTTGCTTGCGAAATGCGGTTCTAGTCCCAATTGCTAGAGTGATAAAATTTGGCTCACTGATAGAGGGTGATTAAACGCCGTAGATCCGAATTTTTAACCATGACCTTAGAGAACGATTGACATCCTCGGTCATGGTCAATGTAAAAAATCCGAAGTGGACCATTATCTCGAAAACGGTTAAAGATAGAGCGATTTTGAACCTATTTTCGCCCCTTTGGGCCTAAAAGACGACATGTACGAGGTTACGAGTCAACAATCGTATTTTTGTGGCCCCCAAGTGTAACTTACGCTACTCGGTAGCGAAAACGGTCTAGTTTCACTCTCATTTCAATCGGAAGTTTTATTCACACAATCCGTCGATTTTTGCATTTCTGCAAGATGCTTGTGGTATTCAAACCACGAATTACCTCACCATTAGGAGCCTGGATACGCCAAAACCAGCCACAAAGCAAGAGCAAGAAAAACTTCAATTTCTCAAGAAACAATATACAAAGATGAGAAATCACGAAATAGCCCGCAAAGTATCAGACATAAATTTAGAGCAGTCATTTTGTAACGACGAAAGTAGTATTTAAAGTCACTTTGTCAAGATGAAAGCAGTATTTGAAGCCACTTTGTAATGATAGAAGTAGTATTTTAAGTCACTTAAGACAGTTGTTTGTGATTTAACCTGTAGATGGACTCTCAGAGTTGGGTTAAGTGGCTGTGCCAACTGTGTTAACCACCGTTGTCGTTTTAGCAGTTGTATCTTAACCTGAGATTTTTTGCGCTTTTACTACATAGAAAGATTTGCGCTTTTACGTCTTTTGATTTGCTCTTTTACGTCCTTTATTTTTCCGCTTTTACGTCCCAAATTTGCGTTTTTGAGTTTTTACCGAGTTCTGTTATACCTAGACCTCTCTATTGTGGACACCCCTCTATTGTGGAAACCCCTCTAAAAACAGTGTCCCTAATTCTGAATAGAGGGGTAAATAGAGGCACTGTTACACATTAAAAACAACGCCACAGTCAATTTGCTGTCCATATTTTGTGCGTTTTGTAAACAACCCCTATCACCTGTCACTCGGTAGTGTTTGTTTTTTTCTTCTCTCTTCTGTTATCTGTAGGTATTGAGTACATTACATTGAACACAGTGCATGTAAAAACAATAGGGCTTATTACAAAAGATGTGTACTCAAGAGAGAAGTTTTACACGACTAATCCCGAAAGAGCAAGTAATTCATTGTCTTTATCTCAGTTAATACGTAAAACAAGCTGTTATACAAGGTGTTATTTTATAATAAGTGTTAAGTCTGAATATGGGTGGTGTGAAAAGAAAGCGGAACAAACTTTCGCTGTCTGATAGAGGTTAAAATAACCAAAGCTTCAATATTCAGATAGAACTGAAATTAACAGGACCTCGAAATTAGGGACAAGATTATTCAGTCACTTTTTGTCCGTGTTTCACTGTATTACATATAGTCTTTTAGGCCCAAAAGGGTCACAAAAGGAGCTTAAAATCGCTCTATCTCTAACCGATTTGGAGATAATGGTCAACTTCCGGTTTTTGACGTTTCGACATCCATCTCCGAGGAGGTCATGGTCACCGAGGTACCTCCTACGTGTAGTCTTTTAGGCTCGATTTTATTTGTGTGTGAATAAATGTAAAAATATGAAAGATTATTATTTTCATGTTAGCAGGTTTTGGCATGGCGTAACTTAAAATCACTGGAGGCGGGGGTGGGGGGGGGGGGGGTTATACAAATTCGAATTTAAGTTACCAGGAGTTCAAATTACCTATGGTAATAGAAATACGGGGGTAATGTGAAATCTTTACCCCGGGTCATATCCCGTGGGTGCTTTGGGTCTAGAGCCTATTGTAGCCCTATAGCTCTAAACGGAACTAACCTCCAGGTGCCCTACCAAGTAATTATAATACAAGAAATCTGCCATCTGCCTAAGATCTATTCAGGACTTCCCACTTTCCTGCCGTCTGACGCGTAAAAATGTCATTTCAATTTAGAAATAGATCTGCATGTTTATTACTGTGAGTGTAATTAGTTAAAGGGTGAAAGGACTTTTTATACGGGTTATTCTTCTTTTGAAAAAAAACGTGGAGAAAAGGGATAATTTTGAGGTCAGACGCGTTCCGCGCTGAGAGCTAATTTCGTTACTCCGCGCTCCCATAAAAAGGGGTTTCTTTCAGAATTGTACTCCACGTCTGGTTAAAAAAAGGGGTATTTCTTCAAAGTAAGGACTCCATGTTAAGGGGTCGTTTTAAAAAGTCATGGAAATGCATTGCAACCGCTTGGTGCGGGAAAATGTCTCCCATCTTGAGCACAAAATGAAAATCTTATCAGATCACATATATAGCGCAACTACCAAATTTAGTTTGGTAGTTGAACAAACCCCTTAATACAAAGATAAAAGCTATTCCTCAAAGAAACAATCTGCAGCCAATAATTGGAGATAGATGACATGTTTATTGGATATCCACCTTAGCAGGAACGTCTACATGTCTCTGTAATGCACAGCGACTGTCATCCAAGGGAAGGGGACCCGGCAAAACAAAGCAATATTACTTTTCCATTATTGCCATTATTATGGAAAATTCAGTTTATCATTTTACTTCGTTACCTTGAAAATATGATGAATTTGTCTGCTGTCTCACCAAGACTAAAATACTTTCCCCAAAGAAAGAATCTTATTGGGAATGTTTTGTTTATTCCCACTTGCAAACAAAGGTTGCAAATGGGTATAGCGCTTTGCTAAGAATTCTAGCTGTTTATTCCGTTGTTTTTTTGTTATTTTTTGTTTGTTTGTTTGTTTGTTTTTTTTTTTTAACACTTGACAAGCCTTTGGCTTGCAAGGACTATATGAATTTGTACGAGCAGCCGTTGGTCCCTTTTTTTCTTGACAGTGATCGGATTTCCTGTGCCATCTACTCAGCTGACACTACGGACCCTAGGGTGACGAAACTTGGGACTTAGGTAGAAATGGATATGAACGTATGCATGACACTTTTTATTTTCTTCTTCGATTTCGTTTTCCTCTTTAACACGCCATGTGAAAATAGTGTATTTTTTGCAAGTTAATGTGGAGCATTTATCGCATAACACAGAACACTCGGTTGCCCAGCTTTGTGCCAGCTCTCACTGCGTAAATAGACTAGAAGCTCATTCCGCTAGCGAAATGTTAAACACTTGACAAAAATTAAAACGCAAAAATACTTCCTTCAGTGGGTTATTTCTTGAATAATATATTGCAAACAACACAGCTTGAATACGTCTTATAAGCCGAGTAGTGTTTGGTTGTTGTTGACTTTAAGTTTTATTGACTGATCAGGCATACGCCTTGTTTTAACACTTGACAAGCCTTTGGCTTGCAAGGGTTATATGAATTTGTGCGATCAAAATTCGTCCTTTTTTTTCTTCTTGACAGTTTTTCCGATTTTTTGTGTCTTCTTCTTCTCTGACACTATGGGCCCTACGACCATGAAACTTGGGACTTATGAAGAGCTTGATCTGAACATGTGCAAGTCACCTTTTATTTTCGTCTTTGATTTTGTTTTCTTTGTTAAAACGCATGTGAAAAGAGTGTATTTTTTGCAAGTAAATGCGTAGCATTTAACGACAGCACAGAATACACGTTTGCTCAGTGAGCTTTGTACGAGGTCTCACTGCGTAAATAGAGAACAAGGCGTATGCCTGATCGGTCAATAAAACTTTAAGTCAACAACAACCAAACACTACTCGGCTTATAAGACGTATTCAAGCTGTGTTGTTTGCAATATATTATTCAAGAAACAACCCATTGAAGGAAGTATTTTTACGTTTTAATTTTTGTCAAGTGTTTAACATTTCGCTAGCGGAAAGAGCTTCTAGTTATCCAATTACGCAGTGAGAGCTCGCACAAAGCTCACTGAGCAAATGTATATTCTGTGCTGTCGTTAAATGCTACGTATTTATTTGCACAAAATACACTCTTTTTACATGGCGTTTTAACAAAGAAAACGAAATCAAAGACGAAAATAAAAAGTGACGTGCACATGTTCAGATCAAGCTCTTCATAAGTCCCAAGTTTCATGGTCGTAGGGCCCATAGTGTCAGAGAAGAAGAAGACACAAAATATCGGAAAAAACTGTCAAGAAGAAAAAAAGGACGAATTTTGCTCGCACAAATTCATATAACCCTTGCCAGCCAAAGGCTTGTCAAGTGTTAATAACACGGTGTATGCCTAATCAGTCAATAAAACCTTGATTCAACAAAAACCAAAAACTACTCGGCTTATAAGACGTATTCAAGCTGTGTTGTTTGCAACATATTATCCAAGAAATAACCCATTGAAGGAAGTATTTCTGCGTTTTAATGTTTATCAAGTTTTTAACAGTTCGCTAGCGAAATCAGGTTCTAGTATGTTTGTTTTTTTTTTCCGTCTCAGAAGTTCCAGAAAACTCCTCCTACACTATTTGACGCAGGACGATGAAATTTGGCACAGAGATAGAGGGTGATGAGATGCCGTGAAATCCGCATTTTTTTACCTTGACCTTCAGGGTTAAGGTCAAAATATTTTTATAATCCCTATTTATTACGACAAATGGCCGGAAATCCTTGTTTCAACACGTACTCGGTGTCAGTAGACAGTAACATCGTGGACTGAATCTTGACATTCAGGGTCAAGGTCAGGGTCATGTGACCTTTATATATCGTAATCCGTTAGAAAGTGATTGTCCATTATCTCGAAAACGGTTAGAGGTAGAAAGATTTTGAGCTTATTTTCGACACCTTCGGCCTAAAAGACGTCATATGAGACATACCAAAGACTGTTTACTACTAGTTTTTTATAGTCTTTGATCACAGCAAGCTTCCTATGCAGATTTTACCTTGCAGTTATGGCAGATAGACAACCTTATATTTCCTTGTATTGTCATATTTTTAAGCCAGAGATTTCTCGGTAAAACTGTAGCTCGAACCTAAAAAATGCGAAAAAGTGATCCTTACAAAAAGTAGACATCTATTCCAACTGCAATGAGAAAATTTTGTTTTATTCCGTTTGCGTGATAAGCAGAGTTTCAAAAGAAACCCATTAGCAGTGGAAAACGCGAATTATGCTTTTGCTCGTAAAAACTCGTTTTACAAAATAAAAAGACAGTTTTCACTGCAACCAAAAGCAACGTCGAAACAACGTTGCTTACCCCATCAACGTTGTACCAGTGATGTTGGTTAGACGTTGATCTGTGGTCTGGTACAACCAGAGTTAATGTGGTTTAGTTGTAGCGGCATCGCAGCCTCAGATTTACGTTGATCGACTTTAGAATGTTTACTGGGTTTTGCAAATTCTCGCAGGTAGAATACGTTCAAATACTAGAACATCAATTCTGCAATTTTGTTATGTGTGTGTATGCGTGTTTCGGGGAAGAGGGAAGTGCAAATAAATAATTGTAATATGTAATTTTTTAAAACAAAATCTAGTTGTAATGTAATCTTTTTTAAATATTTTACAATTTTTGACAATTAGGTCGCCTTGAATGGGAAACACTCTCTAAGCGCTCGATATATCATCAGAGAGCATTGATTTTTTTTTTTTTTGGGGGGGGGGGCTGATGGTATCAGGGGTGCTGCTTCGGAATAAGCAAGATAAACGCTTTTGCCACATGAAATTCGATTAACCAGTTTCTTCCTCAGTCACAAATATATATATATACTCTTTAGTGAATGGGGAAAACTGAAACGCTGCAGTCAGCATGCACACACATGCTATAATCGTTCTCATTGTGGACTGTCAACATGCCTGTGCTGGTATCATACCATGTGCCTTAACTGCCAAATCAAAGCGCTTGCCTGCCTTATAATGGGCTTCAATGGCAACATTTCAGTGTCCATTTTTACATATAAAAATGTCTGAAAAAAATTAAACTGGACCAACTGGACATGCTACATTATATCTCTGATAAATTTGGTTGGCCTGGCCCTAGCCGTCTCAGAGCAGTTCGCGTGACAAGATTTTTGCAAGACAAATGAATCACACGGAAAATGTTTACTAAATCGCGCGAATTCAATAAACTGGGGGATTGAAAATCCCCAAATATAAATGGCAGAAAGCTGCCAATCATTGTAAAGGGAAAACTTGCGGACAGAGAAAAGTTACACAACTGAAAGCGTAAGTTTCCCCTGTGGAAGAAAAATCATTTTTCTAGGAAATGGTAAACTTATGACAGCGAAAACTTACGGGTGAACGGACAAAGTTAGCAACGATATACATCAAGTCTTAAATCAGGAACATTTGTGCAAGACGAAATCAGGGACTGAAAGAATGTTAAACGACTGCAGCTGCTTTTAAGCGAGCAGTTCTGGCGATAGACGAAGCAGATCGCTCTGTGGAACTTTATACCAGCAAAAAAGGCACGTTTAAACCCGTCCTTTGTTGATAATCTAATCAGTTAAAGTTGCTATATGATATATCAAGGTTAGGTTTTACAGAATGATTGCCATTTTTTGTTTGATCTTTGTTCTTCTCCTGTGACATTGCCATTCATTTGATTACTTTTCTGATTGAAAAGTATGAGTTTTTTTCCTCAGACAACTCTCTTAATTTTATTAGAAATACAACAACAAAAAATAGACCTTCATTACGTCAGAACACCCCCATTGTGACGGACCAGGTGAAGGCCTTTGAAAGACAAAAAATCGATGGGACATTGTGAGATGAGTTACTCCTTACTCTCCAAAATCGGCTTCAGTCGATGAACATAATCCTGTCATTGAAAACCCGAGCCTGTCTTTGGACAGCATGTCTCGAGTATTCCATCTTATCTTGGACAGCATGTTTCGAGTGTTCCATCTTATCTTGGACAGCTTGACCTCGGTAGAAGGTAAGCGCTTCGCATACTTATTTGCTGAAAACAATTAGCACATATTGACTTATTTGAGGCAACATTTTTGCAACTGATCGATATTATCTCGAAACTAGAGCAGCATTTCGCAAGCGAAATCTTCAACATTTGACAAACATTAAAAGCTAAAAATATTTCTTTGAACGGTTTATTATTTCTTGAACAACATAATTTTTTTTTCACAAGCCGCATAGTCTGTGATACAACTGAGTAGAGAGCTTATGGCGCAGCACGTATGCGGCTTATAAGGTTCATTCGGTTGGTTATGTTGGCTCAACGGCTTTATTGATTCAACGGACTAGCATTTTTTCTCTATGCAGGCAGAGCTCGCGTAACGCCCATAAGTTGTTTTGCTCTTTACTCTTAAATGCGCTGTATTTATTTATTCTAAAATCGGCTGAGTTCGCATGGCGTTTTAAGCACGAAACGAAATCGTAGACAAAAAAAAGGCGGGATGCACACCCTCAGATCAAGTTCTACATAAGGACAAAATTTTGTGGTCCTAGGGCCTGTAGTGTCAGAGAAGAAGCTGAGACAAGAAAATGAATTTTTACTGTCAAGAAAAAAAATAGCGCAACGGCACAAATTCATTAAAGACTCGTCAAAGACTTGTCAAGTGTTAGTAAGTCAATATGCGCTTTGTTACATGACCTAACTGGTATCTTAATTATAAACAACTGTAATAATAACTGTAATATCTGTAGACTTATGCGTTCTGGTAACATTGAAAAATTATTGACTAGGGAATCGAGTGCTCAGAGTGCAGTATTTACTCCAATTATGAATAAAAATAATAAGTAATTAAAAAATTCAAGGTATATTAACAACGTAAAGACAACTGATGATCTGAAAAATTGCCCTTTCAAAAATGACAAATATTCGATCAGTTTCGATATAGATGTAAACACTTCAGCCATGTATCATCAAAATCTCTTCAAGTTGCAGTTTATAAAGCTGTCAAATGTTGATCTTTAAAATTTTCCACACAGACTAATAGACAGGAAAAAGGAGAATAAAATGAACGTAAGATTACAGACCCCAGTGCAATCGACTGTTTCTCACCAGGTTCATATTCACAGAAAACGAATGTTTTATTCAGCTTCTGATGAGCAGGTTATCTGGCCCAGCCAGCTTCGGCAGCGATTGATATATACTTCATTAGACTTTGCCAGGAACTACAGAGGCTGGGTGGATTGCGTAAATGATCAGATCAAAGGGAAAAGACAATCTAATGAGCAACTTACCCAGAAACGATACTCCACAAATGTGTTTTTCTTTTTCACTCAGCTTTTAATTATATCGCCAAGCAACGCGCCAAAACAAGAATGACATTTTCTTTCTCAAGGATGGCTAAATCCAAGGCCATTGGCGCTTAGCGCCTGAACATATGTGATCCGTTAATTTCCTCCTATTCTAAAACATTATTTGGTGTATGTTTTTAACCTGGCTTGATGTCAAAAGACACAAGAGGTGTGAGATATGATACAGGCCATAGAGGTATCGTCCATGAGCAATGTGTAAGTTGAGAGGAGACACATAGGAGGGTCTTGATGCAAGACAAATATTGCAGCGCAATTTTGGCTTGATAACATTTTCCGAGATCGATGCGTCTCGATGGATCACAACCAATCCGCTCCGATGTTTCTTGCATCACGTATAGCCTTTTTAATGTAGTCCCTGGATTTCATCGCTTGGGCATTTTGGTTGTCTCATTTCAGGAATGTTAGTGTGTTGGCAGCTTTAACATGACTTAGTTATCAACAAATACCGACATCTTCATTAGCAAGCGGTAAAATATGATCCTGATGATCAGGTACTAAAAATAGCCAGTGAGACAGCGAACGCTTTTTTGCCGCACCCCTCTCATTTCCGCTAGTGGTGAAGAATTTGCAATGCAAAACAGTGATAAATCACTTGCTAGTCCATTACAGCAAGATTATCGCATCTGCATGAATATTCACGAAGGATGTTTGTGAATAAAGCTGAAGTAAATCCTGACATTGCTCCGGAATAGGACGTCACTTTAAGATGCAAAGCTCTTTTGGAAGGAGCTGTATCCCTGAAGGAATCCTATCGGCGCGGCACCATTCCATTTATGACAAGACTCCAAATTATTCGGTGTCAAGACTAGACAGACATCTGACATCGTGTGATAAATCACAAAATCATCTCTCTAAAGTGCCATACGATGAACGAGAATAGCAGACAGGGGCGTCACAAATCCACAAATAAATGCGGGCACTTGATTCAATGGAAACCCGGGGGACAGTCATTTGGACCTACGTCCACCAGTCATGAATTTTCTTACTTCAAGTTCAAAGGGTTTCAAGGGTATTGACAGGACAGTAAACTGGGGCACAACTTGCAAGCTTGATTTGAGAGCCCTTAGATTTTTTCTATGCAAACTCAGCATCCATCTTATCTTTTATTTGTGAAGACTCCTCAGGTTTGTAGAGTACCGAATGATTAAGTGCAGTACGTAGCCTGTCTGTTGTGGCAGCTGTAACTATCCAAATGTCTTTATTCCACCCCTTTCCCACTATCTAAACAATAAAATCGCTCTGAAAATCCACTAATTCGACTCAGATGCAGAGTTTTTAATAATGCTCGTCGTCTCATTGTTAGTGTTTATGCATAATATTTATGAAAATAATTTATACACGACAAGCGTTGAACATATTAAATCCATATGGAATACGCCGTATATATGTATAGAACAGAACATGGGATGAGTGCTCCTGAATCCACTACAAAACACACCAGCCTCATGGACAGACGTGATTAAAGCTCTATATACTTAACTGGAGCCAAAAGTCGAAAGTCATAAGGCAACAAGTCTTAGAACAAAATATGCCTATGCCTACTGTGTTGACTGAAGCCATGTGAATAGACTGTTTCCCTCTCAGATACTTCTCAGGACTGTATCGTTGTCTGCAACTTTCGTCAGCAACTTTCGTCAGCCAAACCAAAAGGTTTCGTTAGATCTCATTTTAGGCATGATTGAATAGCATTGCTAACATATGGGTATATTGTAATAACTTTAAAATATAGCGGCAGTGTTGCTTTCACGTGATTAGCACACAGACACTAAATAGTACCAATAGTTATAAACTGTATGATCACAACAAAACTGGTATTATATGGTTACCATGTGGTAAACAGGTGTTGAACCTGAACTTGTGCCGAATGTGCAATCACATACATGACAATATAGTGACAAGCAGATTGTAAAAATAGTCCTATATGGAATGCATTTGTTCACCGTATGGAGAAACCAAACTTGATAATTAATAGTCACAGAATTTAAAACCTGCCACCATCATTGTCTGCTCTTGGAATGCTTGCCACCATTTTATGTGCCATTTAACTCTATATCGAGTTGAGCTGTGTTGCAATACATTTACAAAATTTTAAACATCCGACAACCACATGGTTGCAAATTAGAACGTGTGAATAAGATGCTTTTAACATATAGACGTACCTTTTCGTGGAAGATTATGATCGCTCTCAATTTTGACTAATGATTTACTCAGATTGATTAATGAGCCAATGGGACACTACATTTTATAGCCCCATTAATATAGCCAAAATCAAGGCTCATGTAATGTTCAGATGTTAGAACACAAACCAAGAAACACAAACACGAGACTAAGCTGTCTGGGTGACCAAATTTGGATGACTTGCTTGCTAACAACAATTTCTGCATGTTTTTAATTTTGCTGTTCCTTTTTAGAGTGTCACGGTATCTTGCATACTGAATGCTTCTATAATTCTATATTACTATTATATTATAAATTAAGCAACAGCCACAGTCAATCCATCTGATATTTATTTACATTATTGCGAAAAAGGCAGCGCCTCGTCTAAAAGCCTAACTACATTCAAGCACAGGCTAAAACACCTACTTCACTCTGTGAGTGTTGTAACAAGTATTAGGCACTGTAAGAAATCATTTCTTTCTCGCAAAAAGGAAGTGCCAAGTACCTCATTGTGTCGTCATGGAAGCAGCTTCTTGGCACACTAACAAAGAGTCATTTAGATTTTTTCCATCAGGGAATATTAGCTTCGTTCTAGTGCCTAACCCTTCTAACAAGCAGACGAATCGATGTTTTATTGATGCTGGTATTTTATTTTCAATTCGGTAATAACTGGTCACATTATAGTTTAGAGAAGAACATTGAATTATATTAGATGTGTAATTCTGACTTTTTATGACATCAATAAATCTACAGCAAACTTTCGGTTCAAATATCGCAAGTTTTACCCACAAATAGAAAAAAACCTTCACACAAAAGACTGTTATAGCTCTTGTAGCAAAGTATCGGCAATTTAACGAAATTAGTGTTATGCAAGAATAGCTAAACTGCTTTCATTGTGCTTCCAGTCTGATATCTCTCCATGGCTACGGCGTCTATTTAGTCCTGGTAGACTTGGAATGATGGATTCACGTTTTAGTGATAGCGCTCTTTAAAGGTCAAACCAATCAACTGAATGGACTTCGATTTCTGTAGCTTATAACGCAGTATATGTGAGAGAGAGACAGACAGACAGGCAGAGACACATACGACAGACAGAGGCTTCTGAGGATCTTGGGTTCTAATTTTCCACAATATTAAATCAACCCACCACCTGTTGTGAGTTGTCTTTAGTTGGTTTTATACATATAAACCACATGCCCTATGCCAGATATATCTTAACGAGCAATGTTTCTACCTCAGGTGCGAAAAGTGAAAAGTCACCAGCAATCAAAAATGTAAAATCATGCATTGGTCAATGAGCTCTATGTGTCACGGGGTGTCAAAATGTGGCTGAAATGTTGCTGCTTTGTGAAAGTTATTTTGGCTTCTTCGATAATAGTTTTCTATGGATAATCGAAGGTCTACTGACTTTATGGTGTATTTACTTGGGCAAGCAAGAGTATTGGTATCTCAAGCGGTGATGGATCTGCAGTCGGGAAACAAAACAAAACGGTTAATCATTTCCTGGAAGACCAGTATTTTGCTCTAATGTTGAGGTGCATATAAAGGCATAGTGAATGCCATAATTGCATCTATTGGTTTTTTCTATGATAATGTTGCTGCACTCTCCGTTAATCTCAGTCTTTTTATCGGTTACTTTTGGAGCAACATTTAGTTAACAGGGGTTAAGATTTGCACTGAATTTATGGCTCCCATGCAGTATCATGGATAATGCAAAAAAAATGTATGCTTTAGTTCTGTCAGACACTTTCTGATTTCTTGTTTATGTCTATTTCACGTCTTTATGTTATAAACGTAACTGGCAATAATTTTAAAGGGAAGTTATTTATAATTTAGCAGCTGTTAAAATAACGATGATTTACATTTTAGTGCTCGTTTTTGTAACTGTAAACAGAACAACAAGCGGAATGTACACTCGATTGCTGTTTACTGGGAATAGAAATAAATAAGGGCCACACATTTTTGACAAAGTCGCTATGTATAACTGGATGTGTTTATGGGATGCATTCAGATATCACATTGAACGTAATCGAAAAATTTAGAGGCATACACAATTATTTGTTTATTTAGGTCAATTAGTATTTGGTCAAAACAATTATGTAAAGCTTATTGATTTGTTCTCACTTTTCAAAAATGAAATTAGATACCACGATCAATTACAAGAGATCGTTAGGTTCTTTTCTGAACAACACCGCGTCGCCAGCACCGTGAACAGCGCGTGTTAACAGCAACGTGCCAACTGCAGGGTATCAACAGTTTGTAGTTTCTTTATTTCGAGTTTTTTTTGTTTGTTTGTCAGAGTTTAAGTTAAGTAAATATTTATCCTATATTCTGTCATGATTATGCTAGCTTGGCATAAGAAATGTTTTTATTGTAGCAATGATTCAGCATTGACCATGAAAGCTAGCAATTCTGCAGAATATACTCTAGCTATGTTTGCCAGGATTTATTTTCTGGTATTTATGAACGTATTTATCGGTGTACCCCTTCCCACGACTTTTTGTTTATAAAGCAAATTAAACAGTATTCAATAAAGCACGTCAAAGCTAAGATTAATTAAAAAAACAAAAGTAGGACTTACTATGGTGATAGTGCACTACATTTTCTAGAGTTTATGTTCTCTCACCTTAATTTGTTGATATTCGAAGACCATAATTAATAGACATCCTCTCACTTTCCAAAGTTGTATGTAAAAAGTAACTGATTTGTCATATATTAATTGGTACCTTTCTGCGTGTAGAAGAATACATGGCACTTTTGAGTCAAAGGGGCGATAAGGAAAACTGGATTTCAGCCGAACCTAACACATTGATAAATAAACTGTTGTGTGAGGGCCTATTTCCATTGTGTGCTGTTGTCACATGACTGCTGTACCGCACCTCAAGCTTTTTGTTATTTGCTACAAGGCAGTTTTCAACAATTACAGAATTATCACTTTGGTGTAGATGCAACAGAATAGTGTCTTACTTGAGATCATGAGTTTCTTATTTAGTAAGACTACATGGCAAAAGCGAACATTGAAATTTTGCCATTGACCAAACCGCAACATATTGATCGATTGGCTGAGGACAATGAGTCAGAAAATATTGTGTGCATTGCATTATAGCTTGTTGTCAGGCTGAACAGCAAATCTGTGGTGATATTTACCTTCCACATTTTAATTAAATTACATTTGCAATTAATTTGTATTGACTTTATAAATGACTGAAAGTTATTAGTATTTGGTTTTCTAGATAGCCCCTTTTTTCTTGCATTTACTATTTTTATTTAGCTATTTTCGCACTTATGTTCCAGAGACGTTAAAATTTATTTCTAAATAAGAAATTCTATACTTCTTTTATTTTAATCATATTTAGCATATCATATTTTATCATTTGTCATTTTTGTACTTCCATTTAATGGCACAAAAGAACTCGTTAAAAATTAATCCTTTCTGTATGAACAACCCATTTGTTACAAAATTGTTAAGTTGTGACATTGCAATGATACTTATGACGTTATTATAACTTATTTATTCCTCACTTCAGGTTTGCTTTGATTATGAAACAGCGTCTACCTACAGATGTCATTTGGACGCCGGAAAAGTGACGTTACACAGAGGTTGCAAAAATATTAATTACAATTACTGTCTAGACAGTGACAGTCACAAGGTGTAGTGGTCACTTCTCTTGGGTCATGCGGTAACAGAGGATATTACAAAGTCAATTTTCCTGAATATTTTCAAAGGAAGGCGAGAAAAAACTTTTGAATTATCTATGGCTTACATTGCCGGTGAGCGATGTCATGATGAGGTTGTTCTTTGTTTATGACCTGGATGTCTGTACCACTACCATTTCCCCGCGTCTATAAAAAACGTCGATTTTCCGACGTATATTCAAAATTGCACCAAAGAGGCTGTTTAGGCGCTTAAGAATTTTTGGTGACCAAAAGCAACGTCTACACAACGTTACTCACCCAGCATCTATTCAACGCTGCATCAAATACGTTGATTAGATTCTGATCTATGGATCTATGGTTGGTCTATGGATCTGTGTATTATAACATTAAGTCTGGGCAAAACTTCAAGTGTAGAAAAAATGTACTTTTATCTGAATTAGCTAATACCCTAATCCGAACAAATAATCCTTTGTTAGAAATCACATTCACATTGCATTGTTACTGTTGTTAATTATTGTATTAGTTATTCTGAAACACCAATCTCGGTTATTTTGTGTTATTTGTAAGATTATTTGCATCGCACAAAACAATTTACTGGGAATTATTTATATCAAATAATTTGCGTAAATTCTTATAATCATTCATTTTCTCGTTAAAAAGCCTTTGTAAGGGTCTGCATGTCCTCTCTCAACTCTGTTTATTTAGATAGAAAAAAATGCGCTCAGGTAATCGATGCGTTTTGCTCGCCTGAATACGTGCCCAGATATTCGGTTGTCATGGCAGCAATGTTAGTTACTTGAAAATAGTTCCCGTGGATTTGTCGTATGTTTTAAGCGTTATATCAGTTGCTACGCATAAACTGGTTGCGATAGACTACTGGCAGATAGAGTTAATTAGGTACCATCTAGGTTTAAAAACTTTTACTTTTGTATGTCAACATTTCCTTATTTGTGCGTGTGCCGGTGATTCCACTTGGACGTTGCTATAAAGAGGTCCGCCATACAGGGGAATAATGGCTTCACATTTCTGTGTTTAGACGAATTATTACGCTTGTCCTAATAAGCAAAAATATACCTTCCTTTACTTACTTTATCTTCATCATTAAAGAACTATTGAAAAAAATGTTGCATTATGTTAAAAGATGAGGTTTTGGCATTTCTGTCTCCCTTTTCGCTTTTGTTTCATGACGTTAATATAAAATTGAGAAGAAAGTACTTGCATGAATTAAGGATTGGGGTGGAGAAAACACCAACATACGGTGAGCTTTATTGTTTGAACATTTTTAGTTGATATTTATTTGTTAAGTTGGCTTAAGTGTTATCAGTTTAATAGTCAATTAAGGATAATAAGAGTCGATTGATTATTATGGTGATCTATTCTTCGATGAAGTTGGGCTTTAACTTCAGTTATTATTTATGTTGAATTTCAATGATAAATTTCTTAGTGGGTTTGTCGATTGAGTTGTCGAATTTTATTCTCATTACCTTATTTTGTCTTGTGTTGTGGATTGCCGCTATATTCGCTACATTAGCTACTTTCGCTACTCTCGCTAGTTTTACATTGTTTCACTCTGGTATGAGTTGTGTAAAATAAATTGTAGCGCGTAATGGATGTTTAAATTTTCGTCACCACAATTCCTTGCAGCCTTATTACCTGGAATATCCCTGTTAACTTTTAATGTTTATATCCTATTTCCTTCATATTTCTTTGTGTGAAACATATAACAACACGATTCCTCATATTGATCTCAGCGCGTTTGTGTGGTAACTTGGCATCGTATGAGTTGACTACAAAGCCTTAAAAGTGCATGTGGAATCCGCAAAAGTTGATCTCACCGCTTTTGTTTGTACTGTGTCTGTTGATGTAAACGCGGCAAAGTGTGAATATCAAATTCGTATCGGTTGATGTAAACACGTCAGAGAGCGTATATTCACGTTGATAAAAACATGGAAGCTGGACATGTATATTTCGTTACAGTTGATGTCAACAAGAACAGTTTGAATGATATATGTTATATCATATTTATATCTGTTGAAAACAACGCATACTGTTGGATATAAATTGTTATTGGTGGAGATAGAGGACAATTACAAACAAAAAGAATAAAAGGGAGAAAAACACACGAAACAAGCAGCTTTTTCTGTTACAATATATGGATCAACCAAATCACATCCAGAAGTTGCGATGTTATCGAATCAATGTTGCAGACTTCAGATCGACGTTACATCGACGTCTGATATAACATGTTTGACGCAAAATGCAAATGGCATTGCTTTTAACAAAGGACTTTAAAGAATTCTAAATGTTTAAGTCTTTCCATGAACATTGCGACGCTGCTACAACATTGGATCGACGTTGCATCCGCATTCGAAACAACGTCTATCTCCCGATGTTGGATAAACGTCGGCAAAACGATGTTGTATAGAGAAAGGGAAAAATATGAATTCCGTGTAGTGTAGTCACCCCTCTGTTACAGTATCTACACCATTTCGGTCACTCACGATACGTATGCAGTCGCTCTTGAAATTATCGTATTTGTTCGTCCCCGTTTCGATCTACTTTCAAAGTCATGGCTATCATTTCCGGTGAGCGATACCACAATGGTGTTATTTTGATTTGGTTGTAAGTTCGACGCCTATTCAATGTCGATTTTTCGATATCTATTCAAAGTCGAGTTTTCGACATCAAGTCAACGTTGCTTCAAAGACTAGAGTCGGAAAAAGTTGAGTTCTGGCCGTGACATAAAGCAACGCCAAAGCATATCTTCAACGTTGTGTCAAAGACGTTGGTTAGACGTTGATCTGGTGGCGACCACTCCCAATCAAAGTGCTACCAGAGTTAATGTGGTTTGGTCGGGTCGAAGTTGCAATCTCAAATCGACGTTGAATCGACCTTAAAATATGTGCAGGTTCAGAATAGTATGTTTGTGTTTCCAAGTGTAATTTTCACTACTCAGCAGTGAAAACGTCTGATGTTGTTTGCCCTGATCTCGAGATCCTAATTATGTAGTCCTGGATGCAAAACAAAATTCAACATTATATTTTGAATTTGTGTTACGATTTAACATGGTTTTGATCCAAATGTTTCTAATAGCCAGTTTTCTTGTTTTTACACTATTTTTATAAGAATATCCTATCAACAAGCTGTAATTTTTCATTCCACTGATTATTAAACCTTATTTTATGCTTGGTACATTGGTTATTATTTCTTAGTGTAACACTTTGGTTACTAAGCTTTAATAACGACATCGAATACAAAACAGCATTATGTAAGTCAGTACAGGGATTAAGTGTCATGCATCTTTATATCTTTCTCACTGCAATCGGAGTCAAGTTTTTTCTTTACAAATTTTATGTCGCGAAATCTAATGCCTTTGTATTTTTCACAACGAATTGAGTGCCCATAAAAATAGTTCTGCATCACTTCTTACACTGGTAAGTATAAAGAGTGGTCTTGTTGTTTCGGATAAAGCATACGCAAGCTATTAAGGTAGGAAGTCGGTGGATAATTGGTCAATTTCTGACGTCGCGACTACGTCGTCTTTCCATCAACATTTACAAGATATATAAGAATGTTCTAAATACTGCTGCATATGACGCTAAATAGCTGGAAAATGTTAAAAAGTTGAAAGGTGATTATCTGCCGTTTCAATTCACATACACCACACAGTTTACCACGTTCAGTTTTATCTACAGTTAACGTAAAGAAACGTTTTATCTGTTTGTATCTAGCACTACGGAACAAGCACTACACCTTGTTGGCGTTTGGCGATAAATAGTGAGATAACGGTTAAAATACATACTTATCTGGCCTCTTCATCTTTTTGATTTTGGCATACTTTGTAGCATATTCTTGATACATCGAACAGCTACGCTCAGATCATCTCAAAAATTTCCGCCATTCCTCTTTGTTGGCCCAATCTTGCATCAGATTGTATGGTTTTCATATTGTGTTGTTATATGCCTTCAATATGCCTTCGATATGAAGTACAGCAGTTCCATTTATTTTTCAAACTTTGATAAACTGGGAAGTTAATTCAACCGCCGAAGAATCAGCCGTTTTTCTGTTTGTCTTAATTGTGATGGTGGGCGTTGAAACAGGCGTCTTATGGCTGACGGCCATGGGATGGAACATGAGTAATCTTACAATCGCAGAATCTGTAGTTATATGGTGAAATGCCTGCATGATAGAAGTTGTTGTTGGTTTATTGTAACAGCTATCATCCAACGAACTCAGCGGTTAGACAAGACGTACATTTATCTGTTGTGTAGTTTTAAAATCCCAGCACAGGATCACCAGTATACGGGGCCACCTCACAAATATGAATACTTGTCAATAGTTCCGTTTCTGGGCGCCTTTCACTATGAAGAACCCCCAAAATCGGACTACGTCAGTTGAATTCCACCAGTTTTCCAGTTTTGTTCAATGGCATTTTTCTCACCGCCCTATGCCTGAATTTATGCTGGGATAGGACAATACCGGAATGTACTAATTTTTGAGTCCGCATTTGCTTTAGTGGCATTAGTCCGGAAATAACGCTAGAGCGAAAATAGGACCTCTCTGGTTCAGCGCCACCGGTAGTCAGATCTCCAGGACTTTGGTTATGTATCACTTCAATATGCAGGTAAGCTTTCGTTAATCAGTTTGAAATATTGTTGTTCATTGCAGTTTCTCTTGTAATCGTTACCTAAGCCCTGACCATCCCATGGAATTTCTTGCTATTCTTCCTCCATGCTAGTCTTGTTGAACATGATTGGCACTGGGTTGGCACTGTTAATCGTTAGGGGTCAGCATAACAGTTAACTGGGACATATGATCATTGCACCAATTGCCGGCGACACGACGGCGACGAAGACGAAGAGAATACGTGACGAGTCGAGATGGAAATCAGTTAAAACACACTAGGTAAACTAAAATTTCAATAAATGAAACGGCGATCTCTCTAATTGTACTATAAATGCGAGAGGTCCCAAAGTGAGACAGCCCTTTGTAATTAGAACATATATGAATGGGCATAATATTAATCTATATCACAACTATATCTATAATAAACTCAGCTGACATTTATCTGTGCAAATAGTAAGTGTAAACAAGCAGTGACACGATGTAGAGAAGATCCCCATGGAAGCGATATTCATGACAGCCTTCTGGATTGATTCCAGGACAAAGTCACATATGCATACTATGTCATGTAACCCTGCTCGTTTATAAACGAAAATCCTAGAGCCATATTGACATTCTGTGAAATTAATTAAATTACATTACTTACATAAATTACATCGTAATTAAATTCACTCCCGCAGTTAAATAACACTATCTCAATGTCCCCTTTACTTCACAGTTTAAAGGATTGATAACATATGACATGTACCAGTATATAACATATGTCATATACCAGTATTTAACATAAGAGAACATGGCAAATGTTACAAAAATCAGTTCTAATCCTAACCATTCAAATTTTATTTCAGATCACAGGTTTTGAGTAATTCCGTATATCTCTTTCTGCCGTGGGACTTCTCATTTTATAGGCAGTGAAATAATACCAATGTTTTTGGTATATTTAAAATTACTTCATTTGAGACGTTACAAGTACATGTTCTTACAACTATGGATGCGGTGCGAATGCTGATACATGCTAATCAACAGACGCGACTGACCACTGTATTCATGCGCGCTTGGGCGCGAACAAATAAGACTTAATTAGTGGCCTGGATGCTATCACAACATTCCCTTTTGTTTCAAATAAAAAAATAGCGAAGCAATAAAAGCTTAGATTTTACTTTTCTGCGTTGATCGCCATGACATAATAAATTTTACAGTGGGCATTATTACATGACATAAAACAAAATTTTCGGTTTGACAACATTTCATACTGGTCCACATTTAACTTTACAATGCAAATTACATTATACTATTTACAATGTGTTGAGGTGTTTTCAGACATAATCAGTGACGAAAATTAATGCTCTACGGGAACGCCGTATTGCATTGGCGGTTGAACCATTCTTCCTGGTTTTGTATCCATTTCCCCCACGCTGTGTTCCCTTTTCAGGACGCCCAGCCCCATCCTTTTGTACACTTTCACACGTGCTGTTTACACTTTCGTGCGGTTTTACTACACGCTCACGGAGGTGGGATCTGTTTCTCCGCAGTGTACTGCCATTGGGTGTTTCGACAATATAGCTGCGGGGCTCTTTACATTTTCTGACCACTATTGCTGGTTCCCATTTCCCAGTTTCTTGCGAGAACACGCTAACATTTTGACCTGGCTTTAACTCCGGCAACTCAACGCGATGATGTTTAGCGTCGTTTTTGGTCATTTTTTCTTTTCTTTTTGTTAACTCTTCCCTTACTTCTTCACTACCAATGTCACTCCTGCTGGGAAGGAGGGTTGTGATTGGGTTGCCTAACAACAGTTCGGCTGGAGAGGGGAGTTCTGTATAAACAGGGGTCGCTCTTACATTCATTAACGCGATATCTATGTCATTCCCTGTTTCTAGCGCCTTTTTACAACATTTTTTACATAACCAACATACTTTTCAATGAAACCGTTGGATTGTGGATACCTCGCGCTGCTTGTCACATGCTTGATAGACCATTTTTCCACAAATTTCTGAAATTCTACACCTGTGTATTGAGGTCCACCGTCAGACATAATTTCTGTGGGTTTGCCAAATAAGCTACAGTAGTGCTTAACTTTGTCTGTGACCTTCCTGCTTGTAACAGGTTGTGAAATTTCGTCTACCAGTGGAAATTTGCTGTACCTATCCACTGTGATGAGGTACCACTTGTTGTGCAAATAGAAAAGATCAGTGGCGATAAATTGCCAATTTTTGCCTGAGATTTCGTGGGAAATGATCGGTTCCTTTCTGTTTGCACTTTGGTATTTCTGACACGTTTGGCACATTTTACACATGTTTTCAATGTGACCATTGGTATTCAGCCAATACACACTTTCCCGTGCCAGTTTGCGGGCTTTTTCAATGCCTTGATGGGCTTCATGCAGTTTTGACAAAATACTCTTGAATAGTTTCCGGAATCAAAACTTGTTTTCCTTTGAAAACAACACCATTTTCCATGGCTAACTCGTCTCGGAACGAGAAGTAGGGTCGGACCTAACGGGATAAATTGCTGATTTCTTGGGGCCATCCCGAAAAAATATATTCTCTCAGCTGACTGAAAATGGGGTCGCGATTAGTTTCAGCTTTCAGCTGTTGTTTTTTTTGTATCCGAGAAGTTAATGAGTGCAAAGTTTTCAATGCTCATGCTGTTTATACATTTTTCCAGATTGATGTCTTTGGGACCTTCTGGGTTTGATAACCTACTTAATGCGTCCGATAAACGCTGTTCTGAGCCCTTTTTGTAAATAACTTTAAAATTGTACCCTGTGATTTGCAAAAGCATTCTTTGTAGGCGTGCCGGGGCCGAATTTATTGGCTTGGCTGTTATCGTGGTAAGGGGTTCGTGGTCGCTTGCTACGGTAAAAAATCGCGCGTACAGGAAAGTGTGGAAACGCTGAATACCAAACACTATCGCTAACATTTCACTCTCAATATTGCTGTAACGCGATTGGGTGTCAGTGAGTGTTTTAGACGCGTAAGCTACCACCTTGCCTCGTTGCAGCAATGCTGCCCCTAGACCTTTTGAACTAGCATCAACCTCGGGAGTAACTTCCAAATCGGGATTGTAGTACTCTAGTACACTTTCTTTCGTGATACCGCTTTTAGTTCGTCAAAGCACTTCTGATGCACTTCATCCCAGCACCACACACTTTTTTCTCTTGCCAGCTCACGTAACACATGTGCCTTGTTCGCGAAGTTGGGTATGAACTGTGCCATACATGAGATAAGGCCTAGCAACGATTTCAGTCGCTCTTTGTTATGCGGCGGGGGCATGTTTTGAACATTCCTAATTTTGACAAGATCTGGTTTGATCCCTTCATTGGTGTACAGATTGCCAAAAAATGAAATGCTGGGTTGTTTAATGTGACACTTTGTGCTGTTGAAAACTAACCCTTTCTCACTAGCACGGTTCATTAAACCTAACAGATTCTTGTCATGCTGGGTTTCGTTTTCACCGTACACGCATACATCATCGGCAATTGACACTACTCCAGGTAAATCTTCCAGGATTTCATCCATTCGGGACTGAAATTCGTCTTGCGAATTTATCAGACCAAAGGGTAACCTGTTGAAACAATACCGGGGTCCTAATGGTGATCTGAATGTCGTCAGCAATTGCGACTTTTTTTCGAGGCGCACAGACCAGTAGCCATTTTTGGCATCTAATTTGCTGAAAACTTTGGCGTTTGCAAATTTTTGGTTTAATTCTTCCAAAGTAGGAATTTTGTGTGGGCATCGTTTCAGATTTTTGCTTACTTTCTGGGGATCTAAACAAACCCTGATTGAACCATCTTTTTTTCTGGGCAAACACCAAATTTGAACACCAGTCTGTGTGCTCGGTGACTTTTCTGATCACACCCATTTCTTCCATGCGATCAAGCTCGGTTTTAATTTTGTCGCGCATGTGAATGCTGCACTTTCTGGGAGCAGCCACATACGGTTCTGCATCTTCTATCAAATGCAACCGTGCAACACCGGGAAAATTGCCAATTTTGTCAAACTGGTCGGGATACCTAGACACGAGGTCGTCTAGGCTGCTAACTGTATTAGCTCCCTCATTTACCTTCGGTACACATTTCTCACGCACAATATCCACGTGAATTGTGACTAGAATGGCTGGACCCGGCACATCTACAACGTAAAACTCTGTGTTTTGCCAGACTTCACCTTTCACACTGACCGGCATGGTAAACTTGCCCAGACACCTTATTTGCTCACCGTTGTACTGTAACAGACTCACACCTGTACATTCACGCAACACCCCACTGCTTCGCACTGCGTTTTCACCATACATTTGTTTAAAAGTACGGAGGGGGAGAGTCGAGCCTGACGCGCCTGTGTCAATTTTCAGCTTTAAGCCATACTGGCGCTTTGGTAAGTTTGGGGGTTTACACTTTAAGACAGTAAATACCTGCTCTCTTTTACCAGCATTTATTGAAACACACCTGTGTTATAGTGTCAAAACAAACCTCGTCCTCAGAGTTCATGCCTTGATTAATTGCATGCATATGCGTTTTCTTCTGGGGCCTGGAGCCTCTGTTTTGACCTTTGGCGGGCTTTTCCTGGCGTGGCTTGGGGTGTGCTTGAGACCTGCAAACGATATGCCAATGACCACGCTTCCCGCACTTATCACACTGGCTGTTGTAGGCAGGGCATTTGCCTTGTTTGTGTGTCGTATCACGCCTCCCTCAATTCTTTCTGCCACCGCGGGACGCGCCTTGCTGCCGAAAGTAGTCCACTGGCTTCTGTGTTATGGACAGCTGATTCAGTTGCTCGCTTCCAGCTGCGAAAGCTTCGTGCTTTCTTCCCTCGACCAGTATATCCTTTATCGGGGTGCCGCGCGCTTTTCCGAGTAGTTCCTTTCGGAATGAATCATGAAGAGTGCTGGCTATGATTAGCTCAATTAAGCGTTCACTCAGTTCCTCTTCGGAGAATTCACATTTCAAAGCAAGGGTTCTTGCTCTGGTGACGAAATCGTCGATTGTTTCGTCTTTTTGTTGTCGGTATTGCATTAACCGCAGCCTGTGAATTCTGAAGTTTAAGTTTACCTTCAGCTGGCTTTCAAAAAAGTCCATAGGTGGTTCGGTGACTTCTTTTGTTCGTCCGTTAAACCACTAGCCTTCAGTCGTTTTAGACCTTCGTCCCCAATACCGCGACAAATTTTGCGCGCCTTAGCAGCATCCTGCGTGACGTTTTCATCTTTTAAGTATAGGTTCATTTTTTGCTTTTAAGAAGCAATGCTTCACTGGCGTCGGCACTGCTCCAGTCCATGATTGGAAAAACACTTTCTGAAGCAGACGCCATGTTTTTTTTAGTTCTTTTTTTAATTCCTTATTTAAACGTTCTTTGCTTCTGCCGTTTCTCTTTTTTTACTTACTGTGAGTGTTCTGTGGCGAGTGAGTTCATGTATCCTTTTTCTAATAGTCTGATATGTAAATTCCAGAGTTTATCCCAAGACAAACAAAAAATACAGCCACAATATCACAGAATTAAAGAGACACGAATGATTACAGTTACATTTTTGGTTCGCGTTTTTATCCGTGCGCTGCCACCATGAAATAATATCAATGTTTTGGTATATTTAAAATTACTTTATTTGAGACGTTACAAGTACATGTTCTTACAACTATGGATGCGGTGCGAATGCTGATACATGCTAATCAACAGACGCGACTGGCCACTGTATTCATGCGCGCTTTGGCGCGAACAGATAAGACTTAATTAGTGGCCTGGATGCTATCACAACAGGCAGAGCCACCCTGAAAATTCGCTCATAAGCCCGAAGTAAGGAAAATCGTTCATGAAGTCATTTCTGTGGCCGGTGTAATAATATATCTTGGCCCCCGGACAAGATATCATAGGATATCTTGGCCCTCTTAAGGATATCTTGGCCCCCTTTGGACGCCAAGTTATCCTAGAATATCTTGGCACAGATAATAGAAAAATAAAAAGAATGCCTATTTATTTCTCATTACACTAAACTTTACACTAAATGTGACAAGCATCGTACCAAAAGAACATATAAATCGCAAAAATACAATAAGTTCCCCCCACCATACGAGAAAAAAGAAAACATAAATGCCACAAATAAAATAAAATCCCAGCACCACACGAGTTCACGTTACAGTTCTATATTTCATAAACTGGATAGTAATGTTCGTTTGTATTTGAAATGGGCATGTTGCGATTTGCCATTCTAAGCTTTGCCAAAGGCTTTAGAGCAGATTTCTGACCTTTGTGCGACTGCCGATCTAAGGTTTTTGTGGCTGTTTTGGGAACCGATGAAAATATTGCTCAGGGTCCGAAAATAGCAATTTCCATCCCCTTTAATTGTGACAGTGGAAGATTGGATGTGGATTCAAGGATGAAGTCAAATGCAATTAAAAACGCTATTCATTCTTGAAAGACTATTGCTTGATTGATCACGTATACATGAATCAAGCATGAACAGTAATTGACATTTCTTTCAGCTATTGACATGGTGTATGTCATCGACAGAACTGCAATCAAGATGAACGCTGTTTAGATTGGATGTGGATTCGAAGATGAGGTCAAATGTAATAAAAAGCTACTCATTCTTAATAGACTATTGATTGATTGATCACACATACATCAATCAAACATGGAACACTAACTGACATTTCATATGAAATTATTTAAGAGGGGCCAAGATATCCTGGTATATTTTGGCCCCCATGGGGAACAAGATATACTAGGATATCTTGTCCGGTGTAACAGTATATCTTGTCCTGGAATGAATCTAAAGTTTAGCAGACGACACAACGCTTTTTGGATAATGTTGAAGTTATTTTTGATTATCTCAGAAATGAAACGTATCCACCAGGAATAAGCAAAAATGCCAAAAAGGATATAAAGGGAAAGGCAAAAAACTTTGTGATCAAGGACAATAACTTGCACTACATGCAAAAGGATGTGAGCATTTCATTTTTTATTTTGACTGTAAATTAATTACTTGATCAGTAGAGAAGGAAATATTGAAAAGAAGTAGTGAATGAACATAAATAAAAGTAAATGAAAATAAATCGGCATTGAACTGGTTTGACCACTTCCACAGACGTCTGAAGGATACCGTTATATTCGAAATATTTTCTTTTTTTATTTTCTGATTTTTTTATTTTCTTATTTTTACCAACACTGTTGAATTACGCAAAAAATTGATAATTTTCAAGCAGAGAAGAAATTTTACTGTATAGAGATCATTTACTATTAAAAGTTCAGTTGCAGTTAAGTATTTGTTTCATTTGTTCGGTTTTTTATTGGGGGCAACATATCCCAGAGCGCGAAGGAATATAGCATAGTCTAGCTTCCCCCCGGGGGGAGACTTTACAGGGGGCAAAATAACCTGTTACACCGGGGGTCAAGATATCCTAGGACACCGGGATAGGCGACTACATTTTCGCAGCTTGCACCGGAACGAATGCCAGTTTAATGACATTTCTTCGAAATTGATAATCTTGTGATGAGTATTAGCAGGATAGAGAACTAAAATTTTAAGAGGCTTAAATGAACTGAATAATGCGGTTTCTTCATGATAAAAACATGCGTGATAATGGGTAATGCTGGATGACAACCTCCAGCAATAAATGGGAAATGCCACAAGCGTGGCAGGGAAAGCCGAATTTACAGGCACCTGGGAGCATATGTGTTAAGTGTAAACAGAAACGCGGAGAAAGGAGTCACTTTGCGGGTCAGACGAGGTCCGCACGGAATACGAATTTCGGTAAGGAAGAAATTTTCTTTCAGTGCCCTGCCTTTTCCACAGGGGTGGAGATCTTTCAGAACTGCACTGCGCATCCAGTAAAAAGGCAGCGGTAAAACTGTGCACATACACTTCACAAAACACCAGAACCCCGAGATCGGACCACCCCGCAAATAGGACCACCCCTGAAATCGGACCACTTTTCACCAGAACCGAATGAAACCCATTGGTTTCTATTAGTAAGGAACCTCACAAATCGGACCACCCCACAAATCGAACCATAGGACCTCAATTGAGGTTATCGGTGTTGGGGATTATAATGTTTAATGATCACAGGTTCATTGACTGCTTTGATTGGGTGTGGGGATTATGCCTTCTTGAGTACACAAAGGATTTGTTTCATTAAAAGAAACTCTGTTCGCCTTGGGCAAAGCACAGGATTAAGCAACGATGTTTAGGGGCTGTCTCAGTGTCTGCAGTGCGAGTAAACACGAGTTCCAAAAAGACTTGCAGCGAAGGAGGGGGCCTTTATAAGGAAACGATTTTTTTCAGGTCTATATTTTAACTCCAAATACAAGCCCCGGGGCTTCTATTGGGAAAGTTTCCTAATAAGAGCCCCGGGGCTTTTATAAGGGGGGAGCCTATTTTCGGAAACTCCCATTAGTATGAAACTGATTGCCATCCGATTGCCCATCATTCCTTTTTATCTCAGTTTCCCTACGCCTTAATGGGTTTTGAAGTGAGAGAACGCGAAGTGGGGAGAGGCGGAGAACGCGAACTACGCTTTTTCTCGTAAAAAAAGCATTTTGCGAAAGAAAAACGATAGCTTTACTACATAAAATCTAACGTTCGCTTATCTCTACCTTTATACGAGACAAGAAACAACCGTTGGGGTAAAAATCCGAGTGACCCGCCTGGTGTAAAAAAGTTAATGTGAACTACACTCCAACTAATATATGTATTGTATGAGAGAAATCAGAAACCTCTTTGGTTTTTAATGAGTCTTCAAGAATTAACAATTTCTGAGTACAATGACATATATACTTAAAGTCAGAATAACCTGCACTGAAAGAACGATAGATACCGGGGGTTTCTGAAAAAAGTCCAGGGATTCTATTTGGAAACTGGGTAATTTAGACGCTCATTTAGAAACCAAATAGAAGTTCCGGGGCTTCTATTAGGAAACAGTTTCCTAATTAGAGCCTTCTATTATTAAGATGGGGGTTGTTGATAAGTTTTTATTGAAAAAAAAGAAAATTTACCATCGGTCTTCTATTAAAGCCTACATGTTGCGGATATCCGCACAAAAACAACATAACACACAAAAAACAGTAACTAAAAAAGTCTGGTAAACTGTCGTGTGTAAAAGACAAAGCACAAGATTAAGCAACGACGCAGAACGTGTCTAGGGGTTTGCCTCACATCAAAGGATTAAGTGCACCGTGTCAGCATTGCGAGCAAACACGAGTTCTAAAAAGACTTACAGGGAAGGAGGGACAACATCAAGCCGCCCGTTTTAGTACTCAGCCCGTTATATTTTCAGTAATACTCCAGAGTAAAGGTGGCAGTGGGGAGGGGGGCTGTCTGTCCGCCTTGTGCGAAGCACAGGATTAAGCAACGACGCAGAGCATGTCTAGGGGCTGCCTCATATCAAAGGATGCACCGTGTCTGCATTGCTTGTTAAAGCACGAGTTCCAAAAAGACTTTCAGGGAAGGAGGGGGGCTTTTATTAGTAAACAATTTTTTAGGTCTTTATTTTAACTCCAAATGGAAGCTCCAGGGATTCTATTGGAAAACAGTTTCCTAATAAGAGCCCCGGGGTTTTTAAATGGGGGGTACTTCTTTTCGGAAACTCCCGATAACAATCTATATGGGTAGAGCCATGACCAGGTTGACTTCAGTGGAACCATGATAGAACCCTGTGTCTTCTGACCGCATGGGAGGAGTCATTCCCTTGGAGTGGCTCTGCCCATAGTGGACCAAGTGGCAGATGGATGTAGCCATGTGGGAGAAACCATTTCTTGAGATGGCTCTATCCATTGCTTACTTGGTTCTCTTTCTCCCCCACCTTTTTTCCAAAGGAGAGACGGGCTGTCACCTCGGTGAGGTACATGTGAGTGCATAAAATAACTATAGGTATTGCTAAAATACTCAAAGTCTTATTACCACCCCCTCTGTGTACGAAATTAGGGCTAGAGATCAACTAAGCCGTGGCGATTAGAATAATTAAAATTAATTATCAATTTAAATACTAAATCGAAAAGTTTTTCTCACTCAGCTTTAGCAAATTCAAAAAAGTGAGGAGTGACTTAAACCATTACTTTAGGACACTTCTCTTTAAGCCAATCGACGGCTCGAGTGTACGGAGCCACTTTGGCAAATACCAGTCTTAAAGTCTATGGATTATTAGTTGCCCTGGGGTTGCTTTCCTCCTCTGGATTTGGCTCTTAGGACTGCTTGTTGCCCTGTCCCCGTTTATTAGATGTGGCTCCTCTCTGGTTCTGGTTGTAATTTTTGTTGTAACAGACAGAAGATCTAGGCCTGAAATGACCTTTTCTCCTGCTCTGAAGGGACCTATTGAATAGAGTCCTGTAAGTTCATTTTGAGTGAATTCTTTTTAATCGAATTTTATAAAGGTGTTCGGGAATGACCAGCATCCTGTGCGTAAAATGTCGTCTAACGAGATAATGTGTGTGGTTCAGGGAATTAGCTACCAGTCTTACTTGATGAGTTTTGATTTTGTAATGGGACAAGAATTCTGGACTTTTTTGGCGTTGGAGTAGGCTTTTATAATTAACCTTTTGATATGACTAGAAACAGTCTGCTTAGAAATGTCTCTATTTACACTGGGTCTAAATGATATGATGAGAGCTTTTTGCCTTGGCCCCCTATTATCTTTTGCTAACTCCATATACTTCCTACGAGCCCTCACGGACCATAGCGTGGGTTTTGGCTCCTCATGTGATGTGGGAGAGTGAGGAGTTGTGAGTTTGATTTCTTCAAATGTCCCCGCCCCTTTTTGTGGCTATGTGTTTCTTGCCCATAAACGATGAACTCGGCTCAAGGATTACTGTATCCCAGGAGCCATTTTCCTTAAAGACCTCTTGTTCCAAGGCATGGAGTTCTCCCCTTCTTCTGCCTGACGCAAGGTAAATTTTAATGTGGTCCATCTTGGGGAAAAGGTCGCTTTGTCAAGGGTTTCTCTCTCGGTTAAGAACCTGAGAACCAGTTCTAGATCCCATTGTGCTACGTTTGTCCTAGCTGGGGTGACACTATTTGAAATGTTTTATTAATTTTGAGATTGATTAGTCTTCCCCTGAGTCGTAGTCCGAGACTGGTTTGAGTGTCGCTGCGAAAGCGGACTTGTAACCCTCTGTGGAAGATGGTCTTAATTTGGAATGTTCGTGATGGCAATTCAAACATTCGGCTACGACTCCTGGAGAAGCTCTGAATAGGTCAAGTTTTTGCTTTTTACACCAATTCGAGCGACTACCCACAGGCAAAGGATCTCCTTTGTCAGCTGGATTAATTCTGCCCAGCGAGTGTCCCCTTTGCTTGCAGAGGTAAGCCAACGTTGTTGAATTGTCCATCAATACATTTACTGATCTGTTTTTCAGATTGGGGAGAAGTTCTGTGATTGCTAAACATACGACTTTTAGTTCTAGCTAGTGTATGTGCTTCGTGTTTAGGCTGGCTGCGAGATGCCTTTCCATAATTTCTTTCTCAAGTAGAAACCCAACCCTTCGGGCGATGCGTCGTTCTGGATCGATACCACGGGGGTAATAGGCTTGAATGGGTAGCCCTGCGATAGACATTCTGGGGATATCCACCATTGCATGTGCCTTATTGCTTTCGAGGAGATGGTCGCTAGTCTGTGGTGACCCCTCCCCCGAGCCACTGCTAGTTTTGCCCCCCTTTGAAACTCTCTGTAGTGTAGCTTGCCCAGACGACCTGTCTTCTCTGTGGCTACTAATAAGCCCAGTAGAGACTCTTGAACCCCTGCTCTCTTGGGGACTAAGAACGGGCTATTCTCTTCCCTTCAACAAGCGACAACAAGCAGGTGCCGAAAGGTGCCTCTCCATTTCAAGGCTGAAAAAGCCCTGTTTGGATTCTGGTATTTCCTGTATAACCTTTTCGTTTATTAGATCTCTTAACATTTGTTGCAGAACTTGATTCTGCTCGGATCCCTGGCTGTAGGAGGTGTCTATGTGTTTTGGAGCCTTGAAATGGAGAGACACCTTGTGGCACCTGCCCTTGATGTCGCTTTTGAAGGAAAGGGAATAGCCTTGACGGAGTCAGTTAACTACTCGACGTGGCGCCCCCATTTGTGTCCAAATTTTGTAGAAATAAACTAGCTTTCCTCCTTCGGGCCAAGAGTGTTTGCAGCTCAGTAGCTCCTCTATTCTCTCTATCTCTCTCGATCTCTTGAGGTGGAATAATTCAGACTGGCTGAGGATGCTCGAGTGCCCGTTTGACTAGCAGTGTAACAGATATGGTTTTCTATGTAGTTGTATCATTGAGCTTAGCTGGTTGGTCGCTGTTTTCGCTGTATCTCGCGTGGGTATTGAGATGCACTCTAACAGTTTTAGCACTTCTGAGTCGGATAACCCCTTTGGGCTAGTGCCTCTTTCGATGCCTTTAGAGTGTGATTCTGCATTGAGGTGATATTTAATGTCTGATGGGCTAATCCTTCTAAAATTGTAGCGTCCTTTTCCACAAGGGGGATATCCGAGTCCGGTTTCACTCTGGGCATCCACACTGTTCTGTTTGTGAGTTGCTCGAAGGGTTCGATATGGATGATGTAATCAGCAGATTTATTTGTGACTGTTCTCATCTGCAGTTGTTTAGACTGTTGGAGACGTGCCATAACTTTGCCCTCTCCTAGATCCATCCGCTGGAATTCCATTTATTTGGCTGCAATACTGCAATACTCCAGAGCTCGTGGATAGAGCGAGAAATGTCTCCTGTTCTGGCTCCTGGCTCTGCGAGGTCAAGCGAATGGGTGGCTCCTCCTTGTCGGCGTATGGGTTGCCTGCTTCTGCCCCTGCTAGACGTGTGATTTCTTTTATCACATCTTTTATATCTACAGGAAGTATTCGCGATGTTTTTGTCCTAGGAAGGGGCATCGGGGCCTCCTGGCACGGTAGTCTGCCTGCAAATAGAGCGTCTGCTGCCGGATCCATCCAGTGTTGCTTCTTTTTTTCACCTAACTAGTCATAGGCTAGTGAGTGGAGGCACGACTTCGGGGGAGAGGGGCTTTGGGCTAGATGGATAACCCGCATGGGTAGTGCCGCACAGAAGAGCAACGTGGGTGGCGCCACAAGGGTATATCCTTTCTTGGTAACCCTGCTACCGAAGTGGGTAGAGCAACTTGGCTCCGCTCTATCAAATCGGTGCCTCTACCCAGGTGGGTAGTGCCACTAGAAATCCCGGTACGCCACGAGGCAGCGGGAGTAGCAGTAACCTCGTGAATGTAGCTCGACGCATATAATCCAGAGCGATTGCAAATTCCAACTCAGCAACCTTGGCAAGCCAGTGGCGCTGTGGAGACAAGGCAACAAGAGAACTTACCAGCTTCACCGCCTGTCTCCGTGCCTCTCCCACAATCAGTCTGACACTAACACCTCGACAGACGAACAGATTGACCTAGCCCCAAATGTCTCCAGGAAAGAATGAATCTGCTGACCGGTAGAGAAAGAACCGGGAAACACGTTACGGTGACAAAGCCGGAGTTTTTTAATCGAGGCCAACACTACGATTCTTGGTGCCATTTTATCTCTGCATTTAAGACACCATTAAAGTTCCGTCGTAGGTTACAAAACCGATATGCAAGAGCATAAATGTATCCAAAGATTAAATAAGCACCTTCTATCCTGGAAACTTGTAGAACAAAACTTCAAAGATTTTTTTCCACGTCCTGTTTGTTCCGCGCATAAAAAGGAATGATGGGTAATCGGATGTTACTCATTTTTATACTGCCGGGTGTTTCGGATATGCCTTTATAAGGCAATTTTTGAACATGTTTGTTGACATGATTCGCCTCCACGTGTAGAAAAGTTCAATTCACAATTTATGCGTCGATACCGCAAATGGGGGAAATCCCGTATAAATGTGGAGATAAGCGAGCGTTAGCTTTCACGAAGTAAAAATATACTTGATACTCATATATGTTCGACTTTTTATGAAAAAGAAGTAATTGTTTATTAATTTAAAAAGTTACCCTTTCTGCATCCGAGTTGGAGCATAAATATTTCTTGACCCTATCTTCCATCATTGATTGTTTGCTTCCTTTGCTTTATTTGTCTTTAGTTTACCAAAAACATTTAGTCGAGTTCAGCCGACCGTATTTTGCCTGATTTTGTTCTGGAGACGCGGTGAAGTTATGTGGACATCGCGGCTGTATGGAGGCGGTCGCTGAGACTCTGAGGCGGTCGCTGAGTCGCTGAGTATGGCATTTAACGTTTCCTCTGCACAGTTTCAAGCTGGCTTCCGCTTTAAGCGACGTTCTTGTGACGTCAGGTTTTGATCGCTTTTATACCGATTTCGCAAATTTTGATTTCTGGTATCGAAACAATCTGATATATTAATTTGTGAGGCAAATAACGACTCAACCGCTGAAGAAATATTCGGCCGTGACAATATTTATGTCGGTTCATATTTGCGGCATCGCAACGAGGTCAGAGACATCGCTACCACAGCATCAATTTGATGTCAATTTTGCATAGTTCCTAAGTCTCATCAGCAACGTATTCTAGTCTGTCCTTATTTTTAACGATGTCTTCAAAGTATACATAACTACAGAACGTCAAGCTCTGTAAAATACGGGCATCATTAAAAATAAGGACAGAATATGTCAAAAAATGTCTCTTTGGATTGAAACAAATGGCACAGTGGACAAAGTACACCACTACGTTTGTTCATTTCAAACTTTTTTGCGGTGTTTTATGTAATCGACTTCTATTGCATATTTTGCAGCTGATAAAATTAGTACAAACAATCAAACTGTCACCCTGGCTATCATCAGCGATCGATGTAGCTTCCTGCTGACCAGTTAGAAAAAGACAATTAACTTTGTTCATAAGGCGCAGCGCAGTAATATCAGTTATATCTGCCTCTTCTCAAGCAGGCACTAGACCACACTGCATGATTAAAACTAGAAAACATTGTATGACTGTTAACTCCTTCATCGCGGATCCAGCGGCGCTGCAGCCACACCGATTTTATTTTGATCTAGAATTTGCGATTTCATTTTGAAAATGGTGCAGGGGAGGGAGCTAAGGTCTTTACAACCCCATTCAAACTAAATACCAAATACCCCTCTCAACAAAAATCTGGATCCGCTCATGTGCATAAGCGCTGCTGTCAGGGTTCGATTCACAGCCAAGGCAGTGCCACTATCATCCCCCCCCCCCCAACCAAGCCAAGCAAGTGATGGGTAGCGCCAGAGTGTGCGAACGAACATAACCTGTTGCTGACACACCGGTGTAACAGTATATCTCGCCCCCAGGGGGGGGGAAGCTTGACCAGTCTATCTCCTCCCCCCCCCCCCCCCCCCCAGCCAAGCAAGTGATGGGTAGCGCCAGAGTGTGCGATCGAACATAACCGGTTGTTGACATACCGCGGCCGGCTACCGGTGTAACAGTATATCTTGCCCCCGGGGGGGGGGAGCTTGACCAGTCTATCCCCCCTCGCTACCTGGTGTTTTTGCCCCCTCCTCAGCTCCCCCCCCCCCCCAACCAAGGCTAGCTTCCCCCTCCCTCCGTATCTTTTTTCGTTTTTTTTTCTTCTTTCTGTCCCCTGTTCACCTCACCTCCCACCCCCAAAACCCACCAGGGCTAGCTTCCCCTCCCTCCATATTTAATTTTTCGTTTTTTTTCTTTCTGCCCCCTGTTCACCTCACCCCTCCTCCCCCCCCCCCTTCATCAGCCACATTGCTGTTGTATTGAAATGAAAGGAATCCATATCTCTTTTGTTTTAATTTTTATTTATGTTTTGAAACAGGCGATTAAAACAGCTAGATAAGAAATCTCGGATAATTTTAAGCTGTGGCACAAGATTTAGTCCCGACTGTAAATATAAACTGGAAGCCTTTTATCGCCTGGTATCACTTGAATTATGTTGAATTTAGTCAATAAAGTAGTTTAGAATCCACGACTTTTCGCCGAGCGACTTTTCGTCGAATTGTGTTATATTAAAGGAATAAATTTTTACTATGTGGAATTCAAGATAACCTTTTGTAATAACGTTTTTGTGGCGTTATGCCCCATGACTAAAAATAGAAATGCAACTTTCTAAACAGCACAACTTTTATTTTATCCATTGACACCAAAGCATCGAATTCATGGTGTTTGAGAATCACACATCAGTAATTTTCACAACTTCACAAGTGCTCGTGAACAATTCCATATTAACGGCACGTATTTACGGGGCATTTTCCTGGTCGGCGAGGTTAGCAGGCCAAACCGTGTTTTTCAAACAACGCTTTGGTGAAATTATTATTAAGACACAATTCTGTGTGTTCGCTGAGTTCTAGCAATGACTCCCGTGTTTGGTGAATAAGGTAAATAATGAGAACCAGGTTTTGACTGGTTTTTCAAAACCTAAGGGCGAAGCCCGCAGGTTTTGAATATCCAGTCAAAACCTGTGTTCGAATTATTTACCGTTTTTCAATCATAAGTAGGGAACTTTCTCCAAGCAAGAAGTGGTCAGTCAAAATCTCCCTTTGTTCGCGTGCGAAACTTTGGACAAATGCTAATTCAATTAATAAGTGTGAAATGCATCAAACGCTGCTTTCACGTTATAAAAAGTTGGCGCAGAATCAATTTCATCGACTTTTCTAACAGGCGGCCAAACGGCTAACAACAAAATGGATAATACATAAGATATTGAAACTTGTCTGATTTTATCGCGACTTAACACAGGTTCTAAATCAAAGTGATAGTGCTGATTCCACGGACATTTTTATATCACAAATCGAAACAATTCAAGAAAATGTAAATTGTGACGATTCACTGGACAAAATTCTGTCACAAATCGATACCGAGGGGGTTAATGATAAACCCGAGAGTGACCGCTCTCTTGACCTGATCGACACAAATATATTTGAAAACGGCACGGAAAATGAGTATCCAAAGTTTGAAGACAACAGTGACTGTGAGGAAAGTACAAGATTTCGTTTCGTGTCGGAGGAAGAGGCATGTGTAAATAAAAATCAAAATCAAACGGTTTTCTTTCTTTTAGCCTCGATTTCAAACAGGTTTTGACTTAGAAATCAAAACCTGTTACAACAATAGAAAGTGACCTACTTATGATTGAACTATTTAATAATTTCAATTTGTATCAACCAGTGAGATCTAAGAGCGACTCTGGTCATTGATGGATATGATTGCGCAATGCTTCTTAAACAGCATTCTCTTGAAAGGGGCATCAAAGATTTGATTCATCACGGTTTAACATTAATTTGCGATTTGGTAATTGTAATTATATTAATCTTGTCCGGTCATTGATGGATATATATGAGTAATATTTTCTAAAGAGCATTATCTGAAGGGAGCACTATTATTTTGCAATTTGTTAACTGCAATTTGTATCTATCAGTGGGATCTTCGAGCCACTCTAGTCACTGATGGACATGTACTTGTGTTTTGTTACGCTTTACTAACTTCTAAAGAATTTAAACGAAAAGTCGCACTTGCCACTTTCGACGAAAAGTCGCTCGATGAAATGTCGCCGACGAAAAGTCGGGATACCAGCAGTTTAAGATAGTTTTGTACAGTTTAATTCAGTCCATTTATTCACATGAACAAATATTATCAAAATACATTTAAACGCAAAAAAAAGTTCGTAGGGGAGGTAAATATTCTGGGGAGATAGCCTAGTATATCCGGAGGAGGAAGCTGTACGGGGGTGGTAGGAAACTAGTGAATCGACAGAGAGTTTTTTTCTTATGAAGACAGTTTCACGGTACCTGGTTGTCATAACGTGCATTGAGTTCAACCAAATTGTTTATGTTCTTTAGATCAGCCCCCAAATGACGTGCCAGGGACTAAAAAGGAAAAATTAACTCAACACGGACTTATCCAACTGAACGAAACAGCAATTTTCCGCACAGTTTCTGGCAGTAAACAAAGGCATGGCTGAGTGAACTCACCACGCCGACTATAAACAAACAACGATAAAGCCGCGTGGGTCGTCACCGATACCAGCAATCAGACGCGTCGGAATATTATTTTGTCC